>CM073131.1:33321766-34010933 GCA_037039145.1 Fundulus diaphanus
CCGACTGGTTCTTCAGTCCCTTCTGATGACTCCTTTCCCTGAAAGTTCAGCCTCCTGGTGAGGCGCTACAGTTCTGAGATTCAAACAACCAAAAGTTTTGGCTGACCAATTCAACGCACAGCCTGCTCAATTACTTTAATTGCTAAACAAGGTTTTAATTTATATTGTAAACTTTACAATTTGACAATTTTTTCTGTCAAGTTCCTGCAAATATTTTTTTTGTCTGGCTTACATTTTAAGCGTCCCTCAGAAACGTAAGTGCATCACTTGGTTCAGAATTCCCAAAACCACCCAAACATCTAATAAGCCAACAGAGAACGACAGCCAGCATTATGTCCTTATATAAAGAAAGCTCAGGAAAGTAAACAACTCCGGCTGACCCACTTGTTTCCTTTTCTAAGGAAGCGGTTCTGGTGTGGGATGCTGGAGGATATAAGGTAGTTTTCATAAACTTCCTCATTTCTTTCCTATTTCCAGCTCACGTTGATTTCAGGTATTAAAACTCTACATTTTAAGCAATAAAAACCCTTTAAGCTCCTAAGAGACCCGGAAATGTCTGATAAAAGTAGCCAGCCCAATCAATCTTTTTAATCTTTAGTTTGTGTTACAGTGTTTGTAGAGTAGAATCGGCTCATCCTCGATTTACCTTTCTACTTACCTAAATATGAAGTAAACATTTTTTGATTAATGTTTATTTGGTCTTTTATCTTAGGTGAAAAAAGCTTTTGAGTGGAGGAACATTAATTTGCTTCTTCACATCCTCAATTGGAAAGAATTCAACCCTTTAGAAAGATTTTTCATAGATGAGGCTGAAAATGAGATTAATCTATGTTCAGTATAAAATGTTGAATGTAAATGTTAATCGATGGAACTCATGATCATAGCATCTTTTACCCTCAATTGAGCCCCAATATAGCTTAAAAAACTAAATACGCTCAAAACTTCAGAACCCAGAGGCAGAATAGCAACAGCCTGAGACATCCGTGTCAATGAAGACAATAAGAAAAGACAAGTTAAAACTGCTGAGGCTGGAAGATGACTGAAAGCTCAGAAAGCTAAATCAATTTTGATGAGGTTATAATTTTCTTTCACTTCAATTCAGTTAGGGTTTCATTGAGGGCATTCTGAGGCTCACTCCTCTGAATGACTTTACATTACTATGGATATTGTATACAGTTCATACTTGAGTGCACAATGTAATACTTTGCTAACATCATTATAGAACAATGGAGATCTTTTCAGCTTCACTATTCTTCAGGCCTAAATAGTTTAGCTGAATAATCAGTCCTCTCCTCTTTCCAAAGGAGCTTACAATGCAGATGATTTCAGCCGCAGTCGGCTGACGGTTGTCATTAAAATGTTTCAATTGTCCTCTGAGACTGTGAACTGTGGACTTCCTAAGGCCTCCACCAAACCTTGAAAATGCAGAGTTGCAGTGATGCACAGAAAAGCAGCTGCTGCTCCAATCGCTTGCCGGCTTCGGTGGAGTCTATTCTGAGCGACAGAGAATCTGTGTCACACTTTGCTATTGTGGTTAAAAATACTCAGCTCTGGAAATGGGTTGTGTCGTGCAAGAAACTCTTCAGATCAGCCTTATCTGATCTTAGCCTTAAGTTCTTCCCTATAAACAACACATGCAAACTTGATTGAACTCACCTTTATGTTAAAAAAGCGGTGAGCTTTGTGGCATGGAACACCAAGAGTCTTAAAGTGGTGGACATAAGGGACCAAATTCTCACCCCTTCATCCAAATGTTGAAGCATAGTTTTAGATTTTTTTGACAATGTTTTGTAATCAGCTGTCCGTTTTCTATTGAGCATGTGCGAATTATAGGCTCAGTTTCCTGCAGTTAGCTGATAGGGGTGGCACTGGGCTGTAGGGTTGCATGATGTTAGAAAATCTTGCAAGTATGCCCAGTTTCTTTCCTCCCATATCTGTGATTCGTACACTCGCACATCTGCTGCTGTGAGACTGTAACTGGCTAAATGTTACAATAGCATGAAAAATTCAAGTTTATAACACTTGGGTGCAAGTAATGCTGGTGAATATATTCCAACACAGTCCTTTGCAGTATGATTATGGCACACACTGATAATATGTTTGATCTATATTGTGCAGCCCTACTGGCCGTGTTCTACTACTACTCAGATCTTATTCCACAAACCTTGGTTTCAACAAATGGTAATTTTAGGTGTTTATGATACTGTTGCCTTTCCAGTTTATAGTCAATGAACAGTGTCAGTTCCTCTCATACCAACAAGCATACAACCTTAGAAGTCACTTAAATCACCATTCTGATGTTTGGTTTGAGTTTCAGCGTGTCATGTTTACCACTTTTAGATGCCTATTTGTGCTTAAACACAGCTGGAAACGTGAATCTCTTGATAAGAAGCTGTTGAAACTTAGAATATTTTGTTTTAGTTATTGAACTTCGGTATGCCAAATAAACATCTAGAGATATAAAACACCAACACTAAAGCAAGAAAATTTGTCGACCTCAAAAGGTTTTACTGGCTCTTATTAACTACACGATGGGCCGAATTCAACAGCAGGATAAAAAGTTCTGAGAGAAAATACCACAGAGAACAGCATCTTCCAAATGCAATCTTTTTTTCTTTTTTTTTTTCGGGATTTTTTGCGGCTCTAGTGGCTCGCTGTTTCCGAAAGTAGGCTGACAGGAAGGGGGTAGAAGAGGGGGAGTGACATTCGGCAAAGGACCGCGGGTCGATTTCAACTTGCTTTTATTCTGGTTTTATTTTCCTATGTTTTAATCATGTAAAGCACTAAGCGTTGTCCTTGTACTGAAATGTGCTAAACAAATAAATTAGCTTTGCCTTGCCAGAATCATAGTGGAAAGAATAACAAAAAGTGATACCAACAGAGCAAGAACAGCCATACTTTATATTTTACTGTCTGATTTCTCACTTGTTAGTCATGGTGGAAAACATTGAACAGGGTGCTAAATGACTGCATTCACAAATCAAAGCTGTGCTCTGGAAAGCAAACTGAACATCTGCCAGTCATGTTTACTTCCCCTGTAATGTAACACAAACACCAGCTTTAGGTGATTTAATCACAATACTTGAATACAGTCAGAAACGGTCTTTGCATTAATCCACCCACAACGGACCGGAGGCCATCATGGACATCAGTCCAGGCCTCACATCTGCTTGGAGTTTGATATTTCCGCATCGCTTTCCTTTCAGACCCATCATGGCAGAGTTTGCTTATTGAAAGAATCTCTCAGGAATCGCTGTAAAAAAAATAATCTTATTCCTACAGGGTACCATGGGAGTCCATTCAGAACATGGCCAGTCTCCACACTCTGAACCTGGACCATAACCTAATAGACCATATAGCGGAAGGAGTCTTTGGAGAGCTTTATAAGCTGGCGCGGCTGGATATGACCTCCAACCGGCTCAGAACTCTGCCACCTGATCCATTCTTTGCAAGGTACATCTTAAGATTTCTCCCTTTGATTATGTAAGGAAAAGGCTTAGGTGGGAAAAAAGTACTGAGTTACAAATGTGGTTTTTAAACATGTGTTGCTATGCTTTCTATATTGTCTGATGGCCACTTTAAAAGCTTAGGTTGTGTATTAGCAAATACATTTGTCATCTCTTTGGTCATCTTCCAGCTGAGCTGTGCATGCTTTAAAGGCCTTTAAAAAACAACATTTGAGTCTGAAGTCCAGGAAAATAACCATCTTGTTTGCGTCCTAAAGTTTAACCTATGCAGTGAATAATGCACCCATTTGTAACTTTTACTGAATAACCTGAGATCAAATCACATTTTTACTTTTTTCTAATAAAGCATTCATTACAAATGCCAGTTCGTCTTCATCTATCCAATGAAACTGATTCCGAAGTCTTATTCATTCAGATGCAGCTTTATAAACCCTAAGAAAGCTAATTGAAGGAGTCATTTTCTTAGTAGCTGCAAAACAAGCCTAATCTCACCAGACCTGGTTTTCTCCAACCGTGGTGCTGAGCATTAGGGTCCGTAATCCCTTCTTTTGTCTAATTTCTCCAAAGGCTATTGTTGACATCCTGCTTATTTAGATTCAAGATTGCTAACCACAGTCATGCTGAAATTAAGTGCATTTGATCACCAACACCAAGCTAAAGGTGGATTTTAACTACATATATGCAAGGATGTAATGACTACAATACAATTAGTCCAATACAGATTCAGTTAAGCAAATTATTTTCCTTTCTTTACCAGATCGCAGACTGGAGCGATTAGTCCAACTCCCTACAATGCTGTCATAAGCCTGAACTTTGGGGGGAACCCGCTCCACTGTAACTGTGAGCTGCTGTGGTTACGGAGGCTCATCAGAGGGGACGACATGGAGACATGTGCCACTCCTGTACACCTGGCTGGAAGGTAGGACTCATTCACTCCAATTGATCGCTCTTGCTCATTCAAAAACAGAGTTTGCTTTCTGAACTGGGTTGGGTTTATAATCTCACATAATAAATTAGTCTGACAAAGCTTTCGAATCTTAGAAATTAGAACATTTCTACTGTGTACAGAAGATTACATTCAAGGCTACAAATGTTTTAAAATCAAAATTGCAGAGGGAGTTTTGAAATGCTGTATGAATGTTGTTCTTACCCTCTAACAGTTGTGGGAAAGTGCACACTGTATTATGTAGTACTACTAACATTACTTTCCAACAAGTTATCTAGTATTTTACTGGAACCTATGGCTACATCCCAAAATGGAACAAGTATGTTTCTTGAAACTTGCATGGTTTCCAATAACTTTGAAAGATTCTTAATGCCCACTTTAATGGAATTTACCAGGTACTTAATCTGAATTTACCTGGTACTTAATCTGAATTTACCTGGTACTTAATCGGAATTTACCTGGTACTTAATCGGAATTTACCTGGTACTTAATCGGAATTTACCTGGTACTTAATCGGAATTTACCTGGTACTTAATCGGAATTTACCTGGTACTTAATCGGAATTTACCTGGTACTTAATCGGAATTTACCTGGTACTTAATCGGAATTTACCTGGTACTTAATCGGAATTTACCTGGTACTTAATCGGAATTTACCTGGTACTTAATCGGAATTTACCTGGTACTTAATCGGAATTTACCTGGTACTTAATCGGAATTTACCTGGTACTTTCCCAAGACTTTCACTGAACTTAAAAAGGTGAGTTATGGAAATTAGCTGGAAAACCTGCTATGCCCAGGAAAAGTAACCAAGTTCCAGGAAAGCACAGGGTGTGTTATAAAGTGCATAGACTCATAAACTGTATAACTAATTGAATGAGCTCTGCAGGCAAAATTAAGAAGTGAGGATGAAGAAAACGAGCATCTGCTACAGTCCATCTGTCAGTATTTAGCATTCGCTCAGTGTAGTGTTAAATGTCTGATCTTCAACCTTTATATTAACAATATAAAGCATAAAAAATGGATCTGCTGAATCTTTCTCATTCTGCATTCTCCCTCCCCCCCCCCATCACTCTTCCCGTGCTTCCCTGTCCTTCAGGTATTTCTGGTCAATCCCTGAGGAAGAGTTTACTTGTGAACCACCTCTCATCACCCGTCACACCCATAAACTGTGGGTGCTGGAGGGGCAGCGTGCCACACTAAAATGCCGTGCCATCGGGGACCCCGAGCCAATAGTCCACTGGGTTTCTCCTGACGATCGCATTGTTGCCAACTCGTCCCGGACCAGCTCCTTCAGCAACGGCACCCTGGATATTCTGGTGACGGTCGCCCGGGATGATGGGGCGTACACGTGTATTGCAATAAATGCAGCAGGTGAAGCGACCGCTACGGTGGATTTGAAAATAATACCCCTGCCTCACAGAGGAGGGGGTAGTGGAAACACTGGGGTTAACGCAGTCAACGCCAAAAACAGCAGGGATGTCACCAATGGGATTTTACGGACAGATCCAGGCTCCTCGGATATCAGCACGGGAAAAAATGGAGGGATTAACAACGGCGCAGGACGCGGAGCAGAAGCCGAGGACGGGAGTATGGTAGATGGGGAGGCCAACGAAGGGGAGAGCGGAAAGTCTTTAGAGGGAGAGAGGGCTGATGGAGGAAGCATGGAGGATGACGAGGGGAGTGAGGAGGAGGGCAAGATGGTCGGAGTACAGGGAGTGACCTCCACCTCGGCTCAGGTGCGATGGGATTTGGGACGTTTGTCTGAAGCGTACGTTGTGTGGATGTATCAGATACAATACAACTGCACTGCGGACGAGACCCTCATCTACAGGTCAGTCAGAATTCATTTTATTCAGTAACATTCAGAGCCTTTCTCCTGGTTTCAGTTTTGATGTCTCATGTTCAAGTCAATTCTCGTCGTCAACCCATCCATAAAAAATAGTGAAACCCTGTTTGCCTTCAAAGACCCTTAAATATTTATCGATTACAACACATCTGATTGAAACTGTTCATTTGCTGCACTGACAAGCAGATAGGTTATGAGATGGATGAATCCGAGCTCAGCTCAAGAAACAGAGGTGTAAAGGCAGTAAATAATTTATTCCCATCACTGTGCGACACCACGCTTCTAGAGGTGACTAGTCACTGGGTATAATGAGCAAAGAAAACAGGTGTATGAGCGGTAGTAACTAAGCAAGGTGCAGAGGTATTCAGAAGATGAATTTCCTTTTTTGTCACGCTACAACCACAAAATAGTATATATTCTCTTGGGTTTTTATATGCTAGAAAAACAATGCGGCAGGTAATTGTGGAGTGGAAGGAAAAGGACAGGTGGTTTTCATCATTTTAGAGGGAAACAAAGCTTTACTTATAGGCCTGCAAGCAAAAACAGTCAGGTAGCAGGTAACTAACACTGGATATCGCCCTGAGAACCCCATCCTCCAGCAAAAGGCTGCTTCCAACACCTGAATTAAAAGAATGGCTTCATGACATGCTTCTGCAGAGCTGGGTGACTGACTGCAGAGGGGGGAGCTCAGCCATTTAATTCAGGTGTATTGGAGAAGGGGATGCACCTACAAGTTGCAGGATAGCAGCTCTGAAGGACTGGACCTGGGCACCCCTGATGTAGATTAAAGCATACTCATGAGTTGCCAATGAACGGCCCAGTCAGGCCCAAAATGAATGCTCACAGACAATTTGTTCAATGTAGCTGTGCTTTAGCTAATGGGCTAACATTTCTGTATCTCAATGCTAGTGGAGATGAATCGCACAGAACCCGTATACCTGTAATTGGATTAAAAAGTGGATCTACAAAGTACTGAATTGGGGGGCTGACAAACAGCTTGAGATAAATAATTTAAACCACAAATAATGTCCCACTTCCACTACTATGTCAGTCTATAACAAGATCCCAATGAAATACATTACATTTGTGAAAATAAGTTCAAGGTTTATGAATATACTTGACAAGGATTGTAAACTGTTTCGCTATTAAGTCGAAATATTTCACCTGAAAGTAAATTTAATAAGAAAATTTGAAATACAACGATAAACAAGGATGATAGAACCAGGATCTGATACAGGTGAGTGAAGGAAACAAACCCCTAAATATAGAGAGTGGTTTCTAGCCATTTGGTGTACTTACATGTTCAATACCACTTCCCAGCTCATGAATTATGTCCGTACTCAGAGTTTACTGCCTCTGAATTTACAAGCAGAGCCTGATGAAACTTTAATAGGTGGAACCGTTGTTGGAGGAAAACAGCAGCTGAAACAGTGAGGAAGGGTGAAACTAGCAGAGACTCTCACGACAGTATTTTCTGCATTTCAGCTGGCACTATTATAGGCATTCATTGTCGTTTCCCTTAGGTATTATAAAGAAGGAATTAGGAAGCAAGCGGTATTGAGAAAGGGTGTGAGGTGGTAACTGGATGACGGGAGGAGGGCAGAGAATACAGGACATTGATTGGGAATATAAAAATAAATGGAAGAGCTATAGTCAGTTAGGAGGGACAGTCGGGTGAATATGAGGTAAAAATGAAGGCTGTATGATCTCAGGAGGAGGAGGAGAGAAACTGTGGGAGTGAGGGAAGATAGATGACAGGCTATACTCAAATCACCTTAGGAGAGCCTCAGATAAGGCACGGATGGGTGACAGAAGACAAACTGACAGGGACTGAGGGAAGAAAAAGAGGAGGTGAGCCCAAAATGCTCCTTCAGGACAAACCAATATATTTAAATTCAACCACCTAAAATAGTCTTGGAAAAAAAAAAAAGGTGTTAACACGTGACAGATAAACCAGGGCAAAAAGGTGGGTTTGTAATTAAAAATTAAATTTGGGAAGGGGAAGATGTGAAGCAGGTTTAAAGCGGGAAGAAACATTAGGAATCATAAAATAATGCAAGCAGATACCTTGGTAAATATGGGAAAGGCCTGAAGTAAAACAATTCCCACTGTGGAGAGCATGAAAGTAAAAATGTCTACATGAACGTCTCTTTAAAACAAGCCAGTGCTGAACATGTGCCTTCCAGTGGCACATTTGAAGCATGTAGAACGCCAGTACAACAGATTGAATGACAGACATTAGTTCCCTCGCCAAAACCTGTAATCATTCACGGCTATTAAAACATGGGCTCCCCCTTTAAAAGGTATAAACATGAAGTCTGTTATCTCTAAAAGAAACCATGTCTAAAGATAAACCGAGGAATCAATCAATCTGCAGCTCTAGAAAGCCTAGACAGCTGTGGCTTGTCAAAGAATGCCTTAGACAAGTTATACGCAATGGAGTCATAGCATAAACAAACTGCCCCTTTTTAAATCCTAAGGTTTTATTAATGACATCAGGCCTTTACAAGGTTCTAAAATTATTTAAATCTAACCGTACAGGTAGACACCAGATTCCTCCATTTCACTTATTAAACAGAGATAACATGTAGGCGACTCTATTTTAGCAATAAAACTAGCAGCTTATGTGACCATCCTGACAGTTTGCGTCTCTGGAGAAAATAGGTTTGTGAACACAACGTCAGAGTGTAAATCACCATAGACAAGCATTTATTTTCTGTTTAATAATGTGGGAATGGTTATAAGGAAGTTGTAAGGCTCAGAGAAATTGGAAGAAAAAAAAAAACAGGAGCTCCATCTCAGACTCTGCAGGCTCCAGTTAGACCTTTAGATGTTAGATTATTTGACAGAACTATTATCAAAACCCTCAACATGTTGTTGAACAGGGTTGACAGGAGAAAGCCACTTCTCTGTAGTACGAAATTGACACCATGATTTAGTTTAGAGATGAAGCATTTATTACATGAACCACTGGACTTATGAAACATTGTCATCTGGATAGACGAGACCAAAGCACTGATGTTTGCCCATATCTGCACAATCTATGATAAGGAAATAAAAAAAATATGTGGTTAAACCTGGTACTTCAGTTAGGCTTAAAATGTTGTGTAGATACTTCTTGAAATCCCATTTCCCCAGGCCAAGTTTAACCTCTTAAATACATGTCAAGTAAAAACTTATAAGGAGCTAGTTTTACAGGAGCAGCAGATTTCTGCTTTAACCAAAGCGATAACTCAGACATACACTCTGGAAAGGAAAAGTCAAGATGGGCCAAGAAAATATAGGAATATAATGTAAGGGATAAACAACCTAAGCCAAGGCAATTCAAACCTCATGGTAGAGACTTAAGTCTAGTAAAGGGAGAATTTGAGATTCAACTAAGAAAAGCAGCTCAAACACAGCACAAAACAGACTTTTTTAAATACCAGGAGGATGACAGCCATGTTTTCTGTATAAAGGCTGGAGCTCTACAAGCTATAATGATATATTTCTTGTTTTAAAAGCCACAAAAGAACTGCCCCTGTTTGAGAGACAGAGGGAAGTATATCAAGTGATCCAAAGGGCAGTGCGGGGCTTGCTAATAAGCTCTGCTTCCATACTCACCGTCTTTTCTGCTGAGTCAGAAGCAGTTTAAAGATATCCCTGTGCATGAGGTTGTGTTAAAGCACACTGTGGTAAATGTTCAAAAAGATTTCTACTCTTGACCACAGTACAGTGCAGGCACCACAGAGTTTTGCTCCACTTATAGTTTGCTCAGTGGTGGGCAAAACACTTGTTTTGTGTCGCGTGCAATGCAAATTATTGGGTGTAGCACCGCTGGAGCCACTTTGGTCTGAAATGTGTTGAATGTGCTAGCAATAGCAAGCTATCATTATGCTAATGTTAGTGTAAGTCTGATGGTGTCAAAATTAGTTGGCTATCATTGGCATTAATATGCTACCAATGCCATGCTAGCATTAGCATGCTAGTGTTAATACATGCATGACTGTTACATCCAGTGTGCTAGAGTTTGCATTTGTGTGCTAGCTTTAGCATTGGCATGCTTGGTGAGCTCGGGAAATTGTCTTATCCTCTACTACTACTTTTTTTTTTATTCAAGATGACATTAATTTTGTACTTAAAGGCCAATAGACCATCTACTCTTTTGCTGTACAGAACAGTATATTGAAAACAAGTTGAGAAACACTTGACATATCTAACACGCACTCAACGCTATGGCAGCTAAGAAATAAAGATCAGATTGTTAATGGGAAGATGAGTGCTGCTTCGACTTAAAACAAAAAGTCTTTTCATTAAAGATTCCAGTTTTATTTAAACTGCTGTCAACTAAGGCACAGGACAAGGGATGAAGATTTACATCAGAACATCAATCATGAAGATATGCATGCCGTTAAACAAACAGACGAAAAAAAACCTGGCCTAAAGTACAAAACATATTACCCCAATTTTAAGAAAATGTTACAGCAAACACATTAAACAGTAGGTGCCACCGACTAAATAGACACTGATGTTTAGTTAAGGAGTGATTTAGTCTAAACTACTAAGGTATAAACTTCAAACATGAATATAAACCACTTTTAAAATGTGGATTAGACAAAGCAGAAGAATTGGGAAAATCGGTCTATGGACAGATAAAGAGGAAATCAAAGCAGGGACCATTAGAACGAAACCATGCCCACTACAATGCTGGAAGGGATTTACAGTATAGATTTATCTCTTGTCATCGATGTGTAAGAGCCAACTGCAGTATAACAGCAGCTGGCAAGTCAGGAAAAACAGAATACAGTGAAAGGAGGACTGGCTTATAAATTGGAATGAAAAGAACAGAAGAATGGGACTCAGAGCTTTTTCTAACAGATTTATAGTGATATTGCAGTATTGTGTCTGCTTTAGAATGTGGGAAAAGAACCTAAACCCATCTGAGTTGGGCAGAGGAAGCCTGAGGTACAGAGAGAGAGGTGAGAGAGAAAAAAAAGAAGAGGGTTTCATAATTGAAAACAAAACAAAAGCAAGTAGCTGTTCCAACACTGGGTAAAAAGTAAATATATCTGGGTTGAGTGAAACAAGAACACTGCAGGAGTTACACAGACTGCAGAGCACAGCAGATCTGCGAGTGGCAGATTTAATCACTTTTAAAGGTCAGCCTCTTTCTACACGACTCCAGCCTTCATTTTAGCCTGGCTTTTATAATTCTGGTGGCATCTGTGACAGTGCCAGGTGCCACGCACCTGCTGGACACCGCTCACCCCGTCAACCCCGGCTCCTCTCATTGATGACACCTGAGCCTCCACCTCCTGGAGCTCTGCCACAACCTTACAGTACCACACTTTGGCGGTCCTTGGTCAGCAAATAATCAGCTGTAAAGCTGTTTAAAATGTTCCATTCATTCATTGAAACCATGTAGATGATAAAATTAGTGGAGGGAAATAGACAACTTTTTTGTACCTCAAATACTACTTGAAAGATGCAGTACTTTATAGGCTAAATGTTCCAGTTACATGGTGTACCAACACCAGAGGGGTAAACAGGGAAGCATGCCCAAATCTGACGTGAGCCGTCTACCACAGGTTTATAAAACAGTGGTAACATTAAAGTCTGAAACTTTATAAATGCTTAATCGGATTTAGGTTTATCATCATTTACCATAATCAACTCTGTAAACTGTTTAGATCAGGTGCCATAATCACACTTATTTCACAGGACCTGGCACAAATAGGAATTAGGAACAATCCTCAGACTAATTGTTTCAATTTTAAGTCACATTTAAATAGAAACCTTTACTCATCGAAGTACCTCACAACAGTGGGAACAGATTTTATCTTGAGTGCATGGCAAAGTGGTAACAGGGATGAAATGGTCCCACTAGGGTAGAAAATTAGGAACCAAACTGGCATAGGTTTGGAGTTGTAGGATGGATACAAAAGCAAAATCTCATCTAAAACGCTGCTATAATCTTGTTATAATCTTCAGAAAATATTCTATATGTGGAATGAAACCACTGTCCTCATTTTGATTTAAAATTCCCCCAGACAAGTTCCTGAGCTCAGTCATTTCCAATCAAATCTCAAGATCCCAACAGTTACATGTTGTTACAATTATCGCAAATTAGAGTGTTAACAGCTGGATTTTCCTGGAGTATAATGCCTTTATATAAGCATATTATGGCTCAGTTTAATGTGTGAAGCCGCTATCAACTATGATGACGCACTTGAGTTAAATTCCCCAACAGAGCTACCAACCTCTGTGAGAAATGAGAGAGAAAAATTGTGATGAGCCGCTTTGGCGAGAAAGCTCAGGTAGCGTCAACTTTGAAGCAAACTGCAGGCTTTACCAGGCTGTGCTCCACTTGGGCTCTGCTCTGCTCACCAAGGTGCAAAAATAGTAGTTGTGAAGCGGCTGCAGTTCCTATTATTGTGTGCTGCACTACTTATCGTTTAAAAGCCCAATTTAGTCTGCTTGTGTTAGTATAAATATATAAGCAACAGTGTGCAAGTGATAGCCTGTTAGCATTAGCATTAGCGTGCAAGAGTTAGCATTAGCATCATAACAACCAGGTTGGGTTACGATGCTAAGGTTGCAAACTGTCTGCAAAAATATGGGACAAATATAAGTCTTTGTCCCATATTTCTAACGCAGCCTGCAATTTGTATATACAAAACTAAATGACATTCCACAGACCCGCATGGAAGCTCAGTCGGCTCTTCTACCATGTCTTGACAACAGTGGGACCAGGTAATATCTGTTGCTGTGCACAAGCTTTTTTCTCAATCATAAAATGTTAAAATTGGGGACATTGCATGGGACGTGCACGTTTTGGATGACCTGGCCCTGCACATCTGGAACATCTGGTTACCCTGAGCTATGGGATTTGCTCATAGTGGCAATCTGCGGGGTTTGAACCAGCTCCTTGCAGCCTTCTTAGGATACAAGCCTGCTGGTCTAACCACTAGGCCGAAGATTTAACTTTTAGATCAGGACAATAGCCATGAAGAGCTGCCAATATTATAACATGCACCAAAAAACGCACATTAATGTACAAAGTATTTACTCCACTTAAAGCCTGTGCAAATTCTCAGTTATCCGGGTCAGCACAACAGTAAACAGGCTTAAATCAGAGGCAACCGGACTTTCATTCAGTTCTTTCTGAAAACATTTCGACACCTGTCCGGCGAGTCATTGTCAATTCTGGAGGCTCGCGCTACAACAACCTGCAGTTGGTGCGCTGTTGTTTTTAAGGACATGGAGGCCCATCGTCCTAGGCACATTCTAAGTCAGATGCAAATCAGTGACTCTTTTGACACTCTTGATGACAATGGTGTACAGATTTTGGACAGGGGGAACAGATGGTTTGAAAGAGGGGTGAAAGAAGCAAACTTGGTGAAAAGAGAAAAGCCATCACTAAACAGAGGGGGAGGATTGAGCTTCCAACTCCCCAGTGTTTACAGCTCCGTCCTCCAACACGTCCCAAAGAGATTATATCAGTAGTCTCATCATGATCCAGGTGACCAAGTGCCCCACTCACACCAAGCAATAGCCTTTAACGACCCAGGACAGTGACGGGTGGGTCATTGATTTGGATCTGACTGAAAATGTGCCTAGGAGGATGGGCCTCCATGTCCTTAAAAACAGCAGCGCTCCAACTGCAGGTTGTTCTAGTGCGAGCCCCAAAGATTCCTGGATAGGTGTCGAAACGTTTTCAGAAAGAACTGAATGAAAGTCCGGTTGTTCTAGTGCGAGCCCCCAGAATTGACAAAGACTCCTGGAGAGGTGTTGAAGCATCTTCAGAAAGAACTGAACAAAAGTCCAGTTGCCTCTGATTTAAGCTGTCTCCACTGAAAGCTTCCCAGCAATAATGCGCTGCAGGACCTTATTATAGGAAACACATTAAAGATTACAGTGGGTGCTGCTGACTCAAACCCCGCTGTGTATAATAAAACATATCTAAAGATGCACTCTGTTGCTTTCTATTGTGCTCATGTTTTTTTTAAGTATGGACATTCTCCCCCAAGGACCCAGGGGAAATAAGATTGGAATCATTTATATGTACATTGCATTGCAGTAGGCACACTTTAAGGCTGAAAAGTCTTGACTTAAAAACCACATCTATCCAACCAGGAAAGTAAGGGCTTTGAAAATTCTCACAGTTCCACCCCGGTCTCAACAGGGATCAACCTTCCTGGGGAGAACTCAAAAGTGCATAGCTGAGGACGCAATTTAACAGCAATGGGAATGATCAAAGAGCCGACGAGGAAGGGGAAGTTGGAGAATGAATCATGCAGAGTTTATGAAATAATGAGCACATTGGTTCAGACCTAAAATAAAGAGGGACACACAATTAAAAAGAACAGGTAGAAAGTTTGACATGCAGAAAAAAAGAGCATGCTGAGAGGTAGACGGTGGAGAACAGGGCTAATGACTCACAGGAGGGGAGGGCATTGAAAGAAATAGAACCTGAAAATTACACGAAATCCAATGCACCCATTTTCTGCTGCTAATTATACAACAGCGAACTAATATTTGGCACTCAGAGTACTGAGTGATGTGTTTAATGTTCAAGAAATGCACACATATTTGCAGAGCAACATGGCGTGTTGCATAATGCTGCAGTCAAGTCCTGACGTGGCTTCAATTTCTGTCCCTGTAACATATGACACACCATGGTGTCCAATGCAATATTGCTGGGAGATCGGATATGAGCATCCTCATTTAGCCGGGCATTAGCCTGGAAACAAGAAGTCATACAAGAAACGGGATAGGAGCATCTGCCGAGGCAAGAATTGATGGAGATGTGTCAGAGAAAAAGCAGCGTGGGCAGAGCTGAGGCATGCAGAGACAACGATGGAGGAAGAGAAGGAAAAGGAAAGGAAGAACGCCATCGACTAGAAAAACTAAATAAGGGAAATGAGTGGAAGGAAGGGGGTCCAAACTGGGGTCAGATGTACTCTATGGGGAGATGTAATTAAGTGTTGAACTAGTTTGTGAATAAATGTGTCGGCTGAAATCAAAGGCATGAGGTCAAGAGGAAAGGCAAACATCCAGTTCTCATCCTTACATCAGGTTGTATTAAATACAAACTCTGAAAGGAAGACAAGGAGGCCTCAACTTTAAAGTAACAAACAATGAAGATCAGGAAAAATATGATTTAGAAGATGGATCATGAATTAAATCAGGCTTTCAGTTGAAAAACAAAAATTTATCAGAATTAGGGATGGAATGGTATGACATTTACAGTAAGAGTAGGATAATTTGTTGATATTTGCAAAATATTTTAAGAAAAAAAAAGTAGGACATGATGCCAATTGGGTGTACGATTATAACAAAGTAAATAACACTAATCATCCCCTCATCATGGTACCCTTTAGTGGGTGGGATACATAGTGAGCAGGGAAACATGGGCAAGCAGAAAGATTTTAGTCAGTTTAATGAGGACCACATTTTGATTGCTACTGCTGTAGTTCAGAGCTCCTCCCAAACTACTGCTTTGATGGGTTTTCCTAGTCTGCACAGGTCAGTGCCTTTCAAAAGGAAGGAGCTTCATTACAGCACAATGAAGGCTAACCTTGTGTGGTCCAATCAAACAGATGTTTGATGGTGATTCTGGTAGAAAGGCGTCAGACAAAATGTTTTGCAGCTCGTCGCACCGTGTCAGGTCTAAATAGCTGCAGAACGCTCAGGGTGCTCATGTTGATGACAACAATGGGCCTTAGCGCATCAAAACCGGGCCAGAATCAATGGAAGCAGTTTAGCTGGGTAGCATGTGACCAGGATGCACTATTGGAACAAGCCAACCTGGAAGAGGCAGAGCACAGATCTGGGCCTTGTTCTGCTGGGAAACTTTGGCTGCTGCATCTCGTGTGAATGTTACTTTGACCTTTACCACCTAGCCTAGTGATACAGAAGCAGTGTTGGACACAGTATGCATCTTTTAAATGCCACAAAGCAAAGACTGTTCACAAATGGCTGTAAGGACATTAGCGTGAGAGGTGTTGAATACATTCGGACAAATAAGTCCAATACATGGAGGCCAGGCTCTAAATCAATTAACCCCCTTTGCAAATGTATTAAAGCATTTTGTACCCACTAACTTAAACCAGTGTGCATAAGTTGTACCGTGGTGTTTCTGTAGCATACTTTCACCAATTAAGCTTATTGATACAAATGGTCATAAAAATGTTCCAACCTTACGTAGTTTGATTCAAATGCATCTCATCACCCTTGACCAAACCAAAATAGCTTCACATGACCTCCTGCTGGTAGATATTCACAAGAACAGACTATAAGTAGAGTATTGAAAGTCGTTTTAAATGCTTGGTGCGGTGCTGAAACGTTCCACTGGCAGCTACAACTTGATGCATGGTTGCAATGAATCAGAATCAAGTTTATTGCCAAGTAGGTTTGCACTTACAAGGAATTTGACTTGGTGTTGATGGTGCAGACAAAATATATATATATATACAGAATCTAGAGCTATATGACTGACACCAGGCCCCACCTCAAACCTAATGGGACTTAAAGGATCTGCTGCCACGTACTACAGCACACCTACAGGGGTTGAGTGGAGTCCAAGAATTAATGGGATAGGGCTGATTTGGCAGCAAAAATGCCTGATGAGTGCATAACTGATATTAGGAATTTGATTTTCTAGCATACAAGAAAGAATTGAAGAGGCCTTCTTTTGGCCAGCTGAGTGGCAGTATGCAGCAACAAGTGGGGGAGGAGCAGTGTATAGTGTTGCTCTGATTCATAAAGCTGAGTAAAACCCTGGTCACTGCAGCACTTTCTCTGACATCCTCTATATATAAGACTTAAAACCAAACAGTATGAGATATATTTTTTAATGTTTCGAAATGTGATTTTTCCAAATCTTGATAAAACTCGAGGGCAGAGAACAGCCAGAGCCTGCTACTTTGGATCGGAAAAAGGGGGACAAACAGGCGGGAGAATAAATCAACACCCAAAATAAGGTAGAAAAGACTGACGTTTGGACAGATGAAGGAAAACAGAAGATCTCTCCAGGCTAAATCAAGGAAGACAGCCAATGAAACATTTAACAGTTCAACAAATCAAGACACCCAAAAGAGAAGGAAGGGTAAACGGACAAAGGAAGTGACATGAGGAAAAGGAAACAGGAGCAGTATAGATGTCAGCCAGACAAGGAGATAATTGCTTTGTTGTTCCTCCTAGACTTGCTCTTTCTCCCCTCTCCTCCATGGCCCGATCCTGTCAGGTGTCAGACCACCAGACTCGGCTCCGATGGTGAGAACACCGGAGGAGGAGAAAGATGAGCCAACTTCCCATTTCCTAAACTAGAACCTTCTTCCTCTCCTGGCTTCAGATAATCACTCATGCTGGAGTCAACACCTTCAACAGAACGTCGCTTGCCAGCTTATTTTTTTGCCGAGTTTAACCAAAGAGCAATTTGAAGCACAGCATCAGAACTGCACTCTTTGTAACTTCAGAGGCACAGAACAATACAGTCTTCAGATGATGCTACAAGCATTAACAAACAAGGACATTTGTTAATTTGATTTCCAACCAGGGGATCAGCACAAAAGGCGACATTATCATGAAGAGCACTCAGGTTTGAGATGAGTATCATTTCCTTTTGTCTAGGCTGTGTTTGCGCACAACATGGCAGCAGGAAAAAAAATAAAAATAAATCAACTTATCAAAGATGAATTTCTTTCAAAAGATGCATGACTTTTATGTATATTTCAGTGAATATGCCTACATTTATCATTGCTGGTGTACGTGTTAAAACACTACTAGAGAGGTGATTCACAACCTCATAACGGAGGCAAACGTGTTGGGGTGTGGAGATGACGAAATATGTGGAGATGTGAGAGGAAGGATACAAAGCATAAGAAAAGGCTGTAAAGATAAAGGATGAGGAAGGAGTGGGGACACTTAGAAGAAACGATACAGGAGAGAAAAAAGACAAAGAGAGGCCGAATGACCTTGGCTGCTGAATCACGCTACATGGCTGCTGCTCAGGCTAATAGAGATCTAGCACAGTGACTAAAATGAAGAGGAGCTTGGAGGTCAGGAAGGGTCCAGTGAGCATTGCTGGAGCACTGAGAAGCAGCAGAGATGCAGTCTGTCTATAGAGACACAGAAGGTAAAGGAGACAGGGGGAACAAAAAAGATCAAGGATATATAGCCTCTCAAGCTATATATCCTTGAGATCCTTCTTCATATCCGTGAATTACAAAAGGATTACAAGATGAAAAATCTGTTGAACAGAGAAAAGCAAACAACTGATCAGTTTAACAAAGGAAAAGTTAAAAATACAATGCACTATAGAGTTACTAGCAACCCCTGTAAAGTTCTGTAAATATTCTTAGTTATTTTTGGAGACTTGGGGAACCCAATAAGCCACTTTTCGTAACATTAACACAGTTGAAGTTGTTTAAATTACTGCAATGACTGTATGCAGCGACAAACTTAGGCAAGTAATTACTTTAAGTAGAAGGCATGCCAGCATCAAACTTTAGCGAGATTATAAGAAGTTGTATTTTCAAAACACTGGAAATTTTAAATTACACCCCTCCTGTGGCTTAAAGTCCTTTTTAACGAGATCCAGAGATACCAGAGTGTTCCTTGACTGGATGGATCATAGATTATTTACCTGTTGCATCTCACTGACTGGCCGGCAGGAAAAAGGCTTCTGGGCTCGTCCTTATTTTACAACAAGCACAATTCAGCTGGGGAGGAATTTAAAATCTCTGAATCCATACCTGTTAGATCAGGTAAGACTGTTTTAAAAATACAGTTGGAAAGCCATGATTTCTTTTTCTCTCTCTCTACTTTTATAATGTGGTGATTTCAGTCCAGATTGTCATACCACCAAAGCATCATACTGGCCTATTTTTTTTCTGCCTTTTTTTTTATTGATGGAGGAAAACAGATCTGTCCTACTTGAATGCCATGTTTTCTGGTCTTTCCCCTTTTGAAAAGTGGTGGGGGTGGGGGGTACAATGGTCCTGCCCCTTAATATAATAATTACACGTGAAAAATGTGATTACATAGAGAAACAAACAAGCTAGTGACGCACTAATCATCAAAGCTGGCCAGTTTTCCCTTGATCCGCAGGTTAAAATAAGAGATGCGCCAATCTGAATTTTAAGGCTTTTTCCCCACTGCTGGTTTCGGTAAGGCCTCGGCTTGCCAATACATATTTTATTCTATTCCCAGAACAGACCAGATTGTTGCTGTACTCAAAGTCAACCTTCGTGTTATCTGATGATCAGATGAAGTCTTCAGTTTTGCCAGATTAAAATCTACTGCCTCTATTAAGGAATCTGCAGGCCTGATCGGTGCAACTTTAAGCCAAAAGCCTTGCCCTTTGAGTACACCCCACCCGTCAGTGATGAAATAACGTCGGTCAAGTATCATGACTCTGTTACACTCACATGACGGCTCTGGATTAATTGACACCACTGATGTTTTTAATCATCAGCCAGGCTTTCTGCTCAGAAACAGAGGCAGCATTGCTCTGAGTACAGACTCTTTTATTCTTCCTACTGGAAAGCTGATTGAGCACCCTCTCTCTCCACTACTGGGCTTTACAGGGGAAACTCAATCCTATAGAGCGACTGATTGCCCTGGAGTCTTTCAGTTTGAGCCCCCCCCCCAACCATGACACATTAGACAATACCTCCATGACTTGACAAGTTCTGAAAACATATCTGACTCGATGTTCTATTTTTCAAGCTAATATTAGTTACTCCTCTGATGTTTGGGCTTCCCAGTATAATTGGTGTCCGTTGCTCCACAGAGCTGCCAGACAATTTGAAGAACAAAAGGTTTTTGTGTAGAGGCAGTGTTGAGAGAACTAATTACTCTACGAAAATGGAACAAGTGCCACTTTTACCAGGGATGTTTTGACAAACTGGCTTTTGCATTTCTTATTTAAAACACGCACATCTTTTCAAAGGCGCCAGCTTTGTTTTTATGTTTAGTTTAAAATGCCTGCTTTGATCCAAGAAGCTTATTTTCAGTTTTCAGGTCAACGTTTGCTCTTATCTTTTCTTCTGGGAAGTTTGTAGACATGAGGGTTTTCTGTGTAGAGAACCGGGGGTAGATATGCTTTCAGGAAAATTGGTACATTGCTGAGCCTAATAATGAGCTTTCACCGAGGTAACAAACCTGGCTTCCTCCAACAAGGAAATAGTTTGGCAAATCTGTGACCATGTGAGGAGGCAATCTATGGCAACACAATGAAGCCTGGGTGAGAAATGTCTATGCATTGTTCAAATTGGAGTCCTCAGTAAATCTGGCCCATTATTTCAAGTATTAAGTTCATTTATTTTGATTTAAAGTTTTCTGGAAGTTTGTTCCAGATTTGTGGAGCATAGAAGCTGAATGCTGCTTCTCCATGTTTGGTTCTGGTTCTGGGTATGCAGAGTAAGCTGGAGCCAGAAGATCTGAGTGGTCTGAAGGGTTGATACACTGATAACATTAAAAAGTTTTACCATAAACTACAGCGGGTAGTTCTATAGGTATCTGCTGTAATTGATATTTATAGTATTTCTATAGGTTACGCTTCAAATACAATAAAAAGGTTGGATTGGTGGATGGATGCTTTTAGACCACAGATTTCAAACTCCAGTCCTCAGATGCCTGCAACCTTCAGTCTTGAGTCTAAACTTCAAAACAGAAGCTTTGAATCGATTATCAAGACTCTGCTGAACTTGACTGCATTCAGTGTTAATTCAGTAATTTGTTCCAGGGCTTTTAGTCCAAGGACATCTATACCTAGAAAGGCACATGCCCTAAGGAAGTCTAGTTTGATAGCCCCGCTTTTGTCTGATGGTATATTCATAGTCTTCTTTTCTCATACCCATCTACACATGGCCATTTCAGACTTGTTCAGACTGTTTAGGAACGCTGCCTGTTTAACCGTCTGTTGAACTCTCATATCAAAGTTACTAATATCAATCGCTCATCTGAAATCAAAAGCCCTAGTCGGTCAAGGCAGATGGTTGTTCACGCCAAGCTTAAGGAAGAAACCTCTCCACCGTCAGGATTGCTACAAACACTGCAAGTCAATGACTTGATGCAATCTGATGTGTTTCCTTAGATGGAAACCTTTTTAACCAATCTGTCGTTATAAATTAGATCAAATTGACGTTTTAAGTGCCTTGAGAAGATGTGTGTTGAGAATTTGTGCTATATAAATAAAAATTAAAAAGTGAATTGAATTTAGGGGTCATTTCCAGAGGTCTACATGTGTGGTAGCTTCTATCCTTAGGCACCAGGTTTAAAAGTTTTAGGTTTTAAGCCTTAGGATAGATCAATATTCATTCCATAGCCTAAAATCCATGCATCTGCCCTGCAGCATGCCTGAAACTCGGCGCCTCGGATTTCCCAGCTACACTGCATTATTAAACATCTAATCCCATCATCCCATCCCATCAACACCAACATAAATATGTATGAGGAGCCTCAATCAGACTGGTTTCATTTGTAAAACTTGATTACATGACGGTAATTACACCCAATTTAAAGCGAAGAAAATCTTCTGTAGCCTTCTGTATTTTAGATGCATTTTAAATAGTTAGGTCGGGGGCATTAAAGGAGAGCTCCCTGTGGGTATGACTCATCCTAGATAGCCTTTACGGGATGTAACTCCAAGTCTGAGGAGAGACTAAATGGTCAGAGACACATTATACAAAATAAGCTCTTTGATGTGGCAGGAGAAAGCCAAGAGAAACAGAGAAACAAAAGCAGAGGAGGGGAAAAAAAAACACTTTACCACAAGAGGGTTAAAGTTGCAGAGGACAAACTCAAACCAGCACCAACGAGCTTTAGGTGGGCTTCAGTCTCCCACACATACTGGTCAAAAAATAAATAAAACACACGGTTGTTCTACTCGTCTAAATACAAACAATAGACCAAATTCCCACCCAGGAGCAAACAAAAACACAAATTATGTAAAGCGAGGGCCCTCTGTTCTTCATTCAGTTCACCTCTCCTTCACTCGTTAAGTCCAGCACTTAAAACGAGGACAGGGTCAAAACACTTCTCTCCATAGCTGCTTCACCCCCCCCCCCCCCCCCCTCATGTCAGTCATATAGGTAAAGGTTTACTCTTTTTGGACTTTACTTTTATTAACAGCATTTTTTTAAATTAACGGAGCGATATGCAATCAGGAGAAAGTAAATAGTCGGACAAGAGTGTGTCCAAGATCCATACTGTACGAGTTGTAACCTAGCATAATGCAAACCAACGTAAATACCCAGTTCACTTCCTAAAGTCATGTTTTCACAAATTTACCCTGGTATATGAGACCACTGTCACAGATCTCAGCCTGTACAACTTGAGCCCCATGCTTTCATTTGGCCGGGACATAGTTTGTGATTTTATCCAGCTTTAGAGGGACTGTGTTCGCCTCAGGATATTCTCCATGCAGGGTCAGATTCTTCCATTTATAACCCTTTTAGGGAGACATCTCATCTCTCTAGAATTCACCAAACTACCCAAACCGTCTCTTTATTGATAAATGCTGTCATGTTAAATTGTAGGAGAGATCAATTTAATAGTCAACGGTGACTTAGCTTAGTTTTCTCTTCTTTAAGGTTAACATTTTAAGTGCATAAGTTAAACATTAATTATGCCCATCCATTTGATCACTTTCAACCCTTTTTTACTTTATATTTTAGTCTTCTCTTAACCATTTGTCTTTCCCTAATTTTATTAATTTTATTTTTAATTAGTATCAAGTTTAAATCCAATTTAGTTTGATAATATTAATTTTGTCATTTCACCAGGTTTTACTGTTTTATCTGAGAGAACAGAATTACATGTAATTCTGACTACATATCAATGTCTTGTCAGTAGGGATGGGCGATATGGACTAAAAAAAATTTCACGATAATTTCTAGGTTTTATCATGGTAACAAAAAGTGATTTTATTTATATATATATATATATATATATATATATATATATATATATATATATATATATATATATATATATATATATATAGCTTGATTTGCACATTTGGGCAGTGATTCAGGCAGAAGGAGACGAATATCAACGTTGGCAAGCGAAAAAAGTGGTACAAAACACTAAATATGTTTAGAACTACTAATGAACTTTGTGAAACAATTTCCCTACTTTACATGCTTTGCCCAAACTCTCACCAAGGTTTTGTGCAAACCAAAAGTGGGTCATACTTGGACAATTTTTAATTAAGACATCAAAGACAAAATATTGAAGGAATAAAGCATTAATGATTAGTAAAGTTGTGATATTACCAGAAAAAAAGCTTCTATGAGGAGAAAGCTTTGATAGTTATCAATAGAAATTAATATATCGTGATATAACTTTTGACCATTTCGTCCTGCCCTACTTGTCATATTTCTCATCTTATCCACTACTATTGCCCTTAGTTTATAGCTGTTTAAATTGCTTTTAACCTTTATTTTTATGATAATTGATGACAATATTTCTTTATATTTATTTTCTTTAGTTTAGATTAATGACTTTTTTAATTGCATTTATTATTGTATTTTTTATCATCAGTATTACTAGTATTGTCATCTCATCATTGAATGTGTTCAGTGAGATTATTATTAACATGATATATGCATTTTATTGGGAAAAAAAAGAATTTTTGTAGTTTGAATATTTAGTAGCCCCTGAAAAATCTGTTAAATTGCTACATGCACACTGCTTGCATGCTTTAGTATTTACTCCATGCAGAGATTTGAATAGGATTGCCAACAACTATGGACAACAGCCACCCTCCAAATGAGTTGCCTTTTATTGCCCCTGATGCCTTTGCCACAGAAAGCCTCCTTTTCTTTGCTCTTGCTAATAACAGAATCCAACCTTTGCTCTTTTTAGACCTTTTAGTTTGTTGCTCTAATTTTATGCCTTATTTCCTCTTCCACAGTAAGAAAAGCTTAAATATCTAGGTCACGGTACGAGCCACTGAATATATTTTAAACTGTCCACACTAACCAAGTCAAACCTTTCTTTCTGCAGAATCCTCCCATCAACCAGCGACCGTTTCCTGCTGAAGAACCTGGTTTCTGGGGTGGACTACAACCTGTGCGTTCTGGCCATTTTTGATGACACCATCACCTCGTTGGCAGCAACGAAGGTACTCGGGTGCACCTCCTTCTCCACCAAGGACGTTTACCCTGCGTGCCGCTCCCTCCAAGCCCACTTCCTGGGTGGGACACTCACCATACTGGTCGGAGGCGTTGTTGTGGTCACCCTACTTGTGTTTACCGTGGCGCTCATGGTCCGGCATCGTGTTTGCAACCACAGCGACCACATGTTCTGCCACAACGGCAACACCGAGGCTGGCGGTGGAGCCTGCTGCCAGGGTGGAGGGGTCGGATGCGGAGATAAAGGGGGAAACGGGGGTGGATGTTATCAATCCAATGGCTCTGGAGACGTGATGATGGTGGTCCTGCCTAACGGTCTGCCCTCTAAGAGAGGAGGGGAGGCAGAGAAAGATAAGGACAAGGAGAAAGACGGAGCCGATTCTGCTTCCCCTCTGCCTCCAAAGCTGCCCCCGAAGCCCCGGCAAAAGCCCAGAGTCAACCTGGAGCAGTTCCTGTCAGCCGGAGGGGTGGTGTCCACCGCGACAGGGGCAGCAAGCGAGATGGCACTGGTGGTGAGGCAGAGGAAGGCGCTGCCGCAAAACCTAGAGAGTGACAGAACTCCCCTCTATTACTCCCCCTCTCCTTCATCCACACTGCCCCGGCAGTCCCGTTCCAGGGACCGCCCAAATCCCCGTCTGGAGCGTGAGCTGACCAACCGGGCCAGCTTCTCTCTGGCTGCCCCCCTGAGAGACTCGGAGCTGCTGGACTGGAGAATCACAGCCAGAGGCAGGGACAAATGGAACTCCTCGCAGGCTTATCAGAGCCCCGTGTCCCCTCTGAGCCCCGCCGGTGGGACCGTTGGCAAGCGGCGACACTCGCTTGACATGGGCTCCTCTGTTGCCTTAGCAACCGATGCAGCAGCAACTGTTGCCAGGCGCTACGGCGCCGTGAGCTGCGCCAAGCGGCTGAGCGTGATCTGGACGAGACGGAGTCAGTCCCTGCACGGGATGCTGGTGCAGTGTGCCTCGACCACGAGCGCCACCTCGTCGACGACCAGCGACGAGGGCGAGGGCGCAGGGGGCTTCGGGGGTCCCGACTTCAAACGGGGGTACATCCACGCCTATAACACCACCAACTCAAACTCAAACGCTGGGACGACCGGGGGGAGAGCGAAAGAGCGGAGCAAGGAGAAGGGGAAGGGTTGCGAAGACATGGAGGAAAGTGTGGTATAGTCTGGACGCAGCAGAATAGGAGCAAGGTTAAGACGGATAAAGGCTTCCAAATAGGACGGTGATTCAGGAAGGTGATTAGAGGTGAAATTAGGGGAGCGGAAAATAAGGGATGAAAGCAGGGAGGTGGGATCAGAGTGAGGGAGAGAAGTCAGACTGAGTCACAGCCAATTTATTTGCCCAGCAAGAAGTCCAGGAAATTACATAGAAGATGGGGAGGACAAATTTTAATTAAATACTTAGGAAAAGATGAAAAGAGTTATAATCAAAAATCTACACAAAAAGGGGACAAGCAACATAGGAAGTATGCAGCCACAAAGAAACAAAGTCACATTATGACAAAAGGATCAGATTAAAGGTTTCAGATGGAGCGAGCTCAGCTTATAACAACAAAAGCTGCAGTTTCAGCAACACCTCGGCTCTCCAGAGTCCAACCCACCCGCCCACCGACTCAACAAGCACCATCAAGTGGATTTAAACTGGATCAAAAACAACACCACTGCTGGCAATGCCGGAGAAACTCTGGGCTTCAAAACATCTGGAGCCTACTCTGTTACTTTTGGATTTCGCTTCTGATGCAGACCGACTTTCTGAGACGCATTTCTCCCCCCCCCCCAAAAAAAAGCAGAAAAAAAAAAGCAATGAATGTCAATGATTTGTCCCCTCTGTGTCTGGGTAAGGATTTTTGGCTGGCTGTGCCTGCGGATTACAGGAGTATAAATACAGAGCCTGGTGCAATGGACATGATCAATCAATACAGGAGTGGAAAATAAAATAAAAAAAACAGGAGGCGATGAGAGCACAGATGTTAAAAGAAAAATATTTGGATCACAATCAAGTCAATATGGATTACAAAATGGAGGAGACGAGGGGGATGATGGAACATGTGAGTGTCCATTTCTGAAAGACAAGATCATACTGCACGTCAGATAATGGAAACAAAGGAATAATGGTGATGGGTGCGTAAGTGTGGGTGCAGTGGTGAAACAGACTGGATGTGCATTTGCAGACAGGGTCAATCCAGTTTAAAAAAAGGGGGAAAAATGTTTAGCGGTTTCTGGGCATGCTGTAGAAAGCAGGAATTTGCACAATTACGTTAAGAGGTGGTCTATCCAAACTGAAGTGCAACGTTTAAAGTTCAAACGGATACTTTCAGCACCGTAGCATCGTCAGAGAGCACAAACTGGTGAAGAAATATCGAATTTTCAAACTCATTTTGTGTAACTTTTAGACTTATTTGTGCCACATGGGTTCAAAGGTTAAAACCAAACTGATGAATGTCAGAGAGGAGGCAGAAAAAGACATTTACAGATTCACTAACATTCACTCAGACTCACTCCAGAGACTCTCGAAGGCTTTCAAAAACAGAAAAAAATAACGAGAAAACTTGAAAATACAAATATATATATATATGGTATATATATATAAAAATGTTACTTGTTGCACCATGTGTTTCTGTTTTTCTGAGGAATGATGTTAGGAGCAGAATTTGAAATGTGTGATTTCTTTGTTTCTTTTAAAAACGACGATTAGAACAAAACACGTTAATACTCAATCAGCAGTAAAGCTCAAAAGGGACAATAAATAAGCACACAGAACAAAAACTGGTCAACACCGGTACGTCCCAGTACGCGGACTCAAACTGATTCCTATAAGAAAAAAAAACAGAGCCAATTAGATTTATAATGTTGACTTTTACTCAACAATGTTGTTTTTTTCCTGTTTCATTATTTCATTTTGCCAAAGTCAATATTGTTCTCTGGACTTGATATAAATAAAATTACATGTATGGAAAAGACACCGACTCATTAACATAAATTGATTGCTTTGATGAGTTTTTGTGCTTGAGAAATAATTTTTTCTAATATAAAATGGTATTTTATATGCCGTTTTGTTTTGTATATCGCAGGAAGAAGGTAAAAAGCTCTCATACAGGGTTTATAAAACTAAAGTGGCTCCAGGGCAAAAGCCTGAGTGTGTTACCAACTGGTTTGATAAAAGACAAGAAGCAGCCTCTTTCCAAGTCATTACATCTGGAAGAAAAAAAAAACTTGGAAGTAAATATTTGATCCCTCCACTTTTAAATAATAAGGAGGATCGTACAGCAGCTTAATATCGTCATTGATAATTTAGAAACGCTATTTTAAACAATGGTGCTCATGAACACCCCTTTACCATCCAGACGGGCTGCTCTCTGATCAGCACTGCGAATAGTAGATATGCACAACGGCCTTAACCGAATCTATTCATGCCTCTAGGGACAGAAAAAGTTTTATTTGTTATGAACACAGTTACAAACGGCATTTATAAGTTCAGCTGTGCATCCGCTACAAGACAACAACTGCAAGACGGGTGATCAGAAGACAGCAGGGGGATAAAGGGCAGGACGGATCAGGTATTCTAGTGACTTTTGTTTTAAATCAAAATACACGGTTTGAAACATGCCAGTCAACGTTTTGTATTGATTGCTGGTGTTTGTGAGCTTTGGTTCTTTCTGCTGGCCCAGATGAGGTTAGGTGGACTTTTTCAATCTGGATGAGCTGCTCCCTGATTGATAATTACCAACAGTGTTTATGAACGGATTATAAATGTTTGTTTGCATTTATCTACTTTGACTAAATGATGGAGAACAAATAAACAGTAGGCTGATCAGAGACTTTTATTAATGGTGAAGCTTTGAGCTTTTGTCATTTCCGTCTTAAAGGGAATAAACTAATTTTTATGATTTAAACACAAAGAACACATTTTAATTGCTTGTTTGATTGACTGAGCCCACCTTCAGCTTCTGACAAAGCTGGTTCTGGCCTTTGGCCCAGCAAATAATTGGTGCTGAAATAACACCCGCTTTTCAGAGCTTGCAGTGGTGGAAAATAAAATATTCTGCTCATATCCAGGTCAGCCAGGCTTTATATTGCCTTCTTGATTTATAAACACAGTTGTAAACAACACTTGGTGTTTATGAATAGAATTGTACACAGCATTTGTAGATTCAGCTGTAAATAGCAGCTATAAACACTCCATCTTTGTCTTAAATTAAAGAGACTAAAGGCAAGGTGGGAATTTGAAACATGGCATTTTAATTACTTGTTGGCATCTATTAACCTTTAGCTTCTTCTGAATGATGCAGCAAAAAACAAACCAAAAAAAACAAAATATAGTTGTGTGTTTTTGGTGATGGAAACTTTACCTGATGCTAAGCTAGCATTAGAACGTATATAGAAAGTATATCACTGTTATGGTTGGGTACACACACCCTTAAAGGTGATTTACCTCATTTAGAGGAAACTTCAGGTGTTAAAATGAGATGAACATCAACTGTCTGCAGGTTAAATTTGGTGACATTTTGCATAACACCTAAAAACAATTTTAAGGACAACGGTAACAATGATGGGACTTTACAACACAAAAGGGAAAGAAAAGAGTTGTTGATATGATTCAAAACAGCATTCGAGCCTAATAAGACAACAGCAATGCGGGTGTAAAAAGGCAAGCGAACAGATTGTAGGGAAGGAGATCAAACTATACAGGAACGAACGCAGAAACAAAACTTTCAAAGAGCAGAACTAACGATGCTCAAAATAAGAGCTGCTCTGAAACATTAGCAGTAAAAGCTGTCGGCAGAGCGGATTGTGATTCTGGTGCTTTTTGTTATTTCAAAGCACATCTGCCGGTTTCAAAAAGGTGACACGATTTGTAACATGATCCTTTCCCCGCTACCTGCAGCTGAATTCAACACTGATCTAGGCAGAAAGCAAGACATGCGCTTGCAGCAATCTGCAACAGAGCGAAGCTAATTTAACTTCAAAACATGTAATTTAGTGTGACAATACCAGCAATTAGGAGGAAAAAAAAACAATTATTTGCCTAATCTGTTTAGATGTGAACTTTTGAAAGAATAACTGCTGTGGCTGGCGGTGACATCTAGCCGGCTGGGAAAGCTCCAGAGACTTCCCAGGACCACAACTGGAACAATCCATCCACTAGGGTCCAGCAGGATGATGCAGGAACAAAACCTGAATAGGAATCTGAACCCTAAACCTCTATTCCCAGATGGATGAGAAATTAAGTTGCCTCTCTTTTATCCGCCAGCCCCCTCCCCCATCTATTTAGTCTGGCTTTAAAGTCATATTGTGCCTTACAAAGTCTTGCAATACCAAAACCTCACAATATTTCAGGTTTCGTGGGAACCTGTCTTGCAAAAAGGGCAAACCGCTCGCAGCTCGCCTTGCTTCCAGAGTTAGCCCCAAGACCTTTGAGACATTTATATGGGAGCATTTTGGAGAAAATAAATGGTGACAAAGTTAGAGAAGACAAAAAAATATTTGTACACACTGGAAGATATCTCTGCAAGTTGGCCTTTGATTAACAGGCATAGCACTGGAAAGGCAATATCCTACAAAATACTGCAACCAAAACGTCCTTAATGATTGCAATGTTGTACAAATTTATTTTGTGACATTTGATATATTGTGCAACTCTAATAAGAATATTTTTTTCCCTTCTAAATAATGGTTTTAGGTGATTACCGCTTAGAAACTTTGGCACAGATGCAAAGCTTCAAAATCAGATGCTAACTCTTGTTAGCGGCTAACATTTAGCCAGTCTTGGTTTTATCTCACATAGCCAACAGAGTATTTGCATCTGGTTCATCGCTGCGCTCAGAACGCTGCCACACAAATTGATTTGAAAGTAGCCAGAGCTTCTTTATTGGCCAATTCTGGCACACAACCTGACAGCAGTCTGAAGGAGAAGCAGGGTGCAAAGCTTAAACGACTGACCTTCATATCACAGGCGTGTAACAGCATCTCTGAATCCATCAGCAGCAGGACAACTGAGACAGTTGTTCTTGACGAGAGATATGGCGACATTTTAATACTGCGGGTTCTCATGACACTGTCGGATTTCATTAGCATTCGCAATATTCACAGACACCAATAAGGATGATTAACCTTTTTTGGTATCCGATTGCCATAATCCTCTTCACTAACCCATTTCATAGCTGAATAAATTAGGACTACAACTCATTGTCTACAATTAAAATCCCTTTCTAAATATGTTTGTAAACTTTTTAAACTTGGGATGAAGTTAGGATATAGTCCTGCTTGAAAACGGGAATAGTTGGGGTACGTTCTCACTGCAGGTCTTTAAGCTCAATTCAGATTTTTTCTAAAATCAGTCTTTTTTGGCGAGCCTGTTCAAATTTCTTTTAAAATGCTGCCTATATCTAACTTGACTCTCGCTAGATGGATTTCGGTCCGCAGAGCTCCACACATTCATCTGGGATCGCTCCATTGTAGATGTAGTTCAGAAGGAGGGACCTTATCAAAAAACCTTGCATATGATTGGATAAACCACTTGTCCGTCATCTTTACTGACACGCTACAAGCCCTTACCGAACGGGAGAAGGGTTAAAACATCGTTTCCACTAAAAAAAAAAGGCCTTCAAAGCCGTTCTCTGGTGTTCTTTTAAAGAATTAATATTCAGTAGATTGGACAACACTGATGAAATAGCATCAATGTTACCGCTTGCTTCCTCGCTGCGAGCCGCCATTGTTGTCTGAATCCAAAAAGTCGCTTCTCTGATGCGTCACATCTATGAAAATACCGCCTGCCGATCCTCGTCTATTTTCCGTGGTATTGAAATCCCTCCCAGTGGCAGCGAGTCCAGATGGATGCGTGGCGCCGCGTGGAGCTCAGTAGAACAACATCCATCTGGTGAGTCTCAGGTTAGCCTTTATCCGACTCCAGTGGGAAATCTTTTTGGTTTCAAACTGACATCCTCGCACAAATGAATAATAACTTCCCGCTCAGCACATTTGGTCCAGCAAACGTGGAAAAAAGAAGTTGTTTTAAAGGTTTTATGGTTTGAAGTTATCAACGGAAGCTATTTATTGTATCAGCTGGTGATGAGGGGAAAAGGCACAAATGAAAAAAGTAAAACTGTAATCTGGCATTTTACAAAGCTTTGGCTGTACAGTGGTTGGCTGTGAGGATGAAGCCAGTAAATGGGGGGGCAGGGATTTTAAGACCTTCAGAAATGCAGAAAGTTGAGGGAAACTTTTAATCATGTCAGTGCCTCTTCTCTCGACTTTAGGATGCTCGCTGCAATCCGTTTTATCGCTTTGCAACGGGGGCAGATTACTACAAGCTGCCCCCTGTTGAAATGTGATACAATGGATTTGCCACGAGTCCAAAGTCCTCCATGTGAAGGATTGTATGAATTTTGTACGGCCGTGCGTTACGATCATCCAAACGGTTCCTATACGAGCCGTCCAGTTTGGCTGGAGCAGAAGTTTTGCTGCATATATCAATCAGGTCTAAGATCTCGTTCTCACACCCCTCAGCACAGCCAAAGGTTTATGCTCAACGCACCTAGGAAAATTACTAAAATTACAATCCTAAATAGGTAAACCCTGTTAGCCTAATATCCAATATTGTACCAAACCAGGTTCATATTAAATATCCGACCAAAGTCAGTTCTCTTTCTCCGTTAACTTGTTTTGTTAGTACCAACCAATCTTTGGCTAAACTTCACTATGCGGACAACACCAAACAAATTGCGTTGGTTCTGCAATGCGTAACCAAGATGTGGAAACAGTGTCATCCCCGGGTCCGAGTGCTGTGCGGGACGCAGCGTAAATGTATGAGATAGAAAGAGTTACAGAACTGCCAGGACACCTCAAGAGAGACAAAGACGACGAGAAATTGAAAAGGAGTCATTGTGTTTGGCTTTAATCGCATTGGCTGTGCCCTGGGCACCATTTTGGTCACACAAGCACTCTGATGACCAGACTCTGACCACCAAGGAGTCTGATGAGACGGATAAGAGTGAGCGTGTGTGTGTGTGTGTTTGAGTAGTGGAGGGTAATGTGTGAAATATTTCCAATTACCCTTGAGCTTTAGAGCCATGGCGCCACCCGAGTAGTAGACAGCTCTCTAAATGTGAGACCATCAGCAGTGACAGGGGAAATAAAGGAGAAAGAAGGAGCAGTCCACACTGTGTGTGTGTGTGTGTGTGTGTGCGTGCATACAAGTGTGTGTCCTGACATCAGGTTAGAGGGCAATTTGATTTGAAACTCATAAATGGCCCTATTAAAGGCAGGTCCGAGTGTGCGCTCCAGCCACCTTTGAGGGGGAGTCTGTGTGTGCTCTTGTCTGCATGTGTATCAGTGCCCTTCTTTGTGTCACGGGCGGGAACAACACAGAGCTCAGCAGCCTCCCTCCCCTCCACCTTCCTTCAGGCAAAACCCTGGCCTAATTTCAGTAATTAAAAAAACTGCTGAGTAACGTGCAAACACCCAACAGCTCTGAGTGTGTGTGTGTGTGTGTGTGTAAATTGCACTGCGAGATAACCCTGCGTGTGCATGTTTGTGTCTGCGTGCATCTCGGGAGGCCGGGTTTGCCTGCAGCCAAACTCTCAGACGTGCCGTTATGATCAAGGTATGATGCATTTCCCCACAGTGTGCAGAGCAGCTGCTGAATCAAGACATTGCTGGTGTAGGGGTGGCTGTAGCTCACCGTGCAGCTTCTTATCCTTTTTCAGAGCAGAAAGAGGTCACTGTTTTGGTTCAGCGTATAAATGAATGCATCAATGGCTAAGGCACCAAATCCCCTCTACAGCTACACCAAGTTCATATACACATTTCATCAAAAAAAATATTCTTTTACTTGGGTTATATTAGTTAAATCACGACAACAAAAAATTTAAATCTGTTAAGTGGACTTCTGGCTACCCAGATGCCTCAGGGGGTTGTAAAACCCAGGTATCTGATGATTTTTCTGGCTTTAGAAAACCTTTAATGAGCAACTTGACAGATCCCAACATAGAATACGAAGCATTTCATCCAGTCTAATTAACCTTATTTGAAGAAAACAGCTCCGGCAGAGGCTGTGTTCCTACTTTAAGCTAGAATATAACTAATGATCCATGATGGACAGGATTCAGAGGCTCATACGAGTGGTGACGTGGATATCGTCTTGAGAACCTATTCCATTTATATACAACAAACAAACTCCATATTCTGTTCATACTGCCTCCATCATGGGACATGCCAGCACACCAATCATAGAGATGACACAAATATCCAGTTATACACATGAAACGCTCTGCACGGTGCAAAAACAGAGCAGAGGACTTGATTGTGGGTCTTCTGAGGAACTGTTTTGGGGTCAGCGGTCACTACAGCGGACTTGGCTCATCATGCTGTAATCAGTCGTGTACAGTCAGCCTCCCTGACGATCATTCTTGGTCACAGTGGCTGATGGATGCTGTTATTTTTGCACTTCCTGGTACCTGAAAATAAAATCTGTCCATTTCCGTGTGCCTGGTTCTCTTCATGAACCACTTTCTTACGTTTTCTATTCATCAGAAACTGTGTGGGGTTCTCTACAAATGTCTCGGGAGGCTTTCTGCAGCCATGCAGAACACAGGCAACCTTAACCGAGGAACAAGCGTGAGTTAAAAACACCAATAAGAACCTTAAAAGTTGTACATGTATGAAATGCAGGAGTTGGTGTGTTGTAAGGGTACATTTTAACCAGTTAAATTAGGATTTACAATGAACAGATTTTTTTAAACTTGTCATTTTGCTTTACAGAGGGTCAACTACTTTGATTTTCAGTCTATTTTGGTCAGCTTGTTTAAAAGCCACAGATTCAGCTTTGAACCCGGATCCGATGAATATAAAGCCCAATAAAAGTCAAATTGCCCTTTTGTACGCAAGTTTCTGTAAGTGACTGACACTAAAACGATTTTTATTAATGAGTTCTTTCTCCATTCACGTTTGAATAGACTGATGACAAAGTGCAACTCTAAAAAATGCCAAATTTGCTGCAGAAGCCTTTCCATATAAAAATTATTCACTGTAGCGGCGAGCTTTACATTATAAGTGTATTTATAGTAACATGCAGTGATAATAAGATAACATTTATAAATCAGTGCAAGCTGTCATGCTGCATCAGCTCCAAATCAAATCAAACACATCAGGACTTTCTGCTTGCAAACGGCAAAATTACCATCTTCTAAATGCTGGAATTTTACATATAAACAAAAAATAAAAATAAGATGGTTCTAAAATGTATTTGATATAGCGTTGAGCTGATAAAGCTACAGCCCATCCCACTTGGTTCCACTTTGAAAGATGAAGCCTCAACGGCAGAGCGGTGTAAACCACTTTCAGCACGCAGTCGTTTTCTTAATGACCGTCTCTCAAAACCTTTTGGAGTCATGTTTCACTGGTCATTCTGGACTTTGACTGGGCCATTTCAACACCTGGATTCTTTTGCAGCCATTCAGTGGTAGTTTTGCTTCAGTCTTTGGGGCCAATCATCAACAGCGTGTCAGCTGGCATCACATCAGAGGAGTATTTGGTCGACCGAATGAGAACAAGGCATCCGGGGCCTGTGGCTGCAAAACTAGTCCAAATCATCACCCGTCCACTGCCGTGCTGGACACTTGGTATGAGGTGATTTAACAGATAAGCAGTTTGTTTAAACCAAACAGTCCCTGTGCATTATACCAAACATTTCAGAACTGGTCTTATCTGACCAAAGCATTATATTCTGGAAGTTTGCCAATTAATTATGGCGCAAATGTACAAACCCAAGTCGCCCTGCTAGATTCTCTCCAATGCCCTGTGCACAAAAAAGATCCATTACTAAACGTTTTAATTGTAGAAACGCTACAAACTGTTAATTGCTTGTCAATAATCTTTCTCACATTAGAACGATGACCTTAAAGTTGTTTTAAAATGATCCCATAAGCATTCCCAGATTGATGAGCCGCACCAGTTGCCTCTCAGAGATTGGTGCTGATGTCTCACGGCCATGGCATTGTGTTAAAAAACCTGTGTGCTTCACCCTAGCCACACGCCTTTCTAAGAAGAGGACACACGGTGCTTAAGGGCTTTAATTAGCAGCAGCTGGCCAATAATTTCCTTCCTAAATCACGTGGAAGCATTGAGGGTGCACTTAGTTTTTTCCCAACAACGCTTTCATTTTCACTCCATCTTTGTGGTGTCTGTTGCGTTTCTGACACTTCAAGTTTAAGAATCAAGACCAGCTTAAGTATTTTTATGTCCTTTTCTGCAAAACTATATAAATAAGTGAGGGTGTACGTTCTCTTCAGCCACAAATAGCACAAATATCAAAACTGCTTTACCTTAGAAAACTTTAGTTAATCATGATCAGATTTTTTTTTTTTTAAACAGAATCAAAAACAAGACAGGGATTAATCACCTTTATCTGTTGTTTTCATTCTCTTCACAATTAGAGCTAACAAGGCTGAAGTAAAATCAGTCCTGAAATGATAAATACAGACTGTCAGGAGACGGAGAATGGTGGTCAGAGCGTTACCATTACCGTACATTCAAGTCCGTGGAGGCTATGAAAGGATGTTAATGCACTAATTCAGAGCATTCATAATCCATTACCTGCATGTATCAGAACTGTGGAATAAAAAAGGCACAAAAGAGGTAGCTTTTACCATAATTATAAATGATATGCTGTATTTACCTAAACTCGCCCTGTCCGTGTTTTTCTCATTACACCTCAACCAACTCTGACTGGAAGTTTAGAGGACAGACAAGGAGAAACAGAAAGGGGGCAAATAAAACAAGTTTCTCAATAAAACAAAAAAAATAAAGACTTGTGTTGAATTTTGATAAATACCAGGATTACGGGCTTGAAACACGCCAAACGCGCCCGTGTGCCGCGAGTTTCATTACAGCAAAGCAGCGTGGGTAATTTGACTATGACATGCAAGAGCACCTTTAAAGGAACCAGTGAGCTGAAATCAAAGAGACAGACGGGGGACGAGGCAACGAGAAAAGACTAAAGGGAGGGGGGAGATCTGTGTCCAAACTATAAAGGTGTTCAAATGATATAAGACTGAGTTTCCTGCCAGCCGTTACCTTCATGCATCGCTTGCTTGCTCTCGCTCCTCGTCTGCACACGCTCTAATTTAGCCTTCTAATTTTCTCTCCTTCACCTTCGCCGACTTCTGATTCAGTCTTTTGTTCACTGAATTTGTTCTTCATCTCTGCTACTTTCTGACCTCTGTGCTCTCTTGCTCTACTTGGCTTGGATGTTTTGTTTTGCTGCCTCTTTTTTTCCAGACGTTCGATTTTTCTCTCCTGAGGAAGGATAAAATAAAAAATATTCTTTGAGTCACTCCGTCTCGCACTCTTCGGTCTGAGTGTTCAAATTTTAATCCATTCCTTGGTGTCATGCCTTTTAACTGCAGCAGCGTTTCAGTGCTTCAACGCCTCTTCAAACTTTGATGGTAACTTATTTCTAATACATTTCATCAAGCTATGATAGACCAGTCAGGTCAGTATGCAATTTATTACAGTCAATTTCTTTTTCCCACTTTAACCCACGTTTATCAAAATTTCTTTTTTATTTCCAATAGTCAAAAAAATGCTGCATTTCACATTTTGTCCAGAGCAAAAAAAAATATTCTGGCTATGATGAAAGTGTTGGAGATGTTTAAAGCAAGGTTAGGCTATAAGACCAAATCCAAAGCTTTGAATGTGGCTATGCTGCACAACAGCAAACCTGCCTAAAGAAGCAGCCAAAAGGCACATGACAACTCTGGAGGAGCTGCCTACATCCAGAGCTCAGGTGGAAGGATTCATCCACAAGAAAACCCAATCATTCTTGTTGTGAACTACAGAAATCTGGCCAATTATAGATCCGCATGAAGGAAAAATTTGTTGTCTAAAGAAAACCACGAGAAGCCCCATTTAAATGTTTGTCACAAAGTCATGAAGGAGACCGGGCAAACTGTCAAAAACGTGTTGTGGTCTGATGAGGCCAAAACTAAAACAAAGCATGGAGGAAAAACAACATCTTTAACGCACAGCCACCACTGTAAAACATGGTGATGACAATGTGAGTTGGATGGAAGTATCTGCGGGTAATTCTTTGAGAAAACCTGTTAGAAGCTGCAAACAACTTGCAATGTGTTAGAAAGGACGTTTATGATCAAATCTATCTGAGTTTGAGCCATTTTGCAAAGCATACCAGAGCGAAATCTCAATGTTTAGATGTGCAAAACTAGCAGAGACGTTGCTCAACAGACTTGCAGCTGTAAATTAAAGGAGTTTTTTCCCCTGTGGCGACAAGTTGAAATGACACCAGAGTTGTGCACGCACATAGAAGAGGAAAAGCTTCTGCCGCTGCGACTGCACAGGTCTTGTTTAGAGGCGTGAAGTCTTCTGAGGAAACAAAGCTATAAATATATTGAAGTTAGCCTGCGTACTGCATCGATTCAAAGTAGCCGGGTGAATAAGAGCGCCCAGCGATTCACACCCACGCCTAACCCAGAGGATTCGACCCATATCAGTCATGAACTGACTAATCCAGCCTGTAGAGGCAACCGCGATAAATAGAGGTTAAATCATTTTACACGTCGGGCAATTCTAAGGGCATGTATGAAAAAGAAATTAATCTCTAAACTTGTGCATTGCTCCTTTAAGTAAAATTAGTTCTCCAAGGTTTAAACTCAAAGTCGTGAAAGACAAATTTCAGATATTCATAAAATGCATATAAAAATTTAAAAACATGCATCATTTTACTTCTATGCACTGTTTTGTGTTGGTTTATCACAAAATATCTAATATAGGTATACTAATATTAGAACTATTAAAAATATAGAAAATGTGAATACACCCTGTTTATTCACCTTTTCATCTGCAATAATCCTCAAAAGCTTAATTTGTAAATCCTAAAAACAAATTTTTGTCAAGTTCATCTCTTTTCACATTCTCTGGTCGATGAAGAGACCTTAAAAAGCACCGTAGAGTTAACTGATGCACCGATCAATCAGCCAGCAATGGAAATTAGCAGATTTTCTCTTAATTGGCAGTTCGAATGCTAAATAAAATTTGATTTTCTTTCTTCCGTTTGTGAATCAACAAACTCAACTTCACCAAACCTGAAAATGTACATTTTCTTTGATATACTTTCCCTGCAGGTTACAAAAATCTGATAAAAGCCGGAATAATTTGCTTTTAAAGCGTCGTGGGGGGGGGGGGGGGGATACCAACTCCTTCAATGTCACTTGGATTCAAAGCTACCATCTCTGTCAAGCAACCGGCTGGTTTAATGGTTGACATCTGGTCAATTTATTTAAATAAAGGGAAAGTAAATTAAATATTTTGGTTAGAAACCAAAACAGAATCAGCAGGTCAGACATAAAACCAAACAGGAAATCAGTATTGGTAGATAGAAATCTGTCTGTTCAGAGGTTAAAATCATCTGAGCTCAAAACATCAATGCTGCCACTCGAAGCTGGTCTGACAGCAGAACATTTTGGACCTAAATCACATATCTTTTTATTTATGGACCAAACAAAACCAGGAAAAAAAGGAGATTTCTGTGCAGCGCATCAATTCGGCCCATTTTTCCCCATGACTACAAGGCAAGACACGTAATCAGGATTCATCACCCATTTGGTCTCTCGATGCAGAGACACTGAATCAGTACATTATCCTGCACTCAGGGGAAGAGTCTGGCTACAATGGAGCCACCTCAGACGGTTTGCTGCAAAATTTATTGGCTTTTTAGACCCTGTAAGCACCTTCCTATCCAGAAAGCACGTTTCAGTGAAAAATGTGATGCTTTAGGCTTACTGTCCCTACAGTGGGGACAGGGAAGGAAGAGCTTGTGCTGATGCTCTAGCATCAGTTTATAGGCACGCACAAAACTATTTTTGCCTTAAGCATGAAGGACTGGTGAGTCTGAGCAGGACATAAATAGTTAAGATGGGAAACCAGAAGTTGTTCCAACACCATACAATGATCTGCAAGAGCACAAATAATGTAGCTGGAAGGCGTAAACGAGTTTATCCTGCATCCTCAGACTGATACAACATCCATAGGTAATATCTGATTCTGTGCTTCTCGCTATTTTGTCTGCATCATTTATCATCTCTAATCCCATCACCAGAGGTACACAGAGAGTGTTTTACAAAACAAACGACAAGGTGATTTTTTCTTTTCTTGCAATAAAATAAAAAATGGTAAAGACCAGATTTAAACAAAAAGCAATCAGATCAGACCTGGTAGAGGGGACTGCAGTCACCTCAGAACTTTGTGGCTAATTCATTAAACATTAATTCATGCTGAGTGAAATCTTAATTACTGCAGACACTCAATCCAACACAGATCCCATTAAAGTCTGCATTAATGGACTTTGACACAGTGAAACAAGTTAAAAACCAAACACTGAAATTGTTATCGCGTCGTCACAGTGAATGCATTAGAGAGATTTCTTATTTACACATTCAGCTGACACTTGCCTACATCTGCAATCATTTGAAGTTTGACTGTCAGCCTGCCAGAAAAACCCAACTTCAATATAAAAGTATGTTCTAGCTGTTCTGAGTGTTTCTTACAGGAGTTCGGTCTTCTTCATGTGTTCATCTCTTTTTCTCTTCTTTTTGATGTCTGATGCTGCCACTATTCACTAAAGACTGCAAACTATAAAGATGTTTAGATTGAATACATGTATATACTGCTCATAAAACGTACAGCAACAAAATGACTTCAGCAGTTTTGGAAAATCCATAAAATATGTAACTTGAAATTCCCACGAATATTCAATGCAAACATTTTTGTGCTGCCAGTGCAAAATGTAAAAATGTGTAGGAATAAATTTACTCAAAGCACTAATTACTTTTAAAACTAAAACATAGTTCTGACTACACGAATTGTAGTGTAAAGCACTTTGGGGTCTTTGGACTGGATAAAGCGCTATAGAAGTACAAACCATTTACCATGGTGTGACCTATTTTAACTCTTTTTACTCAAATAAAAATGAATCTCCCTGAGGCAGGATGTTTGACCAGGAAAGGTGGAAGTCTACTAGCCTATATGTGTCCACATCAGGGCCAGATGTGGATAATATTGCCTAAAGTTGCTTCAAACAAGGATTATTTTTTCTCACTTTAAACTTTTCACAAACTGAAGAATCAAACCGTGTCAAACCTTTATATTATATTCATCGTTTAAATGCAGCCTGGCTTTCTGCCTGATGCAGCCAGAGAGTAGGGTTGTCAAAAATACAAGACTCTGAAAAGTATCAATACTCAAACGTTGTATATAATACTAATTTGCCATGGTATTGATATTGTATATTTTAGGATACCTGGATAACGAAGAAGGGAAACCCAAAGACCTTGACAAGCTTGTGTGCAAATAGTGTTTTAAACTTGTGGCAACAAAGTCAAGCAGCACAACAAACCTGGTCAAACATCTCAAGGACCGACACCCTGGCCTTCATGATGAATTCTGACAGGTTAATAAATTAAAGCTACGTTCATAATTTAACACATTAAACGTATTACTGATGTTAGTGCGACCGGTGGTCTGCATTAATGTGTGATTAGCTGTGGCTAGCATGCTACTAGGAATGTGTTATATTTGGGTTATTTAGCATTTACAGACTTATTAAACTAGCATCTGTGATTCTGTTGAGAAAGCATGTTTGAAGAAGGTAAAATTTTCATGTTAAAAGATTTTTCTGCCTTTAATTATTTGCCATATCTTTATCCCTGTGGTGTTGAGTATCTTCCAGGGTATCGACATTGAGTTTGAAACTTTAGTGTCATGACAACCCTAGCAGGGAGTGAGACTGGCTAGGATTTCTTAGCAGAGCATAATTATGAATTTAGTCACTAGCCAGCCCTCACACAGGTAATTATGGTACCTTTTCTTTATTTAGTCAAGTCTAAACTTGGAAAAGTGACATTTAGAGGGTAAAGTAAAAAAAACATCTGGGCTCCATCATATAGGAGCTTTAAAAAGAGGCCCCAATTATAGATGTAGCTTTTCAATCAAAATTTCCAACTAATTTCACTAAACGGCTTCTGTAGTTAAATAAGTGAAAAAAACAGTTTTATTGGGATGTTGGCCACAATAAAATAAATGGTCAGAAAGGAGGAGTAAGCAAAGGTAAATGAGCAGGCAAAGGCTCAGCTGCCTAATTCTTTAACTATTGTGGGGTTTATTTGATTAAATGGCTCAAGCTGCTGTGTGTTACACCTAACAGACACTTCAGCAACAGGGTGATGTCGAAACTTTAGGAAGAGACAAAGAATTATCCATAAATTGTCCGTGATAACCAAGAAATGCAGTCAAGAAACTTAACATCTATCCCAGAAAAGTGTCAAATAGGGCAAGAATCCAGTACTACCGAAAAAGAAACCTGCTGATTTAGTGAAGATTTCCCAGTGAATAACACTGTTCTTTGCTACATCTTAATGCTGAACTGGTAAAGCTTTTTTCCCTAATAACTTAACAGCTGTTTGAGATCAGCACTTATTCCCCCATTTATATTACAAAACCCACAGTCAGCAGTAATCTGCCACAGTGACGCGTCTACAGCCATACTGCCACGTTTTCCCCAGCTTCAACATACAGGAGACACATTCTAGAGAAAAAAAAACTGATTTTAAAACCTCTGCCTGGTGAATCATCTGCTGCAGACGCGTGCTCCGTCTTTCTAGTAGTAAATGCCCTTGCACATTCATTCTGAGAGCAGAGAAAAACTCCATCTCAGTTTGCATCTTTGGACAAAACGGACACAAAGAACCGATGTGACAGTGTGTGTCATGATGTACAGAGCTATATTTGTCAAAAAGAAAACAACAACGAGCACAGCATATGAGCGCAGACACCTCACACCAGCTGCCCAAGACTGCAGGACGAGGTCAGAGGATGTGGGCTTGTTCTGCAGCCGCAGCATGTGTCCCTCCTGCAATGAATGAATTCACCGTGAACTGGTCTGTATGGGAAGTTTTTAAAGGTCAAACCAGCTCAAAATCAGTCATGCGACAGCGGAGTCCAGCAAGAAACCCAAAGCAGAATCATGGAGACAATTATTTAAAAATAAATAAATACATTTAAATTCCTCTTTCAAAACAAAGTGCGCTTTTGAGGTGACAACCTAAATAGGTTTCAGAAGACGCAGTATTGTAGGTACTACGCCTAATTCAGTGAATCCTGTAAATCTTTAGGACCCTGTCGTTAAATATTCATGTAACGTAGTCAGCGGTGGAAGAAAGAGAGTCAAACACTGCAGGGGGAACCACCTCCTGCCCTTGTGCGGACATATCCCCACCTTCATGCATCTTCATCTGTTCCCCACCCTGACGTCCCACAGCTGTGGCGGTCCAACATTTAAACAGTGACCGCCACCAAGGCAGCGTCATCAGACCTGAGATTACAGCCGTTTAACCCCTTAGCCAGGATCCTCCATCTCTAACTGCACGGCTCTGTTCTGCTAAAGCAAACCTTTTCAGAGAGTTCACTCGTAACAGAGAAAAACCCTTTCAGATGATAAGTCCATGATTTAAACCATACAAGCGGATCCAGTGAGATCATAGGGCTGTGTTTTCAGAACCGGCAGCCAGGATTCCTCAGCGAACAACTCGGCAACACAGAGGGTAATTTGTGCATTTTATCTATGTCCAATAACATCTGGGTGAGCTGCGTGGGGATCCTCATGCTGGCTGCTCAAATGTTTCAAATAGAAACTAAACTGGTGGTTCTCATCCCCCAACGTTTTATCTGCTAACGCATCACATTCACCCTTTAATCTAGCCTTCTAATCATTTCATGGCCGTTTCCTGGGATGGATCAGAACCTACCCCTCCAGAGTCCAAAAGCAAACAGGTTGAAAATTATAATTTAAAACTGGCCAAAAGGAGAATCCTTAAAGCAATGCGGGAAAAATATGTTTCTGATCCGGAGACTTAGCATTATGAAACACTTAAGTCTAAAGGAATTGACCGTCAAACTCCATATTATGCAAACCCTCTGGGACAAAACATGCTCCACCAACTAATTTAACTTGAACTCTTGCCCTTTATGTGTGAGTTTACTTGAATGATTGTCTGTGTTGCCCTGTGATGGACCGGCGACCTTTCCAGGGTGGACCCCACCCATCGCCCAGTGACCGCTGGAGATATGCATCACCCCCAGCTGGGAAAAAACAATGAAACAGTTTGGGAGTGAAAAGGTATTTAAAGCTAAAATAAACCCCAATAGAGTAGACTTTAACAGCAGAAAAACACACCAAAGGGGCACAGACTGTTATTTTAAGTCCTAAAGCTGTGGGGCCCTGCCTGTTTTGCTTTTGTCCCTGCTCCAACTGAGCTGATTAAATGTCTAATTACATCTTAGTGGTATCATTAAGCCTCAGAAATGTGATCTGGATGTGTTGAACTGGGGTCGCCTCTATGGCATGCCGGACTCTTCAGGACTGGAGCTGGAAATCCCTCCATTATGCACCAACTCACATGGTTCCACACCTGCTCATAAAACTGGACCAATGCATTGCTATTGTGTAACCACGGCACAACATAATGCAAACATAAGATAAAAAAAATGTCAATGGACCTACGAATAAGAATATGACAAATAACCTCATGTTCAAGTCAGCTAACCAACCTTTAATGTCTGTTTTTGAAGCAAATTAACGTTAAGTTTTCATCCTGGTCAACTTTACTGCTCAGTACATTTTCCGGAGCCTTTAACGCTGCAGACGAAGCTTTATTTATCTTTTAAAACCTGCAGTTTTAATTTGTGTTCTGCTTTCAAAGCTCCAGCAGCGCGGGAACATGTTCACACCTGAGGAGGGGAAATGTTATGTTTACTTTTTATGTCAGGTTTTTTTAATATTTAGGAAAACATGACTTCCATTTAGTTTCCTACGAGCAGCAGGCATTGCTGCCTCTGGTTTTAGATTCTCTTCGTTTAACCAGGTAGTCTGACTCCAAGCCCTTGGCCATGTTCGTCTAAAGTTTGGGACGTTGGCACCCTTTCTCATTCTCTCACCTTCATACATCTCCCCTCATTTAAGCAGCACATCACAGGGAAGTGCATCACCTCACTGACATTTCCACTTAAAGTTTGCTTCTCCGCTTCCTAAAATGGCCTCTTCTGTTAACCCTCCTCCCCCTTCACTCCTGCCTCGGTTTTCTGCGTTGCAATGTGTCCCAAATGTGACGCTGCTTTTTCTTTGCCCTCGCAACAGGGCCGCTGCTGCCATCATTACCTTCCTCGACATCCTAGCCCACTGCTCATCTCATCGTCACTTTTCCTCCATAACCAGGAATGAAACGAGAGCTTTCCTGCCCTCTTTTCATCATTTTCATCTCCTCAGTCTTTTTTGTCCTCCATGTGGCGATGCTACCACCCACTCCTCCCACTCATCATCCCCGAAGGCTCCCGTTAAGACTCATGATCAGACGGAGGCAGCCAAATCTTGTAGCTCCTCTCATCTCGAGATGATCCGGGGTTTCTTTTCTGAGACACCAACAGTGGGAGATGTGTGCTCGCCTCTGAGAGGCAGCGACAGATTGAGAGGGAAGCGATACAGCGGGGTGTCATTTTTTTATTCTACCAACAGAAAAGGCACCAGTGGAGAAAAAATACTGAGCGGGAAAGGTAGAACAGAAAAGAGCATAAAAGACCTCTGATTACATTTGAACAATGAGCAAAGGTCTATAGAACATGTCAAGCAGTATATAAAAGAAAAAGCTGAAACATGAATAAAATAATAAAAATTAAATGCCTGAAGTTGACAGCTACACGATTTACAGAGCCTTGAAAAGGTTTCACATTTTGTCACGTTAATACCACAAACTTAAACGTCTTTTAGAGGGATCTACTGTGATGGACCAACACAAAGCTTTAAAGTGTAACTTAAATCAACTTTTTCTGCAGGTAAACTTTATAAACTGGGCCTAAAGGTGCTACTTTTATGTTACTGTGCATTTTCTTTTAAATTTATTGTGAACTTGTTTAGTTCTGCAATATTTGTCCTAAAACAGTCTTAGTGCTGCCTTCTTAGGGTTGAACGGTGGCTATTGCAGTTGAATTTTCCCATCGTACATGTTTTCGTCATCTCAGTCAGACCCCACCCCCCCGCCGTGTCGGGTAGTGTTGCAAAGTCCAATTATTAAAAGAGACTTTTTGCTTGTTTTTCTCCAAAGCCGCTTGCAAATTTCTTGAGTCGTTGTCTTTTGTGTTTGTTTTCAAACAGGAAATTGCTTATTTGGGCATGGCTTTTTTCCCCCCAATAGCCTCTTTCTGTGTTTATTATGCCTGCGCAACAAAAGCTATTAACTGACCAGGATGCAGCTGCTGCAGTGCCGGCTAGAATATGTCAGAATCCTCCTATTATGAGGTTTTCCATACTTTTTGATACATATATTTTGTCCCCTTTGCCCTGGTAAACCTAAATAAAGTCACTTGCCTTCATAAGTGACCTAGTTAGAGTTGGAGTAAAAACGATATCCAAGCTTTAAACATGTTAGCACTGGTTGATCCATCATCTGGAAGTGAAAGCAGTAAGGCACAGCTGCAAACCTGCCAAGACGTGGCCGCCAATCTAAACGGACAGGCTGGACTAGCTGAGCATTAATCAGAGAAGCGGCCTAAAGGCCCATGGTGACTCTGGGGGAGCTGCAGAGATCCACGTCCAGCATTTATAAATGAATGGCAAGAAAAAAGCTCCACCATTAGAGGAAAACTAAAAGTCTTGTTTAGAGTTTGTCACAACCCATGTGGGGAACTCAGCAAACCTGTGCAAGAAGACACTCTGGTCAGATGAGACCAAAACAGAACCTTTTGGTCAAAAGGTAAGACAGAAAAAAAACTGCACACCACCTGGAGCACACATCTCTACGTTAATACACAAATACAGCTATAGGATACAGCTATTTACAATACAGCTATAGGATTAATTCCGGCCAATCATGACCTCAATTCCAACCCTCATACGGGTGATCAAAACATCGTTCCTTTAAGCCAGGCCAATAACAACCCTAACGACTCCTCGTTACAGAGGAGTGGACCAGTTTCGGTCCAATCTGCTGGTTTAATGGCTTTAACGACCGCCCATTACTAAGGGGTGGAGCTGTTTCGGTTTAATTTGCATGTTATCTAAGCCATTACAAGGCTAAGTATAAAGCTGGTTACTCCACATTACTCCAGACTTTTTAAATTGAGAAAGCTTCCTGGAGAGGAAGCGAAACGTCTTCAGCTACGGAAAACAAGTCCAGTTGCTTTGTTTTTTTACTTTTTTTGGAATGACCATGACCTGGATGACTGAGAATCTTCACCAACTTAACACACAAAGGTGGCAGTATGATGCTGTGGGGATGCTTTTCTTAGGCGATACAAAACCTGATAGAGGCTGCAAAACATTTGTACCTGGAGCAAAGAGTCACATTTCCAGCAGGACCAGAACCCTGAAGATGCAACCAGTGGTGCTCAGCTGCTCAGGGTTTGGGACCCGCCATCATCCCTTATTGACTTAAATTTTTCAATAAGCTTTTTAAATTCAGTCACTTTATAATAAGGCTGACATGGTGATCAGAGCAATAAGACAGCTTTTTTTTTTTTACACTCCAATGATATTTTCATGAACAAAATACAGGAAATGTAAAACTACAATTACAGAGAATTACGCTTATAACTCAAATTATGAAAAATAACTTGAGCAGTTCCAAGTTTAACCCTGGGTTAGAAGAAAAGCTGCAGGAATTAATAAGAGATCCGAGTACGTTTATTTTTTACTTTGAGGATTCTCATACAGTCGGCCGTACTCGTTTAACCTCAAGCGATTTCCATACGTAAACACAATTCACATGTCTTCTACAGAGAGAAACCATGGCTGTCAACCTCTCTTTAAAGGACATTATCACCACTTACTGTAAGAGGCAGAATATAAAAGACTATTCACTGCAGAAAGGGAACTAAACGTAAGTAAAATTGTCTTAAAATTAGCATTTGTCCTTGATTTGAGCAGGTAAATAAGATTATCTGCCAATAGAATTAGTATTTTGACCCCTAAACTAAGATAATTATATAAACTGCACTTGAAATTTGATGATGGAGATGAAATGTTATAAGTGAAAAAACGTATGGCCATTGGCAAATCATTTACACTTGCCAGCTCAAATCAGGGACAAATGCATTTTGCATTGGATTTGTCCTTTCAAGAAAACTTTACTTACTTCTAGTTCCCTTGATAATTTACTGCAACTCACTGAAAAGAGGTCTGGGATCACTTCCTGTTTGCGGTAAGGCGTATTGCATCACTTCCTGTTTTCACTGCGTGAGCAACGGTTTGTTGCTCCAGATTCTCTCGCTTTTATCTTTAATCTCTTTGCTGTAACATCTGTTTCTAACACATAAGCACTTTTAAAACATTTTCTGTTGCTGCACATCACGCTTGGGAACTCCTCGTGTTTCACGGTTTGCTCTCTTGGCGTGGTAGAAGGGCGCTAGCCTAGCTTTAGCCTAGCCTAGCTTTAGCTCCACAATGGCTTCCTCTCCTACTGTTACTTCAGCTTCTCCGTCTCTTACTAAGTCTCCCCTTATCTCCTGCTCTCTGTGTCAGATGTTTAGCTATTCCTCTGCCTCCTTTAGTGATAATGGTACTTGTAATAAATGTAGTGTTTTTGTAGCTTTGGAGGCGAGGGTGTCAGAATTAGAGACCCGGCTCCGTGCTATGGAAAGATCAGCTGATAGCCGCCCCTTTGCTAGCGCGGAGCCACATAGACCTAGCGTTACTTCACTTAGTGGTCCTCCAGAAGCACCCGAGCAGCCGGGTAAGCAGGCCGGCTGGGTGACAGTTCGTAGGAAGCATAGCTCTAGATTTCAGCCCCCAGTTCACCACCAACCCGTCTGCGTTTCTAACAAATTTTCCCCACTCAGCGACACACCCGCTGAGAAGCCGACCCTGATAATTGGGAGCTCAATAGTCAGAAACGTGGCACTAGAGACACCAGGGACCATAGTTAAATGCCTGCCAGGGGCCAGAACGGGCGACATAGAATCTTACCTAAAACTGCTGGCTAAGGATAAGCGTAAATACAGTAAGATTGTTATTCACGCTGGCGGTAATGACACCCGGTCACGCCGATCGGAGGTCACTAAAGTTGGTGTTGCTTCGGTGTGTGAGTTTGCTAAAACAATGTCGGACTCCGTAATTTTCTCTGGTCCCCTGCCTGATCTGACCAGTGATGACATGTTTAGCCGCATGTCATCATTCAACCGCTGGTTGTCTAGGTGGTGTCCTGAAAACGACGTGGGCTACATTGATAACTGGCGAACTTTCTGGGGAAAACCTGGTCTGATCCGGAGAGACGGCATCCATCCCACTTTGGATGGTGCAGCTCTTCTTTCTAGGAATCTGGCCGGATTTATTAGTTCTCCTAAATGCTGACAACCCAGGGTCCAGACCAGGAAGCAGAGCCGTAGTTTAACACACCTCTCTGCAGCTTCTGTACTGTTACCCACCCATTATCCTATTGAGACGGTGTCTTTCCCACGGCCAAAACTTAACAGATCAAAAACTTATCTAAAAGGAACAAATCATAAAAACCTAATAAAAATCAATACGGTTCACCTTGAACCTAAAAATAAAACAATTAAATGTGGTCTATTAAATATAAGGTCTCTCCCTCCAAAGACTTTGTTAGTTAACGAATTGATTTCTGATAAACAGATTGATTTGTTTTGTCTCACAGAAACCTGGCTACAAGAGGACTACGTTAGTATAAATGAGTCAACTCCCTCCAATTATTCAAATTTCCACATTCCCAGATCTGTGGGAAGAGGAGGAGGAGTGGCAGCCATCTTTCAGTCTGATTTATTAATTAGTCCCAGGCCAATTAATAACTACAGTTCTTTTGAACATTTAACCCTCAGTTTCCCTCATCCAAACTGCAAAGCAATAAAACCTCTTCTGTTTGTTGTTTTGTATCGTCCACCAGGCCCTTGCACTCAGTTTTTGGATCAGCTGTCAGACTTCTTATCTGATTTGGTGTTAAATACTGATAAGGTTATTATAGTGGGTGATTTTAACATCCATGTTGACACTGAATGTGATAACCTTAGTGTAGCCTTTAAAACTATCCTAGATTCAATTGGTTTTGCTCAAAATGTGCATAAACCGACGCACTCTTGGCTCCATACTTTAGACCTTGTGCTGACCTATGGCATTGATTGTGAAGAATTAACAGTATTTCCTCACAACCCTGTCCTATCTGATCATTTTTTAATAACATTTGAGTTTAATCTAACGGAGTTCTCCACCCCCAAAAGAGGGTTCCATTATAGTAGATCTTTATCGGATAATGCTGTATCAAAACTTAAAGAGTCTGTCCCCTTTTTAATATCCTCCGTATTGCAGAAATGCCCTGTAGATGGCAGCAATGTTGTTTCTTCCAATTCACAAATAGATGTCTTTGTAAACGGTATGACTTTGTCATTGCGTTCTGCATTAGACAATGTAGCTCCCTTGAAAAATAAGGTGATTATTCACAGGAAGCTGGCTCCTTGGTTTAATTCAGAGCTGCATTCCTTGAAGCACAATGTTAGGAAATTGGAGAGAAAATGGCGCTCTACACACCAAGAGGAATCCTACCTAATCTGGAGGGACAGTCTATTGTTGTATAACAAGACCATTCGCAGAGTTAGAGCAGCATATTTTTCATCATTAATTGAGGAGAATAAGAATAATCCTAGATTTCTCTTCAATACAGTTGCCAAACTTACCCAGAGCCACAGCTCTGTTGATCCAGCCATCCCCTTAGCTCTTAGCAGTAATGATTTTATGGGATTCTTCATAAATAAAATTGATTCCATTAAAAATAAAATAATTGGCATCCTCCCAAACATGATTACCTCGTCCTCAGTAAGTGAGGCAGCATTGGAGGAATCCTTAGAACCTGCGCAGTGTCTGAACTGTTTAAAAGCAGTAGAGCTTTCTGAGCTATCTAAAATTTTAGCTTCATCTAAACCTTCTACCTGTATGTTAGACCCAATCCCAACCAAGTTGTTTAAGGAGGTATTCCCTCTGATCAGTGGTCCTATTTTAGACATGATTAATCTATCCTTAGTAAATGGATATGTACCAAAGGCTTTTAAAGTAGCTGTTATTAAACCTTTACTTAAGAAACCTTCTCTTGATCAAGATGAGCTAGTAAACTACAGACCTATATCTAATCTTCTTTTCTTATCTAAAATTCTTGAGAAAGTAGTTGCTAATCAACTTTGTGAACATTTACAAAGTAATGACCTACTTGAGGAGTTTCAGTCAGGCTTTAGAGCTCATCATAGCACTGAAACAGCTCTGGTGAAGGTCACCAATGATATTCTCATGGCCTCAGATAATGGACTTGTGTCTGTACTTGTCCTGTTAGATCTCAGTGCTGCATTTGACACAGTTGATCACATTATTCTCCTACAAAGACTTGAGCATACTGTAGGGATTAAGGGGAAAGCATTAGGCTGGTTTAAATCTTATCTGTCGGACAGATTCCAGTTTGTTCATGTTAATAATAAATCTTCTTCAAACTCTAGGGTCACCTGTGGAGTACCACAGGGTTCAGTCCTTGGACCAATTCTATTTACTATATATATGCTTCCGATCGGCAAAATTATCAGACAGCATGGGATTAATTTCCACTGTTATGCTGATGACACTCAGCTATATTTATCCATAACTCCTGATGAATCCAATCAGTTACTTCGACTGCAGTCATGTCTTGATGACATCAAAAGCTGGATGACTTTAAATTTCCTGCATTTAAATTCTGACAAGACAGAAGTTGTAATCTTTGGACCAGAGTCCTCAAAAAATAAACTTCTTAACCAATCACTTAATCTGGATGGCATTAACTTGGCCTCTGGTAATAAAGTAAAAAATCTTGGTGTTATTTTTGATCAAGACATGTCATTTAAATCCCATATTAAACAGGTTTCCAGAGTTTCCTTTTTTCACCTCCGGAATATCGCCAAAATTAGAAACATTCTGTCCAGGGGTGATGCTGAAAAACTAGTGCATGCATTTGTTACTTCAAGGCTGGACTATTGTAATTCTTTACTATCAGGAAGTCCACAAAATGCAGTTCGAAGTCTTCAGCTGATCCAAAATGCTGCGGCAAGAGTTCTGATGAAAATCAACAAGAGGGATCATATTTCTCCAATTTTAGCTTCCCTTCATTGGCTTCCTGTTAAATCAAGAATAGAATTTAAAATTCTTCTTCTAACGTATAAAGCCCTTAATAATCAAGCTCCATCATATATCAGAGCTCTGATTACTCCGTATGTTCCTAACAGAGCACTTCGCTCTCAGACTGCAGGTCTGCTGGTGGTTCCTAGAGTCTCTAAAAGTAGAATGGGAGGCAGATCCTTTAGCTATCAGGCTCCTCTCCTGTGGAACCAACTCCCAGTTTTGGTCCGTGAGGCAGACACCCTATCTATTTTTAAGACTAATCTTAAAACATTCCTTTTTGACAAAGCTTATAGTTAGAGTGGCTCATGTTACCCTGAGCTATCTCTATAGTTATGCTGCTATAGGCTTAGGCTGCTGGAGGACATCAGGGTCTAATTTTCTCACTCTACTGATTTCTACTGTTCTTCATTCTACGGTTCTCCAGTTTTGTATTGTATTACATTGAAATGACTGTCGTCATTTCAGCTTTTAACTTTTTGCTCTCTCTCTTTTTCTTCATAGTAGGTACACCTGGTCTGGCGTTCTGTTAACTTTGACATCATCCAGAGAAGACGGCTCACCCGTTACTACCATCTAATGTAGAACAGATTACTAGATCAATGTGTGCTTCTGTGCTTTTTTGTCTCTCTTGTTGTGTCTCTGCTCTGTCTTCTGTAACCCCAGTCGGTCGAGGCAGATGACCGTTCATACTGAGCCCGGTTCTGCCGGAGGTTTTTTTTCCCGTTAATGGGTGGTTTTTCTTCCCACTGTCGCTTCATGCTTGCTCAGTATGAGGGATTGCAGCAAAGCCATGTACAATGCAGACGACTCTCCCTGTGGCTCTACGGTTCCCCAGGAGTGAATGCTGCTTGTCAAGACTTTGATGCAATCAACTGGTTTCCTTATATAGGACATTTTGACCAATCTGTATAATCTGACCCAATCTGTATAATATGATTGAACTTGATTTTGTAAAGTGCCTTGAGATGACATGTTTCATGATTTGGCGCTATATAAATAAAATTGAATTGAATTGAATTGAATCTACCAGCTAAGAGAGACTGGTTTAAATCAACGCTTCAAGTGAGCAATCAGGGCCAAAACTGGAAAATTGATGAACGTTTTCACTTCTGTGTGTCTGAGCTCAGGTTTATATTGCAAATAAATTTGGGGAAACATTTAAGTCTCTAGGTGTGCAAAGCTGTTTTAACGTGACGAAAGGGGGGAAAATTCACAGCATAATCTGCAGCGTATACAAAAATAAATATCTATAATTCAACCATTTGCCGTTTTTAACTCTGCAAACCAATGAGAGAGAAGCAAAGTACAGAACGAGCATGGTTGGAGGTGCAGCCGTTTTATAGCCACCGGGAATCACGGCTGAGCCATAATTGAGGCTAACTGCTTGGAAAGGATCCTTTGGCTGTGCAGACAACGTCAAACCAGGAAGCAATTCAGCCCCAGTTCTCATCTACCCATGCCTGCAAGAGAAATACTGCTGGATATCATTACTTTAAAATATTTGGTTAACGGCTGGTGGATTTAATCAGACTTCTGTGCATTGTCTACCGAAGCTCAGGTTAAAGCTGGAAGCAAATGAAACAGCAGCAGCTAAAGAAGACACTGAGGGAATGTGTTTGTTTTCGGTTTATAGAGTGCAGTGCAGCGTTTATGACCCATACAAGTGCAGGTTTATTACTCAGAATATGATGGATGACGGAGGAAACAGGTGGACAGCCTTCATGAGCTCAAATAAATTTATTCTGCATTATCCTTTTGCTTAAGGAAAAACGGGTCTAAGTGTTGTAAAAGCCAAAATATAAGCACCATTCTGCAGGTATTTTACTTTGCAACGAAGCCTATAGCCAAAGTTTATATTGCCTGTGAAACAACAGGCTGTCACGTCTCCAGATGTTGGCTGTATTTACAACATATGCAGGCTGCTTTTGGTCTTTTGTTGCATTTTAATTCTCCAGCTTAGCTTGTAGCTGCTGAAGTCCTAAGAGCTGTCAAATGTCAGGGACAAGAAGAGCAAAGCAAAGATACAGCAGCACATTTTATCTATTTGGGGGAATCTCAGTCAGCTTCTCTTTAAGAAGAGGAAACTGAAAGCTGTACTCTCTGAACAGCATTAAAAGAACATGTGTGCCAAAAATAAAATCTCCAAGAACGATCTGGACAGAAAGGCTGCACACCTGAAAGGGAAGAACATGTTTAATGTTTTTCCTCCCGACATGAAAAGCTGCAGCTTCTCACAAGCTTTCCTCCAGTCAAACCGCAGCATATAAAGAACAGTTATTCATAGTTTGAGCATCCAAGCTGCAGAGAAATCAAACATTTTGAGACCGATGCCGTTTCTTTAGAGGAGATGACACAAGCCTGCAGCTACAGTTTGTCAATGATGACTCAGCTCAGGTCACTGGGCATGTCTCAAATCAACAAACATGTAAACAAGTATGGGGGGAAAAAGGGGAGCTGAGAATAGTATATCACAGTTCAGAGATTTTTTAGATTTTCTGGCTCCAATATATAAAATTTGACCTTCAGTTTGAATATTAGGTCAGCCAGATGTAACAGTAAATGGATGATTTGTCAAAATCCAAACAGAGACTATGTTTACTGAGTGAAATTGCCTGTGGTTTTATCTTTAACCAACAGCAGGAAGACTTTATCGAATTATTTCCGACCAATTGCAAAAGACTGTTACAAGTTTAATCATAAAGATTTAGGTTTGTGCACATTCACAAAAAGTCTTCAAGTTTCCTAAAGAATAAACTAGCAACCACTTCTACCTTACTTTATTTTATTTGAGTAAAAAACGCACCATTTCCAAAGTAAAATGGCAAAATACGCCCCTCACATGTCACTTGCCTGATGGTAGGACTGTAATTAATAGTACAATGCCCAATCTGCAGTGAGCTGCAGGTTATTTAACGCCTGAGGGATGTTTCAACAACTTTCATATGCTCCTCGGCTCAAAAACACTGCAAACACCATTTTACGCCCACAAAGCTCGTTGACCCCGCCCATTCTGTGCACTTTTAGTTTGCCCCTGCAGGCTTTCATTATTAACCCTTGCAGAACATAATGGATCCTTCAAACCACACAGAACAGCATATATGTGCACATGGAGATTTAATCTCAGCAGCCACGCATGAAGGATCGCCCACTTTGAAAGGCTCCTACACAAAGACAGCAACCAAGCAACAAATTAACTTAGAGATTATGGCAAGTAACCAAACACAAATTAATAAAAAAACAAAAACAAAACAGCAAATACAGAATAGTAAAGGTCTGTATAATAAAAATGATAAAAAGGGAATGAAACATCAGGGCAAGCATTTAATTGCACAGTTTTTAATTATAACCTGCAAATATTCACAATAGTGTAAGCTTTTTTAAAAGATTTGTCGCTCTAGAAGTCACTAAATAAAGTGCTGCACAGCACTGAAGTGCCTCTGTTGGACAATTTAATTAGAAAATCCAATTTATGTGCATTATTAAAGGAGCATTGTGCAAATTCCAGTTTGTTGCAGAGGTCTGCCCCCACTGGCGACAAGATAAAATGACACCGGTGTTGCGCACGTGCACGAGAGAAGAGGAAAAGCATCTGTCGCTGCGACTGCAGATGACTTTTGTTTAGAGGCGTAAAGTCTTTAGAGGTAAGAAAGTTATAAATATTGAAGTTAGTGTTCTCTCGCTAATGTGTCAGTGGCGGAGACTCAACAGCGTAGCCAGGTGAACGAGAGTGCAGCGTGTCACTCCCTGTGGTAAATAAAGGAAAACTCATTTTACACGTCGGGCAATTGTAAGGGCATGTATGGAAAAGAAAAAAATGTTTAACCTTCATATGTGCACCATGCTCCTTTAAGTAAAATCACAAATCAAAGTTTATTTTCTTTCTAACTATTTATACTTCACAAGAAACTGAGCTGCCAAACTCTTTGAATGGCCAGCCCAATGTAATACACGTAAGATTGTGGAAATTTAACAGACAACCCAACACCACCACAACTGATGCACGCCTTCCCCCTCCCTCACTTTTTCCTGTCAGTCCACTTTCAAATAAACGCCACTAGCGCTACAAAAATTAAAAGTAGTAGTGTTTCCCTTAATTACTCGCAAAATAAATTAAGTATTTATTTATTTACTTGTATTTTTAATCAAGAACCTTAGGTGCAATAAAAGCAAAACATTTCCAAACTGATTAATCGTTACAACTATTTTTTGTCAATACCAAAAATTGTGATTAATTTATCCCCATCATAGAGGAGCTCAACTGAGAGAAAAAAAACACATTACATGTAATAATGCAAGGATCAGTTCAGTCTTGTATTGTGTTATAGTCCCAATAATTAAAAAAAAACTTTAGTCCCACCGAAGGCCTCTTGTAATTGAACGTAGGATTTTCTTTTTATCATTTTATGGATCAGAGTTCAGTGATCATTTAATATGAATCCAACAATCACAAAAGCGCTAACCTTGAAGTTTTACATTTTGTACACAGACAAATCCGCTGTAAAATATTAACTGATGTGATTCACAGATTTTTGTCTAAGAGCAGAAGTAATCTGAAATATCCTGACATTATCAACCCCATTTTCTTCCTTATGGCCTTCCCAAGTTTGATTTGTCTCATGCAGAAATCAAGAAACCCTTTTCTCCTGGTTAAAGAGTGGAATGAACGTCATTTTCTCCAACAGCAAACTTTTCAAATGCGTCTCTACCACCAAACGGGACTTACCCGGTTGAAAGACGACAAAAAGTTACCCCACACTGATGTTTGTTCAGAGGTGGAGCCCAAATCGGGAGTAGGCTCTTTAATCTGTTTTAATTGACAATTAATGAAAACAGACATTAGCTGATCCGAGCACCTGGCTGAGGACGAGCCATAATTAAACTCATTAGAATTAGAAAGGAGACTTTTGTTCTCGATCAGCCATTAAAGCAGCCACAACACAAGGCGCTCAGCAAAAGTAGTTTGTCTCTTTCCTTCATCCCTCCCTCTCCTGGAGCAATTTCAATCCTTCACCAACTTTATTAATAGAACAATCACTTCCAGACCTTGGTCTTTCACTCCTTTTATAGCTGTGCACCCCCCCCCCCCCCAGCTCACTGCAACTACTTCAATTTTCTTATTCATTGCATTTTCTCATTTCCTGCTTATTACTGACAAAACTTGTTTGTGCAAATATCACCGAGTAGTCTACGCCACTAGCTTGTTTTCCAATGGTAAACAATGGTTTTCTAACTTTTTGTACATCGTCACAGCTGATAAAAAGCCACGTGTCGGCTCTTTTATGGTCCCCCAGACAAAATCTGAGTTTTCTGTATCGGCAGATTGTGTTTTGTAAGCGCCCTGGTTTGTCTCCAAGAGCAAGATGGTGAGCAGCTCACAGTTTCTATTAGTTCATCTGGGTGGAAATAAATGGAGTGATTTGATGAAATATTAAACAGCACATGTCAAAACTCTAGCAACAGCTTTTTTTTCCCAAAAGCAAAGAAATCTTTAATCATACATGCAGGGACAGTTGGTTTCTTCTGATGTATATTCTAATTAGATTAGAAGGAGGATTTTTGTTTTTTTACAGATGAACCACAAGAAGGGATTTCTTTCTTTCATCCACTTATCAAAGCTTAACCTTCAAGGAAAAGCCAAGACTGGTAAAATAAAGGAAAAATTAAAACCATGGTTTATTTTGGGACCTCCTCATAATAGATTAAGACCCGCCCTACAGTCTCCTGGATCCCAAGGACCATCTGAAGGTCTTTGGATTAGAGGCAAAATCTCTGTGTGAAAACACACCTGATGCGCCTGAATTCTTCATACTAGGCACAGCGGGTTTCCTGGCTTTAAATTTCTCAAAAACGTTCAACACCGGCCTTTAACAGCAACGTGAGAGGAGCATAGAACAAAGGTCTGTGTACAAAGACAGTTTTGTGCAAATTGTGACGTGTGCAGTCCGACGACAGCACTAACAAATCACAAATCTGTGGGTTTGACTGATCACCGTTGATCATACCCAGGCGGCCAAGCTTTACGTTACTTTTTTAATGAGTCAAACTTCAGCTACTTTAAAACCTACATGAAACCTCATGAGGTGGTGCTTGCATTATTTTATTTTCCACATACTTCTCCCTTCTTCCCCCACATTGCTAAATGTAATTCGAGAGCTTCTCCCTGACAGGTTGACAAACATTCTGCATTTCAAATAGAGCCTAGGGAACTTGCGGCTTCTCTCGACAATAGCAAAGACAGGATTATGTGCAATTTGGAGGTGTGCGCAAAATATATAAAATACATAAAGAATATGTCAACGCATTCAGTGAGCTGGATAATATTGCTTGGGTTGCAATGATTGTATTCCAAGTTTCATGACTTCTCTCTCCATGCCAATGAAAACCCTATTTTATAGATTTGATAGTGTCTCACAGTGTTGCATGCCTACACCACTCAGTTCAATTCAATTTTATTTATATAGCGCCAATACACAACATGTCATCTCAAGGCCCTTTACAAAGTCAAATTCAATCAAATCAGAGACTGATTGGTCAAAAAAGTTTCCTATCTAAGGAAACCCAGCTGATTGCATCAAGTCTTGACAAGCAGCATTCACTCCTGCAGAAAGAGCGTAGAGCCACAGTGGACAGTCTGTATTGTCACCGATGACAGTGTTCCACAGTAGTAAACGGAGGGTTTGAAGCATAGATGACTATAAGGGAAAGGACAAAATGTGGATTTATAACATTATTTACTAATATTGCTATTGTGTAACCTTCCACTATTGTGCTGCCTCTCACCGGCTCATCAACTAATTTGCATATTTTTTTCATACATTTTTTTTTTACCCTTGACTGTGCCAAGACAAAAAAGTTTTTATAAATGGTGATCAAGTGTGTTTGGAACTAAAAAATCATCTTTACATAATGATTTATTAATTAAGACTCCATAAAAACAAACTGTGCCAAAAAGGCAGCTATCAGAGGCACACATAGTTAACGAGGTGAATAAGTGATTGAAGCTCTGTGTGAATCAAATTCAGGGAATAAAAGACTACTTTAGAAACTATGTGACGAGGCAGCAGCAGCTGTGGTGTACCTGTGAGACAGCGCTGAGGGAAGTAGGAAATCTCGTAGCAGCTCTAGCTCTCACTGCTGCCTCCAGAACAACTGGTGCCTTTGGTAAAGACACCATTAAAACAAAAAAGTCGCTTTTTCAAAGAAAATTGCTAGAGGTGTCTGAAGAGTTGCTAAATGTAGCAACAAAGGCACTACATAGGCAACAGCGGACTGTCCTCTGGTTTTCTTTCCCTCCTATCCACCTTATTTTCGACGGAAATACGGAGCCAGCGAGTTGCCGTTTTTTTGTGCAAGACTTCCGGCCGTTCACTTCCTGTCAGTGGGTAGCTTGCTGAAAAGCGACTCATGCAGCTACTTCATCTCAAATTACTTGTCTTTATGGCTTCGAGGAAGACCGGGATCGTTTGTACGTTTAGAGGTTGTTATAACTTGTGGTTAAAAGCTTTAAATCTGAAGAAACCACCGAAGCGACCGTATGTTTATTATTTTCATTTTGTGGACAAAAGACCGACAGAAGAGCACACGTCGCCAGAAAAGTGTCTGGGCTGCGAAGTTCCATTAAAAACAAAAACAAGGAGATGTCAAGAGGAGAGCAGACAGGTAAGCTTTTTATATTACAGTCCTTGGTGTCATGTTTATATAAAAATATGGATAGTTTATAGTGACAACTTAAACTATCCATTTAAATTTTTAATTTCAAGCCTAAACATGAAGTAGGCAGAATGTTTTGATATACTGTTATAACATCAGTTAAATCCCAAACATTTAGTACTGCTATCTTTGTAAAATTAACTGAGCAGCAATCTAATCACGAGGCAACAGCTAGGATGTTTTTGACTCAGACGATTCATAGCCTACCTTCCATAAGTCGCCGCTGCATGACTTCCCCAGGAGTCGCAGCATCAGAGCGCTCCGGTTGTCTCGGTAGTGCAGGTTAATGTAGTCAGGATCCAGCAGAGTGAACGTCGGACTTGCTTTGGCTTGAACAGACATCAGCCTCCATGAATACCAGGTCATCCATGTTGATATTAATTATCACCGATCCAACTTTTCCACTGCGGAGGTTCGCTTCGGTAAAATCGCACTGCAGAGCCGTCCGCACCAAGTGACGACACAAACTGGTTAAAATGTCCTCGTTCGTTAGATGAGGACACTTCTTTATGTCATCCTCTCAGTCATGAATAGTTTGAGGCTGTGGCACTGACCTGCCACTTCAATCGCTCTTCAATTTTTGACAATGTTGCCGCGACAGTTTATCATTTCTGTCAAACTAATGTTATTTGGCCGAGGGAAGCGCTAAAACGGAAGTGCCGCACAAAAAAAACGGAAGTTGGACCCATAGTTACTTCCACCTTCGAAAATAAGGTGGATAAGCAGCGCGTTTCAGTAGCCACTAGCAGCTTCGCAGCCGGACAGGAAGGAGCAGACTTTGTTGGTTTTTCAAAATAAACGTTTACGTTAACGTTTCATGATATTTCAATTAATTAATTTCATACTCTGATTATGGTTAGCATAAGTGGGCAAATATAGAATATAGGATATTTAGCTTCACATTGCTTTAACATATATTTAAAAACAAACTGCATTCTGAAGGTGTGGCAGCTTTTATTTTGCCGTGGCACTGGCCACAATCATTTACATGTAGCGGAAACCCTGTTATCACAGAGGCTTTTTTAACAGTCAAAACACTCTGACACTTTACAAATAATTGGGGGGCAGACTTCATTGTTTGTGCACCCAAGAAAATCTATTTGTGGCCCTGCAGAAACCACTGAAGCTCAGTTTTTAGTCAGAGATCTCTAAAGCAGGGACTTACCTAAACATGTCAGTCTTTAAATGACTCATTCAAGTTGATAGCCATCTAGCAATCATCCCCATGACTTTCTGAAGGTTAAAGCTCTTTGTGAGCCTTAGAAACTAGAGCTTTCCTAAAAGCAAGAGTTTGTTTTTCCCAGAAGATTATTTTTTCAGTGAGTATTCATTTCTCATTCCACTTACTTGAAGGGCAGAACTCTGACATAAGAGAAATCAACACGGATTCTTTCACACCTAGACCCGTATTCATAACTGACTCCAGACCAACTCACACCTGATTCAATGGACAAAACAGCCACGCAAACCTTTGCCACCTGGTTCAGCCTCCTGAATTTATAAGTTGGTGAGACCCTTGGTGACAGAGTTCAAACAGAAATTGAGATTGGTTTGCTGGAGCACCTCACAGAGATTTAGAAACCATTATTTAGAGGTGAGCAAACACTGCGAGGCTTAGAAAGTGTTTTTACCAAAGCAAAGATATTGACTTCCAGGCTAAAATCTGTCCTTTGAAATGAAATGCTCTAGCGAAAACTCACCATAAACCAGCGCCTATAGATTAGTAGTATAGTTTAGAGTTGATGTTTACCGTTTATATTAAAGAACATTAAACCTTTATTTAAAGGCTTTAATTTTCATAATACATCCTTCAACTTTTTTCCACCAAAATTCATTGACAAAAAAAATAAAAATATGTGAAAACTTTCACTCCAAAGGCTGACTAGAGCTTCTATGGAAATAAGAGAAAGATTATTCTCTGTGCGGGAAATTAATTCACTGACCTTTTAAGGTAAATGTAGAGGAAGATGGTTCCAGTTTCAACAAATTTATGTAGCTTTTTTTGGGTGTTACAAGTTATAAGGGAGAAATAAGAGCAAAAAGGATGTTAAAAATGCAGAAGCTGTATAGATGAAACATGATGGAAGATGATCTCCAACTATTGCCTATAACTGAATAAGTTAATTAATAAGTCATATACATTTAATCCTAGCGAACTTCAGGCTCCTGACATTTTGATTTTATACAACTGCAGATCAATTCAAACCTTTACTCTATGGAAGAGGCAGCAGAGTTTCAGGGTTTTTTTAATCAAGCTGTTTTCATTGCAATTAAAACCTGGAGAATACGTCACTGTAAACTTTCACTTAAACCAGTTTTCATGCCTCGGCTGTAGCTGTGGCCCAATAAACCATCCAATGCTCGGTAAAAACTGCAATTAAACTTTCTCACAAGGTGGAGATTTGATTATATTTACTCAGTATTGATATCCTTTTATACAATCTTCCTTTTAAAGTTCATGACCCATGAACCTCTCTGGCATGATGCTTCAATCTAACTCTTAAATCAAAAGCATTGTTTATTCAGACCCACAATTTCAGGAGGCTCTCAGTAAAAGAAACAAGCGTTTTGCAGGGCTCCCTACGATGGCCCTGCACTTTAATGCTCTCTTACCGCCCTCCTTATCGATCTACTACAAACAGAGTTGGAGATGAAATGTCACTCTGAAGTAGTTTGTCTAAGACGGTTGTAAACATGTCCCGACTGCCAGCCTCTGGCTCAGAAGGGCCTCAACAATGCCTTTTGTGAACGCGTCAAACGGAGAGCTGTTAAAGACAAAGCTGTTTTACAACAACAAGACTGTTGCATGCTGTCCCGCAACCTGCTCCTCCAGACTGTTTTCCAAGTCCCCAAAAAATATTACAAGCTGAACTGTCCCAACAAAGCTCCCATGTTTGCATCCTAATGTTCATTTATAGATGTGTTGCCAGATCAGATTTTCTTGATTTAAACATTTAAAGACTGATGCATTTACATTACCCCATAAAAGTCCAACTACAACAGAAAACGTAGTTTAACATGCACATTTAGCCATTAAATAAGCTAGTCGGAGCCAAAAATCAGCCAGCTGTTGGTGAAAGCAAGCATCTGTATTTGTTAATCAAAACAACCTGACATTGCTTTCAGAGCACAAGGAGCAACTCCCGACGTTTCCGACATTTAGATAAGGTGCGCCGTTTTAATGAGAAAAAGAAAGGAACATCTGATTATTCAAATTTCCCTGCAAGGTCTTCCGCAAGATGCATAATGCATGTGTTTGCTGGTTAAATTAGATTTCAAACCACGCATTAGTGGTTTACTGAATGCTGTGTGCAATGTGAATTGTTTGGAAACGTTTCATCACACTTGAAACCCCACATATAGGTGGTGAAGAAGGGAAAAAAATTGTTCAATTCCCATTATTCCAGTTCAATCAGGTTTAAAACAGGCAGAAAAAGCTGAAAAGCAGACCAGGGTTTTAACTGTAAACGATCCATCAGTGATTAACGGTCAAACGAGGGTTTTATAACAAAAACGAAGAAATTCAAAGTGTCACCACATGAAGACGGATTTAAAATTGAACGTTTGCATCAATAAGAGATTATCTGCATTAGTTTGTTTCTACTTTCCTAGGGAGAGTGAGGCCACAGGTATTTTCCCTGGGTATTCCAAAGCGTCATTTTAATGTGTGCTTATATTTCACCTGCAGTAAAAACAACGGTTTTTTCTCTTCCTGCCATGCCGCATGAATTTGAGTGTTCGGCGGATGATTACGGCCCTAACACTTCTTCAGACGGTGTTTGTTTGCATTATTGATTATTAGAAGAGTCACAATTCCCTGGTGTACGTTCCGACTTTTAATTAAAAACTCCCACTTTGTGCAGACCTTCCTCTTGTGTGAATATACGTGCCCATTTGTATGCACATCAGTGTGTCTGCAATCACGACTAGGCATTAGAAGTTCGACAAGACCACAAATATTCACGCCGGCTGCAGAGAGCGCGGCCGTAATAATTAATCCACCATTAAAGCTCGTTCTTCTCTTTGTGTCAATTACTTTAGAGGGATCCGAGTTGGCCTCTCTTCTAAATGCACAGGACGCATGTTATCATTGTTTAATTATTCCAAGTGAACTAAAATTATTGTTTCAGTCGTTGCTCTCTGATTTTGACTGTTTACAGGAAAAAAAAGAACTGGTTAAAAATTATTACACATTTAATGACTGGAATGCAAACAAGCATGCTATCTGAACTAGTGATTAAATAAGGAAATATGTGCAAATCAATGTAGCGCATGATGATCTGGAACGCCTCCATGTGTGGCAGGGTGGAGAAAAAAAAAAGGTTATTTTGTGCTTGACCCCAAATATTTGGCCTTTCTGAACCCAATGCCAATTTAAATTCTGAGGGGGGAAATATTTTGCTTATTTTGGGCCCTTATCCAGATCCAATTTACTGTAATTATTCCAGAGTAGAAATAATCACTTACTTTAATCCTCTGAATTTTCCTTCCAGCTACTCTTTCACTTAATCTCCAAAGCTTGAAACTCCAAAGCTTTATTGACAATGCTTTTTTGCTTTGCTAATACCATTAAAACTAATCTAAATCTATGTCAAAGTTATGGTAAAAACAAACCTTAAATAATAAAAGGTCCACTCAGAGCTAGCATTAGATGGAGGGTTGAATTTGCAACTCAATGCTCTACCAACAGACATTAAAATGATTTAACAGGGAGTTTACACAGCTGCTCCTTTAAAATGTTTTTGAACATGAACAGGAACATAGCTACAGCCAAGTCCATGGTTTATTTAACAGATTTATGACGAGAAGCAAAGAGAACTTTTTTTTTTTTTTTTTGAACTTTTTATTTTCAGTAACAGTTTTATATCAACACATACACATGTCCACCCCTGTCACAATTCACATCTTATTTATGCAGACCATTCCTGACATTTAACCCACACCAAGGAAGCTGGTCGTACAAGTCCAGCTCTGCCAAAAGTCATCCTGGGAATGTTGATGAAGGGAACAGTCCAGCAGAGAAGGATCTCCCTCAGATAGACATTGGACCTGTTAAGAGGCACTTATATTCATCAACATCTACGGATATATATAATACAATAATTACTGTGACAGGGACAACAATAAACATAATGAGAATACAAACTAAAGCAGTAAAAGTACACAAAAAAAAAAACGTATACCAAATAAATTTGAAAGAAACATAAACAGACAAATAGAGGTGTCAAGGTTACAGTATGAAATTAGTTATAGGTCTCCACTTTGTTTCAAAGATCTCCATCTTGAGTTGCAGCCTTGATGTCATTTTTTCCATAATATAGACTTTTCTAATTCTCTCTCTCCACTGTGTAATATTGGGAGGTTGTGGCCTCAGCCAAGCATATGTTATACATTTTTTTGCAATCAGAAGCAAAACTTTGATCAAGTATTTATTGTTTTTGTCGATCATGTCCGAGGTAATTATTCCTAAAATATAGACCGAAGCATCCAGATCCAAATAAACACCTAAAATATTCTTTATCTCTGTTTGCACCTCTTTCCAAAACTCGACCACCTTCGGACAGTCCCAAAATATATGGGTGAAATCCCCCACCTTTCCACAATTTCTCCAACAAAGCCTAGATGTTTTACCATAATTAGATGTGATAACTGGAGTGTTAAAATAACGCATCTTAACCTTCCATTCAAATTCCCTCCATGTCGGGCTGTTAGTTAATTTGTGTCCAGATCTAAATGTTTCTTCCCACTCTTCATCTGTTATTATTATATTAGCCTCCAGTTCCCATTTCTCCTTAATTTCCTTATTATTAGCATTGGATTCATATTGCAGGCTTTTGTATAGTTTTGAAATTAAGCCTTTTGTTGATTCACCTTTCGCTATTGATAATAAAATTTCTTCAGTCTTGGTCATATCTGTTGAGATTTTTTGCCATTCACTATGATTCTGGAGATAATGTCTAAGTTGTAAGTATCTGTAAAAATCAGTTTTTTGTAGATTAAATTCCTGTTGGATTTGTTCAAAAGATTTCATTGTTGCTCCATTAAAAAGCTGTGCTATAAATACCAGTCCTCCATTTGTCCATCTCTCAAACCCTTTATCCATAGTGGCTGGGGTAAAATCTGGGATCTTTGCTATTTTTACAATTTTTGATATAGATTCAGGAAACTTAAATTTCTTTTTTATTCTTGACCAAATGTTAATCGTTTCCTTAATCCAGTAATTTTGAATTTTGAGATTTCTTTGAACTCTCCTTGTTGTAAAGGGCAGTGTATCTAGGGACAGGTTTGGGCAGGCTCTTTGCTCCATATCTACCCATATTGTCTCTTGATCCTTTGTTAACCATAGTGCTATGGCTCTCAGTTGAGCAGCCCAATAATAATTCTTTAATTCAGGTAAACCTAACCCTCCATTACTCTTTGAGGACTGAAGAATTTTAAGTTTGACTCTTGCCTTTCTATTTTGCCATATAAACCTTGATATTCTTTTATCCAATTCTTTAAAGAAGGAGTTAGGAATGGAAACTGGGAGTGACTGGAATACAAACAGTAGTCTTGGTAAGACATTCATTCTGACTGTTTCTACCCTGCCCCCGAGGGTCAGTGGTAGGATCTCCCATCTTTCTAGGTCTTTTATAATTTCCTTCTTCAGCTCCTCGTAATTTGCTTTGAATAATTGTGAAGTTTGAGGTGTGATAATTATACCCAGGTATCTAAATCCTTTATTGGTCCATTTGAACTTTGCTAATTCTTTTAGCTGTATTGGGTATTCCCCTGATAACATCATTGCTACCGATTTACTTTCGTTACTCGCATACCCAGAGATATTCCCATATTCTTTAAGGCTCTCTAGTAGGGCCGGTATTGACTGGAGTGGTTCTGTTAAGAGTACTAATAGATCGTCGGCAAACAATGATATTTTATGTTCCACCCCTCCCTCGTCTCTTATTCCCTGGATTTGTTTATTCTGTCTTATTGCTTCTGCCATCGGTTCAATATTAACTGCAAATAGTAGCGGGCTTAGACAGTCCCCCTGTCTAACTCCTCTCTTGAGATCGAAAAATTCTGAACAGTGTCCATTAAGTCGGATTCGAGATTTTGGATTTTTATAGATTACTTTCACCCATTCAACAAATTGCTGTGAAAATCCAAATTTCAATAATGTCTGGTATAGAAAACTCCATTTTACCCTGTCAAAAGCCTTTTGGGCATCCAAACTAATCAAAAGGGAGGACTGTGGTTTAGATTTTGTATATGACATTACATTTAGTATTCTTCTGATGTTATTTGCTCCCTGCCTCCCCGGAATAAAACCCGTTTGGTCTGGGTTAATCAATTTAGCTATATATTTTTGCATTCTTTCTGCCATTATACTTGTTAGTATTTTTAGGTCGTTGCATAATAAGCTCACGGGTCTGTATCCTTCACATATAGTTGGGTCTTTACCTTCTTTATAAATTACCGATATAATGGCTTCAGACCATGAGTTAGGGGGATCTCCCTCCGTTAATGCATAGTTGAATACCTTACATAATACTGGCGTTAGTTCTTTCCTAAATGTTTTATAGAATTCCCCTGGCAGTCCATCTGTCCCCGGGGATTTGTTGTTTTTGAGGTTTTTAATAACATTCATAATTTCCTGTGAAGTTATAGGTCGGGTCATTTCCCGCGACTCTTCTTCTGACAGGTTTGGGAGATTAATCCTTTTGAGAAAGGAGGATGTTACATCTTCCTGAGTATTTCTGTCCGTATCATCATATAGTTTTTTATAGTAGTCTGCGAATGCCTCAGCTATTTCTTTGGGTTGTGTTTTAGTCTGCATAGTTGAGGGGTGTTTTATTTTGGAGACGTGTCTATTTATTTGGGCTTTCCTAAGTTGAAATGCCAAAAGGCGACTCGCCCTGTTGCCCATTTCATAATATCTTTGATTTGTAAAGCGAAGAGAACCTTCTGCTTTAATAGTTAGTATCTCCTCTAATTTATCTTTTGCCTTTTTAAGCTCACCCATTATGTTTTTATTCCCAAGTTTATGTTCCCTTTCCAATTTTTTTATCTTATTTTCCAACTCCCTTTGTTCTTTCATTCTAGCTTTTTTCAGTCTGGATGAAATTTCTATTATTTTCCCTCTTATCACTGCTTTTCCTCCTTCCCATAATATTGTTGGTGAAACCTCCCCATTATCATTTATTTCAAAGTATTCCTTAAGGGACTCCTTAATTTCTTTGACTATATTTTCATTAGAGATGATTGAGACATTCATTCTCCAATATCTGAAACAGGGTTCCTCATTTATGCTTAAAGATAATACGTTAGGTGCATGGTCACTTATAGTTATGTTTTCTATGTTACAAGTTACTGCTTTATGTATATGTTGCTGAGATATGAATAGGTAATCTATTCGAGAATAGCTTTTGTGTGGGTTTGAGTAAAATGTGTAGTCTCTTTTCTTGGGGTTGATATTTCTCCAAACATCAATAAGACCAAGTTCTTTGGTAATATTATTTAGCATTCTAGATTTTGTTGTCAGTGGTCCATAATCAGAAGGATATCTATCTAGAATATTATTCTTAACCGTATTAAAGTCTCCCCCCATCAGTATCATTCCTTTTGCATCATTGGTTATTATCCTGACTATTTGGTTCAGGAAAGTGACTTTCTCCTCGTTTGGGAAATATACATTCATTACTGAGATTGTCATATCTCCTATTCGTCCTACGATCATTATATATCTTCCTTCATTGTCCTTTACTTCTTTTTCAACTTCAAACGGTATCCCTTTCTTTATTAGAATTGCTACCCCTCTCCTTTTTCCAAATGAGGCATAAAATGCCTGACTTACCCACTCCCTTTTCAGCTTATTATGTTCATTCTCTGTTAGGTGTGTCTCCTGTAATAAAGCTATTGAGCAGTGTAAATTTTTTAGTTGGGTCAAAATCTTCTTTCGTTTAATAGGATGGTTCAGACCATGAACATTGTAGGATACTATATTTAGATCACTCATATTATTACCATTTCTGGAGCTGCGCTGTACCTGACACCTCTTTGAAAAGAAGAATATGCTACACATAACATAACCTCAACTGAAAAGGGTAAACAGAAACTAAGTACAAACACACTTATTGGGACAGGAACCCCCAAACAAAGATTTGAACTCGAACAAAAGTCTTCCAAGAGTCTCAGCATCGGAGAGCTGTGGCCTTCTCCCCGATGAACAAGCACCATGTGCTTTGACAACTTCCTAATAGTTGTCTAAAGTCCTAAAGACTCAAAACTCCTTGCTACTACTCCCTAATGAACACAATTTTCTTATGATTTAGTACATTACTTTACAACTAGCGGTTTTTTTTTTTTTTTTTTTTTTTTTTTTTTAGAACGACTAACCCCTCCTTCCTTTGCATATCGTGATCATTAAGCTCTCCAAACAGACATGCATGTATGTCTACATACTAAGTTAACGGCTGTCACGATGTCACTGCAGATGACGTCGTCACTTCAGGAGTGCCCTCAGATCCGCCTCTGTTATTTCGGGCTGTCTCTTTTTGCCCCCGTGTCCGGTCCCCTTTACCTTCTGCGTCATCAAATGTTGAATCCTCTCCAGACTGTCCTCCTTCACCCTGATACCCATCTCCTTCAGCATGGGCGCCGCTTCCTCCACTGTGCTGAATGTCTTTGTTCCGGTGTCCAAAAACACTCTCAGTTGGGCCGGATAGGGGGACTGCGCCTTCACATTCCTCTCCTTCAGTTGTTTGATGACTTCCCTGACCTGTTTTCTTTTCTTTTGGACCTCCGTTGTGTAGTCTTGGTTAAAATAAACAGACTGCCCTTCATAGCAAATCTTCTGTTTCCAGGCCTGCTTTATCACTTGTTCCTTCATCTTATAATCCAAGAAACGTACTATGATCGCTCTTGGGGGGACCGTGCTGTCCTTTGGTTTGTTCACCAGTGAGCGGTGTGCTCTTTCAATGCCCAAGTCCGTCCCTTCCGTGATTTGAATCTGGGATTTAATAAATTGTGCTATGAAACTAATGGTGTCGTTTTTCTCTGCACCCTCGGGAATGCCATGAATTCGTATGTTGTTGCGCCTCATTCTCGACTCCAAGTCATTGCATTTTTCTGATAGTATAGTCGTTTCCCGTAGCAAAAATGTCGCCGCCCGCTCCATCCGTGTCATCTTGTCTTCATTATTTCCCAATCTTTCCTCCATGTGAGCCACCTTCTGCTCCAGGGACGTTGTCCTGACCATGAGCTCTCCAATGCTCACCTCCAGTCTAGCCAGAGCTCTCTTGTTGTCTGATACCGCTTCCGCATGTTCTTTTCGCAGCCCCCTTAGCTCATGAAGTATGGCCGAGTCACGGTCATCGATCGGCGGATCCGATTGCTCCGCCTCATGGCTCTGTACTTTCGCCACTCCGGTACTCTTTTCTTTTGCGCCTTTCTCTTCCGTATTCTTTCCTTTCTTAACCATATTTTCCATGGATGTTCTATAACACTTTAAGAGCGGGTTTTCTTTGAATTCTACTGTTTCTACCTTATTTTAACGCTAGTTTTAGTCGTGTTCCTCAGAGCAGTCTTTTCTCCTGTCTTCTACAACATGGCGCCACCGGAAGTTCGAGAACTTTTTTTTCTTGTAATGCAATTAGCAGTTTCGCTAAGTCGGGCCAGCTCAACCCAAGAGTCAGCACAGAGTCTCTAAACGACGACCCGCTGCCTTTTATCCCAGGCTGCAGGCGGATGACTGAAACGCTGCGCTTTAGGGATAAAATCTGCTTTTCTATCAGTTTTCTGAGTGCTGACCTGAGCTTGAGTTTTCTGTGTTGATGTGAACCAACAAGCTGAAAACCGAAGTGGCTCTTCAAAGGTTACAGTGTGTGCAATTATCTTAGAACAACTGGCCTGCTGAAGAGAAGGGGAGGAGTGCAGTGGAGTGTCTCTGTGAGCGATGAAGTAAGCGGGACGGAAAGCTGATAGGGCAGGCTGTACAGAAGGACTTCAGCGCTACAAACTTGTTTTGCCCCTCAAAACTACACTGCAGATATTCAGACTTCAAGAAATCATGTAGACTTTGCAAAATAAAACGTCTCTCCTTTGTAAAGTCTTAATGGGATGCCATGTAGGTGAGCCAGAGGTTAGATTCAGGCCAGTTGCAGTCATTAGAAATTATATTACCTAATAAAATGATTATCTCTGTGGTGGAGGCTGTATTACCAGCAGGATAAAAGGGAGGCTGCACAACGGACAAGGATTGCTACAGGCTGCAGCATTGTCTAAGAAATATTACGCCAAAACGAAAACATTTGAAAGAATCGCTTAGAAAAGTAAAAAGATTTCCAAGAGAAAACCTTGTCCCTAAATAAAATAATCAAACTTATTTCTGCACAGTTGCATCAGACTTGTTGAAGGAGCAGACGAGTTGAAGGTTGAAACGTTGGGCCGGCCATGATGCACCACTTCAAAGCAGCATTTCAAGCAGGGGAGTGCAGGGTTGATGCTTTGGGCTGTTTTGCACCAACAGGGGCTTGAACCTTGGCCCAAACTGGGCTACATGATCCCAAAGGCTGCAGCTCACCAACAACAGATCGTCTTAGATAAGAAAAAAAGAAACAAGATGCTCCACAGCAACCTGGATGAAATGCTGAGGTGGGACCTTTTAAATGAGCTGTGCAGAAATGAGTCTTTGCTGTCACGAATATAGTGACAAAAACCCATCCACAGTGAGCCTGATGGTCATACCGGACATGACTGCTGAAGGTCCTGCTGCTGAAAGTGGGTCCTCCAAGCTCATGGTTTTATGTAATGACTGCAGGAGCCTTCGGGTTCAAGGTGTTAACGACAGAGCTTTAACAACATTTCCAGATCCTACTTCTGCTCTTTATGTGCAAGTCAGGAAGGCGCATTCATCACGGTTGTAAGACACAAAAACTGTCAGCGTGTGAATTTGCTACAAGATCTCAGTGAGTCATTCAAAACAAACATCCTCGTCATTAAGGGGACGAAAGGCTCCGTCAACTCGCGCTTCAAAGCAACGCGCCACAGAAGATTGCTGACGGCAACCACTGACATTTCCTCTGTAAATGCTCATTCTGTTTACCTTTTGTTTCTCTGTATTCCGCCTACACCTCATGCAAGCATTTAGCATCTCCTCACATTTCATTCATAACGCTGCCCACACTTCATTTTCCACCAAGCAGGAACTTCCTTCGGCTTTTCGTGTTGAGCAACTTTAACTGCCTCTTCCTTACCTACTGCATTTAAAGCTGTTTAAGGTTTTGTTAACGCCTTTAGAGGACGCTTTTGTCCAAACCAACTTAAGAATTAGAACATAAGAATGCAATAAACATCAAGGCTAACAATGAGCTACTTAGGAGGAAGACAACTAGCCTGGTTCAGTCCCAGGTGACGGGGTAGAAACAGCGTGCAGACACTGAGGGAAGTGCAGGAAGCGATCAGGGGCAGGGAGAGGCTCTGTGTGATGGCCAAACCCATGGCCAAACCTTAAAAGTCGGTACCACACATGCACATGTTTTTGTTACTAATCATTGTTTCTTACCTTCCATGGTGCCTGGGAGTTTAGCCAGACAAAAGATGGCAGCCAGGGCTCAGATCTAAATACAGGGACAGGAAATTGGACTGTTCCACCTGCTGTTGCTGGAAGGGGGAATTTGGATTTTTCTTTCCTTTTTTTTTGCATTTCACTTAAGAGTTTGTATTTAGAGGTTGGTCTGTTTTCATTGTTCTTAGCTTGGTTTTTGCCAAATTTAACTGTACTGCTTTGTTTTGTAATTTGTGGTTTATTGGTCTTAGTTTGGGCGCAGTTTTGTTTAAGTTAAAATTTCTCTCTCTTTTTTTTGACTCTGGAACCCACAGTTTTTGCAAGTTTGGCTTTTTGTGTTAAAAATAAAAACAGCTTTTAAATTATTCCATGTGACTCCTCATGCATTTTACCTCGGTCCCTCACACTCATTCAGGAGCTGGGTCTTCCAGAGGTCCTTGAAGATGGGCAGGGATGCTTGCTGGCTTATTCCAGGAAAGAGGCTGGACCGTCTTGAGCTCGGTGTAAACACTGCTAGCCTTGATGACAGGAGTTACCGAGTAGTGACCAATATTTGCCTGATCAATCAAACGGACCAGAGCCGCTCCAGTGATCACCTAGGAACCAATTTATCTCTCCTAGATAAATTCCTAAGACAAAGCACGTGTTACGAAATTAAAGAAAGTTAAACACTTTAGGAAACCTGACAGAAAACAGGTCTTCAGCATAAATATCTAACCCAGCTAATCAGGTTTCACACCTACAGTCAGGTTATTATTACCTTGCCTTCACATCCTTGCTTCACTTTGTGCGTTAGAAATTAACATTTGCACAAAGATATAACAAATGCAAATGCATCATTAAAAAACTCTGTAAAAGACATAAGATTGTTAAACTTTGAGGAAATCTCTTGGCTTTATAGGTTTTAAACGAGTTATAGCAATCTCAGCTTCCTGTCAAGCAGGTGTTTGGGACGGAGGAAGAAAACATTAAATAAAAAGCCATGATTTTTCACTATAAAACCATAGTGAGTCATTTCTGAACCCTACCAACGAGTTTTTAATGAATTTCACACACAAAAACATCCCTAAAAACACGTATTACTTATGGAGGAGAGTTTAAAAAATGAGCTTCGATCTGGATTACCCCTGATGCTCTGTAGCCATAATTTCTGATATTTTTGTCGCAGTTATACTAAAATTTGAAACTCCTTCAAAATGTGAGAACATGAGACATTCAGAAATTTCACTAAACTTACCCATAAAGAGCTTCTTCCATAGAGAGCAACATACACCATTTCTTTACAAAACAACAACAAAAAGACACTATTTCAAAGTTGACATTTTATTTAAAAAAATTTATTTTAAGAGGATTTAATTAAATGATGACTGAAGGTCCAAGTCTGTGATTTAAAATCTATAACATTTCATGCATCCATCATCTATACCCGAGAGGCAGGGTTCACTGTCATTTAAAATGAACAGAAAATATAAACTGCAGTTTCAATTGTTTGCCAATTTTAAATGATAATTGTAATAAAAGCGTTACCTCTCTTACATAGGGCGGTTTTCTGGGGTAGACCTGTTTTTAGGCTGATAGATGCAAGGAGCATAGCGGGGGGATAAATAATGAGGCCAGAAAAGCATCTTGGTATTAGAAAAGTTTCCTGCAGTGGAGCTGCATCTCTGAGCAGAACGCTGTGGTCCAGCCGACCCAAGAAGAGCATAAATAAAGGCCGGTTACGTTAGAAAGTCAACAAGCAGTTACACTTATTGTAGATTCATCTTCAGAGGAGAGTGAAGGTTCACGTAATGAGGTAAATAAACAACACATCACAATCACATCACAATTTTAGTAGGTGTATTTCATTTAACTCCAGTCAATACCTTTTAAATTCTAGTCCATATTTTTCCAGCAGTTTTTTTCCCCCTGAATTAAATAGACAACATTGAAGAGACAAGCTGCAGATTTTTTCTTTTTAGAAGACGGCTTGAAACAATTTATAATTACCTGAGGAGTTATCTTGTCTTTGTAGTTTCAAATAAACATGCTGATAATTCAGTTTTATATATTCCAAAACCATCCAGCCTGTGGAGGACTTTATTAGGGTTTTGAAGAGGATCATCAATATTGTGAGCTGACTAAACCCATTTCTGAACTTCCTTTAATTTAGCTCAGTCCATTCTTCAATTTCAAAACATGTTTCAAGCTAAAACATGTTTCATCAACCATTTAAAAAGGATGGAGAAACTTTTCTCTAGCAATCTATAAAGATGTTTTGCACCGCAGTTTGAAACAATTCTTAACGCCCACAGTCGAGGCTTTTGTTTTGTTTTACCTTTGTTCCCAAAGATTTATACATCAAAAGTTTACCGCTCAGTTTTCCCCACCTTTATTCGAGTAAAACCTGAAAACAAAACAAGAGAAGCTGTGATTCATTAAGCAAGTGCACAGCTGATTTATTTGCACTCAAGGGTTGGAGATTTATGTTTGGGTTTAATTGGGATGTAAATTAACGTGTCCTCAGAGCTTGGATTATAGAATTAATGCAGCTGTTTCGAGTCATAAATCAGCTTTAGGAGGGCAAATTAGGAGTTTTATAGATGGTTAATGTTATGTTTCAACAGACAGACTGAAGCTTTGAAAACTAAACTATGAGATAACTAAGACATAAAATCGTAAATAAGATTACAGTGGAAGCAGCAAAAAGATAGAAATGGCAATAATAATTAAACAAGAGATTACTGTACTGTACTCCTATTGAACCTTCATGGTACAGATATGACCGCACGGAGGTTGCAGTCAAATATAAGACACCGACAACAACCACTCTCACCCAGACGAGGATGTTTTCATTGCTTTTTGACAAAATAAGTTGATAAAAATCCCCTAAAGCACTCCCCACCAAAGCAATGCGGGAATGGTTGGTGATGCTGTCAAGCAGAAGCGCTAAGTTTCAGGTTTCAAGGCATCCAGTGCAATATTAAAGAAAAAGTGCACAACATGGACTGCCAAGAGGTCCTCAGGTCAAAGGCTTTGTGAGAAAACGGCTAAATGAAGATACATCTAGAGCACTCTACACCAAACCAATGCAAATATGACACAAAAACAGCTTTAAGGATCCACCTGCTTGTTTTTTTTTTCTTTCAAAAAACATAAGCAGTGTGAAAACATATGAGATTTATTCAGGTTTCCAATAATCTAAGGGAGGAGTTAGGAACACGTATTTATGGGAAGCCAAAAGGGTCCATTTGGGTCCTTTATTTATATCTAATTAAGTTAAAACGGGTAGATACACCACCTTGTGTTTAAACAAGCATGTTAACAGTTTGATAGCAAAGAAAAGAAAGTTGATTTGGGGGTTAGCTACCCTTTAAACTAATTTTAGTAACACATGGCCTATAGGGCACAGCTACAGGGCAAAGAGGGAGACATTTTTAAAAGGTTTCTGATGTTAAAGTAAAGTTATGAGAACCATGTCATGTCTTATGCAAGCTTTATACTTCCTTGCAAGCAGAAGTGTTTACTTATTTTTTTGTATTCCACCCCGACCCCAAAAAACAAGGCCTACCTAAGGTGTTGCACTGATGAAACATTTAGCTCCATCCTGTTACAATTACAAACATAGAATAAAAACACCGGTACTATCTGCAAAGACCAACCATTGCGTCCTTACAGCATCTTCACCAAAACAGACGGAAAATTGGAGCATTGCTGAGCAAAGACAAAATGAGGTCTGAAATACCTGCAAACTTTTCCTATTGCTGGGAAAGTTCCAAGACGCCATCGTCTTTCTCATTAGTGAAGATGATTGTGATAAACGTTGATGCAACTTTAAACTTTCAAGCTGTGTTTTCGAATATTTGGAGCCAATCCTAAAAACATCTTTTAATTAAATTATTTAACTACTTTTCAGTTAAATCCCATGTGGAGCTTTTATATTTTCTCTTTAGCAGTCTTGGTTTGAACAAACTAAGGAACTACTACAAGGTGATGTTGCTGGAAATAAAGTAGAGCCTTTAACTGTCTGTGGACTCCCGGGTAGGGAGGAGCAGCTGTACGGGTCTCTGCAAAGGAGGCAGCCAGTTAACCTGAAGATGACGCCCAGACAGCACGGATTAAAATAGCCTAAAAAATAAAAAGCTTAACAACAGAGGGCCAAACCCCGGTCCCCTGAAACATGAATTAAATAGTGGGGAAAAAACAGCTCAAAACTTATAAGTTCTGAACAAACCTGTTAATTTGGGTCAGAGAGGCTGATACTCCGGCTCAAGCTCAGCCATCGGGCAGGAGATAAAAATCCCTTTTATTCGCCAATTTTGGGAAAATAATATCTAATTATTTCAGGCTGCAATTGCACAAAGCATGATTTACCAAGGTTTCTGCAGTAATAGTCACCAAATTCCCATATAAAATGCCAAAGCCCTCCTCAGGTACACAGGGCTCTTGGCATGAGTCAGCCTCAGCATTTTATCTAGCACTCTCTCCATCTTGCTCGGCCTTTCGGTAACTTCCCCCTGTTGCTCCTCTATCCGTCCATCTTTGCCCTCCTGCTTCATGTCGTCCTGTCTCTTTCCTGTCCATCACCCCCTGTTCTCGCTGGCTCGGCATGACATTTTACCTCGCCACACACATTCCTGCTCATTCTGCACACTCAGACAAAAGGTTCACAGCGTGTGCAAATACAGATATGATGATAGACATGCAGGTGCATGGACACGGACTGTACAGAGGATAATAAACAGCGAAAATGTCAAATGTTATTCCCCCCGGAGGAGAACAGCTGGGTGTCGACCATCAAACGAGTCGCTTAAGGGTTTTTATAGGGCTCTATTTTAGTCCAACCTATTACGTAAAGGTTCATTTACATTTATAACACAGGCTGGCAAAGGAAGAGATTGTTGGGGCTTCCTTGTTTGCTACAAAGAAAACCAAATTCATGGATCTCAGACCTCAGATCTCTGCAAGCAGAGTATTTGCTAACAGTGCTTTGATGGCGCACAACACCACAAGAGGACCAACAACAAAGAGGTAACCAACTCATGCTAAACACAGAAAAACAAAAATCTAGTTTTAAATAAATGTACAAACTTGAAAATGTAATATTTTTTAAAGCATTTTGTGAATGACTATAAACAATTATTAGTAAAGACCTCATTAGAAATGAGATGCATTTAACATCCAAAGTGGTTAAATTGAAGCCATCTTACTTCCATTTGTGGAAGGCTCAACTCCTCTAAAAGGCTGCTTGAGATCGAAACATGGACTGAACATGAGAATCTGGCTTATAAATCACACAAAGAGGCCTTTTTATGCTTAATGTTAAATATTCAGATGCATACGGACAGAGCCTTTTGTCAGTCCTCTGTGTTCATTTCATGCTAATTTCAGTCTGTCAGCTGGGAGTCTGCAGATTCGCATCCTAAGGAGAAACACCCAACCATACCACGAGTAATCATGGAGGCCAATGTTGTCGTATGATCAGCAAAAGGAAGGAAGAAGACGACGACGTCAAAAACGGTTCGACTTCTCTATCCAGGTTCCACAAAGTAATTAAAGCACCTTTTATGTCTCTGAGAATGTACGTCACTTTGCCACATTTACTCGTCTGATATATTCCTCTAAATTTGGAAGCTTGCTCAGTACCGCCCTCTAGTGGCTAAATGGCCCAACAACCCTGCAAAATGTAACGCTTTGAAAGCAGGGCTGCACAATAGCATGAGAAAATCTTGCGTTGGAGATTTTAAGCGTTTAATATTGAGAACCATTGGGCTTGATATTATAATACTTGGGATACATTACCTGACAATTACTGCACTCCTAACAGGCCTTTACGATATCAATATTGCACTGATATGGTGATGGCAATATAGTTACAAAAATCTTGTGCAGCCATATTTGAATACAAGAGGGCAGAGAAAGTGAAAAGCGGTCCAATTAAATGCCTAAAGGGCGCATAAATGGCCCATTAAGATCACTCAGAGGGTCGTAAGGCTAACATGAAGAGGTGGCCCAACGGTCTGTACGGTTTTATGTTTGAGTCGTTACTTGACGATCCAAACATGTCCCCAACAATGCCAGCATGTGAGTCTCAATGTCTAAATGGCTGCAAACCCCTCTGGGGAGATTACTCAAAGCTTAAAAAAGATGAAACATAAGGGCTCCTCTGTTCCGTGTTTGTTTTTTCATGTTTAACATAACTGGGGGTTTTCAGTCCTCTTTCTAAAGACCCGTCTCCCTAGCCCAAAAATGCACATTGCCATCTTGAAGACAATTTTTGTCCTGAGGTGTGGATGGGCTCAGGGACAAGGGACTCGTGATTTTCACAATGTGAGGATCTCAAACCAGCTACACCTACTTCCCAGCAGTGAATATTGACCCCATGATGTCAAAAGGAAGAAAACTAAAATGAAACGGGACAAAACAAGTCTGGGTAGCTTCATGGGGTAGGGTTAGGGTCTCTTAAAATCCTTTTAATGAGACCCTTTTCAAAAAGTATGTTAGATAAGCTTGCGATACATTTCTAGTGTTAACTCTGCTCAGAATGCAACAGAAAATAATGTAGTTTTGCCTTTTCAGACAAGCAGGAAACAACCGACCAATGTCACGCCATTGAGTATCAAATCCTCTATATCTCCATAAAAGGCCCACCATAACTACCCAGCATTCCCTTAAGAGTCGACAACATGCAGATAAAAACAAAAAACCCCACACAGCACAGCTGCCAGTGTATCACCAAGCAAAAACACGGAGTTGATTTTCCTACCTTGACCCCTCGCACTCTGAACTCGGCCAGGGCTCGGCTCATCTTGGAGGCGGCCGTGTTCAAGTCCTTTCCGCTGGCGATCACTTTCACGAGCAGCGAGTCATAGTGAGGCGAGATGATAGCACCCTGGAAGGCTGAAGCGCTGTCCAGACGGATACCCATGCCTTCGCCACTCCTAAAGACCTGTCAGAGACGACAACATGGCAGAAATTGATTGCAGTGTCACTCAGACACGACTCATATACACACACAAACTGAATGTGCACACATATACATATAAATCGTAGATAAACTATATCGATAACCCCTCATTTCTGACATTCTATGTGCCTGCATCTAAACATCTATGAGACTGACGCGTCCTGTTTAGGTGCCCCTGTGACTTCAACTGAGCGTAATCCGAACAAAACAACGTAGCATTTCTGCACATTTGTCACAGTTTTAAAGAGATCAAATATATTCCCACTTCAGATATCTGAAACATCTGTGTAAAATATTCATATATTACTCTGAGTAAGAAGTTTCAGAGATTTGGTCATAAATCATCTGTGATTATTTCCTACTGGGGTCTCTGCTTCACACAGCTGGGCACTTTGCATGCAAACGAGTGTATTTTGTAAGATTGACATTTTCTGCTGGGCTGGCATCTCTTTTCAATGCCTAAACAAAGGTTCTGTGGAGAAAATTTGTTTTAAAAGAGCTTATCAAAAGGTATATTCTAAAAAAGTATATTTTTGTGGTTCATATTAAGATTTCACATACTAAGGCTCTTATAGGGTAGCATCCAACTCTGCATCCTCATTATTATGGAATTTCCTACATGTTTTAATTAAAATTTTAGCCCATCTTAGGAAATTTTTCCAGTAAAAACTAAGCCATTAATGTTTACATTATCTCTCCCCTACAACATAGCATTTGTATTTAATTTTTTTGTTTGTTGGCATTTCAGAGATTGACTGGGGCCTTTAAAATAAAACAAAAAAAAACAAAACAGGAATTGCCATTAAAAATGTCTCATCTAGTTTTGAAAATGTTCTTTATGCTGCTCGCCGTAGAGGTTGCCAGAGTATTTTTGCGTCGGGCCTTGATTTATTCGGGGTGTCTTTCTTGATCCTACACCAGTGTTATCCAGGCTTTGGGACCCGCACTATAAAGATAGAATGTGCAGCCACTGTAATTTAGATTAATTAGGTAATAAATTAGCTAGAAAACTGACGTGGCCGAGAGACTGTATTGGCTGCTGCAGCTGCAAACTTGTCTGACGTATGACCTGCTTTGTCCAAACAGGGCAAGCCTGATTTAAGGTAGATAGTGATGCTTCTAGACCTGACCAGTCACATCAGACTAAACCTTACACAACTCGTGCCATTTGGTTTAGAGGCACCACTATTTTTTTAGTTATTTTTTTTTACACAATAAATGCCAGAAGCTCATACGTGAAGTTTTGGACATTTCTTCTTCTTCATATTGATGTGCAGAGACTGACAGAAAGGTAAGGAAAGCTAAACTGGTGGATTTAATGCCTAAACCTAATTTAATACCTGCAGTTTACCCCCTCCCTAGAGGGCCAACCCTAACATTGGTGGATGAGAAACCTAAACCCAAGCTCTGTTGATTTAATACAACTTCTTTAACTTCCTGTTGGAACCGACTTCTGGCATATATAGTAAAAATGATGGTCTGTCACTCTAGTCTGGTTCTCCATTTGTTCTGGTTCACTTATACAAAGACAGTTTTATACTATAGTAAAAAGATCTTAAAATGCAAGAAATACAGAAATGTATCTGCCAATCCCAAAAAAGTAACATTTTGGAAACGTGTGGCTAATTTCCATGTAATAATGCATAGAGTTTGTCCCAACACTGCTCAGATAGTGCTAGCTTCTTGAGGGGACAGTAATGTGTGCACTGCAGGAATGCAAACATCACATCTCTTTTAATCAAACTTCATTTAGAGGACAACGGCTGCCAGAAATATGAGCAGGGAAATTAGCAAAAGGCAAAAAAAAAAAAACTTGCAGGAGAGGACCGAGGAACAGGAGGGGGTGGAAAAAGTAGCTGCATCACGCCACTTGGCATGAGAGCAGAGATGAAGGAGAGAAATGAGGAGTGCCCAACACTTCGACATATGGAGGCCCTGGAGGGCTGAGAGCGAAAGACGAGTAGAAATTGTAATTATAACAATGTTGTGCCACGCTGATGATATGCTGGAAATATCTTCACACTATAGGAGCTGCCGAGCATTATGATGAGCAGCGTTTGTTATGAGCTCTGTTTTCTATTAAACATCTTCCAACTCTCTCACATGGACTCAAAATTAACTGGAAAGTCTTAAAATTAAATTGATGTTTTTTTTAACCCTCTGTTCCATCATTCTATTTTCTTTCTTACTGTAAAACTCTGACTGCTCTGCACAAGCTGTGACACGGTGACAAAAAGGATCTCACTGGGCAGCTGACAGAAACAACCCACTCTACCCACACCGAGACATGCAAATAAAAATACGCCCTTGGCACAGAGATTGGCATGCACTGAACCCGACTAGGAAGAAACACCCACACCTCCAAATTACACGTACAATGCTGTATGCTGAGGAGCTGTGAGCTTTTCAGGTTACAACTAAATGCAAACAGAAGCCGTGGCAATGTTTGCTCTTGTCACTCATTTCAGGTTTGCATTGTTAAACACGAACAATTGCAGTTTAATTTTAATCTGCCGCTTTGTGAAGGTGAGAGAACTCGGCGTCTGGATTTGGGTTTCCAAACAAAACATAAGTGCTCACACAAATAGAATGACAGGTTTTTAATTCCCCCCCCCAAACAATTAAGAACTGTCTCAACAGCCTATACAGGTGGTATACGAGAGATCTTTTCACTAGCAGGTGAAATAAAACTGATAAAGATGTAGAAATTAAATATTTTACCAACAGGAAGAAGATTCTCAGCAATCATAACGAGACAGGAAATACAGAAATATATATATAATAGATATAACAGAAGTAAAGCGTTACATAAAGCCCAGATTTTCGTTTTTCAAATACAAATATAAAACATCGTTAGACTGGTAATATTACCAGTGTAATTACCATCTGTATCTCAGGCTCAGTGTCCTTTACCTTCACACTTGTCTTTACTATACACTGCTTACCTGTCCTCTCTCCTCATTAGGTGTCAGCCTGGCGTTAGCAGGCCATAAAGCAGACTGCCCTCTGCCCAGCCCTTTAACACTGCAGGCTAAACAGAAACACCAGACCAAAGCAGCTGTTAGAGCTGACTGCAGTGTTAGAGAGACGGAGTGGCCCGACTGCAGACCAGGATTTCTGCTCCTGCGTCTTTTCAACGCCAAACTGCAACATCCCCAGGGGGGTAAAAGGGAGGACAACATTAAACTTTGCTTACAGTGAAACTGATGCAGCTCTTTGGCTCATTCACTGTTTAACCTTCAAACGCGTTTGCCGGCTCCACAGGGGAGTGTCGGAAGAAAGGGTTGAGATGGCCAATGAGGTGTTTGACGAATACTTTTATCTGCCGCTTCAGAAACGAGTGGAATCGTCGTTAATTAGCTTTAAGGCAATTCTGGGTTTTCTGAAAGCAGCAAGGAGCTGCTGCTCAACTATGTTTAACTTTCAAAGGGATGTGTCAGCTCCTTAAAATTGTTATAAGGCAGATTCATACCTGCAGTGGGGAACTAGCTCCACAGAGTAATTTTGATTTAACAAATTAGCTTTTATATCCAAATGAAAAGCTAAATTACTTAAACATGAGAAGTGAACCACTGAGCACCAGTCAAGTACTTTTCCTTTTTAGCCAAGGAAACTGTGTGGTACAAGCCTGGTTTATGCTCTACACATCTGCGAGGTCATATTACGTCATTTTGGCTACCACGCCCCTCCGTGCCGCCAAAAGTTTTTGCTCTGCACACCGAGGAAAATAACTACGCGGACAAACAAGAGCTCCTTCTGGCAGAGGTTCATAAATATAGGCGTCTTTATGATGCAAGAAGATCACAGTGATCAACAAATTGTCAATTCCTGGAGAGAAATCACCATCACTCTTAGAAGTAAAACAGTTGTTTCCAACATCTAAGCCTCTTTCTTCTATGTCTGTTGGTTCGTAGTACGCTTGGCATAGGAGCTCAACGCTGCCCTCTAGAGTCTAGGAGAAAAGTGCTACTTCAGAGGAAAAGCCACAGCAAAAATGCTGCAGACATGTCCGTACGTCTTCATTTCCGTCTGGACGTGCGTCAGGAATAAAGCAACCTGTATGCCGTCTCTGGATGAAGAGTTGCCCAACGACAGTTGCAGTCCATTTCCTGGATGAGTATGAGCAATGTGGCTCTTTGCTTGTGCGCCTTTTTAGGCCTGGGTGATAAACCGAAAATGTATGACAGTAACAGACGTCATTTTGCCCATGTAAGTAATTTTTATAGGTAAAGGTAGACTATGCTCTTGTCCCTGTGTGTGCAGTCTGTATTCACGTGACTCTACCACATCCAGCGTGAAACAAGAAGCAAAGGAGACGGAGAGGTTGAGAAAATAAAGGAAATTTCAAATGTTGAAGCAGTGGCTACAGTAGACATGTTCCAGGAGGGAGAGGAGCAGCTGTTAAGTTAATGTTATTGTCAATGTATCGTTATTAAGATGAACTGCCCAATATATCACAATATTGATTTTAGGCCATATCGCCCAGCCCTACACATTTTTTCCTTCCACTAAACCTTACATAAATACGGTTGGATACAGCTCTCTGAAGAGACAGCTTCGTTCATGACTTATCCCCTTTATGGATGGAGTCGATAATCATCTGATGGAAAACTCAAATCAGCAATCTCCCCCATGATTGTGTGGACGAGAACATAACCTTTCTACTTCAAAATCCCCTTTTCCAAAAAAAAAAGTCTTGTCATAGTGTTAAATTTTCCAAAAATATGAATTTTGTTTAAGTCAAGCTCTAATCCATAAAATGATCAGAAATAAAATCCAAATCATGGAGTGGAATAAATCAATACAACTTTTACCTTTTGAATTGTTTTAGTTTGTGCTGATATTCTACTTAATTTTGATGCATCTTCAACAAACTACAAGACCTAATATTAAATACACACAGCTTCTGCTGTGCAAAGAAAGCAACTGATTCCCAACAACTGCACATTATGAGTATGCAAACTAACAAACCCAGAGACGAGCAGCAATAAAAACACGCTTTTGCAACAAAAATAAACATTTATATTCAGTGAGCAAAACGGCAGGATCCACCAAGACGAGGGCCAACATTGTTTGAGAGAATCCTTAAAGTGAAGACAGTGCTGTTGTGCTCATGTCAGGAGGCTAATGAAATGTGCAGCAAGACAGATGTTTGGCTGTTGCACTTGGCTGAGCAAACATATAAATGGGATATGAAGTTAGACAAGAATTCACAACAATAACAGTGGATACTTGCTTACTGGAACCACACAGATGGGATTTGTTTTACAGGAAAGCATTACAAAAAATAAGCAGAAAGTATCCCCCAATGGATCACAGGAGAATTTTATTAATTTTATCTCAATTAGATGTTTGTGCTTATGAAAGACAACGTTGTAGCATTTCCATAATGCTAATAACGAACAGGGGGCTCATATCTGCGTGCGTTTGTGAATATATATATACATACATACATATCTATCAACGTGTGGATGCTGTGGGGCATACAAACACGAAAATGGTGCCACATTGAATTCACAATACTTTAATTTTTTCCTTAGACTCACTGAGAGGCAGCGCTGCTAAAGATCCCTCAGCCAGAAATAGAAGAGCTACTGTACAGACAGAACTGAAGGGAAAGTCAAGTACCGCGTTAATAATTCAAGTCAAGGTGATGGCTTCTTTCAGCCCTGGGCACTGTCAAACAAGAAAAATCACACTTTTCTTCTCTTACACTCCCAACATGTCATTGCTTCTGTCTTACCTCTTTCTTCATAGACTCCTGAGAGTCAGAGGCACAAATAATTTAAGTGGTGTGGTGGTTTGGCACACATACTGATATGGCTCTACGCAGTCGAGCACTCAGACTCACCGGAGCTCGGATCTTTGTCACGTCTCGCTTTGTTTCGATGGCTGCCTCTAACCAGTAAATACGAACTTTGTAGCTTAGCATTCAAGCCGCCTAATAATCTCTCCACATGGCAGCAGTTTTCCCCAGCCATAAACATTCCCTCTCTTGCCCGTGCTTCACCCTTTACAGCACAGTCTCTATATTTCCTTCCCATTTCCTGCATGGCAGTCTACAAGCCCCCATCCATTCCCTGAATGCTTCCAATATATCAATCAAACTCCTCAGTCCCTCTGCAGCACAGGCATACAGTATATTTCACTGACTTCCAATGAGCAAAAAATGTTGCTCCATCACAGGGAACACTACAAATCCCTCACTGCTACTGCAGTCTTTAAAAAGCAAAAGCCAAATATATAACAGCTGTGGATTCTGGGTGGATTTCAGTGGACTGGGTGAGAGTGTGAGAAGAAAAAAATGAGACCAGAGTGGATTTGGGAGATTTTTTTTTTCACGCGATCCCCCTGAGGAGCGAAAGAGCAGGTAAGACGGTCTTGTGCATGTGCAGTTATTGAAAAAGGGACTTGGAGAAACTTCCTGAAAAATCTCAGACTCTACCTTTAACCCTCCATGAAGCCCAGGACCTTTTTGATTTTTTTTTAGGTTTAAATTGTCAATATTCTCCCACTGTTCATGCTAATGGAATGAGAATCTCTATAAATTAATGGTCCTTTAGATCACAGCTTTACAATTTAAAAGTGACACCTACACTCACTGCAGACATGGACACCTCGGCCCAGATTGGTCCCTAATGACAGCCATTTAAGTGACTTTTTGGGGATTTACCTTAATTTAGCCATCACATGAGGCGATACCTGTGACTAGCTTCTACCTGACCTGGGTTGAAATGTGATTAAAAACACTATAATTACATATTTAACCATTAGGTTACAGCACAGATAATGTTTATGCCCCTCCGTTTTATTTGGTTGCATTATTACATGGATATAAGATATATTGCAACAAAGAAGAGTCTAATGAAACCACACATGCTCCTCTCTGCACTTCCAAAGCTATATTTTGTGTTTTTGTGGATAAACTTGCAGGTACTGTGGCTGCAAAAATGAGCTCACAGACCTGGACAATGTACGCAATTACACCATTCATCACAATATAAAACACCTGCATTATCGCAACAAATGATTGCATTGATATTTTTTATCTACATTTCAAGTGCCATGCTTGCAAACTTTGCATGCTAATGTATAAGGCTTTTTCTGCCCTTGATGCTCATAAGTTGATGAATATGTTTAGAAGCTGAGAGGCTAAAGCTGAAATATTGGTAGTAGTGAAGAGAGAAGTCAGGAAAAAGCTGGTTTAACCATGTCAACAAAATCGTGTCACTATTTTCTTTTCCTCCACGATATCATGCAACCCTAACCCATATTATAACAAATTTATTTCTAAAATTCTTTTCAAATAGTTTAACAAGGTGAAATAAGTCAAAAAACAAAAAGAAATTTAATACAACAAGAAAATGAAGTAAAATAGATGACTGTGTATGTTTATCTGCAGTGGTAAATTATTCCTGAGAGTCAGTCCTGCCTCTGCAAAGGCACACAACCTCTCCCCCCACTGCGCTCGACAGTTTTTGCCAAACAGATCCACTTTTGTCTCATCTCTCCCAAGGACACTGATCAGAAAAGTGTTGTGGTTCATGCAGCCATTTTCTAAAGAAAAAAAAGTCACATTTGCAACCTTTTTCTACTCGTTTTGTTTCATTTAAAACCTTCAACATGTCAACTGAGGCCCCCGGAGTCCGAGAAGGAGCTTTGTTTTTATTTTTTGGCAATTTCCTGAGCATTGCATGTTCAAACCTTGGGGTTTTGTTACCCCTACTGGGAAGACTGGCTGCCAGATTAAATATTCCCCCACTTATAAATAAACTTTCTCACTGCGGCATCATGGATTTCAAATAGTTAGGAAAAAAGGACTCAAAAACCTACCCGGACTGACAGGTGCAAAGTTATTGCTGACGTTTATCTTAACAACTGTACCCTCCAGAGCCCCAAACTCCTAAAACTGCTGCTTTTATAGAGGTCCTAAAACCTGCTGATGATTTATTAATTAAACTCACTCGATCAGCAGCACATGGATGTTACTTTTACTCCAAATTCATCAGGAAGCGTTCAAGAATGGACTTGTATATTTTGTTATGCTACTTTTTTAAACTGCACATTAGGTTAGATGTCAATTTCAGAATCCAGTAAGAAGAAAATTTATCCTTAAAACCTTCAAACTTACTTTTACCAGAATCGTAAGGTTTCCAGGTCTTATAATTCTGCTTAAGACATTAGAGCTGGATAAAATGAAGCGCGTGCAGCCAAAAGAAGTTCAGCAGCCCGGGAACAAGATGCTCTAAACCTCTTCTGAACCATTTTCCTTCCTTCCCCAGGCCTCCTGATCCCATCGACTTTTACCAAACCGCCTCTCCTGCTGCTACCAAGTTTCACTTTCCTCCTTTGTCAGATTCTCTGCTAATATAGCAACACGCGCCACGTGTTTTAAGTGAACGTATAGAGGGAAAAAAGGCTCCAAGACGAAAACAGATTCCCTGCAAGCTGTGCATCGGGAGAGGAAGAAAAGACAGACATGAACTGACGGCGGTGTCTGAGCTCCGACTGATGTTGTACCAATTAGAGTAGGAGAAGAGCAGATGGAGCAGGAGAGCTACAGAGAGGTAAAGAGTAATAAGGAGGAAGAGACAGAATGACACACAGAGAGGCAGGGAGACGAGAATATAAGTGCCATTTTAATGGTTGAAGTCTACCTGCGAGGCTGTATCAAAGCTTGGGAAGTGGTTGTAGGTTAGGAGAGATGTTAGGAAAGTCACGCGAGACAGGCGGAGCAGTGAGAAAAAAATTTGTTTACTTGTAATTGTACCTTTCACAACACATAGGATCCATTATCTGCAGGTGTTTTCATATTAAAGCAACTTAAAGCCCAGATTAAAAGGTTTTTGGTACCAGACACGCAAGAAATTAAAGCTGTGGAGCTATTTATGCCTTCAAACGGCTATTTCATGGACACTTCAAACGAAACGGTTTCAAAGGAGGTCATTAATGGACGAATTTTCTCAAACTATTTTGTCAAAACAAGCAGTATAATGTCTAATCCTGATGTATTTCAGGGCATTACACTTAGCACAGCTGGTGTTGTCTTTAACAAGCATAAGAAAATGTGCTTGAAGCGAGACAAACGCCCAGAAATGGTGCCGTGGAAAAGTTTTTGCATCCTCAAAGATTTCTTCAATGTTTGATTCTCTCTCAAACTTAAATTAATACTACACAAAGAAACTGAGCAGGAAAAATTTTATTTACTAAAGGAGGAAAACCAATCCAGACCAACCTGGCCCTTTGTGAAAGTATTTCCCCTGCAAGCCTAACTACTGATAGGCCTTCCTAGGGAGCAACAACTGCCATTAACTCTTTGCGATACCTGATAATAAGTGTTTTATGTCGCTGTGGAGGCATTTTGGACCACAGTTCTTGTTTAAGGCGATTGCACAGCATCTCAATAAGATATATTTCACCACTAGGTGGTTCTTGAGCTCTGTCTGTAGACCAAAACAAAACCCCGGCCCGTCCTTCCCCTTCTCAAGCGTCGCCTTCTACACTCATATTTGTAAAGGATAAAAACAGAGCAAAACAGCCTCACTTTTCGCAGGAACATTTCAAGCAAAGTAGTAACTCATACATTTCTAATGCTGACAGCAAGAGAACAGTGGGGTGTTCTCCGCCATGTTGCTCCAACACGGCGCTGCTCTGACGGTGGTATTTTAGGGCAGGGAGGAGCTAAACCTGAGTGGCAGCTGCTCACAGCACAGTCCGGCCCCGCTATGCAAACAACAGGAGAACAACACAGAGAGGTGCAGTGTGGTCCATCTGAAATATTACATTTAGTTCTTCACATTATTTTTTAGTTATTTCTATCCAAAATATTGCAATTTTGCTTATTGCTCCTTAAAGTAGTCTGACAAACCTACCTAATCCAAAATATATCTATTTTTTTTTTTTAGCCATCCAGAGGTGGACTTGCTGGTGTGCTTTGGATCATTCGTCAGCGACAGAAACCAAGCCTATGAATCCAAACTGAATCAAAAGACACTCCTTTAGGTTTTCTTAGTAGAGAGCTGAATTAATGGTTACACCATTTATGACGAGTAATCCGAGGGCTGAAGCAGCAAAGTGGGCGCCCAGCTTCTAGTATATCAGCACATGGCCGTGGCCAGAAGTCAACGATGGACTTTTAGCCGTTGCATTTGGCACCTGCTATACACACTGTGCCCTTCAGCGTCCTAGTTTTGAATATTTCTGTCTCTTTTCAGAGGTGGCTTTTTTTGGCCATGACGGTGTGCACAATAAAGGTAACTGACTTTGGTTAAATTCCCAACCCCAAGTCCTTTTGGTCAGCTGCGGTTTTGGCCTCGAAAAATGGGAACAACATCATCCCATTTTTCTCTCTTATTGAATCAAAAAACCTGACCTGTTGCAAGTGAGTCCTGCGGTCTTTAGATGTTGTTCTGGGGCCTGTTGAGAGTATTTGATAGCAGGAGTGTCCCAAATCTATGTCCAGGAGAGTTTTAACAGCTGCTGCAGGGAAAAGGGCTCTAATCATTAGAGGTACTGAAAAACTTAAAGCACAACCACTGCAGTGCCACACATATCTGTGGTGTGAGCTGTTAAAATGCCATGGTGGTATTGTTAATGTTAAACAAACTATGCTTCATCTTTTGTTTCTCTGCTTCCATTTCTCCCTTGAAAAGCAGCCTCTAATTAATGTATGCCACTACATATACAAATAAATGACCAAGAGAGACTTGAAGGGTAAAATTATCACTATTATCCTTTTGGGTGCAGGAACCGACATCCAGCCTTGGCGTCTCACAAGCATCATCCTTCGTCCTGCGGCTAAATGTGCGGGTAAGTTGCACATCCATTTCCAAACAATGTGCAACACATGAGAAAAGTACGACCATTCCCTCTCCTTATTTAAACTTATTTTTGCCTTTTAATCCTAAGAGTAACACAGGAAACTAATTTAGATCTGGGTCATGTCGCAGCAACATGTTCAAACTAAAGCTGGATTGAGTTCAGTCTGTCAAAGGTTTGTTAACCACAGTGCACTACTATATTGATCCTTTATTTAACTAGATAAACAGGCGTTTAATACCACAAGATTAGTACAAAATGCTATATTTTTTTTAATCCGATGGCTCTAATAAAAGAGCAACCTTAAAAAAATGTTTTTTTAAAAAGAAAATACCAGGATATAATTAGGGAGCTGAAAGAAAAAGGTGACAAGGAGCAGACTAAATGAAGCCAGCCATGAAAGGTGAGTAATTACATTAAACTCTTCTAAAACCGTCACCATCCCTGTCTTCAAACATTAAAATGCACACATCAACATAACAAATCCTTTGAAATCCTGTCTATTAACCTGAATATACATGCAAGAAGAAAACCTTGATGCTTGCCTTTGGTAGAAGAATACTCTGCCACAACACAGTGATGCAGCATGGTGCTCTGTCAGCTTCCCTTCAGTGAATGTAATTAGTTTTACATCACATACAGAGGGCAGCCCATGCATAAGGAGCTTGTTGTTTCAGATTCAATACTGAGGTTACCTAAGCAGCCAGAACTAGGTTTATACACTCTGGACATCCAATTTACTCTGACAGATTTATAAACTGAAAAAAGCCAGACATGTTCAAAGTGTTTGAGACAGTAGCTGCGTTTCCATTGACATCCAATAGTGCAAATTGTAATTCGGTAAGTAAAGTAAAAGTGCATAGTGCAAGTTTTAAAGTCTGCTAAGTATGCTAACGCTGGCTAATTAATGCTAGCATGAGAATGCTAAAGTTAGCATATCCATATCCATATTAGGAGTAGCATAGTAAAAGTGTAACTACACACATACACTGAGACAACCCAAAGGGTAAAGCATGATGAGCAGAAGGCTAGCCTAACAGATTAAAATACGCTACATCACACACTTCCCACAATGCACAGATACTTTTCACCATATTGGTGGAGGTCAAAGAAAGGACCTTTGTGAATTAAAGCTGGATAAAGTAGTTGTATCCCGTTTATTCAAAACCTTTTTACCATTCTAAATAAGTAATGACGAATGATAAGTGGCACAGTGCTGATGCCTGCATGAATTATTTAACAGTAAGATCTGTTTGAAAAGAGCTAATTAATCACCGACAAGACAGATGTTAATGACATTGTGTTTTCAGCCTAAAATAGCAGTGTCATACAACTTTTCAGCTCTGGGATGTGCATTATTGTTTATCCTGCTGGTGCTTAGGAGTGCAGATGCTCTCAAGCACTGTTTGCAATCCACCAACATTACTCTCCCAATCCACTATCAAGTTTAGACTAGGCACTGGCCAATTACTAGTATTAAGGTCATCAACAGTTTTTTGTCATCTCATCTACATTTCAAACTTCATTAAAATCAGATGTCAGGGAAAGTGGTGCAATGATGAGTGTTTTCTCCGGCGTTGAGGATTTTAGAACAACAGTTTCACTCCACTGCACATTTTCCTGCACATTATGTAAGACAGTATTTATACAGCACCTTTCAAGACAAACTAATACAACGGCCCAAGAGCTAACACGGCATTAAGAAGCAAAAAACGTATGAAGATCTGATTTAAAAAGATGCTTTTAAGAGAAGGCTTCTGAATTTTTTTTCACGGGTAGAACCGAGAGTCACGGTGTGGAAACTAAAGGACGGCCACCCATCGATCTTATCTATGTAACATGGTTTTAAAATGATGGCAAAACACGAGCAGCTACCTGAGCATATAGCCTGACTAACAAGTGTTAATTAAGCGAAGAACCAACGGACAAAAAAGCAAAGATCTGCACAGGTATTTCATAAACTAAATATTGCTAAGTTTAACATTTCAAACAGCTCAAAATTTCCTTTTTCCCCCCTTTCTTCCTTTTGAGTTTTGACTCGTCTGTGTGTCTTCGAGTCCTCCTTTTGAATGGGAGTCTGTCATTGTGCATTTATTAGTAAAGCCAGAGTCCACGCAATCCTGGCTTGCTTAGTTTTTTTTTCAGACCACCACGGTCTTGTGCAGATGACTTGCTTTAAAACTTAATGCTTAAGAAATGAGCCCCTAAATGTCACTGGTGACCGAGCTCACACCTGCTATTATAAAGCATCTTATGAGCTTAACTTAGAGGTTTTCCCACTTGTGACTGAATTACCCTGGAAGGAAGGCGTGGCGGATACTCGGTGACCTTTTCAGGAGCGGTGGACTCTATTGCTTGTAGCTATATGAGACACTTATTCATAGCTCGCCTGGCAATCCACAACTGACACACGTGTCCCTGAATCCACATTACAACCAATCCGCCTATCCCCTTCTATATCAATTTTACACCTCCCCTTTCAATTTCTACTTCATTTCCTGTCTCTATAGCTTCTTTCTACCCCAAAATCATCAGTCTCCTGCCTCCCACTCGGTGCGTCCCCTCAAGGCATCCCTGAATTTTATTTATGACTTCCTCAATCATTTAAAGTCCCTCTTCTTCCAACGCTGAGTGTTGTTTGCCTCATCTCTTTTGTATTCGCCCTTTTAGCACCACTGAACAACAGCTGTGCAATTTTCACTTCCAAGGCACAAGACATATCTGCAGGTGGATCTCCTTCAAGCAAGATCAGCACCGACACCGCCGTACACAAGCCCTCGTTGCAACTCCTTGTTGCCTTTCATCAAAAGAGGCGACCACATTAGCCTCTCAGTCCTTCCTGAACATGCAAGCGTTCAGAAGATGGTTTTAATGATCGAAAATGAGGAAGCGAGGATCTCTTCTCTTGCTTATTGAGTTTTCTATCAATTACTTCCCATTTCTGGCCCGCCTTCACTCCTTAAAGCTAGTCACCCGGCTTTTCACTTCTACTCGTTCCCTCCATCTCGTTTATATTATCTCCACTCTTGTCCTCTCGGCGCTCTCTCTCTCCATGTACCAAGCTCTCATTTTTCCAATATCATGGTTCACCCGTTCAACCTTTATTTTTTTTCCCCCTGAAATTTTACAAATCTACTCTAGAGCCACGTCTATCTCCCATAGCAGGCTTTCAGGGGGAGGGCATTCAACCATCTGCTATAAGTGTTAACCAAACGTAAACAGAACGACACCACACACACACTCACTGGAAAATACTTGGGCACAGACACCTGCTGCCCGCCCACACACTGCAGCAGTCAGTCTCAGATCTAATGTATTATTAAACATCAGTACAACCATGAGAGTCAGTGGCAACCAGATGTCTCTAGACTGTGGAACAAGCTGTTTGGGCCATTAGAGATGGACTGAGGTGACAAACAAGCACAAAATCTGATGTACAAGCTGTTGGGAGGTGGATGGACGTCCAGCTTTGCCAGTCGATTTAAGAGGAAAGCCTACATATGTAGATGTCTGCATCAATGGTGCTTTGCAAACCTATTCAAAACTCCTCATGTCCTCATTTTGTCCAGTTACAAATAGAAACTCCAATATATACTAGGCCCGAAACAATTAATTGGATAATTTGGGATTAAGGAGATATTGCTAATTTAGTAAAATAATCATTAACTGGATGATACAGACAAAAAAAACTGAAATTAATCATTTAGAATAATAAATTGTTAGTTTCAGCCCTGTATTGTCTGTTTTGCCAAACAGGGAGGGAGGGATGAAATTGCCATGTGAGCACAATTTCTTTTAACTTGCCATTTGCAATGCATTTATAAAGTGCAAAATTTGTTTTTGTCGAGTTCAAAACGCTTGTTTACTGAAGTATGTTAATTTACTGAGTATCTTTTTATATTAATCAGAGAAATAATCGATAACTACAGCCCTAATACATACCCCACAAGACTGAGTCACAACAGAAATGTCTCTACGAGAGTTCAACAGTTCTGCCATTTTTGTTCTTATTACTCTAAAATCAAGAAGGTCCTGTGTGTCTGTTACCCTGTGATGGACAGGTGACCTCCATCCCCACAAGACCCTGCATGGGTGAGGGGTTATAAAACGGATGGATAGATGGATGTATACCTTGATATATATTATGCTGGACTTTTTTTGCAACTCCTAGCAAAATATGAACATTTATTGTGCAGTAAAATATTTCAGTTTTTGCTTTTTTGGTACACTCTAAAGTTTCAAATTAAACCTTAATATCCAGCAAAGATGACTTTTTTAAGAGCCAAAAAGCAGTTTTACAATGTATTTTATAAAGAAAAAACAAACAAACCTGGTCCTAAATGGACAAATTACCTCACTTGTAACTCTTATTGCCACTGGTGGCCAAACCGCTCATTAAGCATTTGAGATAAAATACAAAAAGTACATAAGATATCTACATAGATAATCTAGGGCTGTTCTTTACTGGATTGTTTTAATTTAGGATGGAGAAAGCATCGCCACTTAAACATGGGGGGGCATGACGCTGTGGGAAGGCTTTCATGGGACAGAGGAACTTGGGAGGAATGGAGGTAAATACAGGGCATTTAGGACTTTATTCAACCAATCTGGCTGAGCTTGAAATATTTTGGAAAGGAGAAAAGAAACAATTTACTACAGTAAAGATCAAAGAAGGTCAGTATAATTCCTGGTGAGAAATCCTTTCCTTGCTGCAAGGCAACAGTGGTACCAACTGTGTTGCTGTGCAGTTGGAGTAAACCTTAGATTTTCTGCAGCACAATCGAAAATGACATGCTTCCAGTATAAACTGCACCCATCTTTCTAATTGTCCACAAAAAGGGTTGTATTCTGCTTTTCCTGAACAACAACACCTCATTTACTGATGATTCACAAGCTAAATCCCATTGAAAATGGCAGAAGGAAATATGCAAGAGATATTTGAGCAGTAACTGGCAAATGACTTCAACATAAAAAAAAAAAACATTTTAAAGACCACATACAGGAGAAATTGAAATTACATTTTTAATGTACAATTGTTTTCTGCTTATGACACTTCCACCTGCAGCAGAGGATGGAGTCAGCCGTCTGGCTCATCTTAACTCCTCTTTGCGCTTCTGCATCCCCCTTAAGTTCAAACAATCGTTCATATTTGATCACCGCGGCCAAATCACTCTCCCCTCCTTCAACGTGACTATGTTAAACACTTCGAAGCCTCCCTGAGAGTGCTTCCTGTTTCATTTGCCACCCACACTCTTCCATGTTAAGTACCAGCTGATTCCTGTGTTCGTGTAAGAGTTGAAGCAGCTCGGGTTTAACGATGATGCATCCATCCATGTGTCAGTAAATTATACCATTAAAACTGTAATTTTATTAGTTAAAGTTAAACTCATGCATTCATGACAGTGATACATTTCAACTTATTCTGTAAATTTTGATGATCAAAATTACAATAAATAAAACCAAACATATCCATAGATTTTCATTAAACGAACGAACATGAACCTAAAAAATATTTAAGAAATTGCACGTCTAATAACCCTAACCTGTGTAAACCTACAATATGTTTTGGATATACAGATTCCTTTTTCTGCAACAATCAGACAACTAACTTTGTCCTTTAAAATATTTGTGTTTTGATTGGTGAGCAGGAACACAAAAAGAAAAAAAAAAATTTCTTAAAAAGAAACTAACATTTTTGTGGCCTGCAAGTACTTCCTTACAATGAAGGAGCAGGGTGCTCACTAAGTGGTCTATGAAAGCATATCGTTGGAAAGTATGGTTGAAGGAAAAAACTTCCAAGAAAGCTAATTTGATTGGGAGCTCAGTTGGATGCAGAGCTTCAAGCAGCACCCTACGCAAACGTACTTATGACGAGGGCAACACCGGATAAGCCACTCATTACCCAGAGACGCTGTCAGAAGAGTCTTACTTTGCATAAAATGAATGGAAAGTTGTTCAGTGGCAAAAACCCTTCTTTTGGATTAAAGTAGATTTTTCATTTCATTTAAAAATAAAAGGGACCACTTTGCTTAAAGTAGCATAAATTTAGAAAAGTATGAGACTGCCATATTGTCGAATACAGCAATAATAATATGGGTTATGATCAGGGATATATCTGGATTTTGATATTTATTGAGATGACAATAAAAGTGATTAGAAAAATATTTAACAATCTGTTGCAGTCTTTTTATGTCCTAGGCTAAATGGCTGGGTCAATATCGCTGCAGGTAGAGTGGAAAAAAAAATACTGCTCTAATTAAAAAAATGGAACAATTTACAGATTATTGAAGAGGCTGCTTTAAGATGCCACTGACTAAGTAGTGCAGTATCATCACTAAACGCCGCATAAAACTTGCATTTTATTATAGCATCAACAGTAGGGGAAAAAAAGTCCCAACAATACTTTTAGTTTGAGTTTTCCAAACATCTTGTAGGCCGCATCATCGTTACACCTAATCTAAGTTCTCATGTGATCAAATATTTACAATAACGAATAATACGTTACTTACCTCGTTATGATTTATTATCCATATTTTATGCAGTAGTCTATTACAACACCTCTCTGATCCTGGCCACCGAGACCATCGGTTGTGGGCAAAAAAGTACAGTCCAAGAACTAAAAATATACAATACTTGTTTAAACTGTTTAAAATGATATAATTTTGGAAATTGTACAAAAATAACTTTTAAACTAGGGTTCAAAATGCTGTTTTAAATTTCTGGGGTGGATGACAACGTAGTCAGAAGTACTTTACTTAAATATTTGATGTTACATTTAAATAACTGTATAAGCAGGTATTGTAATATTCCTACACTAAAAACTTGAAACTTACAGAAGGTGTAATGTCTTTTCACCAAAATGTTGAAGAGTTTCTGGATATTATCTTTCCTCTCAGAAAAATACATGTTACTGAACATTTGGAAATGCTTGAATATCAGTAGATTTGCTTCAAGTGATTCTGATTAAAATCCAAAATAGAGCAACAGCTTTAGACGCGAGCGGATTGTCCGTTTCCCTGATTTGTAATCAAGAACACTAATCAGTCTCACGCTTCATGTTTCTAATCATGCCCGGCTGAACGGGTGTCCAACAGGAAGCTCGGCTTAAACTTTGTTCAAGAAGTTGGACAGTAGACTGAAACATGAGCCTCTGGTGACTTTTGTTTGTCACAAGATGCAGAAAAAGCAGTTTACTGCCAATCAGTCAATCAGAAGAAGCACCAACATCGGAGACAGGACTCTCGTTCACTCTGAACCAAGACAAACGATCTGAGTGGAAACATTTCAATCAATATGACGCAATTTCACTGAATCCGTGACTCCAGCAATGGGTGTCCTCATCCTTTTCTCTGTTCATCCTTCACATTTGCAGTAGACTGAATAAACAACACCAACATCCAGTCAGTAAAAAGGCAGACCTGCCACTTCTGGCATCTGGAAATGACTCTTGTTTTATTCTCCTCAAAACAAGCAGAGATAACACCAACATGATTAATTAAACGAGAGGAAACCAAGGAACTGGCACAGCTGACAAAGATTTCTTTTATCTGCATTTCTATATATTGTGTTAGAAAAGACAAACAAGCTGAGTGCTACGTTATTGTCCTCTTCATGTACTGCTCTCCATTTTCAGCAGCTTGACACAAACCAGAAGGTCAAGTGTTGATTTACTTTCTCAATATTTCATCAAGTCATAAAAAAAAATTTCAATAAAACAATTAAATCATTTAAGCTGAAGTAGTGAAACATTTAGATAAGTGGGTTTTTTAATGAATTTAACCGACAGAAATTACGTTATAATCGGGACAACTTTTAAAAGGGATAAATCCAGATTTTTAATGCCTTCCTTTTCACATTTCAATTATTCAGTTGTGGTCTATATAAAGTGCGATTGCCACGCTTTGAGCTAAAACCCTCATTACCGTTGCCCCACAGGCTCCTCTTCACACACCTGTGCTGAAGTGTGTCTAAGAGCAGCTCGTTTCGGTGCTGTCTTTTTAAATCTAAAGGAGGCACTTCACACCCCGCCCCCTCCAGGTGGCAGAGCGCTCCACTGCACCCCATTCGGCCATTTTTTGTAATATGCTGGGGAAGGATGTAATGAACAACCAAACATTTTGGTTCCATCCGAGTACCCTTAATAGCAGCTCCTAGCTCCTGTTCCTTGACCTTTCACGGGGTCAACAGTAAGAACACTATCGTGGGTAGGGTACTGTACTGAATTTGGGCAGCCTTCAACTCCGATATTATGTGACGGAAACGCTCATGGATGATCCAATCCGCTCTCTTTTCTATGGACATTTTAGTTCATTTCCGTGAGGGGGCTGTGTTTAAACATCATGTCACACAAATGATTGCGGGATACCGAAAGGGTTCTTAGTGGCGGTAACGGACATCGCAAGGTTCGTAGGCAAAACTAGCCGTGGGATCACCGCACAAAAATGACCTCATTACTTGAGATTCATGAAGGAGAGACTAATTCATGTAACATGGCTCATATCACTCGCAAAGGGACTGATATCAGAGCTCTCAGAATCTGATACGAACTTTTTATTATGCACGCTCTAATGTGTGGAAAAAAACTGTAAAGACTAAGTCTGAGCCGCTGTTTGCCTCAAAGGTAATTTCACCATAGTAAAACATGGTGACAGTAAGAGATTCCTGAAGGGAGCATACAGGCGAGTTTCCTACCTCCTTCCTTACTGACAAGCACTATTCAGACAGCATTTATCATGGCGACCGCTGACGTACTTCTGCTTTTGCTAAAGAGTCCATGCTCTATGAGGGTATTTGGATTTTGCCTTTAACTTGTCCATGTATAGCTTCAGCTTGGACTACAAAACTGCTGCAAAAAATAAATACGGCAGCAAGCTGGAAGTCCATGACCTTGTTTATACTGAACACAATGAAAAACCTGTAACAAGAGACTAAATTAAAAATGTTCTTCATTCCCAGAAACTCCAAGCAGGCAACAAAATGCATTTAAGCGCTAAAAATAGTGGATTTTAAATCACATTCCCAGGACAATTTGCCTGTTATGGGGATTGGATGTTATGGACCAACACAACAAACTATTTAACTCAGACTTGTATCCTGTCCTGTTTAGCCAATACTTTGCAGAAACACCTTTGGGTTTGATTACAGCTTTAAGTCATTGTTTCAGCATACGTCTCTTTCTGCTTTTAATAGAAATATCAGTCAGTCATCCGTGGTCAGATGACTGATTGATCAATGATCTGAGGTGATCTGAGGTGTTCAAAGTTTCAGATATTGTTTTATAACCTAACCTCTGTGTTAAACTTCTCCACAGCTTTCTCCCTGATCCGTCTGCTGGGTTCCTTGGTCTTCAAGCGTTTTGTTCTCCAATGTTCTCTAACAAACCTCAGAGGCCTTCACAGACCAGCGGGATGCCGAGATTAAATTACACACTAATAAAACCGGTAATTTGTCACACTGGATTTTATTCGGGGGGCGGGGGGGGGGGGGCGTCAGTCTTAATTGGTCTGAACACAAGTCGGCTCACAAAAAAATTGATTCAACGCATAAAATTCTGACGTTTGTTGTTTTAACATGAAAATGTGGGGAACTGGAATCTGACCAAGCAAAACGAAAAATACCCAAAAATGTTTTTTCATGTTGTATTTCATGTATTTATGGATGTGGACGCAATCTGCAACACTGTTGGTGGCCTCAAAAAGAAATTGAACAGCTCAAGTTATTTTGCAGCCTTTTGTCATATTCCCATCTTTTACTGTCTAGGGAACCTTCCTTTCACACAATGTACCAAACATAGCATCAGATTCCTGCTATCTAGGTCACTACTCTCCACCCTTTCTGCACTATCCTCTCCAGCATCTCTCCCAGTCCTTCAAAGACACTGTCTTTAGCTTAGCTTCATCTTCGCCGGCTTACTTCTGTCCTTGCTTTATTTTCATGCAACTCCTGTTATGACATGATTTATATACCAATTATGTATAATTTGCACATGGATACACAAAGAAAAAAACGATAAACTGAAAGTAATCGTCTACTTTATACTCTGCTCCCCATTGCCTGACCTCTACAACCTCCACCTCTCTCTTCAACTCTGCATTGGTTCCTCTTTCATTTAAATGTTATTTATTTTCGCATTATGTGAAACCCCTCGACAGGCCAACACGGCAACACTAACATATTCTGACACAAGAGGTTTCAGTTCTCGGTGCAGCAGAGCCACTAAGACACAAAGCTAATTTTCAGTGTGTTACATCTTTTAAATGCCAACTAATAGATGTTTGAGCTGGTAAATAAATACAGAGGCTCCCACTTTGGCTGGCTGTTTCAATTCTCAGCTGATCCCCAGACTACTGAACAAATTTACCACAAACAAACAAGGTGGAAAAAGTGCAAAAATATATAAATGTTTCCTTTTATTAGTTTCACTATATCAAAACGTATACTTTTTCTTAAGTACAGCAAATGCATTTCTTTTAAAGCATTAAAGGAGAGACCCCCAAAGACAACAAAACGTTATGAGCAACTAAAACAAATGTGTTCATCTCAGCACAGGCAAAAACACGACGCAAACGTTAAATTATGCTCACACTTATATGCAACAATCACTTTACTCTTGAGGACTGCGGCTGCTTTTAAAGCCTTAAAATATTTATTACACAACCAAAGTCCAGCTGCGTGAAACATCCTGTGTTGAGCGAAGGCACACGTGAAATATACATAAAATATGTCTCAAGGCCTTTTCAGAGGAGGGTTCTAGGTTACTGCTTGAAAGACAGCCCAGGTTAAATTAAATGCTTCAATAAACTCAAATCTCTAGTGTTGTCCTTTGTGAGCCGCTTCTTCCAAGTACACATTCAAATGGGAGATATTTCTACAATGAGGAATGGAGAATTGGACAGATGGATAAATGGATGCAACAACTTTTAGACAGTGGGACAGAAAATAAATGCTGGAAATAAACATTTTTCTCCATTTGTCTAAATCTAGACTTTTCCCAAACATCTGAGCTGTTTTTCTATGTTAACACAACACTGGTGTTCATGCATGAAGGAGGTCCAAGCAGCTTTCAGATCATAGTCATCTTCAATAAACACAGAACCATGAGCACCTCCGTTTAAGGATAATTTTCTTTCACATCCCAAAAGCCAACCCTTCAAAATCAACGGCCACGTGAGCATTCAGGCCACGTGGCTGGGAGTGCGAGACCAAAGGGGCGTGGCTTAGTACTCGCAAGATTCACCTGAAGACTTCAACAATGGACATTTGCTCTTTGACGCAATACTCATGCAAGCTTTTGAAATGCATTCAGCAGTATAAATACAAGTTGCTGTGCATCATTGCTTTCACTCCAAGGTGGATTATTGATACAGCATTGGTGGTCTTACTTCTTCCCCCGTTCCTTCAGTCAAGACCACTCAGCTGACCATGAGGCAGAATAAAGATGTAGATCATTGATTGAAAGAATGATCTGAAAGGGGCTCCTCTATTTATGTAAGCTAGTTATATAAAAAGTTTATTAAAACCTTATGTTTATTTAGGTAAATACCAAAACTCACCATTTTTAATGCAGTTTTGGCATTAAGAACACCTTAGAAATGGAAAACAAAACCATGAATTATATGGACTAGGCCAGGGGTGTGTCCAAAGAGCCATTTCTGCTCTTATTGCAGCTAAAATAGGCTTTGATTTGAGGAATGCTTCAACTGTTAGTAACATTTATGGTTTTCTCAAAAATATTACTAAATTCTAATCTTTTTCTTATAAACCCAGTTTGGTGAATTGTCTCGTCTGCTAAGCCAAATGTATCATTACACCCCTGGTCTTTGCTTGAAATTCCTGTATTTTGTTTTTGCTACAAAGGTTTAAAAGCAGGAATTAACTTGTGTGCAAAACTCTCCATTGTCAAAAGAGGCTTTTTCCAATAGGTTTAAATGTGTAAATATGGCAGCAGCAGGTATGCAATCAACCTATATTTGACTTACAAACGGGCCGCTCACAGATTCCCTCAGAAATGTACAGGATCTTTAAAAGATAGACCTAACGGTGCCTCTTATAAAGCCATAAAACAAGCAAATGAGGTTAAAAAGGACTAGTGAAAAGGTTTCTGCCATCTTGAAGTAGCTGTAATCAAGATCAGTTGCTTAAGTCTGCAATTTAAGGCAGATATATTTGCAATTTTGCCCAAAAACAAAATAAAAAAGGTGCATTGCCAGAATACCGTCACTTTTATGTGCTGCAAGGAGAACTGAAACTGCACATTGCAGACAAAATGCTGGCAGGACCTCAATTCCCTTTTTGCCAAACTGTATGAAAAACAGCAATTTCCTCCTGCTGGCTTTACTCCAAGCCCTTATCTGAAAAGTATGAAAATATAGCAGTCTCACTCATATAGCCCACATCCACAATAAGGGTATATTTATTGTCTTTACCACCCAGATCTTTCATCGCTCACCTTTCCTCCTCCTCTTACGTGAAACCCACCACATGCAGAGTTCAACTGTTTTATTGTCAAGCCAAGCCGAGCTGGCAAGACTTGAAGGTCTCAAAGGCATTAAAAATACATGACAGACAGAAAAACAGAGCCGAGCTGAGGGAGGAAGAAAGGGAAGGTGTGAGGGGAGTCGACTCGGTGCAAGGACGCCCAGCATGAGCGGTGGAAGCACTCGTTGAAGAAGCTCAAAAAGAAATGGTGGAGATGTAAAGAGGGCTGGGGAAAGCTTTGGGAGTAGGAAAGGTCATGTTAAAAGACGCCCCCGATTATAAAGATGAGACAAAATTAAGTAAAAAAAAAAAACAGGGTAACTGCAGCTTTGAACAAATTCATCCAATTGAGACGGGAAAACTCTTGACGAGTTGTCTGGCCACTTTCCATCCCGTTCATTAAATCAGCGCAGTGAGCGTGAGGAAGCAGCGCGCCAAAATAAAGCAGGAGCAAAGTTCAAGTAGGCAACCCTTCACATCCTCTCAGTAAAGAGTTATATCTGGGACTACAAGCTTAAAAAAGCTTTTATCTTAAAAAAAAAAAAATGACTCTTTAACAACCAAACTGTGCACATTATGTTGAGCAAAGTGAGAAGTGTGGGAGTGAGGCGTGCAGGTGGGAGGCTGGTGACAGCTGATGGGAATAAACTTCTGTTCAGCCTACACGTGCTAAAAAACAAAGCAATAGATCTCTGTGCAACTTTTACAAACTCACAAGGTAACAATTTCCACACTCTGCAAGCTTGAACTTTTGGGGTTTGCATATGCATCAAGTGCACACAACTCTGACATCCTAATCCAGTAATTGGTGTAATTTGTAGGAGCACAGACTAAATCTGTGTGATAGAAAGCGATTTCTGCATGACTTACCCTCTCCTCTCGTTTCAGGATGACACTTTGAGCTTTGTAAGCTGCCTATTTGCAGGAAAAGGCATGTGCTGCGAATTAATTAACACTAAGAAATTAAAAACAAAAATTGCTTCTGGTTTATAACCAAGGTGCGGTTCACACCATCATAGTCGGAGCTTGCAGGTCTCTCACAAAGCGAGTGACGCGGTTATAATTAACACAGTGATAGTGCCTTGACATACCAGCCACCCAGAAGGCTCTGCTGTTTTTGTTGATCGTTTCTTGTCTGGGAAGAAAACAAGGTTTAGGGTGAAATAAAAAACTGACGCTCAATGATTTTGTAAGCCGCAGCTTGCTTTGAAGCTTCATTTTGCACAGCAAAATATATATAAAATAATACCCTGCCTTCGTCTAGATGGCTTACAAAGTCATTTTAAAGGACATGCACATTTTGTTGATATAACAGGTTTGTGTTCTTCCCCACTCTGTGTTTTTATGCTTGTTGATACTCAGAGACACTGTACTGGCTTATTCGACTCTGTCTGCACTTGTGTTTCCAGACAAGCTGCAGAGAGCAGCTGAAATACTAGTCATTAACATTTCTGATATACAAAGTTAAGTTGAAGCACGAGACTTTTTCCCGTACATTTGGTCGGCACTGAATTATCAAGAAACTCAAAAACGCTAAAATCCAAACTGTAGGCCTGGTGCAAGTCGTACCAGAATGAACAGGCTAATGTTAGCCTAGCAAAATGCAACAAAGCATCATCTGCAGGCACAGAGTGCGGGCTTACTGAAAACTTTACGTCAAGAATATTTAGAAGTGATAAATTACGCAGTTTGTTTCTATCGCTGCTCTGCTAAAATCTTGTTAGCATATTGGGGTTGTCCTGCAGAATCTCCTGTTTGAACAAAATATCTGCTGCTCTCAAAGCAAAAAAAAAAAACAGACTGCAGCACTCATACAATCAATGATGAGTAAGGCAAGTGTAAAACTAGTTAAAATCTAGAGCGTTATTTAAACAGCAAAGCTACCGAGTTTAAATATGGAGAGGGCAATAACTAACCTTCATAAAGTATTGCACAGCAACTCGACCAGCAAATGTCCAATATTAACCGGTATTTGGGACAAAGAAAGATGGGGACACCAGCGATTGGTGCAAACTGTATCAGGGTTGCTGCTCTCGCTCTTTCAGGAGGGGGACGACTGAAAAGTCACAGACCCGATGCTCTTGGCTGGTCCTTAGAAAAAAGTTAAACCAACTGGTGTTATACACTAACCTAACTTCATTCAGAACTAGGACTGAACTGGAAAATGGTGATTAAGCCAAATTAATTTAACAGATCTATTTTGATCACTACCCACATGTGGGGTAGTCCTTGGGTTACATTAATCTAAAGCCTTTAGTTCGACTAACACACCACCAATCAAACCAAATACAGCACAGTAGCTTTATAGACGTATGTAGACCTGCTGTGCACCTTAAACCTAATGATATGTTTGTGATCTGATGCTACAGAGCCCTCAGAGACTATTTACCTTTCATTTGTAAACCATTTTATTCATAATAAATACTAATGCTTGCCTGCATATTATTCTAAAAACAGTGAACATTTGAAAACGCCACCAGTAAAGTTTTCAAGAACCGATACCCTGATGTTTCAGTCTTAAATGCTTCTTTGTGCGTCATTGTGAACATAAATGTGCACCTCTGCATTATTTAGATTGTCATCTTCGACTCTGAATAAAACATCTATAAATCCTTGTAAATCTAAACAGCTTCACACCTCCTACAGTAGAGCTGATATTTTCCTCTGCATTCTGCTCATACCCTCAGGCTCTGGTTTATCCCCCTAATCCTCTCTCTCAGCTCCATCACCACGTCTCTCTCTCAGCGCTCATGAAGTCTGTTTGCCTTTTGCCTCCATCTCACAGCACACTTGCCCTTTTCTAAATGTTCATCACACAAAGAGAACCCTGCCTCACAGCTCTCAGCTCAAATTATTTTTAATGTAAATATTTCTTTCAAATGTTATATATGTTTAATGCACACTAGCCTCTTGTAACCTTTTCTCTGAAAAGCAGCAACACGTCTCATGTTAAAGAAGCATCTGTATATTGTTTCCACATTAAGTGACTTAACTCTGCTAGTCTGATCATTTTGAGTGGTAGGAAAAATAATATGGTCCTCAAACATCTTTTTAATAAACAGAAATCTGAAAAGTGTGGCATGCATCTCTGTAGAGCCACCTTACGCTACAGCTTAAAGTCTTTGAGGTGTGCATCTACCAGCTTTGGACATCTATACTGAACCCGTTTTTCCCCCGTGAAGATCATCTTCACGTCAATTCTCAAGTCTTGCCACAGATTTAGATCCGGACTTTGACCGGATCATTCCAACACATGAATGTGCATTGATCTAAACCCATTGTGGCTCTGTCTGCATCCGAATAACCGGCTCCAGGATTGCCCTCTTTTTAGCTAAATTCCTCTTTATGTCAAAGCTTATCAGCTTCCTTGTGCCTGCTAAGGAAACGCACCCCCACAGCATGATGCTGCCACCACCATGCTTCACCATGTGGATAACATGCTTAGGCTGATGAGCAGTGCGGTTCTACTACAACACATCGTTTTCCAAGTAGGACAAAATGTTTTATCTAATCAGAGCATTTTTTTTCCTTCCACATAATTGCAGTTTCCTCCACACAGATTCACACTCTTCTGTGAAGGCCAGTTTAAAGAAGTGCATGAATAAAAAAAAAAAAGTTGTCAACAGATTCTCCAAACTGGAGCTGAGTATCTCTGCAGCTCCTCCAGAGGCATGGATAGAGCACCGTTCCAAGATGTTTTTAAAAAAAAGCTCAGAATCCTTTATACAGAGCAGCCGTATTGTTATTGAGGTTCAATTACACACAATAGGACTCTTAAAAGCTATTAGCCAACTTCTGAAGGAAATTGGATGTGCTGGGGTTTACTTGGGGGTATCAAAGTGAAAAGGGATGAATACAATGGCAGAAAGTTTTAAAATTTTTAAAAATCTATGAGCTACGTAGGGCCCTCTGTCTCGTGTGTTTTGCAGGTGGATTAAGTTTGTGATGGTGTTGCATGTTTAAACAGCACTGAACAGGAGTAAAAGCACATTTAACGTTGCTTTTATGAATAAATTTCCACTGATTATCACTAAAAAAGGGCAGAATATTAAACTTTAAAGCCAGATAATATCTGTGCTGCAACGAGAGATCCCGATGAGGTGAGGAGAAAACAGCTGCCGTTGCTGTGCCAGCTTGCTGTCAATCGAGACTGCCGATTGTGTCAATTATTGCCAATTGACAACGATGCAGTTAATATATTAAAAAGCCTGTTATTAATTACATAATTACTCTTCACCACCAGCAAATATTTGACAAATTATTCAATGAATTTGGTCACATTTGGCTTTCGGTATCTTTCAGAAAAAACAACTAGGAAGAAGTTTTAGTTTATGAGATGATGCTTTTTTCTCTCCATTGTAAACGGTATAATATGCAATAAGAGTAAAATCTTTAAATGACCTAGGAAATAAAAAATGTTTAATGTGTTAAATGTTTAACACCGTTCTGGACAGGAATGCTTCAAACCTACATGAAAATTTTCTTTCAGAATTTTATTTATTTTTCTGGTCCAGTTTACGTCCATCCTTGCAAATTTTTTAACCAGAAAATTTAAAAAGAGGAGTCCGTCAGCTCAATAGTTTTACAAATCCACTTGTAAGCAAAATATTTATGGTGTTGCACTCCAAAATGAATTTTCCGCTTCTTATTTTGCTTATGACCCCCTCCCCTTCTCCCCGTCTGTCTCACACAGTGTCTCAAAGGAACTGTGAATTAATGAGCTACATTTTTATCTGTGAAACTAATGAATTAGGCTGTGATGGATAATAGGAAACTGGATACGGGTAATGTGATGCGCAAGTGTGTTTGTGGCTGTAGAGCCTTGGATATGCAGTGTGGATGTGTGGTTCTGTGTCTGCAGACGCTTTTTCCTCTGAGCATGATCACACCTTTTCATTGCCTGTGCATGTCTATTATCCTACAAGGACAGAAATGCTTTGATCAGCTCTGCAAAAAGCCTTCATCTTCTACAGCAACAACAGCACCACAGATTTCTCGTTCTGTGTCCTCGCCGTCTTATTTCGTCGCCTGTGTGACTTATTTCTCAACTACAACCACCAACGTGTGCAACCGTGCACATGTGGAGCACGCGATTCACCTCTCATGCGTTTTGATTTTCATCTTCAGCTCTCCTGCTCCGAGCACAACAACAGATCTACCAAACACAAAGTGGAAAATGAAACTCCAGCCATTAGGAGTCCTGATTTCCAAGAAGCATTACGCACTCCTTTGGAAATGCGTTTCCCCTTCATCTACCTGTTAAATATTTTATTCTTTAAAACTAAAAACTTGTTAAAAACGAAAGAAAAATTATAGCGGCAATGGAAGTTGTGTAACCTTCAGGATTTCATTACTTTGTACAACACCAAGTCGTTTAAATACAGACTACAAGACTTTGTGAAGAATAACATTTCTTATTTAACAAACTTTACTTCCTCCAAAGCAGGACTGTTTTAGTCTCATTGAAACATCAAATGCATCCATTTCTCTCTGCATAGACAGACACCTGGACTCTCAACTGTGTCCGGTAAAAAAGAAATGTTGGTCAAATAAAAGTGTTGATTTCCACTATATGACTCCTTCTGCACACGACAAAGCCTTTGATAATTTACCCTGTGTTTCATCAAAATGTACCATTGTGCATTGCATTATATCAATACCGCACAAAGCAATGAGTAAATCTACATCATAAGCTTGATTATGCACAGAATTGATGTCCCCGGATATGGAGCCACAAAGATGAGCTTTACGAAACTCCAAACGAGGGGTTTGAGCCAGTAGGTGTGTTTCATGTTGCGTTTACTTTCTAAACATCCACCAAGTGTAGAGGACCTTTAAATCTCAGGTTTAAATAGCTGTAAAACAAAGTATTTGAGCAGGCTGTTCCTGCTCCAAGCAAGGCCTCCCCAGAGCATGACCCTGCCATCAGCATGCTCCTGGGCAGGGATGATGTGTTCAGGATGACGTGCAGCATTCTGCATGTAGGCCAGAAATGTTCATTTATCATTTCCTTTCAGCAGAGCACCACCTGCTACACACTATATATGCTCTGTGCTCGACACGGCTTTTCAGTGGGCCCTCAAGTTTTCTTTCAGCCTTCTTGCTAATATTCAATAAGATGTCAAGAGTCTAAATAAATGTATGTTTATGACTTTAAGGTGACGAAACGTTAAAGTTGAAGAGGTATTGCTGCTTTTGTAAGGCACCATGTTGTTTTCAGCAAATTCAGTGTGTCTGAATCATTTGTGGATTAAAAGCTTATGTAAGCCGTCCTCATCTCGCTGTATTATGTTAAATTATTCATCTATCCTGCTCTCTTGTCTCCAATAATGACATTAGGAGCCACTGCTGCAACGGGTACTGCTTCGAAATTCTGAACGCCGTTTCCAGCTTGCAGTCCAAGCCAGCACTTTCGATTTTAAAGCACGTTTCATATCAGCTGACTGGCCAAACTGAGCAAATAGTATCTTGCCCCCGAGTCCAGACTCATTAAATCATAATACTCATGTGTGGGAACCAGAGCTAAACACAGAGGCGCTCAGCCAGTCTGGAGGCCAGCTTAAAACATGCAATAACTCCAGTGTAGGCCCCCAGGTGGAATAAATGTTCACTCATGTTGAATGCTGACAGCTCTCAGAACAGCTTTCGTCCGATGGATGAAACGAGTATAGGTCTGTACAGGCATGTACAAAACGATTTAAAAGATACAACAATGTTCATCATGTTTAAACTCCCACTGAGTCATTTGTTTTTATCAAAGCTGTCAATGCAGGTAGGCATTAACACTTCAGACTTGCAGTACTTAGCGAAGGCACAAAAGGGCAAAACCCGACATTTGGAAGCGCTCATGGACATCAATTTCAATAAATCTACCCTCCTCTCGTTAACTGAGAAAATATTTAAGGCTCAAGCAGAAAATGTTAAGCCTTAAAAATAGTTCAACATTCGACTCTTGTTCAGGTTAAGAACTAAGAACAACCAGGTTCATCGTGCCAAGAGGTCTTTGCACATCTGAGAAAAATGTACACAGTAAAATGGTTTCAGAGGGAGAGCGGCAGCTAGGAGCTCATAATCCAAGAGATTAAATTATAATCTCACAGGTGTGAACATCTCTATAAAAGCATTTGTACTTTTCCTTCTTGAGTATACAGGTGTGTATTAACACCACCTGAATGGAAGATCATCAGGGAATGGGAGCAGGGTGAGGGCTGGCCGTGGTCTGGGCTTCTAGAATAAGGTAAAAATCACTAACCTGAAAATTGACTATTTCAACACCAACTTGCTACTGACGAACGTACGTGATGGAAACATCTCACAGCAGAGCTACTGATGTCACAATATCTTGAGCCAATAGCAATACTGAATCAAAATTCAAGTGCAGTACACTTGTTAAACATGAGGAGGGCGCCACACAGTTTTAGACACTAAAGCAAGATTTCAACAAATAAGCAGTAATTTATCAAAATGGTAACTGGGACATGTAGACAGCACTATAAAACATCCATGTTAGCAGTGTATTAGCAAAAAAAAGTTGATTTGGGGGTGATTAACCCTTTAAGCATCAAAAGCAGTTAAAAGGTCCCAACACAGAGTGGCAGGTTGAAGTCGACCCACCAGTTTCCACTTCAAGGATAAAACCAGATTGTTTAAACAATGAGCATTACAGCTAAACTTTTAATTACTGGGACGACTGGCACTGCTTTACTTTTCAGAACCAGAGTATTGCTTCAATAAGGACAAATGATTCCTAGAAAAATTTGAGTTTTCCACTTTTAAACAGGCTCATTTTCCTGAGTTTACATGTGAAAACCTGATTTATATGGAACAGCATAATTTTAATTAAGTTAGAAGCCAAACTGAGGCAATCTACATTCAATATCCTAGGGCTTTTAATTGTTAAAATATATTAATATTCCTCTTTCACCAGCACGTAAAATAGGTTAATCAATTTAGACACCACAGGGCTCAGACTGATTAAAACACATTACAACTAATATTTGGGGCACCAGAATAAACAGGCCCCCTGGTTCTCCTCTGGTACCATTGCCCCATGCATACCACAACCCGTTTTACTCTGTTGACAAGGAGGTAACAGCATGTTGATGTGTGAACTACTCTGAAATCATAAACAATCCCTCTGGCCTCCAGGTGCCTCCTCAGCACGCCCACTCCTCTTCAACGATGCTTTTCCACCAACATCTGAATAACCTGCACTGTTTTCTTAATCTAAAACTGTAAGAAAAAAATAAGAGTGGTGTGTTTTTCAGCCTCCATTAGTTGTCAAACCTCTACTCTAGCTCAACTTTAATGACTATAATCTTTGCTAAAGTTAATAATCAGCCATCTCAGAGTTTAGCTCAAACGCCACAGTTTTGCTAAAAGGTGCAAATTCATGTCCAAATTTTCAGGCCTCTTCCATCACCCACTAATGGCCCCACTTTGCCGTCCTCTGCAAAAATCACTCAGCTGTCCTCGTTTCCCTCTTTACGTGCTCACTACAGCTACTTTCCCTTCCATCTCTAGCAGTTTTCAGGCACTCTTCCTCTCCTCCTCGTCCATTTGATATCCCAGGACACCGGCGTGACTGCAAATAACCGAGGCGATGGAGGCAGTTCTGCTTGTTAGTGCCATTTTCCGCCTCCTCTCTGCTTACACTCCAACGTCTTTATCTTCTGTGTTGCTGCAGAACGTTTTAGGAACCTTATTAGCTTCCTCTGAACCTGCCCCTCCATGGGTCATTTCTCAGGTTCCTTTTGCATGTTTCTCTTTTATTTCCTGCCTAAATCCCAATGGTGTCTTTGTGACGTTTAGATACAATGTATTAGGCTTCCTTGACATCTCTATTAACCGCTGAGATCTCTCCTTAGACACCTGTAGCCTCACTGGCCTTTTCTCCCATCAACTCTTCTGTAAGCTTTGCATCTACCAACATTTAGACAATTGTTCTGTGCGGCCTCTGCGACTAATTGGCGTTTCACTTGAACCTCTCGATTCAATTCATCTTTTTTCACCCCATTCCTTCAATTTCCATCACAGTTTTGGTTTGAACCGTTTGGCTTTGAGTCTAATAAATTAATAACACTTCTGTACTTTAGAGAGAATAAAGTTAAGTAAAATCCACAACAACAACATTGCACATGTCAAAAATAGCGTTACTACAACAAGGTTTGAATCTTTTTATTCCATGTTTAACCCCAAAACTGAAAGGATTAGGGCATGTTTTGTGTTTCTATTGTAAAAGAAAACAAAAATTGCTGTATATCTGAAACCAGTTATTCACAAGAATTGTATAAAGAGGTTGAGAGGACTTTATGTGAACAGACTTGTCATTTCAGAAGCAGCCATTTTTGTCTCAATTTTTATCTTCTCCTTGCTTTAAACAGTCGTTTGCCAAGGAGGCTCATGACACGCTTTCCATCCATCCGTCCATCCCTCTTCCAGGACACTCTTGGTCTTCAGCTTTGCCAAATTGAACTTCATATCAATCTCACCCCCATATCTGCGTTCTCCTTGAGGAAAAATGCCACCGTGCTGTTTACCTTTCAGAATCCATCATCCCCACCTCGACTCGTCCCTTTCCCCATCACCGTGCTCTCTATGGCAGTGAACATCCTGCATTTCATCCCCCTGTCCTCATAGTTCTCCTGTCCTCTGAGCCTCTGATGCTTTCATGCAAAATAAGCAGCGATTACATCAATCCTGAGGCTCCAACTAAATTTTAACCACTTCTCAGCATTTCCCAACAAATTGAGTCGTCTACTGTTAATTTATTTCACAAAACATGTTTTCACAGGAAATGTAATTGCTGGCTAGGAAGCGTGACCTCCGCGAAAATAAGTTTGGGAGAAAAGGTCAGCTTAGTGCACACACAAAAAAAAAAAGAATTGAAAATGCTGGCAGACTTCAGCCACTGAAACAGTGGAGGAAAAACTTGTCAGAGGCTTTGGCAGAAAATCAATGCAAAAATTCAGTGTTGATTAATGCGTGCAAGTTTCTGTTGTTCTCAAGTGAGAAGAAGACTGGTTGAAATCCATTTACCAAAAGACGAGTCTGTGTTTAAATCTGCAGAAGTGTTTCATTTACATCAGTTTTATCCGCATTCTGTCAACAATTATCAGTCTTTCCATACCTGCTGTGTTCTCCAGTTCAGACAATTTAGAAGCGTCATGCCTGTGGCGGCACAGAAATTTACAATATATGTAAATGCCAACCTGTATGCACAAGTCTAATTTGTCCCCATAACAACATGACAAGAACAAGACATTGATACAGGCGAACACATGGCAGCAGAAATGCAGGCAAACATGCACAGACAAGCGCTTGGCTGGTGAATTAGACGCACAAACGCCACACACAAGTGCATCATTAACACAGGCTTCGAGTGCCACAGCATCGACTTGCCATGTCTGGGGATACAGGGTGATTAATCACACACTGTGCAGATGGCCACACTGGGGAGAGAAAAGCGAGGAGGAGGAGAAGAGCTGCCCTTTCTGCTCAGAAACCATCGAGTACTTTCTCTCTGTTCCTTTATTTCGTCGGTCTCTCTTCTGGTCTCTGCTGACCTCCCCTCTTCTGCTCCTCTGTAGTGTGCTAGATTTATGAGTGGCTTTCAGAGAAACTGTGTTCTGGCGAGGCACGGACACGAACACCTATAATGGCATTCAGTCTGCGTCGACTAAATGAAAGGCTTAATAACAACACTGAGCACAGTGGGAATCATGCTCTGTCCAACTGCATCAGGCACATGTTCAAATCTAATTTGCTGAGTAATTTGAATAATGTTTCCAAGGTCTTATACAAACACACACGCGCACACACACCAGTGTTACCAATCAGATTGTTTAATTTGTTCATGTAAGTACTAGAAAACTAGCATTTACTGATTTTTTTTTAAAATCAATGCGCTAATCTGCAAAAGGGCCAAAACCCTGGAATACAATGTAGCTGAAGTATTTGCACAGGAAAAAAACAGCATTAGAAAACTGTTGAAAATAGCAGAAGCATAATAGATGACAGAAGGCAAATGATGCTGAAACACACCATGAATAAAAGGTTTAAAAAAAAAAAAAGAAGTGCAAAACATTTAAATGCGTTAAAGAAATGCAGGAAAAGCACAGCAAATAGAAAAGGCATGCAGAAAACCTAGGCTGAAATCAAAACAGACCGTTGAGCCGAAGGGGCTCTAAACATTTGGGTATTAACAGATCTCGTTAGGTAAAGAATCAGTCAACCAGCATTAGAGACAAGCAGAGAACTGACAGCCTAGAACAAACAGTTATATATATAAAGTGTGAATAGTGCAGTGTTAAAGTCTAAATTGCTAATAAGCCAATAGTGGTACTAGATTATCATCCAATATTGTCCTTTTGACGGGGATTGTGATAAACAAAGCTGTTACTTTTTCCATATTCTACCATCCTTATATCCCCACTACTCTATGAGCTGTGTTATCTTTATCACTAAGCTCGACATATGTGAACATAAGACAGTAAAAGTTCATGTATGTCCAAATATAATATTGGCTTGCAATGTTTGAATATCTAACACTACAAATAATCTCCCAAATATTGCATCCAAGTAGTACAATAGTACAATATGCTCCAAAGATTTAGTTAAAAAGTGGCTAAACATCCATGTTAAAGACTAGGGTAGTGTACTGGTATTAGCTAATTTGCTAATATGCCACCAATATTATGTTAGTAAACAACAGCAGCTTATTTGCTACCGTTAGCTAAGATGCTAATGCAATGCTACAAGTTTAGCCCGCATCAACCATCTACCACCAGGTTTTTTGTTTACTGAGCATAAATGCAAACCTTAGCTACTAGCTATCATTCTTCGGTATCTTTCAGCATTCGACCTCTTAATTTGGTACCTGCTTAATCTGCCTTCATTATTTCAAGATTTTCTTCCTGAAGGACTATTTTCAGTTTAGCCATGTGGTCCTTCGCTGTCTCAACAGCTTGAACCAATGCAGATAAAAGTGTCCCAGGCCTCCTCTGAAGGTGGTCTGAAGGAAACCGTGGATTATTTAGTGATGACCGGACACAACTGGCTCACTAAGGGACGTTGTTAGCTAGAATGGTAATGGGGTCTTTGAGGCCCCAGAAGTCTAAAAATAAACATTTCATGCTTTCTATTAAGGAACTGAGTGACTGAATGCAAGCATGAAAATGTCTCCATCCGACTACAGATTCAGCCTCAATTTATAACATGTAAGAAACAGAGCAGAAAAACAGTTCAATATTTAAACTCATTAGCTTTCTGTTCAGCATGATGTTAGTCTGTACTCCACAACCTTTAATACAAAAACACTGTCAGTTTAGGATATAATTACTGCCCGGCACTTGTGCTCAAGTCAAATTCACATTGAACCTAAAGGGTTGCTGCACAAAAATCAGCATAATGAACCGTTTGGGTTACAATCCACATGGGTCCCAGTTGAAATAATCTCTACAACAGCTTCAATTAAAAAACAAACAAAACAAAAAAAGCTTACTACACTTTCATTTATCTCACACAGGGTCAGGGTTTATCGTGAGATCCGTAGCAGTCATTTAGACTGGCAACATTCATAAGCAATATTTTGTTTTCTTGCTTGTAATTTTCTGCAGAGATCTAATACATTTCTAGTTCAGGACTTGTTTGCTTTCAGGGGAGGATGCTGATAAACCCCTGAAGGTGTCATGCTAAAGCTCACAAGCATAGCGTGACATCCAGCTCCACAGTGTTGGGAACCAGCAAGATAAATTGTCGCAACTTCCCTAAATGTATTAACAGGTTATACATGTATAAGCCTGACATGGAATCATCTTATAAATGTTAAACGATTTTAAAAGGCTCTCTTCTGGACTGTGTCGAGTGGGGCTTTGTTATCAGACAATTTGCACAATATCTTAGTGAGAGGAAGAATTTTTTTTTTACTAAGTGGAAGGGTATAAGTGGTATGAATGAATGTCCTTTCTCAATTTCTGTTATTTCAATCCCTACCGATAAGGGTAACAAACTGAATAACTATATCTCTTAATTCATTTCGCAAAAAAGGAAACCCAGAATAAGATTAAAGACTCTTCTTTTATCAGAAGAAAAAAGGAGGTCTGGGTCTACCAAACTTGAGAAACTGTTCCTGGGCTACACAATTTAATGCAGGTGTATATGGTGGATACAGATAGAGCAAAGTACAACTAAAAGGGTGAGTTTGTTAGTACCAACTTTTATTACTCAAATCTTTAAATCACTGTGGGACGGTGGCTTCACAATAAATGTAATATTTACACTCTCATGTCTCTAACTTGTATAAAAGGATATATATAATACTACAAAAAATACATTAAGGAAAAATGGGAATTGGAATTATATGTAATAACTGAGAATGATGAATGGAAAGAGTTATGTATAAATTGCCACAGAGAAGTCAATAGTGTAAAGAATTTGATTGGGGGATAAAAATAGGGTCCTTTACTAAACCCCTGGTGATCTCATCATTTATAAAAAGAACCTAATGTGGAGTTTTGTCGGAGGAAAAGTGTAAAAGCAGGAGAACACGGGATTGACTATGAAATAAAGAAATTCTGGAAATTCAAAGAATAAATAACACAAATTTTACAAACAAAAATTGCATTGGACTCATAAGGGGTTCTGCTGGGAAGTAAACCTAATGAAACATGAGGCTCAGAGAAATTATACATCTTAAGGGTTCTTCTATTAATTGCCAAGAAAATTATAACGGTGAAATGGAAGAAAACAGAACATCTATTACTGAATGGAATCAATGGGTTTACATAATGGAGCAAATAACCACAAGTCTGCAGCTGAAAATGGACATTTTTGAACGGAGGTGGTCGTGTATATCCCAGCATCTGGATGAATGAGGAGGGAAGGTGAACTACGACAACAGAGGTACTAAAACAGAAAGTTAAATTAATGATTCTGTTTGTAATCAGCACTAAATTGAAATAGTTTATTCTTGCATATAAAATTTTTGTTTAATGGTGAAATTGTGTTTTACTCTTGTAACGAATGTTTATAATTAAGGATGCATGATATATTGGCATTAACATTGTATCGGCTGATATTACTGTTATATCATATCGGTATTGGTCCGATAAGTTATACTGGGCCGATATTACCAACCGATGTCAAAGAGGCAGTGATGCATCACAGCCAGAATTGTGTTTTTTTATGAACCAGACATGTCAGCCATGTGGTCGTTTTTAACAGTGTCGAAAGAAGACATAAAAAGCAGTGTGCAAGTCCAGACGATAACCCACATTCACAAAATATTGGTCCGTTCCCATTTATAATGAAACGTGGGTCTTTGTCAGAGAATGCAATGTCCTGCTGATAAATGAAAAAAAGTAAAACAAATAAACATAACAGCAGCTATCTCTTTTTTTGAATATTGCTAATATGCTCCTCAGCATAGGAAGCAGCTACTTTCCTGTGGTTAACCAAACATCTATAGGTCTCCATTTCTTTATTCTACAAGGAGAAATTGTTAAACTGTTCATATAAACAAGTTGTCCAACCTTTACCTCACAAAGCAGCCAGTATTGAAATGAGATACTCGAAGACACGTCTGTAAACCAGCGTAAGAAATTAAGGTTAAAATGACCATCAGTTAATTTTTTTCTCGGATTTGTTTAACTGTTTCCTCATTATTTAAGTGAAGAATAGAAACTACTAACAACTACGTAGATGTGTGTTCGATGTTTAAACTCGAGTTGAACCCGCAGCAAAGCTAATTGATTTTCAGCCGACTCCCTTCTGGTGTCAACAGGTGAAGTTCATTACTGCGCTGACATTTAAAAAGCTTGATCAATGCTTTTGCTGGAGCCTGGAGGAACGGGAGCAAACCTCCACGTGTGTGGGAGTGATTTTACTGCAACAACACGAACAAAATTAGACGTCTGTTCTCACTTGGTGAGAACCAAAACAAAAGGGATGAGGGCCGTAACTAAATATGCTTTAGATCCCTTAAAGCTGTCATGCGTTGCTTCACATCCATTTAAAAAGATTAACATTAAAAATAATAATAAGTTGCTAACATTGGCTAATGTTAATATAAATGCCTTGACAGTAACATGTTTAATCACCAAGAGCAACTCTAGGCCCAAGCCAAGCTAACGAGTGACTGCTTTGCCTGCAGTTCAACCCAGATATTCACAAAGACTGTATAAAAAGGAACATTTTCCTCACTAGTTGACATTTATTTTAGCCACAGAAGCGATTTTGTTACAAGGGAAGATGGACCTCTATGCGAGGACATGAGGAAACCCTTAGTCTTTGCCAAATACTGGTATTTTATACAAAACCCCCACATTCACGTATACATTTTATGTCCTCAGTACAGACCGACACATAAGGCCCAACAGACGTTTGAAATTGGTAGCCCTCTTAGTCGTAACGCCTCAGTTTTAGGTGGGACCCATAAATATTCATTCTAATAATGCTTGCATTATTAAGAGAGATCTATAGGGTTAATATATCCAATGTCTCCCACATTCAACCATCTAGTGTTCTTGGTCACTAATGCTCATTTTAAAATCCAGCGTCTCCTCTACCATGGGAGGGTGAACGGGACAACTTCCTACCCGAAGAAGATCACAGCACATGGTACTTCATTTAAATGTCTGTACGAGTTCACAAATAATTTTATTAAATATAAATTTCTAGCGCTAGACCACATCCTAAGCTATTTCTGCCTCTACAGGGTCGCTGGCGTTGCACTACTTTCAGCTCTCTCCATGTCAGACAGTCACACAGAATCACATGCAGTCGCACACGCAGGTAAACACACTCCCCCCCAGGGACAGAGAGCGACGTATTTTTACCTGCGTCAGCAAAGAAACCTGCATTAAAGCACGACCAGTGTCGAGCCAACACAGGTATTCCTGACAGAACGCGTATCCTCCGCCTTGGGGGCAAGCATGTGGCGGAAGCGGGGAATGTGGTTTATTTCCAAACATTAAGAGGTGGAAGTAGTGATGTTTTACTTTTGTTAAAAAGTGAAAGATGATCGGTCAGTTAGCGGGTTACGACAGAAAAGGACATTTGCTGTTCTCACGTGGCATCACGCGTGATTATTCGGACATACCGTGAACGTTTGCCTATTACGAGGACAATCCCCTCCATTTAAACTTGATTCTTATAAACATTAACGCTCAATATTGGACGCCCAGATGTGCTGCAAAAATACTATTTGCTCTGATTATCGTACATTTTATACAAATTATGGAAAATGAAGGGAAACAAAGTATGAAGAACAGAAGGAAATACAACAACAAGGAAATATTTAATGGACAAAAGGTCCTGAGAATAAAAATATGAAGGCTTCAGGGTAACCAATGAGGGCCATAAGTTAGTGAGGAAACATCATTTAGACAATGGGATAAGGAAAAGGGTCTAGAAATACAAACATTTTCCCCTACTATTCCAGCTTTTGAAAATACTGACATCTGATTTCATACTTTTCCAGACTGCATCAGAGTCCTGCATCTTTCATTTGCTACTGACGAGAACAGCTCCTACGGAGCACAGCAGAAGCACAGACTTGTTTATCTTTAACCAGCTCAAGCTATTTATTTGAAAAAATGAATTGTTGCCCAAACACTCGTCTCCTCAGTGTGTTCTCATTGTTTGAACTGTCAATCCTGGCTCCTTTTTCTGCTTCATACACTCCCGCCACCTCCTAAATCTGGAGTCTGTGAGCTTTCCCTCAGTTTAATGTCCACTTTCAGCCCTGCTCATTTATTTACTTCTTACTGACTTCCTCACCATGCCCCAGCCTTGCCTCTTTGACCTCATCTCTCCTTGTTTTTCAGTTTATCTCACTTCCCCGTCCCTTTCCTCTCCTTCGGATGCTGCATTATTGGCCCTCTCCATCCCACAGCCACGTGCAGAGCCTGCTTTTAATGCAAGCCTGCTGTCGCACACAAGCATACACTCCAGCACTCCCAGCTGTGCGAAGCCGTCACAGTGAACTGAACGTCAAAGAACATTTCACTTGCAGAGGCCCGGTTGCAGCCGACGCACAGAGAGTCACTTGGAGCTGGCAGTGATGCACTTTACATGCAATATCAAAACCTTGGTTTGAATTCAAGCCTGTAGGTTTGAAGCCACTCTTGTGAGACCAAAGAAGCCCTGAAACTGCTTGTGTACATTGCTTTCCTTCAAAGCTCAATCTTCTCATGTTTTCCTAGATTTTCACCCCTCTGCTCATTCTTCCACTCAGCGTCAGCGCCGCTCACTCCATCCATCTCAGTCCGTTCACTCCTTTCCTTTCTTCCCTCTCTCTTCAAAGGGCTCCTCTATTCACCGGAACAACGGATGAGAGACTGCGGCCATCTGCAGGAGACGATAAACCCCTCCTCTCCACGCGCACATTCAGACAAACTCGTACGGAGATGCAGATGCACTGCTGAACCTGCAAATAGCTCCAGCCCAAAAGCACACTGCAACAGATACACTCCAGTGAATCTACAAAAAAAAAAAAAAAAAAACAAGGGTCAACACAGCTTTAAATACAAGACGACACGCCAGCTGACGACTGCCAGCAGCAGGGTATGCAGGACACACGCAATGAACTCGGAGCAGAAGAAAAAACAACAAATAACGGATAAAAGGAGATGCAAAAACTAGGGAATACTAGATGGATGAGTGGGCAATGAAAACCAGTGAAGGAGTTAAAGGTTTATGAGGGTCAGGAGGGACTGGTACAAGATATACGAGGGGGAGGTGGTGGTGAAGACATACGAGGGGGAGGTGGTGGTGAAGACATGCGGGGAAGAGGAAACAAGCAGATGAAATAAGAAATAAGCTGATCAGCAAATAAAAAGCAAAAACAAAATTAGTTGGGTAAGAAACAATGAGATGAGCAGAGGAGCCGGCTGCTTTAATGCCAACATCATGGCTAGAGATGAATCGATCAGAATATCGTGGCCATTTTTTGTCAAGCTTTTATCTGCCAATGATTACTTCATTCAACACAGATCTCCTTAAAACAATAACATACAGAGAGACGAGAAAAGCATTCAAAGGATTTGTGAGCATCTTGCAGCTAGGAGCAGAAGCAACGTCACACCGTCTGCGTAAAAACAAAATTACTGAGACCAAGTTATCGTACGGTTGACTTTGCTAAACAGTCGCCATCATCCTACAATAGCGACTAGCATAGCTAGCTTTCCAAAAATGTTTAAAGAAGTTTGAAGACATTTCGCTTCCTCTCCAGAAAGCTCTCAATTCAAAAAGTCTGGAGTAATGTGGAGCATCAAGCTTTATAGCACTGCCCAACAACGGCCTTGTAATGGCTTAGATAACATCAAATTAAACTGAAACTGGTCCCCGCCTCTGCAATGTGGAGTCGTTAGGGTCGTTATTGGCCTGGCTTACAGAAGTGATGTTTTGATCACCTGTATGGAGGTGAGGATTGAGGTGATGATTGGAAGGAATCAACCCTATAGCTGTGTTGTAAGTCTTTGAGAGTTGGAACCTAAGTCCTCCTCCTCTGCTTAAGGTTGGTTTTCAGCATAGCTAGCATTACAAACAACAGTTTTTTTTTACCCTTTAGAGAACCTGGACCCTTCTGAGAATCCTATAACACTGAATCGTTTCTTAACCTTTTATGTTTCATCACAGACAAGCACGTACGCGCCATCACCATAAACTGCTCGGCGGGAACAAGTCTTCACATCGAACTGTTTAATTTGCAACACCGAGCTGCTTCGAGGCAGTCGGGACTCGTAAAAGCACCAGCGGCGTCACAGTGGGTTCCTGCTGGAGAAGAAACGGCTCTAGACGCTCAGCTAGCTAATCAAACATGCCAAGTCCTTTCCCTGCTTCGTCCCACTGGCACAAAGTGTGGGAAATGTAGGAGTTCGTCACAAGAAATGTAGGCAATAGATCCGCTTGACTATCAAGGATAAATCACAGTATACGGCCAGGGCTGCCGGAGCCCTTTGTGCCGCCTAAGTTTAGTTTGGGCTCCTCGACTTTCAGCTCAGACTCACCCGCCTTCGCATGCAGGTAAACTCTCTCCCCCCAGGAGAAAGTCGTGGCTAATTTTTACCCGCCTTGGCAACCATATTTGCGTTTTATAGACACCCCCCATTTCTGAGGATGGCTGCACTAAAAACTCCCACAGGAGAGGCAGGAGCACTGAGCGTCTACAAGCCATGAAGACGTCAGCGGAGTCTGTTCTGATGGGGGAACATGGAGCGTGGATTATAGCAATAAATGCTTAAATGCACGGGATAAATGTGTGACACTTGTTTATTTCACGTGGTGCCGCACACGATTAATATACAGAGAAGGTTTGCCTAACAAATATGATTATGATCACATGTGTTTAAGCTCTTATTATAAACATTAAGGCTCAATCCAGCACGCTCTCAACAGGTAAACGGCTCTATGGGCATTTTCAGATGTCCTGCTTTGATTGACATTTCACTAAAAGTCTGTCTGGTGGCAACATGAATCTACATTCTTTAGTCCATCAATGAAAACCCTTTTTTTTTTAACCTAGATCGATCCCATGAATGGATCGTATGAAACAGATGGAATAGAGTTAAGCTTAAAATTATTCTAAACTCTAGCAGATCTATATTAAAAGAGATTTTTATTCAATCAAAAAGTAGAAATGAACAAGGCAGGTATCAAAATATAACCATGTCTAAAGATACATTAGAGACAGAAAAGTAAAGAAAGAAAGATTGATAAAGGGATGGATATATAAGAATGATGGAAAGAGATAGATTCTGGGATATTAATGGAAAGTTAAGTGGAGGGAAAATCTTAGCAACTTCCCCCAAAAAGAAGTTACAGCTCTGTCCCTCTCCTTCCTGTGGCTGCACACCGCCAGTCAGGTGGCTAAAAACAGACTAGTTTAGTTTTCCTCATACCTAGAACAAAGGCAATATTTACCTTTTTTGGTAATATTTCTGATTGTGAAAATACACAGAACCATGTTATTTAAACTGAAGGACTGCTACCAAACAAAACGCTAAGGCTGTTTAAAGAATACAGTTGGCATGTCCATGGCCTGACTAACCTGCAGAAATAAGCTTGTTAGACTTGCATAATTTACACAAAAAACAGAACAAATGGGTAAAATTTTCCACACAAGCTGCTTTAATTGAAAATTACAAAATATATCATTGCTGTGTTTCAGCATCAACTTAAAAGAAAATGTTAAACACAACATCTTCTCAGGTGTTTTTTATCCCCAGCAAGAAAGTTTTTTCTTAAAGCAACTGATCAGATTTTGGTGTAAATAAAACAAACATGGTATTTTTTCTCACTTATCAAAAACACAGAGTCATGTGTTTTTGTCCTGCAGGCACCTGGTTGCAACTTGTTGCAATGCATTAAAATGGTTTGCCAACCACCGAGTTTCTGGTCAGAAGTGCCAAGTTCAGCACAACTGTCACCAAAGTAATATCCACATAATGTCGTGCCAATTTCTGCAACCGATTTACTGAGGAAACAAGGATTATAAGGTGAATACTATGGCCACAAGTGAGCCAAACCTTTACTCCAGCAACCCACACAAAAACAAACTCTCTGATCCATTGGAAAGAGGGAAAGAGGGAATTGGCATTTGTGAAAGATGTGCTTTAGCAGGTCTTCAGTGGCAGGACTTGAGGTAAATTTAATTGTTTCCTTTAATTTCACAATTAAACGGGGACAATTGGCAGTCGATAACAGGCGAAATAAGCACTTTAAAAGCCAGAGCAGAAATCACTTATGCTTGTGAGCAAGATGTTAAGAGGGTGTTGGGTTGTCAATGGGCTAAAATATTACAAAATTACCTTAACTGATTTTGGAATAGCATTTTAAACTGTTTTTGATGTTCATAAAAAAACAAGCCTAGATGTGAATCATGAAGCTGGCTGACTTTCAGATTGAGTGGCGTGATGATCTGCTCCTGTATATTGACATCTACATTATAGATGTATATTGATCAGGACAGCTCAGCCAAGTGTCTGCATCCTACAGAAACCATCCCCGCCTCAAGTTCACGGAGCTGTTCTCCCACCTTTGTTTACTACAGAACATCACGTGCATCTTCTCATGCATTAGCTCCTTCAGACTCATCCACACATTACCCCTTCTCATGAGTTTTCTACGTAGGTGTTTAGATGTGTTAAATATTAACCATGCAATTTCTGCACCTGCAACCGCTCAAGGTGGAGGCATCTCGAAGAAGCTCAGTTTCCCCTGAAATCTAAAATTATATCCCTTGTTTTGTTCACCAACAATCATTTCATCTCGAATGAAGAAAACAAAGGAGATAATTTTGGATTCCAGGAGGAAAAGGAGTTCATGAAACACTATTTCTATCATGAGAGAAGTGGAGATTGTCTACAAGAAGGAATAGAGCAGACTGGACTTCTTGAGGTTTTTGAGCCTTCGTGTTTGCAGAAGATGCTGCATGTCTTCTGTAAGTCTGTTGTGGTAGCTGCAGCAGAGCAACTGAATTAAAGAAGCTCAACAAGCTTATGAAGAAGGCTGGCTCTGTTCTAGGGACTCCTCTAGAACCCCTGGAGATTTTAAAAAGGATTCTTCATAAATTAAAGGCGCAGAGCTACTTTGACTCATTTTAATTTATATGTCAGTAGCTCACTCTGGTTGCATACAAAGTTTCTTTGAAAGATTATGACGTCCTGCTGATGTATTAGTTATTTCAGTGTTTTATGCTTTGTTGTTGCTCAGTTTGTTAGTAAATAAAGCCTTTCATGTTTAGGATTTTAACAAGTACGTACTGCGCATGCACAGCAGGGGATAAAACAAGGAAGCGGCTAACGGGTATTAGCATCTCCAGGAGAAACAATGAAAAATGTTCAAGGTCCAGTGGGGTGGGGGGGGGGGGGGGGGGGAGTTCTCTATTTATACACTAAAAATGTTCACTTATTCAAACAAAAACTAGAAAAATTCCCACAAGCTTTTAATTTTTCATCAATAATGTTTTAAGTTTACTCAGTTTTATGTAAACAAGATAATTTATTTTAAAAACCTGCAGAAAAAAAAAGTTACATTATAAATAAGCATTACTTGCATAAAAGCAAATTCAGTTCACGTTTGCATCCTTTAGCTGCAAATAGACAGACGTATACATTTTAAGCAGCAATCTATCCATTAATAATAGAACAACAACATTAGGTGCTCTGGGGAAGCAGTGGCCTATTTGAGCCACGGTTCTGTCTAACTGGATTAAATTTCTTGAACAAGCTCAATTAATACCTGGTTATTAATTCACACTTCTCCTCTGCAGTCATAAAGAAGCCCACCCTCCTGATGGGCGAGCCAGTGCTCACAAAGACGCTGCACTCTGCATTACAACACCCTGCTAGAGTCACTGTTTGAGAGAAACGGGCATGCTCATGCTCTTGTCTGACTAATGTAGGACTGCTGGAGGACACGGGGGAGTTTTTACAATAGCTGCTGGAGAAAATAATCCTCAGAGCCTCCTTTAGCTGCTCTGTTTTGCTATTAGCATGCAGAGTCACTTGTGTGCCAATCCAGCTCTGTAGCCAGGCGTTCTCAGAGGAAACACGGGACTGTTGTCACTTACGCCAATTAAAAGTTGTGACTTTGCCCAAGAAAATGAGGTCAGATTCACGTCTCGATTAAACTCACTGTTCTTTGTTCTGCTTTAGTAAACGAAGGCCAGGATATAAAAACAAAAACAAGGCCTTGTTGTGAGAAACTGCTTCAAACATGCACAGCTCAGTTTATTTGTGCAAAGCATCACCGGTCTGGACTTCTTTAGTATAGACTTTCATTAATCAAAGACTTTCAACTTAAATACGTCCGCTTTCACGGCGGTAATAAAAGTTTAATATGACTCGTGATTTTTCTGTCTTATCGGATGGAACAGCAATCCACGTCGACTTCAAGCACAGCATCCTGTAGGTGAAGGGAGTCGTCGAATTTTAGCTTCACAAGACGGCAACAATTTGCTGTTACATAAAGTTCCTTTTGAACTCCATCCAACTCTTGTTCAGGCACAAATTAGATGGCTCCAGTGTCTTCAAATAAATTAATGAACCTGTCATTCAACGGGTAATGGAGAAAAACACAAAAGAGCAGATTTCCAAACAGGCCGACTGCTTCCACTGGTTCCTGTGCATATTAACTTATTTTAGGTCAATCACAACTTCCAGTTGCTAAAATATTTCAACTGCTGCATATTTTGGGTTTTTTATTCACAACTTTCACAGTAGAACACATTTGGCTAGGTTGTGCATTTCATGGTACAAGTTTATGGTTTCATGTTTTTAAACCTTTAAAGCACAAAGGGAGCAATATGTGTGTGTTTATTCCTTTCAAAGTTTCATGTTTTATCGTTTTCCCATAGATTTTTTTTCCTCTACTGTAAATCTAATTCACATGTATGAAATGGGAATCAACAAAACATTGATGATTTAAAATATTTAAAATATTTACAAATAAAAATTCAGCAGCATTACTATTAGTCTCCTTTTTTGACCTCAGGCCCATAAAATCAACAGAAAACCTATGTTCTTTGCAAGAGAAAAAAGCTGATATCTTTTGTTAAGAATAGAAATACAATAAAATCACTAAAACAGCCATTTCAAAAGGCTTGAAATTGAAAATATTCATTATCACTGCATCTGGTGAGGGGTGAAGTTAATAATGGTGATGGGGAGATATTATTGTGAAACATTTTAAAAGAACATTTTGTGTCTCTAAGGTAAACTGGTAGAGCCATATATTTTAAAACAAATCTGCACAATAAATACTGATGAGAATCATATCTGCTGCCAGTTTTTGACAGACAAAAAAGCTCCAAAAAAAGAATCAAATTTGCATATATGGCACAGGCCCGAAGTTAGTTGTATTTAAGAAAAATAAATAGAAACAAATTTGATACATAATGCAGCACCATATAAAAATTGCAACCTATGAAAACCTTGATTACCTTCTACAGCTATTTGAGCTACAGTAGCTCAGCTGTTTCTAGTGCATTCAGGCTTCTTAGTGCAGCAACACATTACCAGGAAATGATGTAATATTGTTGCTGACAACAGAGAGGACAGCTTTCATTATAACCTATATTTTGCTGACGTTTCTCCACCCCTTTCCTTCAGCTCTAGCATCCCGGTCATTAAAGATGCTCCGGCATTAAGGGGCCTTAGAGGATATTATTGATATGCTGAACCTGAAAAGATTACACTTAAAATATAATATTCAGCCTAATATCACATCCAAGCAGTCCTTTGCAACTGTGATATGGCAAACGTTGACATTGTGATGTGTCCATGTTTATAATGTGCTGCTGTAGTTTTAAAACATCTAAAATGTTCTGCAGTTTTGCTCCAGTAGTGACTAAGGTACGGCCCACACCCGGCTCGTAGTTCTGCTACTTACTGGAAAGCTGTCAGTCAGCTGTGTACAACAGGGACTATTTCCTCTTGTTAAAATAATGCAAATCCATAAAAAACTACAGTTGTGGTTTGAATACCAGAGGAGAGCCACCCCTTTTCTTTAAACAACCACTTTTAAAACCAAAAAAGAGGAAGTTACAACAACCTGGGTGTCTTTCAGTAGAATAAAAAACCTGCTGTAGCCTCAATAAAGTTACTGCAGGAAAATGACTTATTTCATAAGAAACAATGGCAAAAGAGACAGCATTGCTTACAATAGATGTTACTTTAGTAAAAAAAAAAGTTAGTTTTTATCTAGCTGGGGTTTATTGGCAGTTCTTGTTAAGGTTTTCCAGCAGGTATTTGATGTTGGATCTTACAGACTTTAAAGTTCATCAATATGTAGAAACAAATCAGGACTTCAACTTTCTTCTGAAAATATTTATATCAATAACTATTAGAATTGGTCAGTATTAGTGGTACATTAAATAACTGATTTTAAAAGAGTTTTTCAATAATTGAAGACATTTACATTAAACAAATGAATATATTTGATGGGCTAAATATATTGCCTTTATTGCACTCAGACAATTGCGTGGAGGAATGTGATCCCATAGTTTTAAAGTTTTTAAGTAAATTGATCATTAGGACCTGAAATTAAATAGATTGCACAGCTCTAAGTTAGATATATAAAGTAACCATTAATGTATAACTAAAAAGAAAGAAAAAAAAAATCAGTATTGCTATGTTTTATTTTAGCACCATGTCAGAATCTGCATTTGTTTTCAATAAAAGCAATCAGATCATATTACATTTTGCTGCCAATTTTGGTTTCAATACATTCTTCTACACTTTCTTATTTTCTATATTAAAATTGACAGACAGCATCAGGTCACTATGGATACGGCATTGCACAGAAAATGTGAGTTTGTTCTGAGATAGCCTGGAAAATCTAAATTAAAATACATAAAACATGACTGAGGTTAGATCTGAAAAAAGAGACTAAATGAAAGGACGACAAATAGGGGTAGCTTTGGATAGAAATACGAGAGTACATTATACAAACAGTAAACAGGAACCGAGGTGCACAACAGGAGAAGAAAGGAGGAAGAATCCAATTTAGAAAATAAGCGCGTTAGGAAGAGGCAGACAGGATGAAGGAATGAAGGCCTAGGAAGCTGTAAACAAGGACAGGGTGTCTATGTAGGCAATGAAAGGAGGGTAAATGAGAGACTGCAAGGATGTAAGGAGCAGAGTTTATAGAAGATGTACAAATAAATAAGACTAGGAGGAAGAATAAGATAAAATGACAGAGCAACGGCGTTAGGAATTAGATGAAGGGAAAAGAATGTGAGGACGAAAGCCCTGCAAAAACAAATCAGTAACAAGATATGAGGAGCAAAAGGAAAATACCAGGAGGTACAATGAGTCGGGGAGAGAAAGGTGTAAAAAAACAAAAGAAACAGACCGAGGACAATGAAGGGATGAATGAAATGCGAAGCTCGAACTATCAGATGCAGAGAAGGAAAACAAAGCACAAGAGCCAAGATGGGAAAAGACAAGGTGAATAATAAAAAAATTGAAATAAAACAAGCTTAAAGGGAAAAATGTAATGAAAAAGGATAGCTGGATCGGGTTGAAATCAAAGATGGAATAATAAATAGGAGGAGTGAGGAGGGAGTGCACGGATTAGCTGGAAGAGCAGCGATAATGAGACTGTAAGAAGGCTCGTCAACAGCAGGGACCTTCTGAAGGTGCACCAAGGCAGACAGCAAAACAAGAGGGCATTGTTAGTGGAAGCAGCAGACAGGGAGAGCAGAAAAACACAGACAGTGATGGATACGGTGAGGCAAGGGAAAGACTAACAAAGCTACTGAGAATTAACTTAAGACAGAGCAACGGGTCTTTACTGGGACATGAATGATCCTAATGTAAACCAGAGGGAGGAGATGGATGTAACGTTTTAAATGTAGAAAACCAATGCACCCAAGCCGCCTCAAGTGACCCAAATACATGTCCAGCTTATTCAGCCATTCCCAGCCAAGTTTAGTTTCATCAAACCATAACACTTTGCTCAGTGTTCGGAGATTATAGCCAAACCTGGGCGCTTTCTTTGTAAAATAAAATGTTTATGTCTCACAACCAGACTCTTGAAGGCAGACAAACACTTAAACTCCTGCTCCTCCTTCAGAGTCGACGTCTCTTTACCTCCCGGTTTATCTTTTGACAATTTTAAAAGCACAAATGTTCATGTAATGTCATTGTAGCTCCATATTTTCTCTCATTCTTGATGACTCTTGGTTGCACCATGGAATATAAGCAATGGTAGGGAACTTTTTGTCTCCTTTTCCCTCCCATACCTTTGTGTAATGAGGTTATTGAACACCTCTAATGTCTCTGAAAGCCACGGCTTTAGCCAAAGGATTCAAAGGCAAGGAAGTCCACAAAAAAATCCAACCAGGACAGCTCACCTTCATTTCAGTTTGTATATGGCGGATGGCAGCCGTGAACCCAAGGAGGCTGAAGCTAAAACAAAGTATTCCTCCTCACACGCTCTTTTTAAGCTTTATTTTTGCACATCCTCCCATCCCCCAAAACATCTAAACCTGCATATCTGTGGCTACACCCTGGACAGGTTGCCAGTCCATGAGAGCAACACAACGACACACGACCATGCACACAATCACACCTAAGGGCACTTTAAAGCGGTCAATTAACCTAGCAGGCATGTTTTTAGGTCGGTAGAAGAAACCGGAGACACAGAGAGAACCGATGCATGCACTGGGAGAACATGCAAACTCTATGCAGATAGAGCCCAGGTTGGGATTTCACAGGATCTTCTTGCTGCAAGGCAACAATGCTACCAACTTTGCCTGTGTGCAGCCTCCCCAAAACAGATCTAGTTTCATTTCCATTAGATGAAATGTGCAAAACAACTTTCACAAATGTGCAAAAACCTTGGATATGAATCATCATGGTCTCTTTTAATGTGACATTTACCCAGGAGTGCAGACATTTACATCTTAAGACACAAACGATAAATGAATTTGACACATGAGAACAGGTGTTCTAGCCGGGGCAAAGTGTGTTGATTAAATGATTAAATGTCCCAACTATTCCAGTTGGGACAACATATCTGTAGCTCTCAAGAAAAGCTGATAAAGACTCCAGGGTCCGTAAAGTCACTGGTGAGCAAGTGTAATACTGATGAATGTGTTTTACTGCTCTTCAGAGCTGTGGGTTGTGAAGCATGCATTCGTATGAGATTAAGACTCTGTACTGACAAATGACTGATCAAAAGTCACCATGGGGGGTGGGGGGGGGGGATTTTTAATGGGACATTCTTGGTTCAGACAAGTGTTGACAAGTACCCAAACATGTAACTTAGAATCAACACACAAGCAGCTAATGGAGTGGAGGATGAAGCTGAAATAGCAATGAGGTAGACGTCACTTCCCATAATTACTTTGGTGATGAACTGGAGGCTACCTTGTATTGAACTTTATCGCACTGTACTGCAAAGCACCTTAGCCTTAGCCTGTGTGTGTGTGAGCCCACCTTAATGTTGTTGTTTCACACAGAGGACAAGTATGACATCTGTATCTTCTCCTTCACACAGCAGGAGAACATACAGCCACTCTGTGCACAAACACTCTGCATGAGTGAATCAGCATGCGCCGGAGGAGCAGCATGCACGACCTTCCCAAAGTCAAAGATCGTTTTAGGAATTACGCCGTGCGACTCTATTTGCCTAACAGCTGGTGGGTCGCCCTCCAGCAGGCGTATACATGTAGCTTTAATACCTGCTATGGCGTCCTGGACATTACCAGTATAACCTGATACTGTCTGTGGCTCTGCCTTAATGCCAGGTTCCTTCATTTGTTCTCCATATCCTTCCAAATCGAACCAAGGTATTACCACTGCCTCTGCATGTACAGTTAAACTCAGCTATTCATTACCCTGGGAGATTAAAGTTTAGAGACATCTTAATTTTAACAGGTTTATTGTGAATGGAAACAATAGAGAGTCTGTAAAAGGAGTGAAAAGTGTGATAGACAATACCAGTGGAAACATTCAGAAAGCTGATTAACAATGATAGGAAGGGTTTGATTGATGCAATGTCAAAGATTTTTCCAATGCTTAATGAGAACAGTATGAATACAACAAAACAGGTACATGAAATTTGTTTTTCAAAACAGAGTTAAAGAGTTCACACTAAGCATTTTCACCAACAATACCATTTTTCTTCAAACATTTTAACTATGGTGCTATTCATCAAGCGATCAGTGTCTAGAATCCTAAAACGATTTTAGATTGCTAGCATTTCCATTAACCTCTGGAATATTGCCAAAATTAGGAATATGTCCAAAAGTGACGCTTGAAAGGCTGAACTATTGTAATTCTTTACTATCAGGAAGTCCACAAAATACAGTTTGAAGTCTTCAAAGCCCTTAATAATCAAGCTCCATCATATATCAGAGCTCTTATTACCCCGTATGTTCCTAACAGAGCACTTCACTCTCAGACTGCAGGTCTGCTGGTGGTTCCTAGAGTCTCGAAAAGTAGAATGGGAGGCAGATCCTTTATTTATCAGGCTCCTCTCCTGAGGAACCAACTCCCAGTTTTGGTCCTTGAGGCAGACACCCTGTCTATTTTTAAGATTAGGCCTAAAACTTTCCTTTTTGACAAAGCTTATAGTTAGAGTGGCTCATGTTACCCTGAGCTACCTCTATAGTTATGCTGCTATAGGTTTAGGCTACTGGAGGACATCAGGGTCCATTTCTCTCACTCTGCTACATTCTCCTACTACTCTCCAGTTTTGCGTTATTCGCTGTTATTTTAGCTTTTACCTTTATATTCTTTGTTTTCTCTTCAAAGTAGCTACCTTTGGAGACCAAGGAGCAGTCCAGTCCTTTTACTGTTCAGCCCAGGTAAGATGTAGTCAACATAACCCACTTTTTAACAAGAGACCAACAAAATGTCCCAGTTGTATCCCATGTCGTAGAAACATCTGTGGTGGTAGTTCTTGAAGCTCTGAGTCAAGACTAAATCAAAACCTTGTCAATCTCCCCCAACTCCTGAACGAGCCTCGTTTCACAATCTTATCCCTGCTGCTTGAGCATCTTTATCTAGCACACTTTTACCTTCCACCCAACTTCCCATTACTATGCGTGATTACAGCACTCTGAACAGCCAGCGTTTTAGCAACGACCTTTATGACTCATCTTCCTTGTGGTGAGTGTCCATTACTTTTTTATGGAAGTCAAGCCAGCAGTCTTCCTCATGAGTGTGTAGACCATAAAATAATGTTTCTATTAAAAATCCATTATTATTGGCCGCATGTATTTTTCACTTTTCTAAATAACTGAATTGAGGGTTTCTGTGGCTGTAAGACATAACTAAAACAAATGCCTGAAATGTATATATGTGTGTAAAAAAATGTGAATGTAACCATTTTCTATGGGCTTTTTATCTGTCCACTCTCCAAGGCTCGGTGTTACACTTATTTACATCAAACAGGCTTTACAAATAAGCCAATTTAGAGAAATGAACGCAATTTGTTTGAGAAAACATTTTAGACTGAGGTTCAAGTTCAACTCATGTATAAAGCATATATGATATTACAACAAAGCAAATGTATTAAAAACAAAATGGCTTAGTGTGTTACAAGCTGAAGATAAAAGCAGCTTGTGAAGGTGAACAGCGATGTCACCAACAAATGGCAAAATATTACCTTTCCTCTTAGAAAAGGAACCCTCACATGAATGTCAGCCTAAAAATAACAATTTACAGTTATATTCCCAAACACAAAAACCTTCAAAACATATCTAAATTCATCCTATAATGGGCTGATATCACTTTAAAAGCCAACAACGATATTTGAACCATGAATGGAAATGCTTTAAAAAGAACTTGTAAACAACCAGACATCTATAGTGACTTAAAATCTTAGTTTTAACGACTTATCGTGTTTTCTTTCCAGCCATGAAATGTGCCAAATTCAGATCCACAGAGTAATAATTCTGATATTAACACATCTGGCCCCGCTGCTAGAAAGCAGACAAACACTTGCTTTGCTGGTGCTTTGGTGCATCAATCAGGATCCACAAGTCCTGGTTTGATCCTGTGAGCACCAGAGTAGATCGGAGTTTAGCAAACTGAGCTTTAATAAACGTTTCCTTTAAGCACGTTTTTTTATTGGCTACTTAAAAGGGTATGGAAGGGAATCATTACATTTTTATTTTAGGTGATGAAAAAGTTCAAATGTCTAAGATGTTTCTTTTGACGTTTGATTCCTCATGTACTTATAGTACCAACCTTTGCCTGTTTTCACAGAGAGGGAAACTTGCTCAGTTTTTAGTTTCGCCTCCATTAAGTATTTGACTTTGGCAACACTGAACAGGATTCAAGAATTAAGCAGCTATGAATGTCTTTCTCCTTTCAAGAACGGTCCTCGACATTTACGACATTGAGAAGAATCTCAGGTAACGGAATGAGAAGGGATTTTAAAAATCACGAGGACCGCTGCTGATTGGCAGTATCTTACAGCATTTCCATTAAAGCTTAAAAATTGAAGCGCTTTTGCAGTCTTGTCTGACGCAGGCGAGCTCTTTGAGACGAGATTAAAATGAAAGGACCTTTAAGGTGCACTAGACTGGTTTAGTTCTCCCCTATTTAACAGTAGGTAGACTCTAAAATGTCAGATTCTTCTTAAGCAAAGACTTTATTTGGATCTGACATTAAAAACCAAACTGAGTCAACACACGGCATCGAATCAGAGTTTCAAACAGATCCAGAAAAATAAAAAGGCGACCGCAGCTCTTTCAGTGCTGATTACACTGCTGACTGACAGCTTTCCTAATGACGATGAGGGAAATGAAAGATAATGGGAATGAAACTAATAAGGGAGAACCAGTGTGGGGTGGAGGATGTTTACGGTGTGCAGCTGAACAGGTTTTTATGATGATATGAAAGACTAATACACTTCCTTTAATTAGTACTCAACCTATTTTCAAGCCGAATTATTTGGGAGATGAAGCAAACGCTCTGAACACGCCGCGCTCGCACAGCAGCGACGTTGTGAAACATTAATACATTGAATGATGCATGCAAATGTATTCCAATGGAAGAAATAGAAGAACAGATAGGAGGACGAAACAGATGTGAGTAACTTTGGATGACACAGAGGAGAGAAAGGACCGATGATTCATCCTGCAGACGGCGGGGCTACCTAAACCCTGCTTAGATTGTCAAAGCTGGACAGAGTGGAGGACGAAAGGAGGGACACGAGAGCGACAAAGTGAGGTTTGTAGCTGGCCTGTGGCTCAGGACGCAACTACAGGAAGGATTTCCTTTCAATTGGAGATTCAGGACGGCGGGAAGTAATGAAGGGAGTGGGGGGTGGGGGTGGTGGGGAGAGAGTGAAAAAAAGAAATCAAATGAGAAGCTAAGTAACAGTAGGCGTTAAGATAATAGGAACACTGGGAGGAGACAGAAGCAGATTTGGCCTCATTAGTGCGCTTTTATATGAAGGAGAAAAAAAAGTTGGAGAAAGAGGAAGAGAGGAGAACATAAAAAGGAAAACATTAAGGGATGCGAGAAGGTTGAGGCTCAAAATGAGACGTAAACAAGGCACCGGGAGATAAAAATGTAGAAAGGAAATTGCTGGCATGAGAGAACAAAGATGTGGCCTGGGACTAGGGAAGGAGACGTGGTGCCGCGAGATCTCGCGATAACAAGCGACAGCACTTCTTGTGAAGGTTCATTTGCGAGACCTAGTTGGACTAAAATTAGCATTAAAAGAAAGGACACCAGCACTTAACAAATGGCTTCTTCTGCAACAGTTTTGGTTCTCCGACAGAAAGTATAAACAGTAACAAAGTGACAGTCTGGACATGAATAATTCCTTTGCTCTGTGAGAAAATGTCGGCGTGCCCCGAGGCCAACATGAGCAATATGCTCAGACACCTGCAGAACCACCACAGCTCCACTTAAATCAGCAGCGCCTGTGCAGATGGCACCAGATATGCAGCTTCTGGTTTACTTCAGGACTATTTCACTGCTTTAAATCATTTTGTTTAATATGTGAAAAATTCAATGGGATAACTACACTTCCAGTATCTTGCAAAAATATTCATAAAACTTTCAACTTCTTCCCATTTGGTCACATTACAACCACAAACTTCAACGTACTTTACTGGGATTTGATGCAACCGATGAAAGAAGCGTATGATGCAATAACAAAAGGAAAAACTTTAAAAAGGTTGCTTGCATTTGTGTTCAGCCTCGCCTCTTTAACTGTAGCTGCAGTTTCAGAAACTAGTCTATGCCTTCAGAGTTAGCATTTCTACATATGGACATTTCTCCCCCATTCCTCTGCAAAATAACTCAAGATGAGTCGAATAATCAACTGCATCTAAAAGTCGACTGTCAGGTCTAGCCAGCGATTAGATTTAGGACTAGACTTGGTCTGATCTGAATCATTTCATTAGAGCTCTGGCTTTATGTTTCGGATTGTTGACCTAATGGATGAATATTCACCCCAGTGTGCGCTCCACCCATCTTCACATCAACTGTCCAGGTAAGGCTGAAGAAACGTCACGCATCATAATGCTGACACCGCCATGTTTCAACATACGAGCAGTGTTCAGAGTGAGGGGCAGGGTCAGGTTTTCAACACAAAGAATCCCTTAATCCAAGTCAAAAAGTTTGTCTCTTTTTTTGCACGTTGTGATTAGGGCTGGGTATCATCTTGGATGAGCCGATAAGATACGATTCTCGATATAGCTCAGCTTGATTAAATATGACTCCAATATCGATATTTATTACTTTCAAATTATTGCTCAAAGTCATTCAATCAACAAAACCAGCCAAATATATTTGTGTTCAATTTATTGAACACTGACATAGAATAAAGGGCATTTGGTTCAATGCATTTAACGCATCACAAAAACCCTAAATGTGCCCAAACAAAAGTATTGAAAGCCAGAATATCGATATTAAATCGTTTTTAAAAACATCAATACTAATTTTTGCATCGATTTTTATGCACAGGCCTAGTTGTGATCCCCACATGGCTTGGCACACTTGACTCCTTTAGACCTCTCAACAACGGCATTCTTCTAATGTTTTACAGAAAAGCACAATTTGTGAATCGTACAATACATAGATGCCATTTGGCAAACCCCCCCCCCCCTCTTGAGCTACAGATTCCCTCCAGAGGGACCCATTGCTGCTTTCCAGATAAACTATCTCTATGCATGGCCTGTTGGTGTAACAAACCTATGTAATATGCTTCGGGACGAGAATCCTGTTTTTTTTTACCAACTGATAGAAATGATTGAAATGGTCTCAAAAACTGTTTCAGCAGAAGGCTGCTAATGTCAGATTGATTTGATTTGAATCAAATTATATTGAAGCAGGACCAGAACTAAAAAAGCCTGATATAGTTCACCCCAGCGTAAACTATTTAAGGACCCAGGAAATGCCTCAGCATTTTCAGCATCAGAGAAAAAAAAACTTTTTATCACGAGATAAAATGGAATCACATCTATCCCCTCTGACCACATGGTTGAAAAGCCAAAAGCTTCTCAACACAAAAAAACCACAAAAGTCTCTGAATTTATTGCCACTAAAGCTTGAAAGAATTTCAAAAACAAAACACTGACAAAATAAACTAAAATAAGGGGGAAAATGCATAAATAAAAAGCTAAAATATTTAGTTTTTTTTATAAAAGCATCTCTGACAAGTAACTGGTCAGAGATGCTAAAGAAATGTTAGGAATCATCTCATCCCTGTAAATCAGACTTTTACAGGCCGGTTTTATGCAAGGTCTGATCTGCCGATACGTACTTTGTCTGGGACTATAATAGCTCAACAACTCATTTCTCTTTTATGAACAGTGTTGAATTAAAACAAGTTTAATGTTCTGCAGGAAGCTTGATGATAAAAGTTGTTTTGGATCCAACAAAAAAAAATAAAAAGCTAAAGCTTTGTTCCCTGACCAAATTACTTGCTTCAATGTCTAAATCTTAACTTTATTCTATACACCTAGTTTTATAATATCAGATGTCACAGAATGGCAGACGTCAGTAAGGACCCCTCACTAATTTTATTCTCTTCCTTTAGCAGCATAATTAGAAGATAAATGCAGAATGTTCAACAGTTTCCTTGAAAATCAAGTGAAAGAAGCCTTAAGTGTGCATGGTCCCCATCCTCAGACCTCCTGTTGGTTTTCACTCTGTTCGAAAAGAACGAACAACCTGCTCCCCCATGTTGAGCACCTCCCTTTCATCTCCTTTCCTTCTCCAGAACCCCGACAGCCAATAACAAGCCTCCCCATCTGTTCTGCCGTCGTACTCTCATGCTTTTCTTGGATTGAAATTACCTTATACTCCATCACCCGCGTACAGGAGAGCTGATTTTGGGGCTTTACTGAGGAAATAGCCTTTCCGGCACAGTGTGCGACTCTGCCCCCCCACCCCCCGCGGTCAGCACTGCAGCATCTTGACAGAGCTATAGTTACAGACAGCGGTTTCAAACGCGCCGCCGCCACATGAGCTTCGGTCCACTCCAGCATCAACTCAGCAGGGTTCCTGCGCATTCTTCATGTCTACAGGACCCAGACTCACATGTTTGTCTCATTTCTAAAACTATTAAGAGTTCAATGAAATCTAAATATTTCTACAGTGGTCCGGAAATGAAAAAGGAAAAAGTTGGACAGAGTAAGGACGGAAAGGCTGACGGATGCACAGATGACTAGACAGATTAAATGTGACTGATACAAAGAAATTGATGGACAGACGGCTGAATGGGCTGCAAAATGGCGGGTGGACAACATAGAGGAGGGACGGAAGGGTGGACAGACAAATGGACAAATGTATGGGTGGACGGACAAAAATGAACCGAAGGGTGGACTGAGAAATAAACAGACTGCCACATGCAAGAAAAGAAAAAAGGAAGGATGAACAACTGGACTGATGGATGAATGGTAAAGCTGATGGACGGATAAGGCAAAGGGCGGCATGATAGGGGGCAGGACCCACGGATGAATGGGAAAACAAAATCGGATAAATTGATGGATGAATGAGCCTACAGAAGGATGAATGGATGGACAGACGGGCAGAGACGACTGAACAGATGGACAGCGAGACGAATGGATGGATGGACACAGATGAACAGCGAGATTGAAGGACGGCAGCAGACAAAATAAGCATACGGATGGATGGAGCAAGCGACAGGCGGACTGGCAGGTGGACTGAAAAACGGATAAGCGGCTGGATGGATAGAGGAAGGGACATATAGATGGACACAAGACGAACGGATGGACAGTGATGAATGACTGATGGACCAATGGATGATATGGATAAAGGTCACTTCCCTCGTATATTGGTCTATTTTTAGAAGTTTGGCTATTTTTCAAGTAGATTAGACAAGAAGTAAATCTTCATCTACTTTCCTTTGACTGCACTTATCCAGACCTGGAAAACCCCTGCAATCAGCTTTAAGGCTCCTCCACAAGGAGCCTCGTCTTCTCCAGGTTATGAAAGCGTCCAGAAGCTTCTCCGTCTTCATTTCTTTAAAACAATTACACAGCAGGCCCAGGGCGGCACCAGTGTCTCGATGCGCGCTCAGGAACAACATTCCCATCATGCCCTTCAGCAGCACTGCTTCATCCCTGACCTCCACTGATCATTTATTCATGCATCCCTGAAATGTGGGAAGCTTTTCCATGTTGTTTTGCTCATTCATATTGCATGGCGATACTGAGGGGAGGGGGGGGGGGGGGGTGGAGGGGATCGCTGCCAATGACCTAGGTTCTCCGGATGTGCTGATGCTCAGTAGCACAGCGAAGACACCGTAGGAAGGAGGGAGGCATTACAAAGGAAACACGGACGATTTAAATGGGTCGGAGGAGGAGAAGCGGGGCGACATGTGAAATACTTACAGTACTTTAAGAAGAGAGGTAGGCGGGAGGTAAACTATGCATGGGGGAGTAAAATGCAGGGTAGAAATGAGACAAAGTCCTTGAAGAGGTCAAAAACAAGCCCAACACTGGCAACTTCTCAAAAACAGTCTTACTGTTTGAACCAGTGAGTAATGAAACCTAGAGCAATGGAGGACGGGTCATATGCTTTGAGCACAAAAACCAAATAGGATATGAAACTGGAATAATTTATATGTATATATATTTTCAAAGCCTCCATTGTGCAGGTAAATGTCTAAAGTGAACGACGCTAAAGTTAAATTTAGTTTGATCACTGAGCCACATAAACTGCTAATAAGCTAAAGAAAAACTCCCCAGGGGGGATGGATAATGGACTCTGATTCAATTTAAATAAATCCATGTGTTGAACAGCACCATTCATTTTCCATTTGATCAGAACCAGCACACAGATGAAGTGTTTAATTGGAAAGCCAACAGAGCAGGTCGGGTTCGATCACATCCAAGCAGTCAAACATTACTGAGTTAAAGAATCTGGACTTTTAGTTGCACCAAATGGAGACGAAACGGCATTTTCAGTAACGGCTTTGTTATTCGGGCTCAGATGACAGCAAACACTGCATTATGACAGGTTTTTAATTTTCTGTGGGGTTCAAGACCAAGGCTGCAGAGACTGGTTATGTCGCCCTCTAAAATTTTATAATCTTCAAACAATGGCCTCTTATTTAATTTCTATACAGGTAGAGCACATTAACAGGTAAGGGCCTGTTTTAGATAAACTAGTTAGAAATGGAATAAGGTGATGCAAACATTTTTTACTAGAGTCAGATTGTGATCAAGTCAAAATAAATATCCCTTCTTATTTTGAAATAGTATATATTGCATATTTTAACACTTCTCCAGCTGCATTTGATCAGGATGCAATCATACTGGTACGTCTCCACCTGATTTTACCTCCAGAGCAGAAAAGGAGAGAAACTATTTCACATAATTGGTACTTTTTAACGTTACATAAGCTAAAATAAAACTACTAATTTTTATTAAACTTTTGCATATTTTGCCTCATCACAACCAGAAAATATATTTTCATATGCAGATTTTCAAGGTTTTTATTGATTTATTTTACTACAGCTGCAAATACTTTGAGTTACGTCTCTCAGCTTTGCATGTTCAGGAGGATGAGATCTTTCCTGATTCTTCTTCAAAACGAAGCTCCATCAGATCCCATGGAAAGCATCTGAACAGTTTTCAAGTCTGGTCACAGATGGTGAACCTGATTTAGCTCGTGACTTTGACTCGGTCGTTCTAACATGGACATGCTTTGATCTAAACCATCCTTTGTAGCCCTGGCTGCAGAATTAGGGTTGGTGAACCTTTAGCTCAGGTCTGTCACTACCTCCAAAAGGTTTTCTTCCAGGACAGCCTTGAATTTTACTCCAATCGTCTTCCATCAACTCTGACCAGCTTCCCTGTCCCTAATGAAACAACTCATCCCCAAAGCACCATGCTGCTCCCACCATGTTTCAGAGGGATGGTGGTCTACTCAGTTATGGGCAACGTTAGTTTTAGGAAACAATAGTTGTCCAGCTGTGCTGTGGATCTCTGCCGCTCCTCCAGAAAGACAAAGAGCCCTATGGGTCCTTTACTGACTGAGGCTTTCTGGGCTACTAGACATTTTAGGCCTTTCACAGCAACTTTTAATAACTTTAGACAAAAATGACGTAGAGTAACAATGATTTATTTTTAAGTCTAAAGATGATTCCTCGAGGCTTATTAAAGCAGGTTCGAAGAAGTATTTTTATGTAATAAACAAAATTTCCACTATAGATTGAAACTGTCATGATCGAAAACAAACTAAAACTAATAACCGATTGTTTCCCTTCAGAGTTTTATTCTGAACCCTAAACTTAAAAAAAAAATAGATAATCAATTTAAACTAAACAAGTTGTTTATAGTAGGTATCTATAAAATCTTTTATCTTTTTTGTAGGGTAATGCAAAGATTTATTTAGATGGACCGACTGATGACTCTCTGGACCGTAAAGGTCACAGACTCCTGGTTTAGGGCGACAGTCCTGGCTTTGGGAGGTCTGTAGCGCTGCCATCATGTCATTTTCAGATCCCCGATATTCAAAGTTTGGGGTGCTGTTTTATCACCTTGCCCTGATTGAAACATCTCCGCAACTTTCTCCTTTGACGTGTCCGCCATGTTTACTTGTTCTTCAAGAATCTGTTCTCTAGCAAACCTCTGAGGCCTCTAGAGAACAGCTGGATTCATTCTGAGGATAAATTACAAACAGATGGCTGTATTCTTAAAAAAAAAAAAAAAAACAACAACAGAGGTATTCTTAACACATTTTACAACACTGGACTCCAGTTTTTTGGAAATCAGAGTAAAGAGGGCTTAATACCAATTTAAAAGCCGTTTTAATTAAAAAAAAATTCTCCATCTTTATAATTATGTGCTTTTGTTGAATTGCTTCACACCTAGCAACAGGGTCAACCACCCCTCCTCACCAAGATAAAAACCGTAATTTTCTAACTCGGTCGCTCTCAGCAACTCTCTGAATCACTCTTAAGCCGAGACTCCTAGGTAGAAACCTTTAGGCTAAGAAAGGAGCTCTGAGAGGACTCACAGGGTTTCAAGAGGCTGAATGAAAGGCCAAAAGTTTTTAGCAAAATAAATTAATACTTTGCTTTGGAACAAGCTTAATGCAGACACATTGAAATATTTTTTAATAATATCACTGAGAACTTTGAGAAACGTCATTCTTAACATCAGGTCAGACAATACCATTCGGATATGTTTTAATAATTCGACTCCAATAAAATTCCCTTTTTGAACCGCATTTCTGTTTCCAGTTAGATTTTAAATCTAACCATAATCCTACCTGAGCCAGACCTTGGGTGTTTTGCAAACTAGCCTGTTTTTGCTGTCTAATTGCTACCTTATTACACCTTGCCATTAGCATCTGCATCACAATGCTACAACAACTGTGTCCTGCTCAATGTAAAAAATAAATCAAAAGAAAATAGAGAAAAGCACAGCAGGCGAGAAGAACTAAAAGCACTGGAATGAGTTTAATACAGAAAAAAGGGGGACAAGCTTTTATTCAGTACCACAGAGAGAAGAGTGATGTAAAAATCACAGAAATATGCCTGATGAAATTTTTTTTTTAAACAAATAACTTGGTAAAAACAAATAAAACATCTTTACATTTACTAGCTGAAGCCCTGACCCCAAAAATCTGGCTCTGGCTAAGACCTAAAGATGGCAGAGCACCGAACCTCTCGATGCAACCTGAAAGAGCCCGAGAGGATCTGAGGACGAACGGGAGAAAATCCCCCAAATCCAGGTATGTAAATCTTGTTTCATCACACTCCACGAGGCTCAGGAGGCTGAAACCGCAGCAAAGATGCTTGTAGTCGAAGACGATGAAAGGAGTCTCCATTGTTTCTCCCAAAATAACTAAAATCAGAGCAAGTTTACATTTGCAAAACTTTCACAAAAGGCTTCAATGTGTGTGTGTGTGTGTGTGTGGGGGGGGGGGGGGGCGGAGGATTTAAGGATGGATTTTAGCTGTTTGTAGACAATCAGGTCATTATGAGTGTGTATCCATCCGTAGCCTCATATTCTGTGTGTTCTCATGTGTGAACGCTGACAGAGCGGCTAGTCCTCCAAAACCAAAGAACAACACTTACTGCCTGAAGAAGAACCGCAAAAATACTGGAGATTTCTCCGCAACCAAACAGAAGTATTGATCTGCCTTTATGTGACAGACCAAAACAAGTTAGTGCATCATTCTTTAGTGACATAAAAATGATCCAAAATCTGAAAAATGCATTTCTATTTAGCCCCTTCTTCTCTGTTAGTCAAGTGCCATTAATTGCCAATTAATTAGAACAGGGAACCAACAGCAAGCCTCAGATGTGACCGTCCAAGGAGAGCATGAAGCAGGGAAGCAGCCCAGAGGCCCACTCTGGAGGAGATGCACAGATCCACAGCTCAGGTGGGAGCGTCAGACAACAGGACAGATCTCAGTTATTCGCTTTTCAAATCTAGCCCTGAAGAAGAAGTGGCAAGAAGGACGTTGCTGTCAAAGGAAAGCTACTAAATGTCCTGGTTCCAGTTTGCCTTCAAGTAGGAAACACAGCAAAAAAAAGATGTTTTTTAATTTAAATATGAAAGTTGTCTTTCATGGCAGAAAACTAACTCATCATTAACATGCTCTCCCTGCACGGCGGCGGCAGCATCATACTGTGGGAGTGATTTTCATCAACAGGATGGATCAAGCTCAATACGATTTAAAGAAAATCTGGTACAGGCTTCTAAATTAATGAGCCCAAGGTTTACCTCCCAGCAGGATAATGACCCAAAAAGAAACTACTTGAATGGTCCATCATTCAATCTGATCAAGTTTTGGCTATTTTTGAGAGTGAAGATTGGCAAGACTACTGAAGTGCAAAGATGTGCAGCAAATGAGCTGTAATAGCAGCAAAGAAAGTGTTCTGATAAAGTACTGATTCAGTTGAAGACAGATGTGAGTCACTTTTTGGATTTATGGTTGCAGAAAATGTAGAAAACCATGGACCCTTCTCCTCCATTTTCACAATTATGCATTACTTTGTGTTAGCCAACCACTTAAAATCCCTAAAAAAAAAAAAAATTAAAGTTTGCATTTTTAATGTGAAGCCCTTCAACTGGTGTAAATACTTTTCCAAGGTGCTGCAAAGCTCAGGGAACGCAACACCACACCAAACAAACGTCTATTAACGTCTTGTATAGCTTTCCTAGATTCCCTAAACTTCAGTTAGAAAACATCCAAATTTCCGAGCCAGCAGAGCATCCGCTCTAATCTCTAAAGCATCGCTGGGCCAAAGCCACCCAGAGACTGATGAATGGCTGCTTGTTTAGGATGTAAGACAAAGAACTGGGGAATTTAAATAAACACCATCAGCAAATAACTCGCACATCCGGCACCATTTCTGTGTTTATTTCCATATTCTTAGACAAATAAATACCCTCCATTTGGTATCCAGGAACAAGGATGAATTTATGCTTTTATGGAAGTCAAAAGCAGGACAAAGTAGCTAAGCCATAAATCTCATGATTATAATTTGTGTAACCAACTCTCTTCACATGCAAACCCTGTAGTGTTGAGTAAAGCTGAAGCCTACCTCGATCCTGCCCGTGTCTGGCTGGAAGCCCCTGGCAGGGTCCTCGGTCGTCACTCTGCACTGGATGGCACAGCCGTTCACCCTGATCTTGTCTTGTTTGAGGCCCAGATCTGGCAGGCTGCGGCCTTCGCACACGCGCAGCTGGGCGTGCACCAGGTCCACGCTGCGGAGGAGACCGGGGGTAATCAGGTGAGTACAATTATCCATGGCAAGAACGTGAAGACGACAGCTCTCAGCTTCCCTTGATGTTGGACAATATTCCTCCTACACACTTGTAGACATTGGCAAGCAGAAATCTGGAAATAAACCTGGTTCACGGGTTTCTATAACATCGTTATCCCAAGTCTGTTGGCGGTTCCCCTCCTCCGACACACCTGGCTTCAAATAACAATCCAGTTTGTCATCTAGTGCCACAGAGACCCGTTTTTAACTAAAGCAGGGGTAATTTTAATTGTAGCACGTTTCTGTAAAACATCTTGGCAACAAATGGTTCAAATTAGTGTTTGTTAGGAAAACAAACAGCCTCCTGAAGCCTCGCTAATAAAACTGACAACCAAATGAATTAATAAGACATTAGATTGTAAAGCAACATTTAGAGCTTAAAGAGCAGAACAGAAATAATCCCCAAATAAAAAATATAAAAAAAGAGTAATAAAGAATAATAATTTTGAACAATTTTCAATATTTCAAACCAATTTAAATAAATCAGCCACGAGTAAAATAAATGGCTGCCTGAACTTAAAATGTCCTTTAGTAGAACTGTTCCATCGACATGCCAAAAAAATCCACAAATTTTTATTTTTATTTTACAGCCGTTTATGCAATGATTGACTTTCTGTAGACTAAATTAACCTATTTATCATAGACTTCTTTTAAATATATATGAATGCCACTAAACTACTCATGATGACTTAATGCAAGAAGCAAGAAGTCCCACCATTTACGGTTAATAAATGCACCAACCATCAGCAGGGTTTTTTATCCTTCAACAAAATAAATGCTCTGAGAAAAATCAGGATCATCTTCAAGTTTCTTCATTTTCTCTGAGAATCAAAACTGCTACCTCCATCAAAGCTCCATCAGAACAATGTTTCCCCTTATTTTAGTGTCACAATCCTCCCTAAGAAAATGTAATCAGTAAAAATGTGAGTTGTCCGACAGATCAGACCTGAAACAAACCAGCTAAAGTCTGATCTGATCAGTGCATCTCTACATAAAACCACGGGACGTTTGCTCAAGGTTATCCTAGCATCAGATCCTGAAAGAGCTGCAAAATATATTCAACTTCAATCATAATTGCAACGTTGATGCATCAATGGTGGGTTTTGATAAGGTCCTAATGGGCAATTTCCCAGGGTAGCATTAGCGAGGAGGACAGACAAGTGAAAGTTAATGAAAAACGTAATTTTTTAGTGATTTGCATCCTGAACAAATTCCTACTGGTTTAATCAGCCAGTGGGGAGTGAAGGGGGAGTAGGAGCGTGAGTGCAAAACGTTTTCCCCCACCCAGAAACCCAGAATGCCTCCTGCTAGCTGAGGAGGTGGCAGAAGGAAGGACTTGCCCAAGTATCTATTTGTGCAAGAACTGCCACCGTGTGCCTTATTGCAATAGCTTAGAACCACACGGGTGCAAGAATTGACATTTTAAATTACAGCAGCATATTTTGCCATTTGCACTGATTCTCACTGCCCTGCTTGGTGCTCAGGTCTTATATCAATTTTAGTGAAACCGATGCCAGACTACCTCCACCAGTTAGTACTGCAAGAGTCAACAATAATCTTGCAATTTTAAGTTTCCCTTGTATTTTTCCTGCCTTAAATCTAACATGTCTGTGTCCGTTTTACACCTGAAAAGTTTATTCTTAAAAAAAGCCTGACAGATCACAGTTACAGAGGAATTCAGTAATGGATTCTTCTAACAAACACTTCACTCAAAGCTAAACATTTCTCCTTAGGGCTCACTTATTCAGATGAAATGTGATTTTTAGATACAAAAGCCATCCAGCTGTAAAAGTCTCAAGTTTGATCTTAGAAATTCTTAAACTACTAAACTGTTTACTTTTGTAAAAATAATTCACTGTGCAGTGGACAATGAAAAAGTGAATCTGGAAAACACTCAATACATGATATCAAATACACACATCTGGAAAGCTTTTCCATTCATGTTTATTTCTAATTGATGTGTCCAAAAGCAGTCAGACCTATAAGGGATTAGTTTATGTCGCATTATTAGCAAATTTAAGAGGGAATATAAATGTACAGCCTGGACAGAGGGTACTTTAATTTTCATCCAATTCCCTCAGCTTTAACCTTCATCAAAGCTGGCTCATCTGCATGCATTTATTTAAATGTAAAGCTTAAGAGGCCTGCTGGGTTCATCTTCATGACTTTTCAAGTTAATGCATATCCTAAAGCCATAAGAAAAATATCTGAATTGCTTTTTGTGGTATTTTACAAACATTTTGTGCAAGTTTATAGGTTAAATATTTATTTTATTTTCCAAACATGTCCTTGCAACTGCCCGACGTGTAAAATGAGTTTTCCTTTATTTACTGTAAGTCTCTTTAGTCTTCATTATTTTGTTTAGTCCGTCGTAATCAATGCATTAGCGAAACACAGCCAACTTCAATATTTATAACTTTCTTAGCTCAGAATACATCACGCTTCTAGACAAAAGACCTGTGCAGTCGCAGCAGCAGATGCTTTTCATCCTCTGCCATGCACATGCCCAACACTGGTGTCATTTCAACTTGTCGCCAGAGGGGGCACACGTCTGTAAAAACTCTGGAACTTACGCTATGCTGCTTTAACAAATTCCTATCTTTATGTTGTAGCTTTCTGAATTATGGAAAACAACTGGATGTTCAGGCAGTTTTTCACGCATGATTGTCTTTTTCCTTGCTCCAGCTACAACATAACAGACACCAGGATGTCCAGGATCTGTTTCAGAGCTGCTGCAGGAACAGGGCTCCCAGCATCATTAGATACTCCATTTAGGAACTGCTCCCATAAGACAAACCTCAACGTCAAAAGCAGAACCACCAGACGGCCCTAGCTTTCAGGAACCGGATGATCAAATCTTTGCTTTCAAAATGATAAACTACATCTTTTCATTTTTTTCTTTTCATTATTTTGTTGAAATCTGTTTCATCCATTTCATTTAGCTTTATTGTATGCTATTAGTTGTTGAATAAAATAAATCATGCCTATAGATGTACAGTAAAATTACACTGATAATTTATAAAATCTACAGGGAATACAAGCTTATAGAAACTTAGAGTTCAGACTACAAGAAGTTTAGTGCTAAAGCTTGCTAAAGTTATTTTTTAAGAAGCCCACTTGGTGTAAACTTCAAACCTTGATCAATAACTCTTCTAAACAAGTGTGTTGCACTAAGAATTTTGATGCAAATGATGAAAACAAAAGGAAGAAAACTCTACAGAATAACAGAACATATGGATAATGTGGAGGTTCTGTATGTCCATTGTAGATCTGACCCTCCCACATTCCCAGTACCAATATAATTTATATTTCCAGAACAGAGGTGGGGGGGGGGGGGGTTTCCCCGTTTCATTTTTAATGTAGAGGAGTGTGAAGTGGTAGATCTCTCAGTTGATGCAGGTAAATATTTATATTGATAAATGGTAGAAACTAAAAAAGAAGTCAATATAACCTGACATAAACCCATAACATACTAGGATACGTAATTAAATTAAGGAAAATAAACTAGTCTTTCACCGTTTCTATATGAAATAGGAAGCTTAGCAGCGGCCAGGAGCAGCTAATCTACTACACCCAATGAACAGAAGATGAGCACGTGAACAACTCTGAGAAAAGCAGGTAGCTGCTCTGGACTATCCAGGTGTCAAAACAGAGCTTTGAGGAAGTTACCTGAAATGATCCTTGAGTAGCAACGGTTGCCGAAACTTGAAGCAAATTAGTCAATAGTGAGAGAGTGGAGAAAAGTAGGCTGTTGCAAATCTCTAACCTTTGATTGAACTTGCATGATGGCAGCACATAAACTCTTTAATTCTCAGAGTAATCCCTCCAATTACGCAACAGCTAAATGTCTACAAGCCTCAGAGTATTTTAATGGTAAAGCTGTTGACGAAATTAGAGAAAAAAAAAAAAACTGACTAAGTTTGGCTGTCAAGAGAAATGTGCTTCTACCTAAATATAGCAGGCCAATACGTGTTAGCCAAGCTGCAATGGAAACCAGAGATAAACTATGGCGTATTAGATTATACAGATCCTGGAAGATGAGAGACCCCCAAGGAAACGTCACAGAGGAGCTAATAAAGCAACTTGGGCTTCCTCAACACATCAGAAGATCTGCAGGCTGATCGCCTCCATGCAACGCTGCATTGATGCAAAACAAGCCCCGGCCAATCTAAGAACCATACTTTCACTAAGCCAAAATATATAGTGAAATTTCTATATTGGTTACATGTAATATACTTAATTTTTGATTTTCATTAGCTGTAAGCCACAATCAAAGGTTTAAAGTAGTAAGACTTGGAAATCAATACATCAGTTTTACATGTTAATTTAATTTCTTAACCAAACCACCTTTTCATGATTTTCTAATTTACTGAGATGAACCTTTAAGTCTTCAGCATTGGACCAAAACCAGTATTGGGTTTAGAGACAGCAGTCGAGTTCAAACTACCACCCAAACACCTTAAAATATTTACATTCAGAGCCTTTATAGAAACAATAGTTCAACAATAAAATCCAATAAAAGCTTCCAATTGCAAGTTTATTCACAAAGGAAATGAAAACAACCTTTACCTCTAGACTCTTCCTCCTAAATCCAAGAAACCAAATAACAGCACAAAGAACCAAATTAAATATGTTTTGCACCAAGCCCAACAAAGAAAGTATTTTGTAGCTTCAAGGTCTTCTGACCACTAGTCGATAAAAATGTAATCAAAAGTGAATCAAGTTTGAAATTTTCAGTAATTTGGCACAACAGCCGATAAATAAGGTTTTTAAACCAAATTCTCCTCCTTAGTGCACATTACAGGTAAAACTGGAGAAAACCCATTTTATTATTGCTGATGCAGCATTTATTTTGAAAATAAACAAAATATTTGACAAAGATCAGAAAACATCAAAAGTATAAAGAGGAAAAATGTGGTTATGAATACCAAACTACATAATTAATTTCCCTCACCATAAATATTCTTAGAGCTAGTAATATCTAAATAAGGTATAAATCTTTGTCTGCCCTTTGTCTAAAAAGTGGAGCTTTGTTTACATTTTAGCCGCCCCATTCATTCTACAGACAAGTTATTCCCTCCCCTTATAACCGTACATCTCCATTATGCTACAACTTTAATGACTGAAACAGTCTTTAAAAAAATGGCCAAATCTTTAACCTAATCTTCAGGTGTAATGGTTAGCTTGCATATTTAAGAAATGTAGTTGAAACCATTTAAATGCTTGTTAAAATCTAATTTTGAACAGCTTTGGATAATACCCTTAACCCTAATAAAACTACTTTTCAAGGAGTTGGATGCAGACCCTAACGCATAAGGAACAGACTATTACCAGAGAAAGGCTGTAAGGTCTCACGTGACACCCTGTTACTCTGTGCATCCACACTTAGTCAGAGCTCCTTTTCTATGAATTACTGCATCAATGCGAAGAAACATGGAGGTGGTCAGTCCGCTGCCAGCCAAGCAGCTTTAATAGCAGCCTTCAGCTGGTCTGAATAATTGGCTGTGGTCTCATCTTTTTGATAAATCTGCACAGCCTCTGAGGTTTAGGAGATCTGAGGTTTCTAGTCAGTCATGCAGTGGTATTGTGGTTATTACATCAGATAGTATTTAATTTTTAAAGTATGGGCGGCAACCAAATACTGCCGGAAAGGAAAAAAAAAAGCAACTAAAAAATTATTTCCCTCTTTAAAGGAGCGACATGCATTATTTCACAGCTAGGTGGAGCTTAAGCACTGTCCGTAGACCAAAACAAGACGTGTATCAAGCCACGCCTTTTTGATCTGATGGGCGTGCTCTCCGTCATTTTGTGCCTGGCAGGGGCATTTTATGGGCAGGGAAGGGGTAAACCCTAGCCCACCTATGTGAACAAGAGATTGGAGTGTGACGTTTAACCATAGTCCATCTAAAAAGATACTTTTAGTTCTTCACAAGCCTATTTTTTAGTTTCATCTAAAATAATGACATTTCTAATATTGCTTTTTTAAAGAAGTCTTCATTTATTGTTTTGCCACTCTTAAATGTTCTAGATTACACGATATTTAAATCGGACAAAGATAACAATAGTAAACACATTTTTAAACTGCGCCTTCATTTATTAAGAGGAAAGAAGCTATTGTTGAGTTAGAAAACTCAACATGTCCGTTTATATGAGAACAGACCACAAAACTACTCTGAAAATTTATTGAAGATTCAAAGTTGCTTGTTCAACAGATACAATGGAAGACATGACACAAAATTATGACGAGTGGTCAATATCCCCCGAGGAAATGTAAAAAACAATGAAACTCCAATACAGTGCCGTGAATATCAAAAATTAAGCGGTTTAGGTATCGTTTAGATCAGTGGTTCTCAAATGTTTTGTGTTGCGCCCCCCTTTGAAGGACGAAAGATTTTCAGCCCCATCCCAACAAAATGCAACTTTTATCGGTTTCTGTTTTAATGCATTAAAGCTTTCGTTCTTAAGATTACTCAGAATGCCTTTTATGGTTCATTTGTAACAATGGTTTCTAACTAGAATGATTCAACAGTGGCAAAAATTTTAACATTAATATACATGGGTTTTACCCGACTCGTAGCTGCAATCAACTTTTAACTACCTCGTGATAAAAAGCCATTCATATTAAATACAAACATAAGTCTCTTTACACTTTGCTCAGTGCGTCAAAACACTCAAGTCGCTGAGGCCTTTTCAAGGCTAAAATCGTGTTTTATCTGAACGCAGCATTGGTATAATAGATTTTTATGCCTTCTGCTGGCAGCACTGTTGAACCATCAGAAACCAAGATAGCAACAATTGACGCAGCTACGGTAAGAGAAAGTAGGCCGTCCTGCAATACTTCTCAGGGTTATTTAATCTCTTTTTGCACATCCACCGGCCGTTGCCGACTCGCTTGGCTCCATTGCTTCTCCGACTACCAGCTGCGTACTATGAGTTTTTGTTGCACTTAAAACAAAAGTGCAATTAAAAAAAATTTGAATGTTTAAATGCCTTTCAAAGTCAGCCTCTTGACAGAAAATTCATATTCGACGCATCAGTGCTAAAGCTTTCCCTTAAAGTAGTCAAAGACAAAATCAGCTCTAATATTCTTGGCAAACCTTAAACTACATCTGAACCCCAGCAGGGATCCCTATACTGCGACTTCAAAGATCAAGTAAAACCCTTTCATCCCAGGTCCGGGTCAGGGCCATGCAGATACTGTTTATCCGCCAGCGCAAAGGGTTTATCCAGGCTGAGGCAAGACTTGACACTCTCAATCTGACTGGGGATTTAAGCTGCAGCAGGAAGTGGCTGCAACGTTAAACCAGTCAACTTTACCGTCTAATTATCTGCACGTCTGGTTTGCCAGTCAACAAAGCCTATACAATGAAACGGAGAAATACCATTTCGCACAACCCAAGGGTAACATTTAATCATAATGCCTTAATAGAGCATTTCTCTGATTATTCTTTCTAAAAACGGTCTGATTTATGCTTATCTGGGATCAGACTTCAGGGTAACTTTAATAAAGATCCATCTGATATTTATAGATACGTTGTGGGTGTATTGTTAAGCCAATTGTCACAGGTTGACTCTGGAGTATAAATTAGAGAGAAGGTTTCATTAAAATTAAATTAGATTAAAATGATTCAGTCTTGCCTCAATTACGCTCAGGGTTAGGTAGTCATGGTTGAGGTCATAGGAGGATGTACGACGTAGAGACCTCTGCTAGAAGGCGGAGAACCTGTGCCTTGGATTTTAACAATCTTGCTAATTCAATGTAAAATGAGGCTTTTCCTCTGTGGCAGAGACTTTTTTACGGCCTTTTGCTTAAATGAATCCGTCAGAAGAATTAAGCATATAGAAACCCTCACATCAAGATGCAAGGACACAAAACCTTGTGCAAATGTGTCCACACAGTGAGACCATAAAGGCTGAGCACTAATTGCATATCATTTTCAGCCGTTTCACTCATAGCTCGCTAGCCAGGGAAAAGAAGGTGGCTGTGAGCCCAGAACCAAAAGTGGGAGGCAGAAAACAGAAGAGAAAACGCACGAGGGAGCAGAGCAGCTTGTTGTGGCCATAAGAGAGGAGAAAAGGAGGAGGGGACAATGGCAAACAAGCAGAGGAGTTAAGACGATCTCCTAGTGTACTCTTAAGATCCAGATGGATGAGGGAAATTGAGAGATGAAGTCTGAATGACAGCTATACTCCCCCTACTCGAGGAAAGAGAGCACCAAAAAAAAAAATTACATGAGGGGAAGAAGAAGGTGTGGGAGTGTGGATAAAGATAAAAAGCTGGATGAAAACGAAATGAGTGGGAAAAGTGGGTGCGTGGAAGAGATTGGATTTGGCGTCGCTCAAAAGGAGAATGTGAAAGGAGGTAAAGAGGAGGAGGAGGCATATGAGGGTGGAAAGCAGAGGAAGAGTAGAGAGGAGGAAGCGAGAGGGGCCCTGCATTGGGAAGGCGTGTTATTGTCAATGCATGGAAAAGTGGAATGAGTGTGATAAGAAAGGGAATATCCATGTCAAATTGAGATGGGGGCGACGGTATGGGGATGAGGAATGACTCAGGGTGAGGGCGGATGACGGTAAAACTAAGGAGAGAGAGAGCATTTGTCATTTTTGAAGCAAAGTTAAACGGTGAGAGGGGGGTATTGAGTTTCGTCTACATTTAGAGGAAATCAAACAATCCTTTCGTTGCCGAAGATAAAGAGCTTACATCACCCATGCTGGTGGTACGCACCAACTCCGTCCAACTTCAAGAGACTGGCAACAGTGTTGAGACTACATGGCAACACCTCCTGCCTCTTTAGGTTGGAAATTATTATGCACTGCATTCAAACTTGGAACGATCTAGATTTGGTTTTAATCACAACCTTGATCAGAGGTGGGTAGTAAGAAGAAGACAAAACCCTCCTAGAAGTGGTTTTAACGCACCAAACGTTTTACTTTCCATCCATCGTGTTTTAGATCAGGTCGAGGGGACAACAGGTCCAGCAGGGAAGTCCAGACATCCCTCCCTCCAGCAGCATCCTCCAGCTTATTCTGGAGGAGCTGGACATGCCAGACTATACGGTCCCTCCAGCAAGTTCTGGATCGTCTTCAGGGTCTCCTGATCGGATGTCCAAAGCACCTCAGCTGACTCCTTTCGATGCGGAGAAGCAACAGAAGAGCTTCCTTCTCCAAGGCTGAGCCCAGCCACCTTCCAGACGCTCGTTTGGGCGGCTTTTATCCGGGATCTCGTTCTAGTCCTGGACTTTTTTCACTTCAATGAAAAACATGTTTTAACCAAAAACCCACCAGACAAAGAGAAGCTTTGTTCATTTTATTAAAAACAGTATTTCAGCATGAAAGCACATATTTAATAATATACCTGTCAGGATGCAGCTTGTAGGCTGCAAACTGAACCTCCCTTCCTCTCTCTCTTCCCTGCGCAGCCTGATTGGTTCAACCTGTCAGGCTGCAATTATCACTGCAATTATTCGTTTCCACCTGTTGTCACCTCTATATATACCCACCTCATTCTGTTCTCGTTGCTGGTCCGTAGTGTTCTACTCCTGCTCCGTTTCAGTCACTATCCTTTGTCAGCTCAGTTTTTGTTCAGTCAGCCACAAGACTTTGCTCCAACTTTGTTTTTTGTTCAGTCAGCCACAAGACTTTGCTCCAACTTTGTTTTTTGTTCAGTCAGCCACAAGACTTTGCTCCAACTTTGTTTTTTGTTCAGTCAGCCACAAGACGTTTCTTCAGCTTTATTTTTGTTCAGTCACTGCCAGAGACTCTGCTTCAGCTCTGTTCCAGCTCACCCTCGGCCAGAGACCTCATTCCAGCACAGCCTCAGCCTGAAACACTGTTCCAGCTAAGTCACAGCCAGAGAATCCATTCCAACTCAGCCCGCAGTTTGGTTTCGCTGGTTCCGGTGTTCCGCTGTGGTCTCAGTCTTCGGCTCCTGTGCTCAGTCCTGGTTTCAAGTTCTTGGCTGCTGGGTTTCGTCTCTGTCTCAAGTTCTCAACCCCTGGTGAGCTGCCCTGGTCTCAAGTTCTCAACTCCTGGTGAGCCGCTCTGGTCTCAAGTTCTCGGCTGCTGGGTTCGGTCTTGGTCTCAAGTCCTCAACTCCTGGTGAGCCGCCCTGGTCTCAAGTCCTCAGCTCCTGGCGAGCCGTCCTGGTCTCAAGTCCTCAGCTCCTGGCGAGCCGTCCTGGTTTCATGTTCTCTACTCCAGGGTTTCCGTTCCTGGTCGCAAGTTCTCTACTCCTGGGTTTCCGTCCTGGTCGCAAGTTCTCTACTCCTGGGTTTCCGTCCTGGTCGCAAGTTCTCGGCTCCTGTGTTCGTCCTGGTCGCAAGTTCTCCGCTCCTGTGTTCGTCCTGGTCTCAAGTGAACCGTCCTGGTGTCAAGTCATCAGCTCCAGTGTTCCTTCCTGGTCTGACTCTCCGCACTACTCCTGCCGGCCAGCTTCTGCACCCTACATCTTCGTCTGGTATAAGACTCTGGGTCCCATCGTCATCCATCATCCACACTGTTCAATAAACTCACTTTTAAGAACTAGCTCTGTGTGTGCGTGCTGTGTCCGGGTTCATCCCAGAAAAATATGACAATACCATACCACATTTTTGTCGTTAAATAGCAAAACGGAGTATTTCAGAATGAAATCACCTATTTCTACATTAATATGCCAAATGTCGGTTTAAATATGTTTAAAATTTTCAGGGGTTATAATTTATTCAAGTTGGAATAACAGCTTCCTCAGTACAAATAAATGCACTGAGGTCACATGAGAGACCCATCCAAGATGCCAGCTGCGCTAAAATGTCAGCTCCAATAGACAGCGCCAGTCCATGTGGCATCTGCCTATATAATGTCTATGGGTTTAACAGTAGTGAAGCTAATATTTTTGCTTTTGGAATATAGGTTTGTGAAGATTATTCTTTTGTTAGTTGTGCCCATCACTGCTGACGAGCTTTTCCCTGCTGAAGTAAAGTATCTTGGCAGCATGGCTAGTTCTCAGTGATTTGCGGTGCTATTAAGTTTAATATGGCTGTAATCAGACCAAGGCACCTCATTCCACGTTTGCTGCGACCTCAACATGACCCAGGAACTTTCAAACTCCTTTGGGCTTTCTTGTTGCCATTCTTCATAAAAAGGTGAAATTCCACAGGTGCATAGTTGTACTCTAACCATTTGCAGCAGCTATTGCCTCCACAGTGCAGCTGTATACTTGATTCAACTACGCAACAACGTTTTACCTAATTAGGCAACGTCTGGAGCCAACGGGTTCAATTTATTTAGGGGATATCAAAGTGAAGGGAGCCAACTACATATGTATGCCACACTTTTTTTTGGAAAATGAATCTGGTAACCATATATCTTTAGCCCCCCAAAATTTGAATTACGCACTGTTTGAGTCCAAAGTCAGAATTAAAATGATTGTGATGTGACAAAATGTGACAAATTTCATTTTCACAAGACATTACAGACCATCCCATCCTTTAACCTACTTAACCTTTCAGCAAGAAAGAAAAACAAAAAAACATTTTCCCAAATGTCAGATTTTGTCCTCAAAATATTGCAAACAAGCAGAAAAAGTTTGGGTCAGAATTAGTAATATGACGTATATGACACTCTGGAAATGAGGAGATTTTCCACACGGTGTTAATGCCAAGGACAGATAATAGAAAAATACATCATTATCTCCAGTTGCTTCCTGCTTTCACTGCTTCTTCCTTTATCTCGTTTCCCCATTCTTCTTTCATCTTCAGTCTCAACCCGCCTCCCATACGTGGCCGTGAAATGCAAAGCATTTCCCCCTTTTGAAGTGAACACTTGCGTTTAAAACTGTGAAGACTGCTGCATGCAAGTCAACACAAGGTCACGGCGAGTTTCCTCTACTCTGTATTTTTTACGATCGTGCAAGTCGTTTTTAATAGGATGCATTTAAAGCTATAGTTGGTAATCCTGTTCAGAAACACTGCTATACTGGGTAAAATGGTCCTTCCATCCTGAAAGCAGTCAATACATTATGTATTCACAAAAAGGTGGTTAATTAAATAAAATCAATCTCTGTGGGGGCTGCTGTTCGGTCCGAAGGCTATTGATGCATTGTATTGAAATTAAAGCTGTGTATCTCCCTGTTTTTAATATACAACACTGCCCTGTGTCTAACATAAGGCCAGAATAAACGTAACTTTTATATTGAATTAACATACTTGGTTTATTGTTGCTAGCACGTACCTCGGGCCCGGCTGCCTTTACATGAATGCTCTTCTAGTTTAGACATTACAGTCAGGCAGTCTTGTAGACAGCTCAGGGGGCCCATCAGGTAGTGATAGTGTACCGTAATGCTTTGAATATCCATTGAACGGAGCGGCTTCATTGCTAACCAAAGTCGTACTTACACATTTTAAAAGATTTTTGAGCGCATTGTACCACATAAAAATCGGTCAGTAAGCACAACTTTAATCATATATAAGGCACACCCGATTATAAGGCACACCATCATTTTGAGAACATTTAAGGATTTTAAGTGCTCCTTTTAGTCCGAAAAATACGGCAACACCTTTAAACACCCCCATGGCTTGAGGCGATTCTAAAGAAACTTGGAGGCCTTTTTTCTTCCCATCTTCTTTGCAGAGTGCCAACATTCAAAAGGTCATATTTTTCTACTTTTATTTCCACAAGTTTGACTTCATTGGAAAGCTTAGAGTCCACTCTTTCAGAATCTGTAAATGACTCAAAATGGCACTAGGGAGACTTAGTTAACCTAATTGTGCTGTGGCTAGTCACAAATATTCAAGTCTTTCAAAAGAAATACTCACAATGGCTAATTTTTATTTATTTTTGATGAGAATTTAATTGCAGCTAAACATTAACCGAGTTTCACTAACAAAAGCATTTTCTAGGTGAGAAAAATGTTAGAGGACACAGTTCATCCCGATAGCTGCTGATATTCTGTTTTAGTTAAAATAACTTCAGTGTGACAAAATGCTTTCAGTTGTAGCTCTATAAAAGTTTTTTAACAGTTTAGTGGAAAGCCCAGTCCGTTTCAGTTTCCCGAGGAAGAAGAGCCGTTGGTGGGCCTTTTTCACCAGAAAGGAGGTGTTCAGTCTAGGAGAGGTTGGAAGAGATGTGAATGCCTGGAAACTTTATGCTGTCAACACTTTCCACCACCCCTTGTATGCTCCTCTTTGCATACAGGGGGAGGTGGTCTAGGAAGAACCTTCTTTAAGAAAGAAAAAACAGCCTCACAAAAGATTTTATCCCATTCCTTTAGCCAAATTCATGGGATGTAAAAGCGTGAAAATCGTATTTCAGCCCCAACAAGGTGATTTCCTAATAGCTGCAGCAGACTCAACTCAAGGACGATGCACCCCTCATGTCCAACATGGGACATCGCCGATTGGACGGCGCCGCCGTTTGAAACCATGAATGTTTTCGGTAACTTCCGGTTCAAGAGCCAAACACCCTGAATAACTTCCAGTTCAAAAGCCAAACGGCGCCGTCGTCCAATCAGCGATGCTGATTTGATTGGTTAATGTCATCGTGTTTTAAGTTATTGTTCTAGGTCTGAAAATGTACATTTTTTTTATATATTGCTTTTAATTTGTTGCCCTGTTTTTTAAATATGTTTGTGTTTTTATTATGTTGTGTATTTCAAGATTCTGTTTTTTAATTTGTACTTGTTTCAAGTTGATGTGTTTACAATGTTTTGAGTATGTTGTGTTTTTTATTTTTTTAGTTGTGTTTAGAGATTTGTGTATGTGGTTTGCACTTCAGGTCTGCCGTACAACACTGAAGAAATTATCTACAAGTAGAAAACCAAATACGAGTGGGGGTCAACAAGGACGGAGATGCAGATAAACAGAGTATAGAGGAAGAAGCATCACTGATGCATAGCAAGGGAGCAGATAAACATACGAAATCAACAGGGAGGGACAGAGGAATAGGTTTGGAAAGGGAAAAAGAAGCCACAGAGAAAAAGAAACAGACTTGGGGAAGTATGAAGGACAGATGGAAAGCAAATAAAGACAGCAGAGGCAGCCGCCTTGTGTGAATTTCATAAGACGGCGTTAGACAGCAAACACCACAAAAAATAGGAAGCTATTGAAGAGGAATATAATAGAAAGGGGAGATATGAGGTAGGGAGGGGAAAAACATGCCACCTGGACGACTATTTGACATCAAGTTAAGAGATTTTAAAAAAACAGCTTTTTCTAACAGAACAGGTTGCCGATGGAAGGCAGGGAAAATAAATCTGTATTTTTAATGAAGGACACTTGAAATGATTTTACCATATAAATTAACAACAGGATTGTTTTTATTACACATTTAAAAAGGGGGGGGAAACAGTTTTGACATAAGGGAAGCAAGATAGGGCATAAGGGCAATGAGGGGTGGAAAACACACCGAAACATAAGCCCAGGGGACATCCAGACACTAAACTGGATCCTTTCTGATTAGATTTCCTCTTCTCTCTCAGCTCAATTTCTCCACCATTTTCTCAGGCCTCACTGTTGGCCTATTAATTAAATCTAGCTTTTCTTGTAATGAAGCAGATGGAGGAGTGAGGAGAGGAATGCAAAAACCACCACAGCATCCAGAAGGCAGCGAGGACAGGGAAGAGAAAGGCCAAAAGGGGAGAGAGACAGTGCATGTTAATGAGGGGGAGGATGGACAGGAGGAGACGGAGCAAGAGGGAGTAATATATAACCGAGGACAGACCAGAGGACACAAATCCAGCATTATTTACCAGCATTGCACACAGCGGTGCAGAGGCTGCAGCATAAAAACCATTCACAAGGGTGCCGACGTTAAAGCCATTTATCTTTAAGACGAAAAGCTTATAATTTGTGTGCACCAGACGGATGGAGATAATCAGCACAACAGACCGGCCTTTCTTCCCACAGCATCGAGTGAACTGCAGCTGCTTCACAGATTCAGACGCACCACAAAGTGAGACGCCAAATCATACAAATACGAGCCGAAAGTCAACTTTCCCACTAAAGGAGGAAGTCCTCGGAGTTGGGATAATTAACTATGGTAACTAACCTTTTCCACAAACTTTGACGTTTTTGGTTTTCTTGTGAGTCCTGTTAGGCCAGTGGAAGACAACCTGGCTTCTTCAAAGTCATCGAGTCAAGAATCAGGGGTTCATTGACATCTCAAGGACAAGAGATGCTTGTGTGGTGCAATTACACATGTTTTTAAAGTTATTTAATGTTTATTAAACAACTGTTGGTCTGTTAAGTATGGTCCAGTGATCATCAGGGAAACAGGCTTTGATATTGGGACAATAGTTAAGAGAGTGATTCGAGCACTGGCATTCTTCTAACAGCAAAGTCTGCACATATTTAGAATAAATGAGCAACTTATTTTCAACTATAAGAATTTAACAGAAATAAACATCCAGAGAATCACTACAGAATACTGTTTATCTGAATTAACACCATTTCATATCAACAAATCATCTCTACTAGGCTGGTGAAACTTAACTAAACTAAGCAAAATTAAGATAAAAAGATAAGGAACTATGTACACAAAAGAAACAAAAGGACAAATCAAAATGATTGAAAACCATCATAAGAATGATTCTGTGAATCTTGGTTCACTGTAGATCCACGTAAGAAAACCAAAATTCATCTCAAAGAACGTGGAATGAGGTTAAATTAGCTTAATTAATTTAGAACATCTGTATGTGGTTCAACCCATTCACAATGCAAAACCTGAGTTAGATAGAAAATTTGATGAAAAAACATTTTAAGGAATGAAACACTTGATTTTCTTAAATTATTTGTACAGAAAATAATTAGGACTGAAATTGGTAACTTAAGAAGCTAGAGGGCAGACGATCGATCATAAAAGAGGCACATCTGGGCCACGTGGCAATTAGCTTGCTGAGCTAATCTTAAATTGCACAGAGCACCCTTAAATTGGACATTAATATTCCCTATTAATGCTGTAATAACGCTCACAGCACTACCAGAATGGCGGAGCTAAACGAAAACAAGCGTTATGTTTAAACAAGGGTATTAGCAAGTTATAAAGGAGGCCAATAGCAATACTAGTGAATATTTGGAGCTTATTTAAAAAGACTTAAGCTATATTCGGCATAATGAGTGGACCGGAAAACACAAACATTAATGTCCCATCGGTGTATAAAACCCTTATGGAAATAAAGTTTGTCATAACCTTAAAAACACCCAACAAAACTTTCTGTAAGACCCGTCTGCGGTCTTCCCTGGTCTTTATGATGCTTTTTTTTTTTTTTTAAGTAATGTTCCCCAACAAAGATTTGAGGCCTTCACAGAACAGCTGGCTTCATACTGAGATACAATATCCATTGGACTCTTCACTAATTGACATACAGGCAGACTGTGTGACTATTGGGTAGCTTCTGAAAGCAACTTATACCACTGGGGTGACAGAGTAAGGGAGGCCAAATGCAAACACAACACCACAATAAATGTTGGTTTAAAGAGCTCAAAATCATGTATCCTTTCCTTCTACTTCTAAATTATGCAGTCCCTTTGTTGATCTATCACATAAAATCCCAATAAAAAAAAATCGCTTTTTGTGGTTTTAATGCAACTGTGGTTCAAGTGTTTTTCTGTTACACCAAGCAAGCGTAATATCTACAAAAGCCTCTATTTAACGTTTTTGTATAACCATGAGGTTCTAGCGTTCTTCAGCATTAATCTGAATCTATACGCTATAGCTGAAGTTTTCTATCAAGGAAAAGTTTAAGAAACACTTGTATGGCTTCATGTTATGAAAAATAAAGATGAGCATGTCAGCCTTGAAATTAAAGATTAAACGTGGACAGCCTGTGAAGAAGCGCACTGTTTGACTTTTACCTCAACATCTAACATATCTCAGCATGTTTCAAGGTCCTCCTGGGATGCAGTATGTGTGAGTACAACCGCATAATGTCTGGAATGATGTGTAAAACTAATCCACTGATGTGTGTCTCTAAACTCTACACAGATTGATGAAATTTTCACCTTATGGCTTTCGGCATCTTCAAACTTTGAGAAGTTTGTGCTCGGAGTTGGACTTGGGGTGAACCCTGCGGCTAAAGCGAAAGAGTCCAATAAAAGTCTTGAAGTCTGCAACTATATAAGTGAGTATAGTCCAAGCTTTGTGTTTGAGATGTGGCTTACAGTGAAATCTAATTTCACACTAGTTTCAATACCTTCTTTACAAGTCAAAGCATTTCACAATTAACTAGATTGACTTCCATGCAGCAGAAACTGAATCCACTCCATTCTCCACTTTCTTAGAGGTTAAGTGTTTCAATTGAAAGTTATGATTATGTAATTATCAAAATGCTTGATTCGTAATTGAGCAAATTAACAGAGAAACAGAAAAATTTAATTAAACTGGTCTGAATGCTATTTAAGTACACAAGCGGAAAATTACACAGTGGAAGTCAAAGAAAAAAAACAAAAACAGAAAATGTAGATGTAGACAAAAGTAAATTACTGTCCACAATCTGAACATAATAGAAAGACAAGAAAAATGCTTTGTTGCCGTGATGGAAGACACAAATATACCCATTACAGCAATGAGTCAATCAGTGTAGTTTACACAAGAAAAAGTCACACTGAAACTAATGTTTAGCATCAACTATATGCAATAATAGAATGTTAATAGAAAAGAGAGACAACTGGAAAAGCCAGAGAAAAATAAAAATCAGCCTTGGATAGACAATTAAAACAGTGACTTGATGTTAAAGAGCCATAATTTAACAAATGAATACCAGCTTGATTATAAGGGTCAGCAAGAAGTATTTGTAAACTTCACCGAGAGGCGTTTTAATGTCCATGATGATACATTTTATGATTGCAAACCACAAAGCAATCAGAGAAATACACCAAAGTCTTTCTTAGACGATGGCTTGAAGAAGATTCAACTCTTCCACAAGGCACTGCGAAGGGAGGGAAAGCATCTCAATATTATGACCTGCATTTCTTAATTCAACCTTGAACAAAGTTTTTATTTTATTTTTTAAAGCTGGTTATTCAAATATCGTCATTTTTGTGGCCTTTTAATGAAAGTAGGCTGACAGGAAGGGGGCTCAGAGAGAGGAGGAAGACATGCAGCAAAGGTCAACAGGCCAGAGTTGAACCCAGGACGGCTGCATGGAGGACTAAGGCCTCCATATATGGGTCGCGTGCGCTACCCCTGCACCACCGGCACGGCCCAAAGCTGGGTATTTAGAATTAAAACAATTAAATAAATACAGACTCATAACTGAATGTTTCTGGTAAAACTGTTTTAATCCTAGAGCGGTCAGATCCATCGCTTGAAGATGCCTTATCCACTGAATATAGTACATTTCCTGATTGCTGCTACCTTTGTGTATTACTTTGTGTTTTTTGTTTACATGAAACAACAATAAAAATATCTATTCTATATCCTCATAAGTAAAACCCCAGTATTAAAAAAAGATGCATTTTCCTTTCACATTGAAATTCGATCCACGCTGCAGCCTCGTAAGGAAACGATCAGCGTTGCATCCCAACAGGTAACCAGGCTTCATGACAGACAACACAGAGGCGTTATGGCTGCTTTTACATCTAAGAGAGATTTCATCTGTCATTTCGCCCCATTATATTCCTCTCACAGCTTCATGACTAACAGGCTGATGAATTATTTGAATGCATGCACTGGAGCTTGGCACTCAGTCTGCTTGTTAGCACGTGGGAGTGACGAGCCAAGTATGTTGACAAGACGCATACAACCTGTGATAGGCTGGTTCAGAGAGACAAAATCCAAGCACCCACTTAAAGGCTTCAGTGGGTCGAATCTACAGTATGTTATGCAAAGTGAATCATGACTTGACAGATCCCTGGCGGTTCATGACCGCACAATTAAATCAGAAAACAAGCTGACATCTTCATCGGTCTTGAGTGAGAGGCAGCAGCTTTAGCTGGCATCTCTGCGGGGGCCAGGAAAATGTCAAGGTTCAGGTGGAGGCTGGATTCTCCAGACTGTTCACCTCGTTTTAGCTCATCAATCTTGCTTCACATAACCTCGGCCAGATAAGCTAGGAGTCGTGTCTGTACGTTCATCACGCCTGATTTCTGCAGTGCTGCAATGACGACTGTCCTAATAGGCCTAATTTTACAACTTCCCTCACAAGACATGCCTTCTATTCAAGATAAATGTGTTGGGAAGTCAGTTTTAGGGAATCTATGTGGCTCCTTGAAATTATCCCACAACAGCATATCGGGGTATTTTATCTTTTATTAAGCAATAATGCCAGAAAGAAAAAAAGTTACGCTTCTAAACACACTAATCAGAATATACTGGATTTTTCTCTCTCTCAAATTATGTTACTGCTAAGGCGACATTGTTCCCATAATGCCCTTCTACATTTCAACAAGAGTAAAATATGACTGCCAACATCTTTTAAAAGACCTAATTTTAACCAACTTTCTGTAGGTGGTTCCGCCAACTTCTCCAATATGGGTGCTTCACAGCGACGTGTACTACCAACGGCCAATCAGCAATCCAGTGAATAAATGGAGATCAGTGGCGCAGACCCACCTCACTGATACCAGTTAACATCTGGGGAGCTGATGTTGAGATAGAAGAGTCCTGTAGGTACCAGGGTGTTCACCTGAACAATTAGCTGAACGGGACACTGATGCTCACACCAGACTCTACCTGCTGAGAAGGCTGAGGTCTTTTGGGGTGAGTGGAGACGTCCTGAAGACCTTCTTTGACTCTGTGGTGGCATCAGCCACATTCAATTGTGTGGTTTGTTGGAGCAGCAGCTGTTCTGTAGCTGAGAGGAAGCGGCTGGATAAACTCATTAAGGGAGCCAGCTCTGTCCTGGGATGCCTTTTGGACCCAGTGCAGGTGGTGGGAGACAGAAGGACTGTAAGGAAAATCACCTCACTGATGGACAATGTCTCCCACTGCATGCATGATGGAGCTGTTGCAGAGCTGGAGAACTCTTCCAGCGACAGACTGCTGCATCCTAGATGCTCAGGCGCTTCCGCAGGTCGTGTCGTTTACGCCAGTGATTAACATGACCCGCAAATATTTTTAATATTTCATCTTACGGCTATTTCCCCATTTAAAAAGACAATTTTCAAGCACAATCCATGGTTTAAACAGAGCAATCTGTAAGTGTACTTTTAATAGATGAGTGGAGTATACTGTGCTCTTCACAGCCCTGATAAACAGCATAATTATTGTCATTGTACAAGTCGCTAAGGGACTGTATCTGAAAGTTCCCACTGATAATTTAACCATCAGGTTGCAATGACTCGACTCACTCCGGTCGGCTGGTGTGGACAAACGTCTTCTTCATCGAGTCAAACGAACACTCATGCATCTTATTTTGGGCTTCAGTGCACTGAGCGTACAGTAGGTCGCAGTAACTCAGTGCTTCTTGTAGACCTTCAGTAAGAGTTACAACCATCTGAAGACCATAACTCAACATCTCAACACACTTTGGCGTCAAGATCAGGAGACGTCTGATGTACAGGTCGCAAAGCCCTCAAAACCACTACCATCCCCTAATGTACATCTGTCCCAGAGCCAAGACATGACTCATTTTGATATTTAATCCTTTTTTTCCCCAATCTTTGATGCGACTTAAAGCCTCAGGATCCCCAAGCCTGTGAATAAGACATTAAAAGAGAGCCAAGAGGGATTATCGGATGAAATGTATGGAAATTACATTTTAATTTATCACGTGGGATATGGAAATTCATGCAAATTAAAGATTTAATTAATTCTAGTCTTGAGTTTATCAGGCTTCTGTCCTTTATGGATGTGCAGACTGATCAAGTTCATAAAATACAGAGGTTAGTAGCGTGAATGCGAACAGTAATTGAAATTCATTTCAGACCTGGGTTTTGTTCTTTGCATTTTTTTTTTATTTGCCTTATAAGTAGCTTGTTCACTTGTAAGAAACCATCAGGAAAGTTTTAAAGTTGAGTTTTGGTTGCTTTCGGGTCTTTTCTGTGATTTTCTTTAGGACCAACATGGCAAATGTGGCGGACACGGAACACTGGCAATTGCTCCGAGTCAAAATCCATTTATGAAAGGTCCAGAACATTTAGAGATTAACTGAGAAAACCTGCCGCTGACCAGATTATCTGACTTTCAGGGAATTGGCGCATCTAAAATTTACGAATCTGAGGTTTTAATCCATCAGTGAATGGAAGCAGGTCCCGCCGACAGCAACCCTCCTTGAGGTGGAAAGCTGGTAACGCGTGAAGACTGAAACGTTTGTCATTTTCAGCATCAGTGAAAACAAAGAGGAAGAACAGGTGTAAGAAGTTGCTTATTTTATATGAAGACAGACATGTCTGTTCTTTAAAGCTGCTAGAGAGCAAAACTTCTGCTGATAACAAGAAAGCCTTACATATTACAGAGAAGTTATTGTTTTGTCCTCTGGGGCCTTAAACTATCTGGGAATATGGTTGATTTAGAAATGTCTCCAGTCTTTTACGTTAAGGTAAGACTCAACATTCTCTAAGCAATGGATGTTGTAATGCTAACTGTGCTAAATGCGATAGGAGAAACTAAAAGTTTAAATTGCCAACCCGACATCATTTTATCTTTGTTGTAAGACAGTAAAACCCTTCCATACGGCGACCACTCTTACACATTAGGTGTGAGATCACATCTGATTCTAATATAGAAATACAATTGAATGTCGTCAAATCTGGAAGGCTAGAATTAAATTTTATTTTAATCTTTTTAAGGTCCTATACTGTATAAAAAGGTGATTACAGCACAGCTTGCGTTGTAAAGCACTTAGAGTTGCCTGGTTGCTTATGAAGGAGAAATATAAGGGATCCAACTGTTTTAGGTTTTTTTTTTGGAAACAAAATCAGTATGAAATGTATGAAATGTGACCTCCAACCACCTGGTAGATACAATAACCGATCTGTAACTACTCTGGTCACAAAGAGTTGATGCTTGTTAATTTTCTTTAATTCCTTGCAACTGTGAAACGTGAAAAAAACATTCTACTTTTAATTTTAGACAGTGTTGCCAATTAACCAACTTTGTTGCCATATTAAGCGACATTTAAGATCCCTGAATAAATTTTTTTTCAACCAACTAGCGACAAATCCAGCAACTATTTACCGTTTTTGGCGACTTCACATGAAAGCACCAAATTATCTGCCGTTACTATCTTGAGGCAGCACCAAGTGTTGCAGTTAGTCCCTCCTCACTTGCCCAAACGCCGTTTCACACACACACAGCTACAGCTGTCTTGTTCTGAAAGCCCCGCCTGCAGTCAGAGCAGAGAAAAGACCTGCTCCACTCATTAACATTGCAAATGTACAACGCATGTGCAAAACTACTGGTAGTTCCGCCCTGAATTATAAAGCAGAATATAAATATAGTTTTTAATCTAGTCTTTCTTTCTGAAACTGTTACACTACAATAATCCCTGATTCACACACACAGCTCTTATACTGTGTGCCTCAGATAACTGTCTTTTTGGTAAAATCTGATTTAGTGTGGATTGAGACAATGCATAAAATTTCATTAAGTTTTTTTGTAGCTCCAAACAGTGTCATAAGTACATAAATAAATATGCAAATTAGGTGATGATGTTATCTAGTGACTTTTAGGACAGCCAATAGTGACTCTCTTTTCTGAGGAATTGGCAATGAGCTGCAATGAACGGCTAACACTGATGCTAACCGCTAAGCTAACCAGATTCATAAACACTAAACGTACGCATGCACAGCCATCAAGTGGAAACAAGGGACATGGATGCACACTGGCGTTACATGAGCGCCTCAGAATGATTGGCATGTGGGACGACCAGTAGATAAGGTGATACCTCTGAAACTTGAGGGAAAGAGAGGGCGAGAGCAGGAACAAAGCTAACCAATCACTGCTCTTCAGTGCAAAGAGCAGTGATTGGTTAGATTTTACAGGCCTGCAGCTCTCACAGATCAATTTTTTAACCTTTTTGTGAATACATCATTATTGACTACGTTCAGGATGGAAGGACCATTTGACCCAGAGTATAACAAAAAGTGATTCTGAACAGGATTACCAATCATAGCTTTAATAGCAGATACAATCTCATGCAATTTAAAACCGTCAGACAGGATTTTATTTTATTGGTTGTGCAATAAAGTTCGATCATCCTGAAAATATATTCAGTATTTTTCTGATTCTTCTGGCAAAAAGAATTGAAGCCATTTTGGGAGCTACTAGTTCTCTTTAACTAATGAGCATGAAAAAAAAGCTCTTTGGGATGTGATTGATAAATTTATTCTACGTATGTGGAAACTGGATTCTGCTTACTAATGCTGTATGGAAGGCAGAAATGTCTAACATGTTGCATCTAGAGACAGGCTGTTTAATGAAGACATGTGAGACTCTTCTGAAATACATTAAAGGCGAGTACGTGCAGCCTTTAGCAACCTTGTAAACTTCAATATGGTAGGTTATATAATTTTAACCTGTCAAATCCTCTTTACTTTTCTTTCCACCTTTCCATATCTGTCAAAATATTGAGTCTAATAATTTCATTGAGGTTTATAGTATATGTGCTATGTTATTTAAGAGTTTGGATGAGTTTTATTTTCTCGTTTTGTTTCTATAAAATAACTCCTAGTCACAAATACACGTTACAGCAATCTTCACATGGTGAGAGGATCCACCTATTTGAGTCAGAACATTGCTGTTTTTACCTGGTAGTCGACAAGTAGAACGAATGACAGGTTTGTAAACTTTGTATAATTTTCATCTTCACTGTTACTTTGTTTTTTTATGCCCATTAAAGTGTCCGGGTCACACGCTCACATGACCAAAACACGACTTCTGTTCAAGGAAACAGCAAAATAATGTCTTCAAGTCTTAAACATCCCAAATTTGTGAAACCGAACATGCAAAAAATTATGTACAGTGAAGAAAATTAAATTAAATCTGGAGATGCATAAACACCGAGACGCACATACTTTCTGGTCTTAGGAGCTTTGGTATGTTTTAATTTTACCTTTTTGACTAACTGCTGATTGATCCAAATTACACACGATTAACGTAGGCTCTATGGTTTTTGTTGCAGGAGATGAAGAAACAGGGAGTCAGTTTACAATGCGTCAATCTTGGGATCCCCAGTGGCCGCAGCGCTGCTAAGCAGGTAATTAATCCGCTTAATGGCAGGTCTGGCTCTGTGCTGTGGTCGTATCACAAAAAACTTAGAAATAAAAGAAAATTCCCACTAATTTGGTCAAACATCGGTGCTGTTTTTTATAATTACTGGAAATGTGTCAATGAAACTCCACACAGATGTAAAGACCAATCAACAGAGCTGATTTTCACAGTTAACATGTTTTTTTCCCTTAAAGTGACTATTTACAACTTAGTTATACATCTTAAACTACTCATGGATGCTAAAACTCAAACCAATCGTCCAAACGTAGATCTTTAGATATTAAGACAGGATTAAAAGCACCGGAAAGCCTCCTCTTATGGAGCTGAAAATAATTTTCCACAGGGGATTGTAATCATAAGCATCCTTTGTATTGTCATAAAAAGCCTTTGTATTTTGCTACAAACAAAAAAAGGTCCCCCTGGAGTCAGGACCCGTAAACACACAAGCGATGCAAAAACATCCCTCATTCTTATTCATGTGCTTACCTCTCAATCACTCACTGTACGCTCCGTCGCACAATTATAATCACCTTAAAATTATTTCATGACGTGCTCATGAAGCCAAACAAAACTCCTGTGGGTGCACACACCAACATACACACAGTCAGGAGGACTCGCACGTTGACACCAAATGCACAACAAACCCAGACTCAGTTGTGTATCTCGGCGTTTCCAGACATACGTGAAAGTTGATTTTTACCAACAATGCATACTGTAACGTAACGCTTTGGATAATTGCCGACGATTCAAGTCTAGAGACTCCATGCATGCCTGCTAAACAACTCGGCAGCGTTTCCTTGTCAAAGATCATCTCACGGACACAGAAAAACAGCATGTGGCCACAGGAGAGGCTGTTTAGTTTAATGCTACATCTGCTTCCTCGTGGCACCTCAGGGGACACAACTGGACGGGATTATCGAGCGGATTGAGATAAGAGCGCCGGCAGGACATGGGAAAAAATCCATAAAATATACCAAGATCCATGAAGAGAGAGGAGGTGGAAAGGAGGACAAAGGGAGAACAGGAGAGGAAAAAATTATGGACGATGAACATTTTCTTTGACAGAAGGCAGAGAAGAAAAAATAAACACGTAGAAAGCCAGATTGAGCACATTAGCTGCAAACAAATGTAAAATAATCCTGAAAAAGGACCCGTCTCTGGAGCTCTACGCATTTCACATGCTCAGAGAAGAAGCGTAAAAAGGCTTTGCAAAACTCAAGTGTGGAGAAGAGAGGGCGATAAATGCTGATGTGGCAGCAAAACCTTTAAGTTCTCCGGCAGATAAAATATAAAGCCAACAGAGAGCAAGGGATGCTGGCCGCTTTGTCAACATTTAACTTCTAAGATATGAAAGGAAGACAGAAAAAAGAATTGCTGCAGGAGATCTAACAAATTTCACGACTAAACTGAAGGACTTACAGATGGAAATGGAGCATTACCATCCATGAAGACCAGTGGCTTCACGGTAATATGCATTAATGCAAGAAACCTCTACATATTCAAACATATCTAACCAACACAGACCTCAGAATTTAGGCTCAATTATCCTCACAGCAGCTGCAAGTCTCAAATCTGCCCAAATTCACTTTGTTTCACTTTCTGCTTTCTGTTTCCAAAACTAGTTTGTCAGACCCTCCGTCAATTAACCCAAGGCATTGTTTCTGTCAGTCTCAATCTACCTCTGTCACTTTTTTCAGCCTGAGGAAGATGGAGAGGGGTCGTTTAACACCAATTAGCAAATCCAAACAATTTAGCAACCAGGTGCAGCACAAACGTTTTCATTAAAAACCTGATATATTAGCGTCAGCACATGCACAAACATCCAGCTACTGAAAACGTGACAAGTTTTCTCAAGCACTCAAAACCAAGAGCAAAAAAAAAAAAAAGGCCAAAACAAATATTTCCACTAGTACTGCAGAATGCATCATTGATATAATCTGTATTCTCCTTCCAACAGATATTCAGACTGCTACAATCAGTCTCTGCTTTTTATAGTCATCGCAGTACATTATACCACTGCTAATTATGCAGCCTAAAATGAGACAAAAAAAGGAAAGATAATAAAAAACAAACATTTGTGTTGTGATGATTCCTCTTTTAGTGACAACTAAACATTCTGCAATAGCGACTGGCCGTGTCTCGATACCAGTTTCTTCTAGACCGAGTAGGAGTACTTCAGTTTAGATACTTCCTGATTCCAAGTACTGATACTGAGTACTTAATAAATTTGAACTTCTACATCACACATAACTTAATTTACCACTGAAAACAACTGATCATCAATAGCGATGAATTTGGTCAGCTTATCCTTACCGGACGAGGACTGTCTGTTGCCATTTTTTCACGTTTCTTGAGCAAACTCATGTTTAGTCTTGAAATGCTTAACCTAACTTTTGTGTTAAAAGGCGCCATTTTTTGCCCCTCTTCACTGCTTGGCTGAGCACAGCAGACCTTTTTTAGTATTCTCAGTGTTTACCTAGAAATATCTCCAAACCACAGACATTTTCGCCCCCTCTGCTAGCTAATTTATCTCTTTTTTGGAGGGTCAGCAAACAACCTCTTGGTGTATGAGCCCCACCACCTGGTATGGAGTGGCGTTTAGCCTTTGAGATGCAGCGTAGGAGGAAAATCAAGCACATGAATGATTGTATCGGTTCAGAGTTTTGGGTTTCTTTTACAAGTACGAGTACTTAACGCAGATTCCTTGATTTCAGCCAGTTCAGCATATTTGCGAGAATGATTGAAGCAGAGGCCACAAGCTAGGTCCGCATTTACAGTACAATGCGTAGAAGATCATTTCTATATTTCATCTTAAAATGAAGCGTAGAAAAAGACTTCTAAATAAATGCGTTTTTCATATGAATACATTTACAAAGGAAATGTTTCATTTATACGTCTCTATGGTGTGGGGAAAACACTGTCAGACCGCCATTAAAATTTTCATCTTGCGCACTCCCTCTTAAGCCTCGTTCTTAGGTTCGTATTGCAGCTTGGACGAAATGGACCAAGCATGCAGGAAGCACTGAGGAAGTACCGAGAACCCTAGCTAGGTTAAATCTAATCGTTAGACTGGAACATCAAGTTAATACATTTATAAAATGGATTATTGAGCTTCATTAACTGATGACAGCTTTATTTTTATTTAGCTCAACAATTTCTTAATTAGAAGAAATAAAAAGCCTTGCAAATAATCAGCACATTTGGGAAGAAGTTTAAAAGTAATTTTTAATTGGTGTTAAGTCTCGGCCGAGGGTTTGCTGAACATAAGTTCTCTTCACAACATTTGACCCCCAGATGTAGACCCTCCCTCCCAGATCCAGATTTAAAACACAATTTCCTTTCTTTGTTGCTTCATCCACAAAGAGAACAACAATTTACTTGGCGTCTTCATTCTGAAGACATGAGCCTGGGGGAATAATTACACCACTTTCGAATCTAAAGGACTCCTGACCACCAATCTACCAACTGTCCAATGTCCCATGACAGAATCAGGCCTGCACACGCTCACACTAGCTTAGGTCACAATCTAACAGCGAGAGACACACACAGCACACAAAAGGAAAGATCATTTACAGACAAATTGCAGACAAATTGAACCTTGAGAGAGAGGAAGTTCAAAGGCAGAGCTGGAGCTGAATGCAGAGGCCGTCTCTCCATTTTACAAACACTTAAAGCCTTAGCATCTCGCTCCCACACAGTATTTGCTTTTCAGAATGAAAAAAAGTTACGCAACCCATTTTTTTAAACTCACAAGTTTGCAGCAAACAGCAAAAATCCAACGGCTACTTTTATGCAGAAATTAAGGGATGTAAGAAGAAGAAGCAGCCAAGAAGGTAATCGTATGATATTCGTACAGGACGCTATACTCCCAATGCCGTGTTACCTGTGATGCACCCGGAAAGAAAACCTTATAAGAATAACCGATGGCTTATTTTTTCATGCATGAAAGTAGTAAGCCTATAATATTTGTGTTCATTACTTTCCTGACTTCCTACCAAAACATCCACTACTAAAGCACAATCCAAAGTCGAGTTTAGAGGAGCACAGTTCTTGGGTAGTCGTTTTAATGTAGTCTGCAGCATGGCTAACAGGTTGACAGCAGGGGTTTTTGTAAAAATGGACAAAAGTCTTCAGCTTGATTGGCGCTCAAAATAACATTCTGCCAGCTGCAGAACTTTACTGGGGTAAGACAAATACCACTGATGTGTAACAAAGTGAGACCACACTACTAAAATGAACTATTCTTTTATCTGACAAATGGAAGAACTAATGCCCGTTGGTATTGTTCTAAAGATGCTGGTCAGAACTGGGGTAAAATGACAACTGAATGCTGCCATATTTTAGTGTTTAACTACTATTTTTGTCCAACAAGATCATTTGCAACTGTGGTGATTTACAGGCAAACCAAACTACCTCAGAAAGCTCAGATCTGTAGGTGGAGTGCCAGTTTGATAAGTCTCAAAGCATTTTTCAGATGTAATTTCTCCTCGTTTTCCTCCACAAATAAGTCAACAATTATTCAATTCATTCGCTTAAACTGAAGCTACAGACTTGGCTACCATTACTTTTGTCCAGGAAGGTCATTATGTTACACTTTGATGTCTCAATTCAGGGTTAAAAAAGAAACATCACTCTCCTGCAATTTTCAGCCATGTTTCTTGCTGCCTTGTCTCAGTTGTGGACATGAAAATGAACATAATTGAGAGCTACAAGCCTGAACGTGGTTGAAAAAGGTTTTAAAATGACAATATATGGCCTTTATAGTTACACTGCTGAAGGGCACAAGAAGCAGTGACAAGTTTGACATTGGTTTTTCACAGTTATAAGAAAAACACTGCCTGGTAGAGGTACCAGCCCTTTGGAAAACCTTGAAATATGACAGGTTTGAAAGAAATGCAGTGAGAAGGTGGAGGACGAGCCACCTCTGTAAAAGGGCAGGGGAAGTGGGAACTAGATGGGGATGTAAATGTCAATCCTTTATAAAGATACTTTGTGGAGTAGCATATCATCTTAAATCGTATGTAATAGAGTAACCAATTTGGAGCTTTAAACACTAATAACAGAGCTAAAATCCAGGTTTTTGTGATTGTTATCCGTATGTTTGAGGAAAAAGGCAAGAAAACCTCGTCTCTTTGGCTCAGTTAAAGTGATGCTGTCTCACCAGGGACTGGATTCTGTTTTCCAGTGTGTACAAAGTTCTCAGTTGTTGCAGACTATGTTTTGGCTTCTGGTCAGGAATACGTTCACATTTAGAAAAATCCATGTTCAGATTTGTTCAAGATTTGGCAGGTTAATTGCATACTGTTGGCTTTCTGATTGCTTTAGTGGCTGAATGAAATAAAAACAGTGTAGAGATGAGCAACACATTTTTCTTACAAATATTTCAATAAGAGCTCTGCAGGACTTTGAATGTCAGTCAAAGAAAAACCAAAATGTGTCCACCAATTAATGCTGTTAACGATTATTCCAATAATTGCTTCCCTACTGACTCTTCTATGCAGTGGTAATTTTAAGCATATAAACAAATCAAACACAACCGGGGTAAGAAACTAAACTGGGACTATAGTAGGCGGGGGGGGGGGGGGGGGTGCTCTAAATTACCTCAGGTGATTCTAGCATCGATAATTAAACAAATGTTACTTGTCTCTGGAAATTTCTCAAGATCTCATCTTAACTTTGGAGTGAAGGATGTTTTTTTAGCAATAATAGGTTTTGTATGCGTTTTTTTATGCAGAAGTATACTTTCGTGCACATACTAACAAAAATACATTATAAAGTTAGCATTTTATTTTGCAACCTATAGATCAAAATGAAGCCCACCCAATATCTCCAGAAATACTGGAAAATATTAGTTTGCATATTTAGTTTCGTATGTACACCGCAAAAACGGAACTAAAAATAAGTAATATTTTCCTGAAAGGAGTATTTGTCCTTGATTTGAGCAGGTAAATAAGATGATCTGCCAGTGGAATATGATTTTTGCACTTGAAATAAGAACAATTCATCTCCATCATCTTATTTCAAGTGCAGTATATCTAATTATCTCATTTTAGGGGTGAAAACACTCATTCCATTGGCAGATAATCTTATTTACCTGCTCAAATCTAGGACAAAAACACTAATTTTAAGAACATTTTTCTTTTTTTTAAGATCAGTTTTTGCAGTGTAGCTTGAACCAGACCAGCCTTTTCTCTGTCTTTAAAACATTTTAATGATGAGTGGTACAAACATACTTGGAAGCCATTTCTTGCTAGACCTTCGTCAGCCACCCGTAGTAATTAAAACATTAATTGATGGTGGCGAGACTGCCAGGGGGAGGGCAGAAAAGGACAAATTCATGACAGGACAGAGTAAAGATGAGGCGTGAGTCAGAGAAGGTGAGGCAACGGACGGCAAAAGGAGAGATGAATAAGCAGGGAAACGTTGGAGGGTGAATGTCAATGAGGGAATGACAAAGGTTAGACGGATGAAGGGGTGGGCGAGTGGGTGGGGAGGAGGGAGAGGAATGACAGTGAGTGGTGGACACACCGAAAGGAGACACTGACAGGTCTCAAATAACCCAGGAAGGACAGGGATGGGAAGTGAGGAGGCAACGGCCTGAAAATAAAGAAGGCACCGAGAAACGAATGAATTAATTTGACTGGAGATTGAAGTAAAGCGCCGGAGGGAGCGGTGGCAGATGAGACGAATGTGCTTGACGGACGAAAGGATGGATCGAGGGGAAAGTGGAAAATTTTAGACAAAATGCACGCTGACCATCACTTAAGATAATAACCCCTCAACAACCCTTTACTTTAGCCTCCAGCTATTTTCAACAAATCAGTTTTAGGACATCCTGTGACATTTTATGCCTCATTCTGGGATTTAATCTGCTCAAAAACAACAAAAAAAGATGTTTAAACATGAGTTATGGGTTAAACAGATTTATTTCCTCATATTGAGAAAGTTTTTTGTGGCTGTGAAGAGAAATGTGTACCTAGAAAATTTAAGAGGGAATTTCCCTGGAGCAATAATCCAACTATTTAGACCAAAAGCTAGGAGACATAAAAATTTTGCATATATCTTGACATTGGTTGAGGAAAAACTGGAGGAGATTCACTTCCTGAGGGGAACAGCGAGAAAAATTATAATATCAGACGAACAAATAGTGTTTAAAGGAGAAGTCCAGTCATATTCAGAATTCAAACTTCTGAAAGTACTTTAAATATAAATTACATACTGTTCAATAAATGATAAGTTCTTTTAATTAACAGTAATTTTCATTTGAATGTGCTTTACTGGAGGCATTTCTTGATAGCAACCTGACTTTTGACGAAATACAGCCATACCAGTTTGAGCCGAGGAGACCAAAACGGGACGATGTGAGTTGGACCTGTCTGCTGCGGCTGTGGTGTAGCGGCAGGCTCCTGTCGTCTCATTGTTGTGTTATTCTTCTCAGTTTGTTCTTCTTGCCGATCCAATATCTCAGTGTCAATATCAATTAAAATACTTTATTATAGACTACATAGATCATATTACCCTAATAATGATAATTAAAATGTAGGCCCTACACATTTAGGCCTACAACCAAATTAAATTATCTTATTTGTAGAATTCTTTTTATTCATTTGTTAACTGTTATAAGATGGTCCGACTGATTTAATTTATTTCTGGTTTTTCAGGCAGGGCCTTGCCCTCATGATGATATTGATAAGGACAAGAGAAATACATCAACCGAGCAGCCACCAACCGAACAAAACCGGCTTTTTGACTTGTTTTGGTGTTTGTGTGGAAGCTGCAATTTGATGACTGTAGATGAATCATATTGCTGTCGTGAAATAGACTGGATTCTGGAAAAAACTGATAACTATTCACAACAGGCTTGCATTATGATGATGGAGGAAGAGCAAACAATTTGCCTGAATGATGCTGTGTTACGGCTTGCCTTAACTGTGTCAATTCTATAATAATGAAATGCCACCAAATCCAGCACCAAACAGACTTATGCGGCTGGAAGCGTATAGACAGTTCACTCTATATGGCTGCGTCCTTCGAAGGACCCAGCCTACAAGCCTTAGGAGGACCCAGCCATCGGAGGATGCTCCGGAGGATCCTCAGCCGTTGGTAAATGGGACGGTCTAACCTTTGGAGCACTTCCTGGTTGCGACACAACGTCATCACGTCTACCCCAAGCCCGGGAAAAACAGCGCCAGACAGATAATGGATATGGAAATTTTTTATTTTTTTTATTTACTTGTTATTGGAGGACAGTCGGCTTAGACGGCTTCGGCGGCAGCAAAACCGGCGACGAATTTTTCTCAGACTGGGAGAGCGCAGTGGAGAGGTAACATTTACCTGCTATTATTTTCACCCAGGGGCCTGCTAATGATCATAATATACCAGTTATTAAACAAACGCTTGTCAGCAGATTGACAAATATGTTTAAATATAAAATGTTATATTTATTTGTAAGACTTGATATAAGTTTATCACTACTTTCAAAAAGCGCGCAAAGCACCTCGGGAAATCTTATGGCAGGCGAGGCCACTAAGGATGGTAGCGGTGCATCCTCAGAATTCGGGGACAAGGAGGACGCATTCTGAGGCTGCATTTTAAGCATCCTCAGAATTTTTGCCAAATGGGACAGCCTCCGCGCATCGTTGTGACGTCACCGGCCTTAAAATGCGTCCTTCGAAGGACGCAGCCTGTGAATTGAGACACACTATGGCTATACGACAGGCTTGGTAAAAAAAATAAATAAAAAATAGACGGGTCATACCATCTTGTATAGTTCTTGCCATTAGGAATAAATATCCTAGTGATTGAGTTTATCTTGGGTTTAAAGAAGCTGACAATGATGGCTAGTTGTTTTTGTATGTTGAACTAATAAAAAAAGACATGTAAAATTTATATAATGTGTAAGTTTTTAATCTTAGCATGGTGAAAATCTTTTTAATCGTAACCATAAAGTGAAATAAACAAATATATAATACAAGGTTTAAAAATAGAACAGGGGTGCCTCCAGTAAAGCACATTCAAATGAAAATTACTCTTAATTAAAATAACTTATTTATTGAACAGTATGTAATAATTTTATATTTAAAGTACTTTCAGAAGTTTGAATTTTGAATATGATTGGACTTTTCCTTTAAATATTTATTCTCCACTTATCAATTTTTTGGGCCAGGTGGATCCATAAAGCAACAAATAAATAAGGCCTATAAAAAAGGTTTGGCCACATATGACCCGTTTTTTCTCTGGCCAGAAGTTCCATGGCAAATCCTCTTCAATCCAACGACAAATTCGTGGTGGATCATGACTCGGAAAGGTGAAATTACCGTGTTTTTTTTTTCCCACTTTTACCCGATGTATTGCAACATCCAACTGCCATGCACGTGGGCATTATTGCTTTAACAATTGCTCTCACGAATTTCAATGGTGAAGTCCTCTCGAAATCCGAAATAATTGTTGTTGATCGCAGATGTGTATAATAGTTCCTATTGAATTTGCTTGTAAAGCGCGGAGAACGGCCCTCGGCTTACCGCACCGTGACGTCACTTCCAGAAGACGTCAGGAGTGAGGTGTTACCATATTTGGTCATTAATGGCCGCTCCCAGACTCAGTGATCGCGACGACAATAAATACTTTTATTTTTTTACTGATTAACGCTACATTCATTAAATCACCAAAAGTATTAGTTTTAGGTATAGATAATGATCCATTGATTCTTCCTTGCTGACTGGACTTCTTTAAAACCACATTTTACATTTGATGGTGCTCAACTTTGTCCATGGAGAGCCTACAAATCCTAATGTATGCATGAATGCTACTAACTGGTTTAATAATGGTATTTAATATGAACTGTACTTTACATGTTTCAAACCAAAAGTGCTAGAATACAAAGCAAAAAAAACCATTGAGAAAAAAGGAAGGAGAGCGGGTTTATGGAGCCCTCTTGATAAGCAATTATCAGACGTGTGACAATTATCCAGAGTTTATGGCGCTGGGGTTCTGCAGGTAAAATTTTGGCTGATTTTGCCATTGAAGTTTATGCTTAAAGACATTGAAGACACTAATGTAAAGTGTAGATATATCCAACCGATTCCTAGATCATAAGACGCATTTTGTGCCTTCTGTTAGCGACTTTCGGTTTGGCTTTTTTGCATGTAAACAGTATCCTACGATGGAAACAGGGGGACTTTCACATCTTAAAAGCGGATAATATAGCATTACCACTGGGGAGATTAATTAAAGAACTGGACTTTGACCATCTTATTTACCTTCCTCTTTAACACCAGACAAGAACAGAAGAAATATTCAAATTCTATGCATGTTCAATAACTAAGAGCTCATTAGTTATGCATTTTATTGTTCTTTAAGAGAAGCTGAGAGAGCTGAACACATTTCTGAATCATGAAATTGTGTTTAATTGCGTCGCCAGTCGATGTTTTTTCTTTTGCTAAGGACTTTCATTCTGCCTGTGCTTTGGTTTACATGTAAAAAGAGCACATGGGGGGGCCTTTCAATAACTGCTTTTTGGTCTTCATTCCTCATCAGTTGGTAACGAGGAACAATTCGTCTAACTCAAACCAGCTGAAGCCATAGTTTAGGCTTGGTTTGAATAAAGGTTTCAGAGTCAGACAGCGCTAAACGCATTCATGTTGGCCTTTGTCCAGCTTTAAAAATTACATGTGATGATTGTAACACGAACAAGAAATTAAGCTAAACTACAAACAAGTTACTTCAAAAACACAGTTTAACACAAACCAATAAAACCTCTTTGCTGCAGCTTTTACTCTAGAAGCTGCTAACAGAATCACTGCCAAGAATGAGTTTGACAAAAGAAATCTTACAACAGATGTTTTAACTGTGCACCAATAGCTGCATTTGTCAGCTGAACACATTGAAGCTTTAACGTGCCGGTGGAGCCTGTTGATGTTGAGCAGCAGGCTTAACATCACCTTAAGGGATTTTTTTAGGATTGAAACAAAGGAAACCTCCATGAAGTGGTTTATTCAAATATGTAGTGCAGTATCAGACAGTGATAGATTGTTTTTAACTGTATCATTACATTCTGAAGTCCTTTGTGAGCCCAGAAATCATGGTCATGTTTACCAGCTTTGCAGCAACAAGAACGTCAACATGGCATGAAAGGGTCATTTTAAAGCTCATGTAATTTTATAGTCTTTGCCACTATGAAAAATGTATTTGGGCAAAAATGGCAGCAGAATATTAACTTATTGCAGTGGTTCTCAAATGTTTTCTGTTGCGCCCCCCTTGCAAAAGGAAAAATTTGTTCTGGAGGAGCCTAACTTAAAACTGGATGCTACTTACCACAAAGAATTTTTTTAAAAATTTATATTTAAATATATTATATTTAAATCAAGAGCTAAATGAATAAATACAAACAAATCCGCAAAAGGATTTACAACCGTACTTATAAGGCCTTTCAGTTCAACAACAAATACAATCCAAATATGTTAAATTAGACTCCATGAGTCCATTCAGTGTCCACATTTCCTACCGACTCCAAAAGAAATCTGGCCCTGGTTTTCTAAGTGTTAGCTTTATAGTGCCTATTGTCTATAGAAAGGAGTATTTTTTTTTAAATCCAAAAGCTTCTCAAACAGGCCTCTTGGTCTGATACAGGAAGTGAGGAAAACGGGAAGCGACATGCATCGCTGTCATGCTTTATATACACTACAGGAGTGTAATTTGGGTACCAGATGCAGCTGCTGAGGCCTGAACTAGATTATACAACCCCAACACAGTGCTGAGGAAAAAGGGCTCTGAAGACATATGCCCTTGCAAATATTCACATTCAGAAAGATTGGATGTAAACCAAAACAACTGGACTGGAGCATCTCTAGCACCAAGGTTTGTTTTTAAAGAAACAAAAAATAAGCAGGGAAATATTAAATAAGTCAAGTCCAGCAGGGAAGATCAAGAAGCTGTTGAAAAACCAGCCACTGGTTTAATGTATTAAACTAAGAAAAAGGTTCACATTTAAAGAATAAAAATATCCAGTACTCATAAGATCCAAACTATTGCATCTTACATTATAAACTACAATAGAGTAAAATGAAATCACACAAGAAATAAAATACAAAAAAGAGCAAGAAAGCATGAACATTTAAGGAGAAACCATTTGAGGCCTTAGTCCGAGATTTTTTAGTCTGGAGCTCCATATCAAGGGGGAATTAAGGTACAATAAAGCCAAGTGAAGAAACGGAGCGACAAAAATGCAGAAAATTAATAATGACCGATAAAGAACGAATTAATCAGAAGGAATGGAAATGATGAAAGACTGGAGAGGCGTTTTGGAGAACAGAAAAGATCCCCCGCAAAAAAAAAAAAAAAAAATCACTGACAAGTGGGTTAGTAAGAGTCTGTTTCAACTCCACAAAGGCAGGAATGAATGTATGGAGACACTAGAGACTGAGAGCAGCTGAGGGGAAACAAAGCTCTGAGAATAATGGACAATGTTGGAATAAAACCCCAATGCAGATTTGTCTTTTGTCCTTTTCTGTCAGCTCTAATAGCCGTCTCTGTACTGCTCTTGTAAAGCAACACATTTTTGTAAAAAAAAAAAAAAAAAAAAAGCTTGAAATGAAAACCTTTTTTGACAGCTAAAACGTTCAACATGTGCCATGTTGTGTAGGATGCTGAAGAAATTCAACTAACGACTGCACTGTTGCTGCCAGCTTCAATGACCCGGCTGAACCCGACTGATGAGCTGAAAAATGGCTGGAAAAGAGTCGGCGTTAGAAGGGATACTGACATCAGTGGTAGGGTTTGTATTTATTGCAGAGAAAAGGGGCTAACAGCATGTTTGTTAAGTTAGAACCACCTGGATATATTTGAACTTGTCACATTTTCCAGGTCTCTGGGCCACTTTTCATAATCTGTATTTATTGGGAAGCTTCCTTAAACCTTCAAAGAACAAGAACTGTCAAGCCTTAGCCCCGCTGATCATCTAATGCCCAGTCTGTACCAGTGGGAAGTAAGTAAGTTGTTACCCAAGTCTACAAAAAGCTCAAATAACTTGGCTTCCTTTCATGTTTTGGAATCTATTTCAGTACTACTATATTGAATCAGGATGAGAAAGCACAGCTTGGATGCAATATTTGATGGGCTAATGTGCTGTAAGTGGTACGTACTCGTTTTCTTGTTGCAAATACATTTGGCCCGATAAAGGTAAAATAATCATATATTGAGTATTTTTCGCACTTCATTTGGGGGGGAAAAAAAGGTCAAAGAGGCCAGAAAAAGCAGGTCCAGCGCTTAGTTTCCACCAGGATAATTTGGGGAGTCCCATCATCTGCTGGTGTTGGTCCATTGTGTTTCATCAGTTCAAAGTCACAGCAGCTGTATACATGGACACCTCTGTGGTGTAAACCTTGATAGAGATGCTGATTTAATTTTCCTGCAGATCTTACAAAGGCATGAAATCTTAGATGGCATATGTTTCAATAAAAGACTAAAAAACTAAAATAATCACGCATTTATCTTAAAAAATTGTTGCCTTCAACATTATGGATTACTAGTAAACAGTAGGGATGCAACTATATATATATAGATGTGGGCTGATGTTAACATTATAGTAGGGAAATATGTATACGGATTATAAGGCGCATTAAATATTCTTCCAAAGTGTGTAATATCCCTCCGTCCCTCCATGTACACAGCTCTCCATGAAAGAGAGCTATCCATCTCTATTGGGAGGACAGAGTAGTGGACTAGACTGGCCTGTTTATAACATAAGGCCAAAATAAACGTAACTTTCATATTGACTTTACTTGGTTTATTGTTGCTAGCGCATACTCTGGGCTGCCTTACATGAATGCATGTCTAGTTTAGACATTACCGTCAGGCAGTCTGGTAGACAGCTCAGGGGTCCTATCAGGTAGTGACACAGTGTACCGTAATGCTCACAATATCCATCGAGTGGAGCGGCATCATTGCCAACCAGTTGTACTTACACATTTTAACAGATTTTTAAGCACACTGTACCACATAAAATCAGTAAGCACAACGGTAATCATATATATGGTGCACCATCAATTTTTGAGAGAATTTAAGGATTTAAAGTGTGCCTTATAGTCAAAAAATACAGTACATATACAGTATATCCTACTTTTTCAACAGTGAAACGACATCCACACTGCTGACATTTCTTCTCTGCTTCTGCTTTAACTGAAGCAGAGAATTACATCATCAAAAAACACTTTTTAATATCCGTTTAATAAGATGCCGATATGTTGGATGACTGACATCGGCTTACACCATCGGATATATCGTGCATGACTAGTGAATGAGTAAAACTTTCTCAAGCGTTAATAAAACACTGCAGAAAGCCCACTAGCAGCAGTTTTTAAAACAAACGGGTTTCAGTATAAGCATAAAATCATGCCAACCAAGTTTAATGGACTGCAATTTCTTCTCCATCTCATAAATACGCTTAGATAACTTTGACCCTGAAAGACATTAAAGCCTTTTGTCCTTTTCTGTTATTGGATCAAATATTTCAGTTTTATTGCTCAACACCAACTTCTGGACAAAACATTTATTCAAAGGGATTTTTGAGGACAACGCGGCACCAAGATGGTTTTCCAGCTGTAGAGAAACCCAGGCCAGATTTTGACAGCCCGGTTTAACGCTGGACCTGCTGCGGTCCGTCTATTTTAATTAGAGCTTGACCTTTAATTTAGACGTGAAACCCTGATGAACACAACAAAAACAAAGACTGGTGGATCTGTGATGAGGCCGAGGCGCTGCGCCGTTTGATCCGTTTGTGTGTTTTCGTCTTCTGTACCAGTCTGAGACGCATCTGTGTGGTTCAAGCCCAGCAAATCACACAGATCATCAGTGGAGCAGAGGGCTATTTATAACTTCCATTATGTTTCTCATCCAGTCGGGCCTCATGCTTCACCTTCTCTCTACACAGACTCCACCTGTTCAGGCCTTTCCCTCCCCCCCCCCCCTTTTCCTTCACAAATCGTTTCCATACAGACAATTTTCCTTTACACTTGTCAGGCCTTTCATTTTCTTTGTCCTTATCTTGTACACCTCGTCGCTTTTTTTCCTTTGTTTGACACACATTATGTCGAGTCTGTTCACAGCTCCACACCTGCTCCGTACCTTCCCCAGTCCCCCCCCCCATTTTCTGTTCTAAAAAAATAAAAATAAAAAAAATCACGGATACGGCAAATTCTCCGAGTGGAAACCTTCCAACCTTGAAGCGGCACACCTGTCAGGCAGGAGAAACGACGCCAAGCAGACGCTCGTGCAAAATGACATGCACTACAATCGCGCAGCTGCCCACTGGCATAAAGCTATCCAGACGAATAAACATATGCCACTTACTCTGTGATTTCCTCGGTGACTGTGTGCTCCACCTGGAGCCGGGAGTTGACCTCAATGAAGTAGTGTTTTCCGTGCTTGTCCACCAGGAACTCCACGGTTCCTGCGTTCTCGTATCCCACCTGCAGCACAGGATTTAGAAAAAAAAAAAAACATGGCAGTTTTATAGCTGTAAATTATTCGACCAATACTGCTCGTATTAGCTGGGTAAACAATGAAGAGGCAGCACTCACTCATCTTAATGAACCATGAAACTAAAGGAACAAAAAAAAACCTCTCGCCGAGAGAACATCACCGTATGAAACGGGTAAAGAATTAGCCCCGCGCTTTATTTGTCTAGCGAGAGAAGGCCACTTTTCATCATCTCCATATAATGACAAATTAGATCATTAATCAAGGAGGAGGTAACTGGAATCTCACCGTCAAAAGACAATTTCGCCACAACCTCTCAAGCTCAATAAATGTAATTAAAATCCAAACCGAAGTCAGGTACAATAAATATGCAGGGATTTGTCTCGGTGTTGGTGGCCTGGACGGTAATGCCTTACTTAATACAGATGGGGGGCCAAAACATCACCGCACTTATGAATCTGCAGCATATAATAAACAGGTACCCCTTTGTTGCTCCATTTCCATTTTAGAAAAATCAATTACAGAGCTCATTTTTTTCCCACACTTAACTTTAGAGGTTTTTCTATTTTTCATGCCATCATTTTATTATGAATGTGCGCCATGTACACAAAAAAATACTAAATATTCAATGAAAAGAGAAATGCAGTCCCACGCATAAGTAGCAGTAGTAATGAGCAGTATATAGCTTTGACGTGGAAGGAAAATAGTCCTTATTAGGGCCAGACGATAACTCAATATATATTGATCAATAGACGTGTGGTGAGACATAAAAAGGTGAGTAAAAAGTTCAATAGAACAGTTTTCCTTACTTGTCCATTCTAGCCAATCATGTAGGTTAATATTACAGTCATTGCATCCTCCCAACCAATCAAACGCAGACCCAGGAATGTTTTCTCATCAAGCTCCGCCCCCTTCAAAGAGGTCAGAGAGTACATGTTTTTTTCTTCTTTTTAAAACTTGCAGTTTTGATAAAAAAAAGTTGGTTGAATACAGGATTGAGTTTGAATTCAGTGTTAAGCAACAGTGTAAAATGGTCAGCGCTGCACTTAAAATACATGTTTTTAATTTTTGGACAATCAATATTGATCAATATGATTTCTATTTTATCGGCATGCTTATTTTCTATATCACCCAGCCCTGGTCTTTATAAACATGTTAAATTGTGTCGCCGTTGTCCCAGCTGCTGATGCTAAAGGCCTTCTATTGTAAAACACGGCAGCCATCATTAGCTCTGCTGCGCTTGTAACGGCTCGCTCTGTCAGCGCCGCGGTCGGCCACATCACGCCACCAGCGCTCACACACAGTATTATATGTATTAATGGCGCTTACAGGGTACATGTAGGACTTAAGAGGGCTTGCCCAATAGCACAACAGCAGCGATTGTCATTGGTTGTCACTACATTGCGACTGACATCACAGCACATTGTATTAATTTGTTTATCCTGATTTAAATCAATATCTGCTTTTTGCCTCCATCTTGGTGATCAATAACTCCCGTCACTGTGATGGCTAGTTAACATTAAGGATCAATTGTCAAAGTGGTTGTTTTTAAATTCAGCAAATAGTTTTGAATCAATTTTTTTTTTTTTTTTAAAATCATTCACCTTTCTGCCTTGCATTGTGTAGTGGTTGTTTGAACACAAAGCAACTGCTCTTGGTTTTCAAGCTAATTTCACCTCAATCCCAATTCCTCAAAATAAAAAAAATGGTTCTTAAATATACAAAAATCCCACTGATCTGTGATATCACTGCATCTTTTTATTTGGATGCGTTTGGTTTTCATCTGATTTGTTCCTTTTTTCCACACTTTCTATACTTTTCATTTTCCTTATTTTAATTTTTACTTAATTTATAAGGTTACTAGTGTAGTAAAAAAAAAAAAAGTATAATAAAGTTCAGTTTTTTTTATTTTATTTGTGGCTCTAGTGGCCTTTGAGACTTGCCAGACAGTAAATGCGTGAAGAGAGAAGCGGATGACATGCAGCAAAGGTCTCAGAGTCGGGACTTGAGCCCGTGACAACCCCGTCAAGGACTGAGGCCTCCATACATGGGTCACGCTTTACTCACCCACCGCATGGGTCTTAAAACATTTTCACTCAATTTAACTGGAAGTTGAATTAATTTATTAATAAATTCTTGTATTCTGGAGAGAAGTGTGCAGGGCTAATACCACAATTCACCAGGCAGTTCTTCATAAAAACAGTTACTGACCAACACAAAGATGATTGGCTGTGAAATGCAAATAATCCGGTTGGTAATTTTGATCCAAATAACTGAACTTGTTTAATAAATGCCCAGGTAGTTAATAGTTATTCACAGCCACACCAAATGTATTGTTGTGCAAAATGTCTTGGGGATGGTGCGTTCAGGGTTGATGTTCAGCATTACATTTAAGGCAAAAACAAATAAACCTTCCATATGTCTGCTGTGTTCACCCATACTTGCGCCACACTGTAAATTTCTTTGGACAATAACTTTCCTCTTGCCATTCTTCCACTGTTCCCATGAGCCTCTTAGCTCCCTCTCTGATTAATGCCCACGCTTCCAGCCTGCCAGTTTAGCTGGACCGCCCTGTGCTGGGAGGCCTGCAGTTGTGCTATACGCTCCTTTTCAGATGATTCAACAGAGCTGTGAGTAAAGTTTAAAGCCTGGGATATTGTATTTTAACCTAACAGCTGTATTTACACCTAGATTAAATCATACACAGTGAATATGTACCAATCATCTGTCTTACAAAAGCAACAGAATGCACTTAGTGGCGTAGCCAGAAATTGTTTTTTGGCCAGGCCTAATAAAAAAAAATGTAGTTGAAAGTAATTTTTTTTGTAAGCTGCACGTTTGTAAGTTCGCTATGGAGAAGACACAGGTTGAGGGGAAGGAGAAAAGACCTTTTCTGTTCAAGTGAGCATCCTTGAATTGACAGCAGGAATAAAATAATCAGGATCCATCTCCAGTAAGATGATTTAGATCCACAAACACGCCGGAGCGGCTTCTGGATCATTTAAACTGCGGCAGCAGTCTGTCAAAGTCATTATTTCCGTTTCCCAACGCAACGTCATTAAGTAACGGCCGACGTTGCATCATCGATCCAGATGCCCAGGACACACTAAACAGTTTTTTAATGGATGGAAAACGTCTGCTATTTTCTTTTATTTTAATAAGCACAATAATAGCGTTAACAGCTAAAAAGGGGTAAACACGGTTAGTGCTGCGGCACTTGAAGCATGCGGCGGTTACGTTGCGTCTTTACGCATGATCCCACTGCAGATCAGAGTTTTCCTCTGATCTGCTCCTGTAGATTGTTACATTTCAAAATCTTTATCGTCACCTTTCACAGCGGCAGGTTTGTCATCTCAACCTCCACCCTGACCAGACGTTACTGCCCCTGTATTTGCGCAGGGCGCCTCTAAGAGCGAAGCCGAAGGCTGAGTTTAAGTTGTTCTCTGAGCAGATGTTTCATGTTTGTGCTCCAAGCGGACCCAGTGAGGCGTGGACTCCTGCTTTGCCTTTAACCCACCAGCATTAGTCTTAAGCCTACAGGAAATGGCAAAATAGGAAATAACATTTATCTATGGTAACCCCAGTTCTGTAGAGGCGCAGCCCTTTAGGCTCTGCGCTTCACCGCGTCTCACTTTTCTACAAAGCATGGATGCTATAGAGAAACAATAGGCTATTTGGGAACTGATTGTCCGGTCCCAGAATATTTTATGTTCAATGATACCCGGTTGAGGCGGTGAGGAGAAACAATTCTTTTCAGTCCTGTGCTGAGCGCGAGGGATAAACATCATGGGGAAAATGCATAGACTGTAAAGCGCTCTTTGTAAAGAGGGAGGAAGAGGAATGAGGGGTCTAGGCTGAAGCTCCCGGTGTTACAAGACCCTAAAAATGCCCCCTAAAGTACGCAGAGACATTACCGTGTGAGTAAATTTAGTACATGCGCCAGAATTCTAGCACAAGGCGACGCAGCAGCAGCCCCACAGTGCGCCTACCCCATAAAAAAATCCAGCACTTTTCTTTTTCTCTGTGCCCATTAAGGGAGAAGTCCTGTTTGGCACACATGACAATATCCAACACCACATTCAAATGCTGATGGTTTCCCAACAAATGTGATTTTCCAACATCTCCTTGCATTTGGTTTATCACAGTCCCACGACTCCTAGGAGAATGACTCCTGTGCATGACATGAAGCTTGCTGTTTTCATGTTTGAGACAAGCATAAAGTAATAATTCTGCTTCATTTTATTTTATGATGACTAAGTGATACCCCTATAAAAAAAAAAAAAATTCAAAGGAAAGCCACTTCATTGGGTGGGCCCTGATACAAAGTGGGTGGGCCTTGGCACATAGCTACGCCCCTGGATGCACCATTTATGGATAAAAGGCAATGAAAAACAGGTTTTATTTTAGACATTTCTATTTCTCCAAGACTATGAACCGAAATAGTTTTCAACAATCTGTTTTCTTAATCTTTATCTTCCCAGACTTATTAGAACTGCCAAGTAACTTTCATTATTTAAATGGATACTAACCACTCATTTCAAACCATCAACATAACCCATAAATGGAGTTTAAACAAGCCTTTAAAAAGGCATCATTCCATCTTACTACAGTCAATTCATTTAGGGTACTGTAATCAGGCTTTTACTAAGCAACATTTTTTTGTTTTGGTCTAAATTCAAAGTTTTTTTTCCCCTAAAAGAAAAAATGTGCTGCAGGCTTTTTGTTAGCAAGTTTGAATCCAACAGAAAATGTAGGAATTACAAGACGATCCACATTTATTTAGAGCATATGCTCCTTGTCTTTATTGAATTTTTACTTAAGTCAAAGCAAGTTGCCTTCAAGTACGTGCTTTTTGTTGATGTTTTGACAAAAAGCAAGAGGCAGTTTTCACTTTTAGTACATGTAATTAATAGAAACACTGGGGGGGGGGAAAAATCCACGTTTTCAAGCTCAAAGGTCAGAGCTGATTCAGAGAAAATTATTGATTTCAGATCAATCACTGGATGATTTATCATTGCATCTCTACATGTGATTAATAAGCTGAAAGTGTTTTGATTTGTATACTGAAGCACATCAAGCACATTCAGTCTTTAGAGCTACAATACTTTTAGTGGTACTAAAAAGGGTCTTTTTGCCCAAAGAGAATCGTCTCCTAACTAATATTTATTAAACTGGTGAGAGCAGAGAAACTACATCTGTCCTTTTGTTTAGGAATCCTTAAACATATTAAAATGGTAGAAAACGCGTCCCAGAGAGGACCGAGTGATCAGCACAGAACTGTGGCAGATGTAATACAGCAAATAAAGCGGCTAATCCAGCGGACCATGACAATAAAATGCTGAGTGGAATCAGACGATCCCAGCTGTAAAACACGGTGCGTGAAATGTCTGAGCAGCGTTTTTAAGAGACATTGATCATCACTGTTCGTGTGTTCATGTTCAGTCCAAAGATGACGAATTATAACGCTGATTTTACAATTAAATGTTTTTCTGTGCAGAGGTTAAAAATAGGAGCATTGGAGCATTTCTCAACTTCTCTTAAAAAACTGTTTATTTCTCCTTGGCTTTCAACTCTGAGAAGTTGGTTTTTTATTTAGTTTATTATTCTGATGTTTTATTAATTGGTCATAGTTTTATTGCAATTCTGCTTGCTAGAGCTGGCAGGGGTATTTATGCGTTTTATTAGCTTTTATCAATGTACATAACTTTGATCAGTGTTTTTAAAGTGCTTTATAAATAAAGTAGTATTGTATTGTAGTTTGTGGTCTGTTTAAGATTTTACTTCCTACGGTGTAACCCATGTAGTCCCAGTTGGTGTTTAGTTTTCATTTTGACCACTTTATGTCACTTAGAGGTCCAATTAGGGTTTAATGATTATTATTTTAGCCTGAAAAAAAAAAAAAAAGAATCTGGGAGCTTTTTTTTATACCAACTAATTTGAACTATACAGCCCCACATAGACCATATGTCAAACTGGACAAGGTATATCCAGCTATATGCATGTAGCTATTCAGTTAGAGCTGTATGCAGAACGTCACTTCTGCAAAGAAAAAGGTCTCGACAGAATTCTACCACATTTCTAATCAAGACAAAGTGGACCCAACTCAATTTAAGTAGGTCAATTTGCTGTTCAGTCATTGAAGTGAACTGAAACCATTTAAACAAGAGTCAAAGGAACTCTTCGATCCCAACAAACCAAGGCAGAGAACCACAAAACCGAAGAAACTAGATGGCAAAAGCCTGAGACCCTGGTTAAAATTCCAGGTCAACTGTGTATGATTTGTTTTTCTCTCAAGCTTGCTCAGGATACATCAAAATTAAATCAATCTCAACCATGTCCATCAATCTACTGTAGGCCTCAGAAAACGCCCCTTCACTCCTCAACTGCTAAATAAAAGCCCCACACACTCAGGACTGCTTTGATTTCCATCTGTTTGAAGTTAAAGTGAAGACAAATGAAGAAAAGCCGCTGATTGAAGGGAGAGGAAAAAAAAAATTAAGACCTTTAGCTGAAACTCTGGCAAATCGACTCCTGGAAACAGACTTGATGTGACGAGTTTTAGAGGTGCAGAGGAGGAGATTCTTCAAGTATGATACACAAACCCAACATCTTCAGTTTGGTAAATATCTCAGCAGGATGTGCCTCTAAGAAAGTCTGAAACTACAAAATATATGTATGATAAAATTCTGCTTATGTAGCTTTTTTTCTTTATACGTTTGACATATTTGTGAACCAGCCATGAAATAAGTGGCAGACGTTGCTTGGCACTGCAGCAGGATGTGCGGAGTTGGATATTTTCTGTCACTGCTGCAGACCAAGTAAAAGTGCTTTCTCCAAGAAGGCTGCAAACACGTTGCACTTGTCTCTGAATCTTTCCCTGCCTATCTTACATGTTGCTGTTTCAGCTCATGTTCAAATGTTTGGCCTAAAACAGTAAGGAGCCAACAGCTTAGGGTTCTAAATAGACTTTTTGTTTGTTTTTTTTATTTATTTTTTAACACCAGGCCAGTCCCCATTAGGGTTGTCAAAAATATCAATACTCTGAAAAGTATCAATACTCAAACGTTGTATATAATACTAATTTGCCATGGTATTGATATTGTATATTTTAGTATACCAGGCTAACGAAGAAGGGAAACCCAAAGACCTTGACAAGCCGGTGTGCAAACAGTGTTTTAAAGTTGTGGCAACAAAGTCAAACATCTCAAGGTCAGACACCCTGGCCTTCATGACAAATTCTGACAGGTTAATAAAGTAAAGCTACGTTCATAATTTAATACATTTAACGTATTACTGATGTTAGCGCGACCGGTGGTCTGCATTAATGTGTGATTAGCTGAGGCTAGCATGCTACTAGGAATGTGTTATATATGGGTCATTTAGCATTTCTTTGCACATATTTAACTTAATATTTAAGCTTATTTAACTAGCATCTGCAATTCTGTTGAGAAAGCATATTCCATGTTGAGACTGAAAAAGGTCAGTTTTTCGTGTTACTAAATTTGTACCGTTTTTGATACCACAGGGATAAAAATATGAAAGAAATATATTTTTTGGGTATCAATATCAAGTTTGAAATTTTAGTATCGTGACAACCTCATTCCTTATTTAACGTTAGGAGGGGAGGCCTGTTAGGCCTAAATTTATACGTTTAATATTAATACACTCTAGTTTGGGGGAAACAACCTGAGCTTGTTATTGGATTGAGAGCAGGAGACTATGACAAGTTAAACCTTATTAGACACTTATAAAAGGGAAACGAGCAATTATTCATAATGTTTCTTATCAAAATATAACTTCAAGAATCAATTTAGTTGTAGTCATTTTTACTAATTTATGTATGGTTTTTCTTTTCACCCTCTGGACAATTTTCCCAATTTAGCATTGAGTGTAAAAGACCTTCTAGATGTGAGGAATAATGAGCCAGTTTCTACTGGTAGAGACTTTTCTGTAAGGTAGCCGTTTCAAACCTGCTGACATGGTCCATCATCTCATTCCTGGGGTTAAAGTCAACGAGAAGCCAGAAAAGGTGCTCAGTGATTTCATCGCAGAGCACATCGCTGCATCTTTCTCAACATGTCGCTGCACGCTGTCGGTCAGCTAACAGAAAGAAGTTTTTTTTTGCTCTTAAATAGCATTTTTGATAATATTACCCATCATGAAAACTCCAGTCATGGTGTGGAAACTAAATGAGTTGAAGCTGCTCTGAAACTAAAGCAGATCAACATGTCTGTTTCGTAATAGACTGTAGGGGGGCTCCTTGACAAGGAGGCTTCTAAATTAACCCGCCTAGTATCAGCTTGTCAGACTCCAAGCGTTAATAGCTAAACAGGCGTTTTTGGTATATTTTTGGTTCATTCATTCCTGATTTTCTGCTAAGCAGAGGTTAAGTAAGAGGTCCAGCATGGAAATCCTTTTCCCCTAGCAGTAGGCGTAAGCTGATTCTGAGGGATCTGAAGTGTTCCCAGGCCAGATGGGGTATAACGGCTCAAATGCAAGGTCTGGGTCTGCTCCAGGATCCTCCTCCAATGAAACATGCCTGCAAACCTCCAGGAGGCGGCACTCTGAAGGCTGTCCTTTCAACAATGAAGGCAGTACACCAAACCTCAACACCCTATTGGCAAGGGCGAGCACAGTCACCCAGCAAAGGAATTTTATTTCAGCCGCTCATTCTTTAGGTCATGATCAAAATCTTATGATCATAGGAGGGGGTGGGTCCCACTTTTGATTCCACTCTCATTTAACAACAGCAGAAGAGGCCCTAATCCATCTAGACATCTCTCACTCCATCCGATCACTCAAGAACATTGAGATGTTCTCCATTTGAGAAAGGGATTGGCCTCCAATCCGCAGGGAATGGCACTCTTCGTTTTTGATCAGAACCAAGGCCTCAGACCCTCCAGTGCATGTCTGAAGTCATGGGGAAAAGAACCACATCATCGGCTAAAAACCAAAGCCCAGCCACCTTTCTGTCCCCCTTCATCTATGCCGTGAAACTTTGTCTATTAACGCCACAAACACGACTGAGACAAATAGCAGCTCTGGTTGAACCCAGCTCACACAGGAAGCAAACTTGACTTTGTTTCAAGTTTGCAGACACAGCAAACTTGATTCTCATATATTTAGCCACACCATGTCCAAATATATAAGAGAATCCATGGCACTCCATTATCTGACAACATCCCCACAATACTGTAATCCCCGGGAAGACACTATTAAGCCTCCAGACACAAAAGAAAAGTGGGCCAGGCAGTCAAATTCCCATGACCCCTCATTATATCTTCAAGGACAAATATCAGTAGACTCCAGTCCTGAGCAACTTTTACAAGCCTCGGCTTTACCTCACCTAAATAAATCATTAGCAGGACTCTTGAATCAAACGCCTGAATTTCTTCCTGGGTGAGCAGTCTTCTGATTTGTTGGACCAGGGACAGGAAAAGTTGCATTAAACTGGTGCTTGAGGAAAGAAGTTTGACATGTTGTCCAAGAGAACATTTTCCCAGAGAGGCTGAGAGGTGTGATCCCTCGATAGTTTGTGAACACTCTTCAGTACACTACATATTTCTACAGCAAATGTTAATCTCACTGAATGATACAGTTTCAACCCAAAGCAGCCACACACAAAAAAAAATAATGTTTTTTAAGTTGCTGCTTACTTTGAATATCTAAATATATGATTTAGGCACAAAAAAACACTTATTTTTATGCATTAAGTGCTTTTTTTCAAATAAATTAGCTTGCCAAGCAGGAGCAAATAGCCCCGTGTAAACACCCACATGTTCTATGCATGTATAAACACAAGATTATCTCAATAAACATATTTACACAGAGCTGAGGTTTCTGTGCACAGACAAGATCTCATAGCTTCCACTTTGGAGGCTCATTACTGGGATTTACAAGCACAACTCCTCTCTAAAAATTTGAAAAAAAAAACAAAAAAAAAAAACAACCATAACAGTAAATTAGGAGCTCCAAATGCGGACTGCAACGCAGAGAAGGAAGGGTATGTATAAACAATAAGAGGACACAGAGCTCTGTAATCCTGCTCGGACAGGGAGTGAAACGAGACGGATAGAAGATGAACCAACTAAGATGTGCATGTTTACCTGTGCTGGCAGCTACAGCTCAAGTTATTGATGCAAGCTCAATGACCTCAAGAGAAAGGCAACATGCACGTCCAAGCACCTGTACTATAACCACTTCTGCACGCTGCACACTGTGCACGCACAGCGACAGCCTCGTGTGCTTCAATCCCTCAGATCCACACGCAGTCCACCAACGTGTGTCGCTCCATATTGAACTCCTTCTCCTAGCCTGAGTCAGTGAGTGAAGTGGCAGCCACTGTAACAGATTGAGTGGTCACTGCTTTATAAGGTCTGGCATCCAAGTCCCCGGGTAGTCGAAGCAGAGGTCGCTGGGATGCCGCATGGCTGCTACCGCACACATTTTCAAGAGTGTTTTCAAAAACCATAAAGGGTATTTCTGCCTGCTGCAAGCCGGAGTGGTCCCGTTTAAATTATCCAACGGTGGAGAGCGCAGTGCTTTGAATAGAAAGCAACGAGGCCCTAATCGATAGTGTGTCAAAGTGGGGCAGAATGAAGAGCTAAAATACTGTACTGTGACGTGGCTACAGTACTCATGTTTTTTTAGAGGCCTTGATCAATAGTTCTTTAGTCCTGCTGAAATCCTTGCAGAGATTTAATTTCTAAAGATTAAAATGTAAGGTCTAAGAAGAAAAAAAAACAACAGCATTTCAAATACCATTTATTTGAGAAATCAGAACAAAAAATGACCTAAAACTAGACCTTAAAGGGTAACTCGCCCCCAAATCAGCTTGCATCTTGCACTGAACTTTGAATCAGTTCTGCTGCTGGTTGAAAGGTTTCTTTGACGTCACTTGGATAAACTGACGTGTCGGCAGCTCTGCAGCTGTGGGGTATAAAAGCAACTCCCTCTTGTCCCTCCATAGCGAGTTGGAGTTTAAATACTGAGTTTTGCAGTCCTATCTATTTTCAGGTTAGCTAAATAAACTGAATACTAAGCTAATAAATCGCTTTTACTAATATCCCAAACCATGGCCAGCCCTCACACGCCCCCCCCCCTAAATTGTAGCACTCTACGTTCTACACATTATCAATCTCTGACTGCTTCTATCAAATCCGTTCAGGGAGAGGAGGGACATTCAGCAGAACGCTGAGCTGATTGGGTGAAGCAACACCTGTTGCCCGCCTACCAAAGGCGGGTTTTGGTCAGTCACAGTATCAAATTAAAAATTAAGCAGCAGGCGACATGAGAAACCACAATAAGCATAGCTAGTTGAGGCATTTCTTGCTATTCTTTCAAAGAAGAAATTGTGGATTCTTACAAAAGAGATGTGATAGCAGCTCCTCCTGGGCTGCCATGTTTATGTTGGTTCGGCTGTGGGCTCAGCTGCTCTTGTTTTGGTCAAAGCTCTTGGTCCTACCTTAAACCACAATACTGCAACGTGATCGGCCCAAATCGTTTTGGATTCGGTCACAAACTGTTTAACCAGGAGCGGTAAAAGATGGATTTGTGTTTGTGAACGCACAAATACCGTGAGAATTCAGCTGGCGGGCAAAGTGACCTCTCGCCACATTTTTCAATGTATGACATCGTAGTAAAGCTGCGGTACGGGGGTGAGTTACACTTTAAGGATACATCATCCTTCAGTTGATCCGTTCTCAAAGTGATTGTAAAAGGACAGACTCTGGTCCTGATCCAAACTAAAACAAACAGCGGGTCAGACTCAGTCTGACCGAGCAAGTAATGGGGAAGGATAGGGCTGGACGATAATTCAGTAACAATATATATTGATTAATGGATGTATATCGATGATGGATAAAAAAAAGGATCAATAAAAAGTTCAATAGAATAACAGTTTTCCTTTTTGCATTCTAGCCATGTAGGTTAATATTAGTCATTAAATCCTCCCAACCAACAGGAACTAAGCTCCGCCCCCTTCAATGAGTTCAGAGAGCACTTTTTTTTTTTAAACAAGCATTTTGCAAAATGTTGGATCAATAAAGGATTGAGTTTGAATTAAGTGATTGTTATTCATCTAAAAATAGGTTGTTAAACAACAGCATAAAATGGCTCGATCAATATGATTTCTATTTTATTGATATGCTTTTTTCCTATATCGTCCACCACTAGGGAGGAACTGCAGAAGTAGACATTGAAAAGACACTTTTGCACCACAGGAACCGTTTTTAATAAGCAGATTAGTTTCCAGTGATTATGTTTGCCCCTCCTACATTTCCACAGCATTTACCAAGGTAGAAACGTTCCTCAGAAACAAACCGAGGTAGGGAGGTAGTACTTTTTCCATTTACCAGGAAATTTTGTACTCCAGTTCAGGGAGAGTGCATTGTCTGACGTTTATTCAGTCAACACTTTAAATCATCCAGAGCACATGAGTTTCCGTCCGTCCGTCCGTCCGTTGTCTTCCGCTTATCCGGGGTCGGGTCGCGGGGGTAGCAGCTTCAGTAGGGAGGCCCAGACGTCCCTCTCCCCAGCCACTTGGGCCAGCTCCTCAGGAGGAACCCCAAGGCGTTCCCAGGCCAGCCGGGAGACATAGTCCCTCCAGCGTGTCCTGGGTCTTCCCCTGGGCCTCCTCCCGGTGGGACGTGCCTGGAACACCTCTCCAGGGAGGCGTCCAGGAGGCATCCTGACCAGATGCCCGAGCCACCTCAACTGGCTCCTCTCGACGTGGAGGAGCAGCGGCTCTACTCTGAGTCCTCCCCGGATGACTGAGCTCCTCACCCTATCTCTAAGGGAGAGCCCAGACACACTACGGAGAAAACTCATTTCAGCCGCTTGTATCCGGGATCTCGTTCTTTCGGTCACGACCCAAAGCTCGTGACCATAGATGAGGGTAGGAACGTAGATCGACCGGTAAATCGAGAGCTTCGCCTTTTGGCTCAGCTCTCTCTTCACCACAACGGATCGGTACAGCGCCCGCTTCACAGCAGACGCTGCACCAATCCGCCTGTCGATCTCCCGCTCCATCTTCCCCTCATTCGTGAACAAGACCCCAAGATACTTGAACTCCTCCACTAGGGGCAGGACATCCTCCCCAACCCGGAGAAGGCACTCTACCCTTTTCCGGTTCAAGACCATGGTCTCGGATTTGGAGGCACTGATTTTCATCCTGGCCGCTTCGCACTCGGCTGCGAACCGCTCCAGTGAGAGCTGTAGATCACGCCCTGATGAAGCCAATAGGACCACGTCATCCGCGAATAGCAGAGACGCAATCCTAAGGTCACCAAAGCGGATCCCCTCAACACCTTGGCTGCGCCTAGAAATTCTGTCCATAAAAGTTATGAACAGAATCGGTGACAAAGGGCAGCCTTGGCGGAGTCCAACTCTCACCGGAAACGAGTCCGACTTACTGCCGGCAATGCGGACCAGACTCTGACACCGGTCGTACAGAGACCTGACAGCCCTTATTAAAGGGTCCGGTACTCCATACTCCCGGAGTACCCCCCACAGGATCCCCCGGGGGACACGGTCGAATGCCTTCTCCAGATCCACAAAGCACATGTAGACTGGTTGGGCAAACTCCCATGCCCCCTCAAGAATCCTGCTGAGGGTATACTTATGCGCCAAACAGCAGTTCAGATTACCCACCCTTTTTGGAGTCCTTGGAAGGGGTACTGGAGAGTGCCCCTCCTGGGGACTCCCTCGTTTTGCTGGGGGACTTCAACGCTCACGTGGGCAATGACAGTGGGACCTGGAGGGGCGTGGTTGGGAGGAATGGCCCACCTGATCTGAACTCGAGTGGTGTTTTGTTGTTGGACTTCTGTGCTCGTCATGGATTGTCCATCACAAACACCATGTTCAGGCATAAGGGTGTCCATATGTGCTCTTGGCACCAGGACACCCTAGGTCGCAGTTCAATGATCGACTTTGTTGTCGTTTCATCTGACCTGCGGCCGCATGTCTTGGACACTCGGGTGAAGAGAGGGGCGGAGCTCTCCACCGACCACTACCTGGTGGTGAGTTGGCTCCGATGGCGGGGGAGGAAGCCGGTCCGACCGGGCAGGCCCAAACGCACTGTGAGGGTTTGCTGGGAACGTCTGGCGGAGTCCCCTGTGAGGCGGAGCTTTAACTCCCACCTCCGGGAGAACTTTAAACACGTCCCGAGGGAGGCGGGGGACATTGAGTCTGAATGGACCATGTTCCACGCCTCTATTGCTGAGGCGGCTAGTTGGAGCTGTGGCCGCAAGGTTGTCGGTGCATGTCGTGGCGGCAACCCTCGAACCCGCTGGTGGACACCAGCGGTGAGGGAAGCCGTCAAGCTGAAGAAGGAGTCCTATCGGGCTTTTTTGGCCTGTGGGACTCCGGAAGCAGCTGATGTGTACCGGCAGTCGAAGCGGCAGGCGGCTCGGCTGGTCGCCGAGGCAAAAACTCGGGCGTGGGAAGAGTTCGGAGAGGCCATGGAGAAAGACTTCCGTACGGCTTCGAAGCGATTCTGGTCCGCCATCCGGCGTCTCAGGAGGGGGAAGCAGTGCAGCACCAACACTGTTTACAGTGGGGGTGGTGTGCTGCTGACCTCGACTCGGGACGTCGTGCGTCGGTGGGCGGAATACTTCGAAGACCTCCTTAATCCCACCAACACGTCTTCCATTGAGGAAGCAGAGCCTGAGGACTCTGGGTCGGGTTCTCCCATCTCTGGTGCTGAGGTTGCCGAGGTTGTTAAAAAGCTCCTCGGTGGCAAGGCTCCGGGGGTGGATGAGATTCGCCCTGAGTACCTTAAGGCTCTGGATGTTGTGGGGCTGTGTTGGTTAACGCGGCTCTGCAACATTGCGTGGACATCGGGGGCAGTTCCCCTGGATTGGCAGACTGGGGTGGTGGTCCCCCTATTTAAAAAGGGGGATCGGAGGGTGTGTTCCAACTACAGAGGAATCACACTCTTAAGCCTCCCTGGTAAGGTCTATTCAGGGGTTCTGGAAAGGAGGGTCCGTCGGATAGTCGAATCTCGGATTCAGGAAGAGCAGTGTGGTTTTCGTCCTGGCCGTGGAACACTGGACCAGCACATGAGTTTCCATTGACTGAATCTGATTGTAGTTTATAATCTGCTTACTGAGAAGTGTGGAAAAGCATTTTTATAATGAGTGGATCTCAACAAGGCTAACCATCCATTAAATGGGTCACGGAGTTCAGGAAAGCCAGGCTTCCCTCTCCCAAGCGACCCTCTCCAGAACCTCCTGGTAGATCCCAGGGTGTTGTCAGTCCAGAAGGGATCCATCATCCCTCCAGAGGGTTCTGGGTCAGCCCCACTGTCGCTTCCCAGTGGGACAAACCAGGCGCCATGGGGAATCGTGATCAACTGCTCGAAACCACCTCAGCAAGCTACCCCAATTAAAGCAACCCATTTAAATATTTCAGAGTTCTTTTTAACTCCAATTAAATAAAAAACACCCTCTGAATTATTAAACGGTCAAGATGCTGCCACTCTCTGGGTGTTTATTTATACTCCTTTGGGACACTTTTCTGGCTTTAAATATTTATTATCTGTACAAATGTCTGAATAATAAAACACCTCAGTGTAAAAGCAGGAAACAATTACAAGTACATGGCAAGAGAGCTGGGTTTTAATCCCAGTCAGAACTTCTTTCTCACTTGAGAGGAGGGAGGACAGAGACCGCTGTTACAGCTAGCCACAGCTAGCCACAGCTAAATGTGCTAACCGCTAATGAAAGTCGTTTCATTAGCTTCAAAATGTTTTGGGTTTTTTTTCTGTTTTAAATAGATATTCTGTGATGTGCCATCTGGCTGTTTATATTGTTTTTAGGGTAATTACGTCCTCCTCTCAGAGTGGCCTTTCAGTCCGTGCTGAACAGTTTAGCTGGATTTTGACACTATTGCCAGCTTCAACCAACATCTTCACAAGGTCTTTTACTTTTCCACCGGGTCTGAAAGTCATTTTACTCTACATTTTGCCTCACAAATGGCAGAAATTCCCTTTGTTATGTTGCAAAATGTACAGGTGGAACCTTATCCGTACTGTAGACATTCTACTGAATAATTGGCAATTAACCCGGTAAGAAATGGCATGGCCAAATTATTTTTATTCATCCTAAATGATTTAAAAGGGCAAAAGTCTCAGTAAATGTAAACATCTGAATTTTAAAAGTGATTCTACTAAAAAAAAAAAAAAAAAAAAAAAAAAAACACTTACTGGTGTTTAAATAACATGTTATTCATTACTGACCTAAAACAAATTAATTCAATCCCAGACAGTAAGGAAAAGGTCAGCTGTCCTTTCATAGAGTTTCCAGCTCTGTTTAATTGACTTATTACCATTCACTGCTGTAAATCTACACATTATCCAAAGAAAATCTTAGTTTAACCCATCAGACATTTATAGCAGTAAACAGAGTCCCTTTCAGTTTTGTAGTTTCTGATTGGTGATTTGTCTTTAAGTGACCCCTGAGCCTTGGCCAGGCCAAAAGACAGCTACTGATTTCCTGTCAAAGCTGATGGTGCCACATCTCCATCTAAACATGCAAATCTTCCTAGGAGGAGCAAAATTGATCATTCACAGCAAGCCGTCCACAAAGCCCCCCTCTAATCCCGTCCTGCCATCGTGCAATGCCGCACAGCCAGAAGGCAACACATGCTGGGTCATGAAAGGTTCAGGGACTGAGTAATGTGGTTCAAAGCGCCGCAGCTTTATGTGCGATGTGCATCATGAGGCAGAGGGAACAACAATCAATGGTATAATCAACAGCAGCACAGGCTGAATGGCCATGACTGGTTGGATCAGTGTGTAGGACAACATGTGCGTTTGACGAATCTGTGTAATGTGTAAATCAGGGGCTTTTATACATGGCTTCATGTATTTTTAATAAAATGTTATTGCTGTTATTAACCTGGCTTCACTGGCAGGTCACAGTTCAGAGGGTTTCAAGTCGAAATTAGATCCTCTGAATTTGTCAGATCTGTGAAATGGAGATTTTATGTTGTCGGAGAAAACAGTTTGAATTAAAAAAACAAAAAGGGCCAATTACTGAGAAAATTATTTTCGCAAATGGGTAAAGTCATTAAGAGTAGAATTGATTTTAATTTACTCAATTTAGAAATGTTATGATAATGTGTCATTACAAGAAAATATTTAACAGTTATTTTTCCAAGAAAAGAAAGTCCAATTTAATCTTCAAACAAACGCAAAACACAAGACAGATGTCACCAACTATTGTTTTAAAGAGATAAACCTTTGGTATTTAGGCTTCTTGTCAATTTATGCTCAACGGTTCTGCTTAAATTAAGGTTTATTCTGACGCATCTGCTTTATTTGTAATGTTTATTGTTGAAAACTGTAAATTTAGCAGGCCAGATTTCTTAGAGTGCACCTCAGATGTAATCCCCTTAATATCCAAACCATCGAATCTAGCATGGCATTAATTCAATTTATCCACTTCCTCTAAATCTGAAATTCACGAAGAACTGCAGGTGTTGCAGCTAAAGAGGTCCTACAAGCCTCCTTTTTATCCACTAGATAATTATCAACTTGGAATCTTATTTTTTGCACAACTAAATTTATATTAAATTAATTCTAGCATCTAGTGAAGATCAGATCCTTTTCATTGTGTCCCGATTCGTCAAGCAAAAAAAAATAATTAAGCTGTGCAAAGACGGAGCCTCAGTGGCACAGCTACCCCGCCTTTATTATATAGGCAGATCCTATAATACAGCACACTGCATCCTCTTTGGATTCAAACTGTGCTCAAACTGCACTTCTCGTCTCTTTTCATCTCCGTCTTCTCTTGTTGGGATTGCAGTTAATCTGGAGCCAAGATTCTCTGTAATCTGATCCAATTCCCTTTCAAACTCGCAGCACACAAGCCTCATCCGATTCATAGCCGATATTGCCCGAGAATAAACACACAACACACACACACTTTCAAACAGATCAGCTCCATTTCAGCGGTGCCACCTCGCTAATCCTTCAGCTGCTGGCAGCAGCCGAGGCATCTGAGCTGTCCCGAATCTGAGGGAACGACACACGCTGGGAAAAACCCGCGCAGACACAAATGCATGCGGCCGTGCATGGATATCGAGCATGTGCAAAGGAAAAACCTATGGCCACAAACAGGAGTACGCCCACACGTGTGCAAACATCCACTCATTACAGCTGTATTCATCACAGCTGTAATGGGAAAGGACCAGAATCCTCCCCCCTCCATCCGTTTTCCACCCTTTAATTTCTGTTGCGTTCATTTCTTTGCAGCAACGCCGCCACTTCTACGCTCCGCCTCGGAGCAGGAATCAGGTCATCCTCACACCTGCTCCTTACCCAATTTCTATTATTAAAGAGCTTATTTTTGCATACAGAGCTTAATACCAGAGGGAGAGGGAAATAAAACAGGCCTGGTCGTCTTTCACCGAAGAGGTACGACTCCAACACTGTCACAGATCAATCAATAACGCAATCAATACCAATTATCAGTTAAATAATGCATCTTCTGGAGAGGAACGAACAAAACCCAACATTGTTCTCTTCATGCGTTTAATTGTGATTGAGCACAGAGATGGGATGAAGCTCTTCAACCATAAACTGACAACCAATTTAGTGCCAAACCTGGTCATTAGCGTTGCATCGTGCACTCTTAGCTGGTCTTCAGTTTGAGACGGGGATTAAACGAGCTCCGCTTAAACGCTGCGGCCTGCAGAGACATTTCAACTCCACTGGGAAAACACTGGATTTACGCACTATTGCTCAGTTAATGACTTAAATCTGATGATTTATTCGTTTCAACAGCTACAACCGTGCAGAACTGACCAATTTCAGTGGGTCTCATGTAAACATTAAAGCCCATTAGATAAAGAAAACTCTTCTATAGTGAAAGATGGATGTGTGCCAGAAAATATTAGCAAGATGAGACAAACAGCTCAACAAAAAAGGACATAACTTTCAATATCTTTAAATTTAAACAAAAATGTCCAAATTAAACATGTTTTCTGAAATGGTTGCTCCTGGTTTCTTTCAAATATCCTCAAATCCTCCTTTTAGGCCCTCATTTCCTGAATCTTAACTTTTCACTATAAAAACACCAACTTTTTTTCCCCCACCTCATTTTAATAAGCACCATTTTTAAACTTTACTTTCAACACATTTCACCTTTACGGGTATTAAGCTCTTAGAACGTCTCCTAAATTTTTGAAACTTAATTAAAAAGAGAAAGAAAGTGTGGAAAAGAGAGAGAAGCTGCCGATAGAGTGGAAATGTTAAAGAATAAATCAAATGAGGGAATATATAGTTTCGCTGTTTTATCACAGAATAAGTAAAAAGAAAGTAAACAGAGAAGGAAGATCAAAAGGAAGCAAAGTACAGGTCTGAAAAGGTACTTGCCCACTTTTACACACGCCAATGCTTCAGATCAAACAACTTTAAATATTATAGATAACCTGATTATTTTAATATTTTATCCATTAAGGGGAAGTAAGCTACCCAAGTCAACATGGCAGTACATAAAGCGGTAATTGTCCCCCACACAATGAGTGGCTATAGCTTATTGGCAGCAATGATTGCTCATGAGTCTCCATCACTGTACAGGAATTATGTCCCAGGCTCTGCGTGACTTAAGTCAGTCCCGCTGGAGAGGTTCAACACCTCAGCTTTAGGTCTGCCACTGCATCTTAAATCTGAGTTTAGACCAGACTTTGGCTCAAGAGGGAAACTGAAAGTTTTGGAGCGGCCGGGTCGATCAGAGGTGGACCTGCTGGTGCGCTTTGGATCATTTGCACTGCGGCACAACCCAGGTTGCTCTTTAGACTTAGACTCAACTTTATTCATCCCTTGGGATTGCTCCTTCAGGCAAATTCTGGTTCCAGTAGCTTATAGAGAGTACAAAGGGCAGAATTAGAGCCATTGAAGATAGAATACAACAGGCAATAAAATACAATATTAAAAGAGTGTATATAGTGCAAAAGGTTGTAACGTCCTGGAATATGATAAATAAATAAACAATGACACAAACTACACAGTAGTTGGCATTTAGGTCTGTAACCTGGACATTGTCCTTCGGGATTTTCTGCTAGAGAGCAGAACTCGTGCCTCAATCACCAACTTCAAGCTTTCCAGGTACACAGCAGTCAGTCAGCAGTGATTCTGGCATCTGCTCTCATGAACTCTGACCTTAACGTAGACAAGCGAGGCCTGCAGTAGCCTTGTAACCTCCTGGGAGTCGTCGTGCTTTTGAGTAATGTTGGTAGGTCAGGATGTGTATAACTCTTTCAGATGGAAAGATCAGCTGCTTAGGTTTCTCATCGAATCCAACATTTATTTAGCTCAAGGACTGGCATGTTGCCATTTGGGATCTTTTAGCCTACTTCACACTCACTCTACAGCTAATATGATTGGTGAGTGGCTAGTTAAAGCGTAAAAATAGGGGTTAATTACAGTTAATTTTTTACAAGAGGAACCATTATTTTTCCTCCACATACGGCCAACTGCATTTACTAAGAGTCGTATTTTATTTGAGTCTTCAATGAGAGCGCCTCTGTGTTTTCTAAAACCTCAAGAACAATCAACAGGTTGGATTATAAAAATATATATCCTCATGTAGCAAGTAAAAAAAAAAAAAAAGTAATTTCCTTTCCTTTAAAAAATTCCTTCCAGATTTTTTACGTTTTATAGAGTTTCCTAAAAAAAAGTAAATACTGATTTTTATCCTGATTTTTCAAATCTACACAGGAAGCCTTTTGTGAGATGGCTGCTAAGCAAATAAGTCTCAGCAGAAACAGATTTATTACATACGGTCACAAAGTGATTTCTTTAAGCTTCGCCTCCATCCATCTTATGCTTTAAATAAATCAGCCATAATGTTGCTGTAAACAAACACTTTCAAAGGGATTTTTGCAAACTATTGCACATCAACTATGTCGTGTCAAGATATATTTATACCCTCATCTTCGCTGGTCTTTAAAACAGGCCGGGGGACCTAGATGGAAGCAGTCAGACCTGCAGTGTAATGGCAGCTGTGCATGGAGAGGAAACAATGCAACCATAAACTGCGAGCACACAGGGGAGGGAAATGAAAAGCAACACTGACAGAATTCACAATCAGAAAACACCCGACAGGATTTTACAGTTCACATTTGAACACAGTGGGGCTCATAAAATCTGATGGATGCCATCAATTACTTTAGGAAGAAGGGGGGGAAAAATGACCTCGAAGTGCAGCTTTGACTTTAGATGTACTGAGAAGACAGGGAGGGGAAAATAATGCAGCACAGTTCCTACACGGAGATTCACTGCCAGCAAAGAAACCGACTGTCACATTCTATAACGGCACCAAAATAAACTGCTTTCTCTCAGATTTATTTTTATATCTTAATCCACTATTGTTATATTCACTCTTTTCCCTTTAAATCTGTAGCCATATAACCTAAATTCATCTGCCAACAGAAGTTATGCCAAAGTTTCTTCACACATCAAATAGCTTCAACTTTGTCCTTTAAAGAAATGTCACCAACTCATCTACAAGTTTTCAGTTAGTGGAAAATTACATTATGCTGCAGAAAAAGGGATAGGCCGAAAAATACGGTATTCTGCGAATTTGGAGAAAAGAATGGTTAAAGAAGAGATTCTCTATATTCAGGCTGTAACATGTAGGTTTAAGAGCTTCCTCTGAGTTTTGTAACAATTCACTTGGTTATTGAGTTATTTTACATTCTGGCATGCGGCTCAAAGAAAAAGATAACCATAGGATTGTTGTGGATGACATTTTTTGCAGGTTTCAAACAGTAACATTTTTAAACGGTGGTATTCTTACAGGAAACCAGTCAGTGCTTAGGGAGGATCTGTTTTACTCTTTATAATCACTATTTATATACCAGTTCCCAACGGGCAGCATTGCCAACATGGATCTCAACCCACAGCCAGTTGAGGCAGATCGTAGCACAAACTGAGCCCGGTTCTACTGGAGGTTCTTCTGGTCTCTCTTGCCGGCAATCTATGTGTACGTCCGCGTCTGTATAATCTTAAAATGTACTCAAACTGGGTAGCTGCAAATCCATTGCTCTCAAACGGGATCAATACTCTCCCTGAATCTAAAGGGGAGTCATTCTTCATCATTTAGAGCCAAGACTTGTTAATCAGAAGCTTTCAGGCCAGATGATAATCTGTATTCTAGGGAAAGTTTATTTATTTTATGTGTGTTTTTTTACCACTACATCTTACAGGCTGCAGATAAATTTGAATATAAGGTTGGTGTGACTGGGCTGAAATCCGACACACCCTCCAGATTAGTGCAGCCCTTTTCTCAAACACCTCCTAGATGTCTAAACGTTGCCTTTCATCTCTCAGACACCTCATTCAACTTTGCACTCAGTTTTCCTAAATCTCTGATAACTGATATTACTCCTCGTTTCTGAGCAAGTCAGCCGGTCCTGCCTCCCACATCTCTGCCACTTGGCTTTTATTTCACAGTAAATCCTTTTTGTCTCTCGCTGTGCCTTCCGCTTATGCCCTGTCAGCAGTTTATAAAAGCATAATGAGCTTGTACTGAAAAATGAACAAACAGCTGTCTTACGGTCAAAGAGCTCAGCAAAAAAAAAAAAAAAAAAAAAAAAAAAAACAGCTATACACCCGTATGTCACAATTAGGGTAATAAGGGGGTAGATATGACTTATGTTTCAAGATCAGTTTGTGAAACTAGTCTAAGCAGATATTTTGTCAGCAACTGGGACCTGAAATTAGACAAAAACAGTCTTACATCCTCAGCAGCTTTCTCAGTTGGACCATATTTTCCTCCTCCTTGCAGTCCTTCCACATTTACAATAATTTAGTCTGAGCAGAATTCATACTCAGTATGACTGCAGCTGAGTGCCCATGGATGTCTGTGTGAGTGTGTGTGAGAAAGGGGGGGAAAGCGCAAAGGATTTGGCTGTATTTCTGTGACAACACCCACACAACAGGATCTGACACATCCAGAGCAGAGAAGAACTTGAGATGGTGAGCAGCGGGGGGAAAAAAAAAAAAGCAGGGAAATATGTCAGCTGAAGAAACAAAAATAGAGAAACGAGGATGGACGGCTGTGTTTGTTCCATATGGTTGCAGTATGAGCTGAATACCTTAGTGTTTCTGCCTCCTGTCACTTCATTTACACATTTGGAGTTGTTGATTTTCTAGGACACAATTTTAATCTAAGTCCACTAATGGCTCTTCATTACTAGCTCAGCTTTCATGCTGCACAACATCTGCAATATAGGATTTTACTCACAGTTCAGGCCTTGTTGGTTATAGTCATAAAAACTCCGTTCAGGTCCCGTTCTATTGATCTGTTCACTTCCTTTGAGAGTCAGATACAGTTTTAGTCCCAAGCTGCTTCATACATCAAGGAATTTGACTTTAGTTCCACTTTGCCGTCAATTAAGTCATTTTATGTCAAATACACTAAAAAGGTAAATAGAAAAACTGTTCTTGTAAATATTTATAAAATATACATTTTCGACAAAAGAAGAAATGGTGTGATTGGTTCAGATAAGCATGGTATGGATCTGGGTACTTTGTTAGGGGAGGAAACGGTCTCTGACGTTTACCTTCAGCTTGGTGCTACAACTCAACATTTACAAACAGTTTGTCTGCAGGATGTGTGGGGTCTGCAGAGATGTTAGCTGCCCCTTTCCTGACCCTTGACCCGTAACGAGGCCTGGATGGAGGGACCCTCAGGGTTCTCGCCAGCGCATTTCCACGTATTGAACCGTAACGCTTAAAATTGTCAAAGTTATGCTGAAATTAGACCACATTTTTATTTTGTGTAACGGTCAGTATGACACAGATGTTTCAGAGCAACACAGAAAAGTCAGTAAAGCTCTTGAATGTGCATCAGCGCAGCTATAAACCTCCGGAACAACACAAGCTAACTTATTAGCTCGAACAGCCCCCTTTGAGTTGCACGACGCAACGCTCTGCTGTGAGAACGCATCCCGAGAAGCAGCAGAACGACAAACACGGGCGCCATTACATCCCCGCCGCCAACCGTCTGCTGTCACGCTGAAAACAAAATCCCGGTGAGGACCCTGGACCTTATTGCTCGTTGCAGTCTGGACCAGTCCTGTTTTGCGGATGAGCCAAACCGCACACTGATGGACGAAAATAGAACAGACTGATTAATGTCAGTGTAGAAGTCAAGGATCAGCTGCTGTGGAAGGTCATGCTTCTTAGGTTGCCGCAGGAAGTCCAGTTCTCTGCTGGGTCTTCTTTCGAGTCTACGTGCGAGGACCATCCCAGGTCCACAGAAAGGGTGGGTTCCTAGAAACCCGAAATGATCAACAGCGTTGTTGGGGAGGGTGAGGGGAGGAAGATTTCTCCAGAAGTCCACCGCCATCGCCGCCGTCATGAGCGGGTCAAGGTCCAGGAGGTTCTGACCACAGCAGTGGACCAGACGATCCACTTCCTGTTCTTAAGGGACAGGAAGCCTTAGTGCTTTCTTTTTATAAATATGCCCCAACACTTATTGAACTTACCACTGCAATAGAATTAAGAGAAAAATTGTTATAAAAACTTTATATTTGTTTTGTTTAATTTGTGTAACCGAAGGGCAAATATCTGCTGTATATTGCCTAGTATAAATGTGCGGTTCAGGACCTGTTCAGTGCTGACTTTAGTGTTTTTACATCTGGCGCCTTGTTGGGCAGCTAAGGGGGTCCTGGGAAATATGAGTATACATTTGTACACCCGTCTGCGTTTGTGATAAAGGTGGGACCCAATAACGATCCCTAAATGGTTCTGTCGATTTTATGTTGCTTGAGTAGCGGTCTATATTTGGTGTTTATTAACTGACCTGTTAGCTGTTTTATTTTTAGTTGGCATGTTCTGTGTAAGCTATTACACCACCTCATTTATATTTTGTTTGTTTATTGCAGATAGCGGTAGACAGAGATTCAATCAGACAAATTGTGGACAGACAGCACAGTTAATTAACGCGTAAAGGCTAACCAAGCAGCAAATCAATAGAAAAACAAAGCTTTATGAAACTAGAGGGTCATTACATCACTCTCTAATCAGAGCTAGGCCTGATGTTTTAGGTTTGCTTAAACACCTCATCCACACAGACTGTAAATTTATTGGGAACATTTAAAAGGTAAATGTGTTGATGGTGCAGATAAAAAAAATAAAAATAAAATAAAAAAGGATATATATACAGAAGTTATATACACAGTAAACTGTGCGTTAATGTAACGCAGAAGCTTGTAAGTCCTGAACGGGGGAGAGAGGCAGTGTCCAGTTTCACGGGCGGCTCTTGGCCTTGTTCATAAGGCTGGTAGCAGATGGGAAAAAACTGTTCTTGTGGCGTGAGGTTTTGGTCCTGATGGACCGCAGCCTCCTGCCAGAGGGAAGTGACTGAAATAGTTTGTGACTGGGGTGCGAGGGATCAGCTACAATCTTCCCTGCACGCCTCAGAGTCCTGGAGGCGAACAGGTCCTGGAGAGATGGAAGATTGCAGCCAATCACCTTTTCTGCAGACCTGATGACACGCTGCAGTCTGCCCTTGTCCTTAGCGGTGGCACCAGCGTACCAGATGGTGATGGAGGAGTAGAAGTGCACCATCATTGTCCTTGGCAGGTTGAATTTCTTCAGCTGCCGTAGGAAGTACATCCTCTGCTGGGCTTTCTTGGTGAGGGAGTTGATGTTCAGCTCCAACTTTAGGTCCTGGGAGATGATAGATCCCAGGAAGCGGAAAGACTCCACAGAGTCAATGGTGGAGTCACAGAGGGTGATGGGGGTAGCTGGGGCTGAGTTCTTCCTGAAGTCCACAACCATCTCCACTGTTTTTACAGCGTTGAGCTCCAGGTTGTTCTCCCTGCACCAGGTCACCAGATGGTCAGCCTCCCACCTGTAGGCGGACTCGTCACCATCAGAGATAAGTCCGATGAGAGTGGTGTCGTCTGCGAACTTCAGGAGCTTGACAGACTGATGACTGGAGGTGCAGCTGTTGGTGTAAGTTGTATAAGACACCGATACGCAGCTCACTAAACATTTTCCAGTCTTTCAAATTTAATTTCCCTATAGATCCCCTCCATCACTCCTTATCAAATATAACTTTTATTCAAAGCAGCAGCATGTTGTGGCTACAAAGCTCTGCTTGTGTTACAAGATTTGTATTGAAAACTGGCTCAATCCTCAGGCAGAGCTTGCAGGAGACAGTTTTACATTAAACATTAGACGTATCTGGTCATCATTTACATAATTAGGGTGCCAAGTGAGGAGTAATGTAATGCGAGCTCATCACTGCAGTAAAATAAGGCCCGACAGGGGGAGAAACACCGCGGGGTGATGCTTATTTCATTACAGGCTTGAATGTCTTTTAGAGGCCTCGGCCAAAAAGTAGCCCGGCACTTCTGGCAGAAATCAGGGACCGATGTGTTTCTGGCCCAGGATGTCGCTTGTTAATTTAATTAGAAATTTACCAAATGGTTGGGCTTACCGCCAGCAGTTTGATGTCAAAACATCTCAATATGTTCACAGCTGAGAAATGGGGCTCCAGGGTGGACTCTAGCTTTAGCTTTAAAAAAATAAGGAGTTAATGTTGACTTGAGCAGAAAAAAAAAAAGGATTTGCATGCACAATTAGCAGTTAAGGTTAGACAACGAGTATTACGGCTAGGATTCACACAACTCAGAACAGCATAATACAAAAATTGCTGATATCCTGAACCATTAGTGCGCTATTTTTTAACAAACATGTTATTAATGCTCTGGGACGCATCATCAGGTGATGTAACCTTGGGTCAACGGGTGTTTCATGGATGTCCAGATCGCACACCCTCGCCCAGGGGACCTTGGTAGGGTTGATCGGGCCCCGACTTCCTGTCCAGCAGCAACCTACGCATCAGCTTTCTTCTGCCAACTTCTGTGGCTTCGAATTGCTGCCCTCTTTCTTAGCCATCCCTGCAATGCCTTGTTGGCTGGGAACTCTGCAGAGGGACCAAGAAGAATCCTCTGCAGTCCGTTCCTGTGGGTGAGATGCTTTCCAGCCTCTGGCTCTGCAAATAAACCAGCCCTGCCTGGTATTTGGGACGCGTCCTCCCTTTGCTCCTCCTCCCAGGGCAGCTGTAAACTCCAGCATGATCAGGTAAACTTGGAGACCGTGATCCAGTTTATTATTTATATAATTATTCTTATTCTCTCTTTCACCCAACAAAGGTATTATGCCTGAAATTATCAGTGTGACTACATGAGCATTTTTCTCAATGTTCCAGGTGGAGATTTTTTATAACAATGAGATTACTGGCAGATAATCAGAACGGATCAAGTTGTTTATTTAGTGCCAATTAACAATAAATCCCTTCTCAAGTTCAGCTGCAAGAGAAATTAGATCCACTTTGTATCCGTTGAATGAAAACTTTGAAGAGACTCGATTTTAATTCAAACAGGAAGTTTGTGTCTTGGAAATTTGGATTCGGAAACATGTTTCTATATTCAGGATAAGGGACAATAAAAATAATTACAACCCCCGGTATGACATTTCCAGAAACATGCAGGACACCATTTAATCTTATATTCTAACACTACATGGTGAAATATTAAATAAAAATGAAGGACTACGAACTAGAGGTGAGGGAGAAAATCCATTTTTGATCCATCGAGATGTAGACATGCAACCACAGCAACTCAATCATCTTGATGTTTATTTGTGACCTAATTTTGAGAAGTGCAGAAGTCAGTTACTGCTCATTTTCTGTTCTGTGGTGGCTGTAGAGTTGTGTGCTCCACATGAAAATCAGTGAATAAGAGTCATCTTCTAGTGGGGAATACGAAGAGGTCTGTTCTTTTCTCATCTAGTGGTATAGATAATTGTTTTCTTCAGTAAAATTTGTAATGACATATTTTATATAATACTTTATAATCCATCCGCTATTACCATATCACATAGGATTCCTGGATCAATGTGTGCTTTTTGTGTCTCTGCTCTGTCTTCTGACCCCCAGTCGGTCGAGGCAGATGACCGTTCACACTGAGCCTGGTTCTGCTGGAGGTTTTCCTCCCTGTTAAAGGGGAGTTTTCCTCTCCACTGTCGCTTCATGCTTGCTCAGTATGAGGGATTGCTGCAAAGCCATGGGCAATGCAGACGACTGTCTACTGTGGCTCTGTCCAATGTGGAATACTGCTTGTCAAGACTTGATGCAATCTGCTGGGTTTCCTTAGAGCGGAGACTTTTTGACTAATCTGTATGATTTGATTGAATTTGGCTTTGTAAAGTGCCTTGAGATGACGTGTGCTGTGAATTGGCTCTATATAAATAAAGTTGAATTGAATTGTATTCCAGTAGGTTATTTTTCAGTCGTTTCACATGTTTAGCTATCTGTTAGAAAATGTGCCTGTGAGACATTTGGGATGAAGCTTTGATTCAGAGATGCATTTTTATAATTACGTGATAAAAAGAAAAAACATATCAAGAGAAATATCGTATATTGGCATTCAGCCTAGATATATTTTTGGTCCATATCACTCTGAGCCAGGGTTACTTTCTCCGAGATAAAAAAACAGTACAGAGTGAAAGGCAGTTATAGCTCAGTCAATGCCTCCAAGAGGAAAATTAAATGTTTTGCATTTAACATTATAGGATGTTTATTTTTAGGTCTCTTGGACTGAATGAAAAGCTCTTTCAATGAACATTTTTAAAGCTAAAGTAACAGGCTGCTATAAATTAACCAATTAACCTTGAAATATATCTGCTTATGCACGTTTCAAACCACTGAGCTACCAGAAACTGTAAACATTCCTGCTTGAACCCCTTTTTTTCCTCCCCCTGTCCAATTTAAATCTTCAGTTTTAGAAAATTTCCCTCAAGCTAGCAGTCCCAGCATCTCATTCAGTTTGCATCGTCTGAACACCCTGACTCTGCACAGGTCTATTTTGTGGTGCACAATCCTTTCCCAGTCTCGTTTCTCTTTGCTTTACTTTCTCAGCACCTCTGTTTATCCATACATCTTTGTCTGCATCCTGCACAGTTTCTAGGTCACTGATTTTCACTGTGGGATTATATTTTTTCCACCCATTTACTGTCCACTTCATTATACTCCTGTCACAAGGGTGTAATTAACATGCATGCAAAACACAAACCTCACAAAGCATAGAGGTTGTTGGCATGCAGAACCAAGGCACAGAATAGGAAAATAACACCCATTTGATAACGACTAGAAATGCCATCCCGACAGGAAACCCACTAGTTCTGCACATTATGCACCATCCGTCCTTTAGCACAAAATACTGATATGCAAAAAACGAATTTAAAAGGAATAGAGGTATAAAACTAGATGTAATTTAAATAATGTCAACATTATGAGCAAAATGATTATTAGCTAATCAGATTGTATAAAAGATACATGTAGGTGAGAAAAAAAATATATTTTTTGTCCACATTTTGTTGGAGAAGGTGAAATGCAGACAGCATGAAAACTGTTTCTAGTAATCTGTTCTGGGGTTTAGGGGTGTTCGTCTCACTGTGTGAACAGGAACAAAGTTCACACTAAGCCTTATATCTGGCTTTGAGGTGCAACGAGAGGGTTAAACAAAAACATGTTTTGGCTTTTTCCTGGACCTCTGTGAGCAACATCACATGTGCACAATACACCTGTCCAAAACCTGAGATTCTAACAAGGTATGTGGCTTATTAAAAGAATCAAGTTACAGCAACAATTTATTTTACATTACTTAGTTAAGATCCAACTAATTTAGTTGGATTACTCGAAAAAGACAAAAATCTTGGATTTTTTTATGAGCTGTATAGTATGTTTTATGTCAGTAGGGGTCCTGCTAAGGAAGAACTGAGACATGTACATCTTTTAGAGTTAAACTTTTGTTTACATTTTGTGCGATGAGATTTAGCACAAGCATGTGGTGTTGTGCAGCCTCGCTTAAGGGCAGCTCTGGCTACAATGTAGCTCACCACCATCAGGTTGTGAATGGGTTAATGACTGTTGTGTAAAGCGCTTTGGGGTCGTCGGACCTGATAAAGCGCTATACAAGTACAAGTTATTTATATATATTGTTGTCCTCAGGCATGCACTCATAAAATAAACGTATAAACAGAGCTGCTTTTCAAAAACAGGTAGAACAAGAAGGCTGAACAGAAACCAGCAGAAGCTGTGCGCTTGGAAGAACTCCATCTGCAGCTGATAACACCAGCAGAGCAACAGCGCTCCAGAAACAAACAGGTGTAGCACTCAAAAAAACAAACAAACTGGTTAAAAAAAACGGCACTTAGGATCTCAGATAAGCAGATCCCAAAAACACAGCCACACAAACAGCTGACATGCAGCAGGAGTAACAAAGACGCACACCTCAACCTGGCCAACTATAAGGCGTCTGCCCCATCAATCGGTGCGCTGTGATCAGAACCTGGCGCACACAGAGGGACCGTGGAACACCATCTCACCAGAATTGCAAAAAAAAAAAAATGGTACAAAATAACTTGGTTTGTGTTTTTGTTTACAGTTCAGCCTGGATTTTATTCACTGCGCAGCAGAGATTTGCTATGCACGCCGAATCCTGATACATGCATGCAGCTTCGAGGGAACAGTGGCCACCGCTATGAATCCAGGCTCTTCCCCTTCATCTTTCTCTTTTTGTCTGTGGGCCGTGTGAAGATAACACTGGGGAGACAAGCCACCACGGGCACACGTGAGGTTTGGAGACCAACGCAGCGCGTGTAGAACTCATCCCAGGCAGGGATTCACAAGAACCGAGTCTAGCCGCTTGCTCACCGACCCAGCCAAAGAACCAGCTTGGAGCAACGTCTTGCAATTGGACGCCCCAAAGTTGACCAAACAGACACGGAGGCAGAGGTTTGGCAGAGTTAAGCAGGGAAAGTTAAATGGTTTACTTTTAATGTGTTAAGGTTTAAATCGAGGCTAACAGGCTAAACTTCCATTAGCGAATTTTGAAACAATGCTATGCTGACTTGTTTTGGGTGTATTTTATGGTTATGACCAACTTTATTACTATAAGGGTCCCAACAATGATGGGACATTAATGTTTGCGTTTGCCGGTCCTCTGATAACAAAATATAGCTTAAAAGTCTTGAGCAGTAGCCCGAATGTCCGCTAGCATTAGCCATTGTCTGATAGTGCTACGAGCATTAATAGGGAACACTAATGCCAATTTAATAGTGTTTGTGTAACTTTAAGATTACATTTACATTTTAAAAAGGGATATAGGCAAAATCCACTTTTTTTAGCACATTTATACATCTTGTGCACTTGGGAGTCTCTTAGATTGCAGAAAAAAATATAGTCTGTCTGGGAGCTGCGTAGATATCTTTATATTCAGTTTGGGTCATATTTTTCAAGCTGTTCAATTTTATTTGTTCTCTTATGTTTTTTGAACAATTATGACAGTATTTGCTGTGAAACTGCTAAACAAGGCCATGGACCTCCAGCTATTCAGTTTTACAAATTCACCTTTTTTATTTTTTGGCTGCCATTTTGTGGCCAAAACTCAAAGATGCCAAAGCTACAAGTCAAAATGTTCAGACGTCGGATGCAGTAACCCACACAATTCATTCACCATTGGCATACTACAAAAGCAGAAGCAGCCAAAGTCTGAAGCGAAGCCTTGACATGTAATTAGAGAGTGTGCAGGACCGTTCGATTATAAAAGTTTACAATTTTAGTTTCCTGGAAGCAAGATATACAGGAATTAGAGATGATTTAAACATTTTCAGCACTAAATTTTGCAGAGGAACAAGATATTGTTGTGGAAAATAAGTGCAGAGACCCTGCCTGCCTTCGTCTCCGGACAGTACTTGTTTACACCACACTGGCCGCCTCCAGACAGTGTCAGCCTGAGTTTGTGAGCCCTTCCCGGGTCTGTTCGTGTCCGTCTACAGGCGACATGATTTATCAGAGCCAGAGAGCGTGCCGCCTCTTCTCTCGCCGTCGCCTTGGTGATTGACAGCAGAACTAATTCCACATTTAACACCCTCGCCGGCTCGACAGCCGCGTGTGTGTACACACAGAGATTTACAGGTGGATGAGGAGCTAGAGGCCTGACTCACCATGCAAGGTGGGAACAAAGACAAAGATAAGCCCGCCAAGCCTTTTAAGACTCCAGTTTGTCCTGGGTGTTCCAAACGCCGTCGGAGCCCCATGTTTAGGGATTGTTTCAGATTCCAGACGCTGATGTTTGATATATTAAGCCACTGGACTGAGGCAATGAGAATGATAAATGGGAACCTTTTCTTCCCCCGAGTAGAGATTGCATCCTTCAGACACCACCTTCTCTTCCCGTTGCATTTCGAGTGTTTCAAGGTGATAGGAAACCACCGTGTTTAGACAATACAGCCTTGTCCACTTGTGATTCACGCTGCATGCTGCTGTTAAGAGCAGATAAGGGTATCAGGAAGTCGGAGCATTCGGTCCATTCGGAAAAAACTCCGCCATTCATAATACAAACCTATGAGAGGTTGACGGACGATTTTTACTGTGGAAAAGCACGTTAGATGCTGTGAAATATTTTGGTCTATTTTTAGTATCGGACTCTAGAAAAGAAATGCACTGAAGTAACTTGGATACGTCTACTTCTGTTAAACACAAGCATGCATACGTCTCAGACTACTGTCTCTCTTGTTTTCAGATGAGTTGTGGGCATGTTTGTGGCTTAAAGCAGTGGTTATCGGAGCAGAGGAAGCCAAAGTAAGCAAACAAGGAAAATACCCAAAAACTATTCTCCCATCTTTCTTCTTGTCCAGGAGAGCCAACGGTCCATCAATAAAGACTTATTGTTCAAGGCTACAATGCAACTTCACACATTGCTATTGCCAATTACAACTGCACAGGATTTTTTTTTTTATTATTATTATTATTATTAACCAAGTTTGGCTGCACGTTTCAAGGTTAAGGTGATAAATCTACCTTGAGGGAAAAAAAATAAAATAAATCACACCGTATTAGGGACAATGAGCATTAAGGTCCCACCTCACGATGTGTTTACACAAACGTTAATTAGATGGATAGCAGAGTTTCCCACAATTCCAAGGTGCAATTTAAAGGTAAACATTTCAAAAACATTTTGTCCTGCTAATATTGTTGTTTCTCCTTTGCAAGGCACACACACTGGTGTTAATGTACCACTGTAGCAGTTTTAAGCTTGGTTGAACTGAAGAAAAATGAGAATCAGTTATATTGTAGAGGCTTAGGGTGCTTAATTATGTTGGATCTCCATTTCTCTCATTCGCCCACAGCAGCCTAAAGACATGGCTTGAGGCCTTCGGGTGAATATTCGCTACAGGCAACTGTAACTCAATGGTTGAGCCACAGTAGTCGTCTTCCAAAGAAATTTAACCTCAGGTTGCCGACTGATCCATCTATGGGTGTATGAACATGCAACTGCGGCTTAAATCGCGTCACGTAATCGGTAAGGGAACAAAAACAGAAATTGAAGCCATTGACTATTTTCAGGACCAAGGATAGTTATCTGCAGTAGGTTTTCCTGCCTCATGCGTTTCTGCTGCAAGAACAGAGTCCAAATCAGACAGAAGTGTAAAGAAAAGTCCCCAAAAACCCTAAAAAAGGACTTTTTGGGGATGTTTTCAATATGAATGAATCAAAATAATCTCCATTTGGCCAGGATTGTGTGCAATTTGACTTTGGTTACAGCGCTCCCAGCGTACAGAAAAATGGAGCTTCATATCGGTAGGAAGCTAAACATTTGTTACTGGATGGCTATCCCAGCCATTATACTTCATTAAACTCTTCTGCAGGCAATACTTTCCTTTAGCTTTAAAACACAGGACTTCTGTTCTCTGTAAAACACTGATATTAATCACAGTGTGGCTGGGGTCAAAGTTATGCTTGTGAACCAGAGTTTTCATTCAACCCAGTAAATAAAATCTACTGACCTTTGTTGGAAATGTTTAAAGGAAGCATGGGCTATGGCTTTCAGCATCTCCATGGAGACACAAAGAGCCGTGGTTAAATAATTTTCAGCTTTTATGTTCTGAGATACAGAATAAAGCCATCCCCACATCACAGAATTGTTGAACATTTGCCAATTTTTAGTCTGAATGGATGTTGTGGGAGTTTTTATGTCTATAGGTTTGCCAAGTTTCATTTCTAATCAACTGTAGCTGCCTACACATTTTCACACAGAGAGGCAGTTTGTGACTTTTAAAGTAAAACTACAACTAAAGAAACTCAGATTAATGACACATTGGTCTAATTAATCAGTTGTTTGACAGGATTGGGGTCTTCATTGTTGTTGTGGAAAGATCTGTGTCCCCAGACAGCAGCAGCACTCCGCCACGAGGCCGTAATAGTGCCCCTCCAGCATGGAAAGAGAAAATAAAGCACCCATTTATGTACATTAAAAAAAAATATGTAGGTTGTCAAATGTGATGAGACATGAAAATGAAAACGCCTCGATTCAGTTTTGTGAGAAACTTCAATGGAAAAATGTTATTGCAATGATGGACTAACATTTCAAAGTAACTTGTCTGGTTTTGATCTGATTCATTTAGGTATTAATGTGATTAGAACTGAATTAAGTAAATTTTATTTGACTGCTGCACATTAATCGACCACATGTGTGTAAATGTTTCTATGATCATTTAGTCAGGGGAAAATGTAGCGGACAAAGTAAAGGCTTTCTCCTCACGGCCTGCTCATAAGAGAATATTTAGCTGTACTTTTGGTTATTTTGTATTTTAGAATTCTGATTTTAGTTTAACTCTTGATTTTTAGTTGTAATAATTGCAGCATTAGTTAAATCAGGCTGGTAACAAAGAGTTAATGAGAGTGAACCTGGTTTGAAAACTATATTCATTGTCATTTATTGTGCTGATAGTCTTTTTTCACCGACTAATGGAGCCGGCATCACTCAGGTTCGCTGCTCCATCACAGTAGTAATAATACTGGTCATTTCAACCACCTATCACCCTCCAGCACTTACAGAATTACATTATCTGTTATTAAACAACATTTCTAATCAGAACAAGACAGTTCAGTTAAGAAAAGGGCTGACCACAACACAATCCAAGCAACTGTCCCTACATCCTCTTCCAGGAGTGATGGCTGCAGGTCAACGACTCGGTACATTCTGCTGGGTTTCCTTTGATAGAAAAGTGTCTGTATAATATGATAGAACTCATTTCTAAAGAGCCTTAAGATGACATGTTGTGAATTGGTACCATATTAAATTAAACTGAATTCAACAGATTCATTTATGCACATCACAAAACTAAGTCCTTCGCTCCATTTATGCACTTTGTAGAGTTCTGTGGATTTTTACGGCGCCTACATGACCACTGTGCTTTACAAGAGAATTATCCTCACCATCGTTAGTTTCCGTCTCTCATCCATCATTTCTCGTGGATCGTCAATCATTAAACAGGAGGCAGAACCACTCACGGTCGAAGCTGTGGCAGATTTACTGTTGTTTGACATTTCTTTTGATTAAGAGGCACAGTGTGCAACAACAAATGTAAATGCATCCAATACAACCATAGCTGATTTTCATTGTTAGTCCTTCTACTAGATGGTACAGAGTGAATAACCTGAAATTAATAAACTTTGTAATAATTCTCTAGATTAAATCCTTGATATAACAGAAGGGGAAGAACCAGATTGTAGACTAGATCACTTTCCAAATATGAAATTTACAGCTCCTTCAGACATGTTCCCTATGTTTTTAGTTTTTTTTAATATTAAACTGTATTGGAAGAGACCCTGGAGAAGAACCAGAAATCGCTGGAGGGACTAATTATGGACTTGTTGCCCCGCGACCAATCAATAACTTTGACTACAGGCATGTCTTGACATCAAAACATGGATTTGTTTTTTAAAGCCCATCTAGGGATAAGTGCTGCGAATTAGCTGTTGCTATTGCACTATGATGCAAACATGGGACTGCTGTTTTGTTCAGTTTGTCTATGTTGATGTGTGTCTGTCCCTACCAAATAAACTTAAATAAATGACTTGAAATGTTCTGCTTTTAAATTCTGACAAGACAGAAGTTATCTTTGGTCCAGAGTCTTCAAAAAGTAAACTTCTTAGTCATTTAATTTGGATGGCATTAAATTGGCCTCTGGTAAAGTAAAAAATCTTGGTGTTATTTTTGACCAGGCCATGTCATTTAAATCCCGTATTAAACAGGTTTCCAGGGTTTCCTTTTGACCTCAGGAATATCGCCAAAATTAGAAACATCGTGTCCAGGAGCGATGCTGAAAAACTAGTCCATGCATTTGTTACTTCAAGGCTGGACTATTGTAATTCTTTACTATCAGGAAGTCCACAAAATGTAGTTTGATGCCTTCAGCTGATCCAAAATGCTGCAGCAAGAGTTCTGATGAAAATCAACAAGAGGAATCATATTTCTCCTATTTTAGCTTCCCTTCATTGGCTTCCTGTTAGAAGAATTTTAAATTATATTCTTGATTTAACGTATAAAGCCCTTAATAATCAAGCTCCATCATATATCAGAGCTCTGATTACCCCGTATGTTCCTAACAGAGCACTTCGCTCTCAGACTGCAGGTCTGCTGGTGGTTCCTAGAGTCTCTAAAAGTAGAATGGGAGGCAGATCCTTTAGCTATCAGGCTCCTCTCCTGTGGAACCAACTCCCAGTTTTGGTCCATGAGGCAGACACCCTGTCTACTTTTAAGACTAATCTTAAAACCTTCCTTTTTGATAAAGATAAATAGAACTGAATAAGCAGAAGTCAATTAATGGGTAATGAAACTATGCTGTTTAAAAGAAACACTGAAATGCAATTAAACTATTTTCAGCACAACCATTTAAATCAGTGTTTCATCTTTAGCCTGGACATGAAAAAAATGACGCCTTTAAACGTAATAAGATAATTTAATGTGGAGCATTGATGAGGGGATTGTTGGTCTTGCAATGCTGCTCTGCAATAAAGTCTTCAACTGAAATCACTAAGGATGAGGGTCCCTCTCGCAAAAGCAACAACACCGACGTGAAACATTAGGTTTTACAGCGCAAGCAGGTTGGCATAGCTCTCCTGCAGCATCTGTGAAAACGCTATGAAGGGAAGACTTACAGCCACGCTTCCTCATACTGCATAAAACGGTAATTAGGGGACTGAGCTTTATGCAGAAACCTTACATCAGATTTAAGGACAAGCCTCTGAGAGGTGAGGGGGAAAAGCTCATATCTATAACCAAGTAGGAGAAATAGTGAAATTGTTTTTTTTCCCTCTAGTCTGGCGGCGTGTTTTCTGCCTATAAATGCCACCTGCCCCATATGCACTTCAGTTTAAAAGGTGTAATTTAAGACCTGTGCAAAGCCCTTTTCGCTGCTTCAGAGCAATTCAAACAGTAAAAGCTCCAACCAAACTTTGAGGCCACCCTGGGAACATGGTCATATGGATTCTCCTGTCCTCTTCTACACAGTGAGGGGTTGCTGGTATAAAGCATATTCAGACAGATTTATGTACAGTCCTACTCACAAATGATGCAACAAATAAACAGAAAGGGATTAAGGAGATCCGATCCCTGTAATCCATCCCTCCAGCTTTTAGAAAATCGCACAGCCGAGTCTTGAAACCAGTGTTTCTCAGCTACTGAAAGGGAACTTTGTTGAGTCTGCCCTCATATGGCAGCAACACGCTACAAAATAGAGTCTTTATAAACCAGATGGTTAACGCAGCGGAAGAAGAAAGCCTTGAACCCGCCAAATGGCTTGAATACACAAGCAAGCAGCTTTAAAGACGATGATTAGGCAGGAAATGCAAAACGTGAAAACAGAGTATTCGGTGTCTGGAAAGAGTGTCAATAGATGGCTCTCTTTACGACACAGCCGCATGGTGCATTATGCTAGAACTTTAACATAATACTGAAAAAAAACATTCAATATTGACTGTCGCCCAGCAAAAAACAAATCTGCTTTAGTAGTAGTCAAAGATTCATGCCCATGTATCCAACAATCATCTATTGGTGCCGTCACTGCAACGGTTCAAGCTCCACAACAATGATATTAATTCATTTGTTTTGGATTAAGCAGTGTTTTAGGCATTTTATTTTAAATCAACAGGTCTGTATTCAGAGCTCTGGTGCGCCAAAAACACCAACTCAAGTGTAATATCTCATTGAGGCATTCAGCAGCTCCTCTTTGGGCCTCCGTGGATGCAGTAATCCTGAGTAACGCTTCAGCTTTATCGCCACACAAAGACCTGAAATCCTCTGCAAAGCTGATTTCAGTTTGATTCGCCTTAACCAGGTTCCATTACTGCCAGACCTTTAATGGAAGCAGACCCGGCTGCAGAAACAAATTAAGGAGGGGCATTCCAGTTTATCAGGGGGGCACACTTTCAAAAAACATTTTAGATGCTTTAGGCTGAATAGTGGCTCTTTGTTGCTTTTGTTGTTGTTGCACAGTAGGAATGGTCAGTGTGGTGTTGCCAGATTGGGCAGATTTCCACACAACTGGGCTTCTTTTGGACACACTGAGCTGACAAAAATAGCTTATGGGCTTCCAGTAAAGGGCGGGTCGGCTGGCTCTGTGGGTGGGTGGGTTACGGCCCCCCAATGGCCGCCCATGCCGCTGTGGCTTAATAGAACCGGTCCAACAAAATGAGGCTTAACGGCCTCCAACAAGAACCCATGCCTCTGCTATTGCAGGGTAAAGACATACCAGTAACTTCATAAACTGATCAGTATTGGTAAAATTGCTACTAAAATTCTTTACTAAATTTTTCGTTTTACTTTACTGCCAATCATTTTCTTAACATTTATAGAGTCATTTTGCCAGGTTGTGCTACATCTTCATAAATACTGCTTAAAAATGTTCTTTATGCTGATGTAAAATTACGGTTGTAGCAGCACTGGAAGTATCGATTCCCCTTCGTCCCATCCAGAAGGATAACCTCAGCTTTTATGACAAGATGCATCATTATATTAAACAGGAAAGACTTCTCTGAATTTAATAAACCACTTTTTCCTTAAAATAGGAAAGAATTGATCCGAGGGTTTCTTGTACAGATGGACTGATCTACAGGAGCCGGCTTGCTGCAGCAAGGGATGGGGTAGATTTCACAAGAATGCATTACACACATTTTTTCATTTCCACTGAATTTTTTATTAATGTGAAAAATGTTAATATTTTTCCAATAGAAAGTTTGGTTTAAAGATTACTGCATTAAAAAAACCTTAGATGTATAAAAATATCTCAACCTCAGTGCGAGCTTGTGCACAAAGAACAAAAAGCTGGGATTGGACTAATCTAAATGAGAGTACAGTCTCTACACAAAAAAAAAAAGAAAAAAAAAAGTGCTTTAAAGGAAACCGTTTCCCATTGCGGTCTGGTCTCAGGACAAATGGATGAGGTAATTAAACCCAAATTGATTTAATTAGTCATTACATTGCAATATGAACGCTGAATGCTTTAGTGGCCTCATCAATGTTGCTTTAAATGGGAAAAGGGGTTTAAGGTTTTTCCTCAACGCTAAAGCAGCAGAAACTGTTCTTTTATGAACTCACACCTCTGTTTACTCCTACTTAATCTCTGCTTTCAGGCTTGGTATAATTGTATTAAAGGGACTTGTACCTCTTTGTTTGTTTGGAGGTGAGGGTATTATGCAAAGTTACCACACAATATTTCACCGTTGTATAGCAGGACCACACAGCTCATGAAAAATGTTGCTCTCCATCATCTCACCATTATGCCAGATATGCAAACAGAAGCAGTGAAAAATACATGCTGCCATTAATATTCCCACACCAAGTACCAAACTTCATCCTCTGCTCCTCTTTGGGGAGCAGATTATTTACGCGTGGCAGGGAAAGAATAAGGGGAATAAAGAGCGTCACGACAGCAGAAGGTGAGCCCCCTGCTGGTCACGTCTAAAAACTGCAGGTTTGATCATTAAGGGGGTACAGGTGCATTTACATTAAATATTAGGATAACAAAAATATAAAAAACGATTATTGAATAAGTCCAACAAGAACTAATAAAATAATTTTTAACAGCAATATTATATTGCGACCCCACGTTTGAGCCCAGAGCACAAGGTCATTTTAGTTTTTCACATAAAGCTCAGCGATATTGGGGTAAATGTATACGCAATTCATGTTTAACTTTCAAATATTACATGTATGCACATCTGTGGCAAAACCATACCTTTGTAAAACTTGAAATTACCTTACAAATTCTCATTAGGGTCAAAACCCCCACAGCTTAATTCCCCATCCTGAATATTTCGATAACTCCCACTAATTAAATGAAAAAAGGACTGTTTAGGGAGGAAAAAGTGGACTCTACCCCAAGTCCTGGAGGGCTGCCTGTCATCCAAAGCAGGTGGGCTCATAAAGCGTTGTCCAAAACCATTGCTACAAACACCGGGGAGGATTAAAACATCCTCCAAAAGCAACTTTGACAATGCAGGGACAATGCAGGTGCAATTTCATCATGAAATCTGTATTTTCCAGCACAACAGAGCTGAATGTTCAGAGGCAAAACTTCTAACTAACTGGCATATGGATCAAATCATTACAAGTTTGGGTCATCGCCAGGATATTCCCTACATTTCTAGCGTAGGACAACCAGTGATCAACCCTCAAACCACTAATAAAGCTTCCAAGCACAGAAAACGAGGAGTCAGGATGTGACCTAGATGTTGGTGTCCAGTAGGCCTCTGCAAATTTAAGGTTTGACAAAAAAAAAAAAAAAACTGATGTATTTCTCAATTGTTTTTTTAAATACCTAGATAAAGATTTATTATTGAAGGTTGGTATACTGTAGGAACATCTGACGAAAAGACTCAACACTACTGCTACACAGATTGTAAATAATGATTTTTTTTTGGACTTTTGGCCTCAGCTTTAAATCCAACACTCCCTATTGCATTTTTGCAACAACACGCACTCATTGAAACGTTTTACAATCCATTTTTGCCATATAATGGTGAGGAAAAACAGAACGAGGCTGAGCTTCAACTAATTTCTGGCATGCACTTCAATTAAAAAGTTTTGGGGAAATTTTAGTTTTTATAACAAGGATCTTTTTGCCCTCAAGGTGCACCTTTACATAGCTGGCAGGAAAAAGAAAAGCCTTTAAAATGTTAATCCTTCACTCCCGCTGGCCAATTCCACATTACCAACCTTGGGTGCAACAATAAAAAAAGTTTACTTAAGGTGCTTGACACCAAAATCGTTCACATACTCAATCTTAAACTGAAGGCTTGGCCAACAAAAGACAGTTTCACGTACATAAAACAAAGAAAAGGTCCAAGAGGTGATGAGGCTGAACTATGTCCTTGGACCCGAGCGAAAAGGCTGGAGCATTAAATAGCCATGTGTGTAAAGGCGTGTAACTGGTGTACTTCACTGGGTACGTGTGTTGACCTGCACAGTTAATTAAATCTGCCTTTCATTCTGCAAAGGAAGCATGGGAGAAATTCTTGCCTCTTTTACCTTGCTTAGGACAGGCCCTCACTTAAAAAAACCAGAGGATCCACGTAATAAGATTGTGTTAAAAGTTAGAGCAAGGCACACATTAAGCCTCCATTCAAGGTCATTTCTCTGCTCGTATGTTACTCCTCCCTCCATTCCTTCCTTCCTCGCTTGCATCCATTCTTCACCTGGGCCATTAACCAAAAAGGCCATTTCTCTAAATCTCCCCAGGGCAATGATGCTTGATTTTAAAGCGATGCTGTCATACATGAAGAAATTTGGAGGAAAAAAAAAAAAAAAAAAAAAACACACAAAGAAGCAAAAAGAATGTATTTTTAAGCAACAACAAAAGAAATGCAGCTAGTATTTTATGCAACCTTGCCCAAACTGCGGTCCCCTCTGAAACTGGTACTTTATTTTCCCACCTTGGCCAAATAAATCTTATAAGACCAACAGGTAGATGGCGTATTAATATTCCTGGGCAGAATCCAGTTGTCTTGCAAACCAATTATTAGGGCAATTTAAAAAAAAAAAAAAAATTATAAAAACGGGCAAGACAGGCTTTCTTCAGACTTCCTACATGCCAAGAACGTCTTCAGTTCACGCGAGCCCTTTCTCCTCTTTTAACAAGCAGTAGAAACTGACTTGCATTCAGTATGCCGACACCAGCCTTAACCTGGAAAATACCACAGCCTAGTGGGAGATCTGCCACATCTGGCCACTGCTGCATTAACTAAAGGGATAATGCCTGACGACTTGCCCATTATCAGAAGTTAATGGACAATGGATGGACGGTTGCTTCCGCAAAGTCTATTAGTTTCTGATAAGGGACACTTTGAAGGCCATTACCCGGCTTATAGCATGGTCACTTAAATAAATAAACATTAAATCATTTATCAATACATTTACATTATACATACATTTAACCTGGTTAACTTCTGTTTGGAGCGACAAATTATGGTCGACTTGCAGAAAACCGTTATGGGACAAAACGGCCGCAGTGAAAATGCTGCAGCCGCAGCGTCTGGAACATCATTGGTGAGTAAGTTAGGCGAGACCAAAATAAAACAACTTTAAACCATGTAATACAGATTAAACGGATGATTTTACTTCCCATGAATACAACTGACTTCTCATTCAGTTACATGGCATTGTTTTCATTAACTGAGGCTCATCAGTGGAAATTTACTACAACAAAACGTCACTAATCGACATGTGAAAGGGGAAGAGAAATCCTAAATCCACACAACCATACCTGTTTGGCCAGGTTGACGGCATCAGCATGAAGTCTGTCTCTCAGGTGAGGGTCCAGCTGGAAGCCAGGAGCGATCTCCACAACCTAAACACCAAAAAGACCTTACTGATATGGTGTGAGCTACTGCAACTCAGAAATAAAACAGCCTCTGCACGTGGGTTTCTTGGTTTCAGCGATAACAAACAGAAAAGGAGCCTTTATTATAGAGGCAGCTCATTTTTGGTGCTAAAAGTCTAAAAAAAAGATGTGTTGGGAAAAAAATCCAGAAAATGAGTACAGGATTGCTAAAAAGCTCTTTATGTTATTAATCGTTGGTCCATTACAGGTAGTGCCTCGTCTTCACCCCACAATCCTGCCATTTGATCCATTGTTTATATTAAATGGCTTCACTTCTCTACAGCGCTCGTTACTGTTCACCATAAAAATCACCACACTTCCGCCAAATAGAAATAAAAAGTAATTCAATTTCTTTTTTTTCCCGCCTTTTCCGACTCAGATTTCTTTGCTTTTATCAGTGACACTGAGGGTTAAATTTGGCTGCTAGGTGGGTGGGGTTCACCACGTTGGAAGCTGATCCATTTACTTGTAAATGAGAATTCAAACCGTTCAAAGCTACGAGATCTAAATCTGATCAAAATAAAAAAAACACAAGAAGCAAATTAAACCAAATCCCAAAATAAGGTCTCTGCCAGAGCATGAAAAGCATTCAAAAGTGTCTGTCGTCACTGAAGCGTCCTAAATCCGTCTCAACAAACCGCTATTGTTCGCAGAGATCTCAGATTAAAAAGGGAAACCGCGGATTAAGCCAAACAGAATCAAAAGAAAGCATCAGATCCTGCAGGAACGGAGCCGCTAACATGATTATCATTTATAATTTGATTAAAGCAAAAGGATGAAAGTGTTTGGAAAAAGAAAAAAAAAATGCATGATTAAAACTGCTTTGGGGGGGCAGTGTGTAATAAAACGCTGGGTAAGTTGATCAGCCTCCCCTGGTGAAAGCTTTGTTATATAGAGTTAGGATTACAGGACTAATGTTATTCTCCCTTTAATCTGCTGTTCAGGCATTTGTTATTTTGACAATTCGACAAATTAATTCCTCTTTTCTTAGCGAATGTCGACCCTCCCCAATTAGTGGATAATGCAAACGCCCTTAAATAAAACTTTTCATTCAAGTTGGCGTTTTGTTTCGAAGAATGATGCGACTTAAAAATCAATTTATCAAAGCCTAGTGAGCACCGCCTGCTTTGCCCCCTGCTGCTCAGAGCAATCTGAGACACTTCAGGGTGTTTAGCCTGCGTTTATAACTCACCCGCAATGTGACGCCAACATTGGCCTTTTTTGCCTAAACAAGGCTAGGCAGGCGGCGGCACTTGCAGCCTTGTTTCCTGCTCCGTGACCTTTGCTTCATGCCTCCTTGCCATTACCATCCACTTAATGCTAATCATTACAACTCAGGAGAAATGTCAAGAAGATAATCTTAAACAAATTCCAGCATTATACTGGAGGAGATTAATTCGAAAATGAGGAAGTTCACCTTCTGGTGTCTCCGCTGAATGGAGCAGTCTCTCTCGTACAGATGGACGACATTACCATATTTATCACCTGAGGACAGACAGAAAGTAGGTAAGGTGAAGAAGTCAGGGGATAACGAAGTGATTAGGCTGTGCAGCTCGTCCAGGAGAAATTGTCACGGCTTTTGGCTCGGTTTTCTGAGCAGACGTGGCACGATGTTACAGTCATGGCGAGGCTCAAAGACGTAACTGAATAATTAGCAGAACATGTTAAAGTAAAAGTTTTTAGCTGTTGCCAAAGACCACCTTAGAAGATTACAGTAAGTCAGACTGGGTAGAACGGGGAAAATATATTAGCTATTGCAATTCTGGTAATTAAAGATCATTTCCACTGAAACCTTTTTACAGGATATTTTATTTGGGACACTGCAAAAAAAAAACAATTAATCAACATAAAAATACAAAATCTGAGGGAAAGGGTACTCAACACAAATGATCTTGCTGCATGGACAGATAATTTCACTTGATTTAAGATGAAGGTGTAAAGTTGAACAATTTAGAAGTGTTGGATAATTTAAAGAGAATTTTTTTTTTCATCTTGGTAAGAACCAAATAATTTGCAGTGCCCCTATTTAACATGACCCCCATGTTCATACAAGAGTTGTTTAAAGTGCAAACACCCCTCCTGTAAGCACTGGTGTCAGTAAAATTACAGCAACAGGAAATCATGACAGGATGCTTCTGTGCACGACAGTAACGGTCACATTTACAGGTCAAGGATTAAACTCCAATAATTAGTTAAGACCAACATTATTCATAAACACACCCAGGTTTAGGGTTAAAATTACTTCCATTCAACAAAGAACCTTGTTTGTGACAGGAACTGAGCTGGGCAGCTCAGAAAAGTTGAGAAAACAATGTTTGGAGTAAAAAAGTTTTATTTACTTTTTTTAAATGGTATGTCGACAATTATGTAAGCTCTTCTCAATAATTAATGGCATTACAGCTAGCAGTCGATACAGACCAACTTATCACAATATATGTGATATTGTGATAAGAATAGAAGTGATGATAAAAAAAAGACTATTTACAGCCTTATTTAGGTCACTGTACGGCTGTGACTGCATGTCACATTATTATGGCCCGATAAACAAATGCCGTGCTTAAAAGATATAACATAACATTAAAATAAATTCAAAATAGGCTTCATCGGGACACTACCTACATAAAGTAGTGTGAATTTTAACACTAAACACCACACACACTGCAAAAAGGGAACCAAAATTAAGTAAATATTTCTTGAAATGTGTGTATTTTTCCTTGATTTAAGCAGGTAAATAAGACTAAATGCCAATGGAGTAAGATTTTTTGCACTAAAAATAGGAACAATTAATCTCAATCATCTCATTTCAGGTGCAAGGTATCTAATTATCTTATTTTAGGGGTAAATATACTCATTCCATTGGCAAATAGTCTTCTTTAACTGCTCAAATCCAGGTAAAATACACTCATATCAAGAAAATGTCATTTTGTTCTTTTTTGCAGTGCTGAAAACAATTTGATTTTAGAATTTATTGACATTTATTACCGCTTCCAAGGATCCAAAAATGAATAAAAATAGTCAAACTTACTATACTGACAATACTGACAGTTTTTGGGGGTTTTCAGACGCCACTAATTGCAAATTATTATTGTCACGATAAAGCCAAATTCTTAAGGAATTTTTCACGATAACGATACGATAAATGCAATCAAAGCCTTATAATTACAAACAGTTTTCTGCATGTTTGCACTGCTAGTGATGAGCTCCCAGACCCTGATCTTCATTTTCCTCCACAGATTATCAGAATGCAGTGAGGAGGTCAGAAGAAAGTTGTTGATGAAGTCCAAATTTGCTGGGGTACGAATATTTTTGGGTAAAGGAGAGAACAGAACGAGTCAACTCACCGAGGATCTGGACTTCGATGTGTCTCGGCTTCTCGATAAACTTCTCAACAAACAGCGCTCCGTTCCCGAAAGCCGTCAGGGCCTCAGAGTACGCCCGCTGGTAGTTCTCCTCCAGCTCCTGATGGTGGACAAGAGCAAACAAAAACACTCCCGTCAGTGTCTGAATTAGTGCGGCCGTTCGAGGCCACAGCCGCAGCACAGGACATTGGAGTTTCCAACGCACTCTCCATCTTTTTTTGGGACATATGCATGTTTTCCACATTTCTTTTGGCACATGTCTACAAGCCCCCCTCAGGAGAGAAGCTCTACACATCTTCTCTGGTAGATCGCGGCCCAACATGCTGAAGGTCACGGCTCAATCTGTGCCCGTCAGTCTGATGCGCTGCATGGCCACCCAGTCTCTTGCTCTGGGGAAAAGCTGAATCAAAACCATGCCTCTCTCCCCCCCCGATCTCAAAGACAGCCTCAGCTGTCATCCTGCAGCCTTGAGAAAGGAAGCTCTCTGAGGGTGAAGCTATCTGACTCCTGCAGGGCAGCTGCACACATCAGCGCTGCTAAAAAGATAACTTGGGTTTCTCTATAAGCACCTCCTTAGAAGCCTGAGTGGCAACAACTTTAAAAAGGTCAATAGATTTATCAGTGAAAAACCTCTGCATTAAAAAAAAAAAAATACATTTTACATGAGTGCTTGTTTTTTTAAATGTAATATCTGGATGGAAAGGCATTTGCAGCAGAAAAATTACACTTAAAGTCCTTGGACCACCTGACTGTCCCCTCAGATTACACGTGCAGTTCTCAGGATTGTTTGAGACCTCAACGACGAGATTGTGTTTAAAAAGCCACAGCAGCACATGCATTTTTATTAATGTTACATGTCTTCAGGACATGTTTGTGGTGTTTCACCCCCTCCCCCTCTTGTTTTGTTTTCTCCTCAGGTTGGGTGTACAGGCTGGAGCCACTTGCCCAAATTGGTTCATGAATCAAGGAGCCAATCAAGACTCAAGACAACCGCCATATAAGGTGTTCAGCTGAGGCCAGCTGGAGGGGCGGATGAGGGCTGACAATCAAGCAAGCAAACAAACTTTTGATGTTGCTTTGCTCTCTGTTGTGTAAGATGTGGTGGTGGGAGTTTAGAGACTAGGTAAGTTTGGGGACCCCATACATTTCCAGCACGTAGGTAAATCTCTGTTAGAGACACTAGGTAAGTAGGCTGGTGCCACCTATGTAAAGTTTTGTGAGCTGTTTTGTTAGTTTAGGATAGTAAGGTTTATTTTTATTTTTGCTTAGCTTAGATGGTAGAAGGTAAGGGTTGTTTTGATTTGTTTGGCACAGTCTAGTGGTCTCTTTACTCCCACCCCTTCCCCCCTTGGTTTATAAAACTTCTTTTGTGGGATTGTTTTTGTATAAACAATAAATCCCGTTATTTATTTTAAAACATTCACCTGGCTCCCGTCTCATATTTGTGGTTGTCGTGTTACCCTCCCTCCTTCGGTGGTGGGGGGGCCGTAACAATTAAAAACCTTTGCAGCTTTAATGTTGACAACTTTAACAGAAATTTTTGTTTACTGAATCTTTTAAATCAAGTGGGAGAGAAGTGGAGGCTTTACAAGCTGGATCTCCACTCCAGTAACCTTTCCTGTTACGGAGGAGGATGGGTGACGTTATTATGGCTACAGACCCAGATAAGAGGTGAACCTGAAGTCACAGTAATGCCACAGGAGCACAACGGCAGCGCCAAGGTCTCCAAAACCGACGCCAGCGCTCATGTACGTTTGTGAAATGTCACATTTGGAGCGACTCAGACCATGTAGGTGATAACAGGACGTGGAGATGTCATGAAAACCTGTCATGCATGTTCACAACAGCAAATCGTCTAGAGTGGAGGGAAGAGAAGGAAAAAAAAAAATCTTGTTTTAAAGTGCAGAAAAACAGCATGACAGGTGCTGCGAAAACCAGAATAAAGGGGACGGACTTTGAAAAGTCGTCAAATCAATTTTTGCCGCCGTCCTTCCTAAACAGGGAGACGACTTCTGAAAGACCCAAACTTTGTGAACTCCATTTGTAATCCTTTCACATCGGTTCAGTCCGTCTGTCGTGTTTTCTGCCACAGGAGCTTTGATGCGTGCAGCCTCCCTGCTATCCCCTTCAGAAAGCATAACAAACATTGTGGGAATCCAGATGCCTCGCTTATTAGTCAACATCTTGTCCTGTGACTCGTTTTGTGCAGCTTGGCTAACTTTAAATTGAGCTCACAAATGACCTGCGGGTACGGCCTTAATGAATTAAAAGTCAACCTACACGTTGTTACCTGGAGCCCCGACACACACGGCTCTCTTTACAGTTTCCACACGAGCTGCTCAGGTCCCAGCGACTCCAACGGGTAACAAGAAATGTCAACAACTAATTAATCAGACTGTGCAAAAACTCAGGAAAGGTCACCCTTACCAATGGTTCATGACTTAAGAGGCTCCAAGGATACGCAACAAAACCACACTGACATTTGTTTTAAACAAGGCATTGGTTAATAAAGGCCCTGCATCAACGTAGCCGACATTACGCTGCCCTGAGCAACAAGAACAGTGGAGCCCATCTCAGCGCTTCAAGGTTTACTGAAGAGGGACGCCGCTGGTCAAAAAAAAAACAAATAAAACTGATTTGACAATTTGTGTAATCATATATTAAAAGTTGTTAGGGTGCAACATTTACAGTTTTAAAGTACATTTTACTTTTATAAATTGAAGCTTGAAAAGTGTTGCATAAATGTATTTAATCCCCTTTAATCTGATACCCTGATATAAAATCCATGAGCCCATGTGTTTGTGTTTTGATCCCGCTGTAAATCCAGCTTCTCTCTGAAGGTTTGTTAGAGAACAGTGGACAAGTAGCATCATCAGGACCAGGGTTCACAGCAGAAATAAAGTTGTAGACAAGTCTTATCACCATCGGCAGGGAGATTACCTGACTCCGCCAGATGGATTTGCTCCGCATATCCATCTGGAAACCTTCCGTTGAAGTAATTTTGGGAAGGGGCGAAAATACTGGTTAGCTGATTGGCCTATGTTGGTGATAGACGGGCCAAATAAACCAATCAGATCAACGAAGCATATGACGTACTCGTCAACATGCTTCATCGTCGCTCGTAATAGAGCGACGACGAAAACACAACCACAAGCCAAGCTACTCTTGCTGCTGCAGGTAAAGGCTCGTTAGCTCAGCAAAGAAATACTCTAATTCCGATAAAACTTGCTCGATAGCCACGCTAACGCTAGTTTCATCGGCCGAAGCCGCCATGTTCTTTAGACTGAACTGTCGCGCTTCTCGTTGCGTCACACCTCAACCCGCCTCAAAGCCAACGCTGATTGGACGTTCGTTTTGTGAACGGCTCCAAATTTTCTTTAACGGAGACTAGCCAGACTGATCTGCGAGTGAAACCTTGAAAGCTTGCGAGATCAAGATGGTCTCACGAGGCTACCAGGGAGAGCCTTCGTCAGAGAATTAAGTAATCCTGTCTGCAATCTGTCACAAGACATTCAGGAGACGCAGCAAACATGTGGACGGTGGCGCTGTGGTCGGAGCCAACATTTATAAAACTTAGGCTACGTTCACATTGCAGGGAAATGCGGCCCAAATCCGATCTTTTTGCCCATATGCGAGTCACATCTGCCCTTTTCATGGCAGTGTGAACGGCCCAATTCCAACCTTTTTGCCCCCCAAAAAATCTGCCTCGTGCCACTTCCATGTGTGGTGCTAATTGGGATATGTATAGGATTTTTTTCACAGCCTTTGCAGTCTGAACAGTCATGTCGTATTTTATCCTCTCACACTACACATCCACACAGCAGCAGTGGTTAGCGCTCCATAGAAGACCATTAATAGCCGTCCTTCTTTCTTCTTACCTTATTTAGTCTTATTAGCGAAGTCTTACTAACACTTCTAAAGAATTACATTCACCATCACTTCCGCAAACAGTGCGCTACTGAGTGGCGTACCACCCCCCCCCCCGTTATCTTTGCGATCTTGAACCGTTGATGGCGGCCACATTTAATAGTATGAACGGCCGCCTAAAAAACAAAAAAACTATTTCAGCAAAAAAGAAATAATCTGAATTGAGCACGAAGACCTGTAGTGTGAACGTAGACTTAGACGGCAAATCAACATGAACACATTATGCCTGTGATGAGACACGGTGGTTGCAGAATCATGCTGTTGTAACATAACCACTATGATGTTTTTTTTGTATAAATATATTAAAGTGGAAAGGTAACCAACTGTTTGGTAGAACAGTTATTTCATAATTAAAATTATTTTGAATCTCAACTGGTTAAAACTGATGTTGGGCAGTAGCATGCTGGTTTTTAGGTGTGGATGTAATTAGTGAATAAAAAGGGGCGTGTGCGTCGGCGCGGGGCGGCTCGACAGGGGAGAAAAGACGCACACTGACAGATCTGTGCAGCAGGAGATTTTGTTTTGATTGAATGTTTAAAATGAGTTAAAAGTAGTGCTGGGCAACGATTAAAATCTTTAATCGCGATTAATCGCATAATTTGCCTGATTAATCATGATTAATCACATTTTATGCGCAAACTCCAAGAATGAATTCAAAAGTAGTGTAAAGAGCACTTTTATTTTAATGTTCTGCTGCCATATGAACAAAAGTGTTTTAACATTTGTATCACTTATCAGTAACACATATTTAGTGTAAAGCTCAACTTAAACATGTAAAACAAAAAATAGCAATAATAATAAATTAAAGCTTATTGCCACTGACAGGAAATTCTTTTTATGGGGAAAAAATCTACCAAAAACAGGCAATTTCTGAGGTAACAGCAAGGAGCAGCATTACCATTTTATGTTCAATACCAAAGTGTGAAGCACAAAAAAGGTCTACAGTAGCTATCCACTTTGCCATTACATTGGTTAGCTTCTCTGAGTCATTGAATTGTTTGGTGATGTCTACAGTGTTTTTGGCATTTAAGTGATATGTTAAGCTCAAGGTGCTCCGGTGATGAGAAAGTTCAACTTGGCAGTGGTTACAACTAACTTGTTTCTGTCATATTCGTCGCTGGAAGAACTTTAAACTGAAAATGTCAATTTAAAAGTTCTGTGACTTAACCCTTCCCCATGTCAGCTTTGTTTTTTCCGTGTTCTTGGTTCCACGACAGCCAGCGCCTTTCTTCCTGTTTGAATCCGAGGCTGAGCTGACAGCGAGGTTATTGCCGCATTTTCGCCAACTACTGTTCTGATTCAAACTCCTACACCACAGCAACAGACCTTCACAAAATAAAAGCATGTGAGCAACATGCGTTAATGCGCGATAAAGTAAATATCACCGTTAATAGTCTAATGAATTAACGCGAAATTAACGCGTTAACTTGCCCAGCCCTAGTTAAAAGTCAAAGGAAAGATGGAAAACAGAAATCAAAGTTCGTCCCAGCGCCACAGAAACGTGCACGTAGAAACCTGATCGCAGTTTGGACCCAGAGGACGCCGCCCGGTGCAAGAGGACGCTACCGAGGGGAAAGAAAGACACTCCTGGTGAGATCAGGACTTTATTTTTCATTTTTGGGGATTTTTGGTGGTACCACTTTTTTTCTTTTCTTTTTTGGAGGGGGTTTTTGATGTTTGGATTTTTCATTTTGGAACAGGACTTTGGACATAAATGGGAAAACATTTCCAGGGCTTTGTTTTGGAGGATATGGAACTCCATTACGGACATTATTCTTAAAAATAAAAACGGGAAATTTTGGACTCTCATTTATTTAGATTCCTTGCTGATATAAACTGAGCGATTTGAATTCAACAATTAGTTTTTGGAGGATTTTTGGTTATTGAGCTGTTTAAATAACTATTGTTATTTTGCAATATTGTGACTTTTTTAAATCATTGTTTAAAAAAAAAACTAATTTCTTAATGAGTGGCTGGATAGTTAATTCCTTTTCAAATTAATGGTGTAGCATATTTTACCTGATTCCTGTGACAGATCCCCCTTGAGTACATTGTGAGTTCTGCTTTTAATCAAGCTGAATGTTACACTGTGGGGACGCTTTACCTCTACAGAGAAACTGGTCACAGTTGACAGTAGGAGGAATTGAGCTAAATACAGGACAATAAAACTTAATAATGGCAGCAAAGAACTTGACTGGGGCGGAGGTTCCCCGTCCAGCAGGACAACAACCCTAATAAGGCTACAGCTACAATGGGACAGTTTGGATTAAAGCAAACCCTTACTAGGATCACAAAGTCCAAGTCCAGACTAGGGATGCAAATAATCGATTTACAATTAATTGTCAAATAAAAAGGTCAAGATCAATCAACTCTAGATTAACTCAATCGATAACTTGCATCCTTAATCCAGACCCAAAGCCTAGGGAAAGTTTGTGCCTGAAACTTAAAATTACCGTTCAAAGTTTCTGAACCTGACTGAGCTTGAACTTTGCTAAACCCAGAAAATTTTGAGCTTCTAGCTCAGGGGCGGCCAACCAACTATAGCATGAAGAGCTAAAATAAAAATCAAGTAGCAAGCCAAAGAAACGCACAACAAAATCTTGACACATTTTAGAACTCAAACGCCTGAACTTAACATGAATTTAACATTTTTATATCAGATTTAGTTATTCCTTAAAGCCCCAATACGCAACTTTGGACCCACATATTAGCCTAATTTGAGATATAATTCAATTGTCCATGTCAATATACAGCATTCAGTGTGTATTGATGGTCTGTGCTAACCTGACTCTCGCCAGATGTATGTTGCTCCGCCTAGCTTCACTCACATACATCTGGGACCTCTCCCATAGAAAGTGATTTCTCCAACCAAATTTATGGTCTGGCCAATCAGGACGCAGGGCGGGAGTTTCATGGATGTGACGTAGCGGAGACGCGACCATGACGTGAGACTGTTTTGATAGCAATGGCGGCTCGCATCGAGGAAGCAAGCGTTAACATCGATGCTGCTATTTCTTCCGTGTTGTCCAATCTACATAATATTGTTTCATTAAAATAACATCAGAGAACGCCTCTGAAGGCTTTTGTTGGTGGAAACGATGTTTTCGCCCTTCTCCCGACCGGATTTGGCAAGTTTTGTTTTCCAGGGCGGGTCCGCGGCGGACGCGCCCGCGGCGGAGCGGTTAGCGCGAACCATGTTTGGAGGCCTTTAGTCCTCGACGCGGTCGGCCCGGGATCGACTCCAACCCGCAGCGCTTTGCCGCCTGTCTTCCCCCCTCTTCCTGTCAGCTCACTGTCAATGAAACGCTTGCCACTAGAGCCGCAAACACATAAAATTTTTTTTTTAAAAAAACCTGCGTCGCTCTCACAGCGTCGCTCTCACAGCGTCGCTCTCACAGCGTCACGGGTTAGCTTCGGTGGTTGAAATAGCACGTCGATAAAGATGACAGACAATTGGCTTATCCAATCATATGCAAGGATTTTTGATAAGGCCCAGCCTTCAAAAAAGGCAATTCCTATGGAGATGTCCCAGATGTATGTGAGTGAAGCTAGGCGGAGCGAAATACATCTGGCGAGAGTCAGGTTAGGTCTGTGCAGGCTGCCCTTCTCAAACAAGAAAGCTACCACTAGTGGCCTGCAGGGGCGTTGAACCTACAGCTTTCAGATCTAGGCCCCCTAGTGGTCAAAAGATACATATTGTTTCTTTAACTGATTACTTGAAAAGGGCAGTGTTCACCATCTCGACCCCAACCAAGCTGCACTGCCCCTTCTCCTGCCTGTCAGTCTGACTACTTGCTCCAAAACAGGCATTCAGAGAGTAATGTAAATAGACCAGCCTTACTCTGACCTTCATCTTGACTCAATCTGGCAAAATTTGTTTAAAATGATGGTACATCACAGTAGATGGGTAGTTGAGAATGTTTTTTCCTCAGTGTGGTGGGGAGAGGAGGGCAGGGCTAAGGCGCAGTGTGTGATGTACCAATTAAACCGCTTGTTATGAAGCGACGGGGCTTTCTCGTTTAACCGTGCTCCCCCCTGGTGGAACGGTTGGAGGAACTGCAATGAAGAGGGCGCCGGATAAAGAAGTCGAACACAGGCGGAATTTAGAATTTTTTTCAAAATTATCATTTTTATAATTAAATAACCCCACAAACTGCACTTAAAATGATAACCTTGACAGATCAGTGAAGTCGCTGTGAGCAGCACAGGACAGGTAGAAACATAATGACCTGCAGATGTAATTGCAATAAAAGGTGGTTCTAAAAAAGTACCGACTCAGACGGGCTAAATACAAACAAAGCATTCCAGATTTTCACAGATCACATGATTAGCCCTCCACTTCGGCTACGAGCCACTTTGTTTTTCCCTCACACCCAAAATGTGTGAATTTCTATCATGTGACCACACTGCAAAAAGTTAATTAAGTTATTTTTTCTTGAAATGAGTATATTTGTCCATGATTTGAGCAGGTAAATAAGAATCTGCCAATTAATTGAGTATTTTACCCCTAAAAAAGGATAATTAGATATAGAGCACTTGAAATAAGATGGAGATGAGTTGTTCCTAATTTAAGAGCAAAACTCTTATTCCATTGACAGATCATTAAACTTGCCAGTTCAAATAAAGGATAAAAACACCAATTTCAAGAAAGCTTTATTTCTAGTTCCCTTTTTGCAGTGCATTCTCTCAACTACAGCAGAAACTTGTGGGGATGCCACCTGCAGTACTAAAATTAGCAAAAGATGATTTGTTGTGCAGGTATTTGCTGGTGTAAATTTTGCTTTTAAAGTTTATCCTTGTCAGGCTTTAAGAGACAAAGCAGAACAAAGGTTTTTCTCATGCCGTAGAGCAGCAAAGGCGTGCAACGATCGGCTCGACACAGGGAAAAAAGAAAAGAAGATCAATACTACAGGCTTTAGGGAACTGACTTTGCCTCTGGGACACATTTATGAGAGAAACATTGCACAAAGAAAACCTTACATGACCTTTATCAGTTTTGTTTCACCATAAGTCTAGTTTAAATGCCTCACCCATACTGAGCCAGCCAATAATTTATGGTTCAGAGTATTTTTCTTAGGAGCGAGTCTGATTTTTCAAAGAAGTCTTTCTAAAAGCACCACTTCTATTGTCAAAAGTCCCAGAATCCTAAAATCCTAACATGCTTAGAAAGCTGAAGGTCTAACCAGAGCGATTAGACAGTATATGGAGACGCAGAACATCAATCGTTGATCCACTTCAGGGCTAAAGCAGCACCAGCACTAGCTTAGCAATAGTCGTTTCCTCCGCCTAAGTGCTCAAGTACCAAAAACTGTGTCAACAACGTTGTGTATGTTGATTATAGCAGGACGTGTTTTCAGCACAATTTTTAAATCCCATCGTTAATTCATTCAAAAACGCTAATTTTTTTTAGTCTGGCTGACGGCTAAGGAAAACTCAACATTCAGTTAGTACCATAAGACCAAAAACCTGCTTTTTATAGATAGATGGCCATATTATTGCCATCCGTAGCTACAATAGGGCCAATAAAGGGAAGAACGTTGACTTTACAGTTACCCAGTAGACTCCTCCTATAAGGAGGGTAAGCCACAAAACATCATTGCCAAAGAAGACGGTTGTTCACAGCATAATAATCGAACGTTGAGTTGAAAGAACGTGGGAAAAAAGGGACTGAAGAATGAAGCAGTCTTCAAGAGTTTGAGGGAGATTCACAAGGCGTGGGGTGAGTCAATGCTTTAAGAGCAACAAGACAAACATGTATCTGTATGTGAGATGAGAGGAACAGAATCCACGTGGCTTAAAGTCCAGTTTGAGGTTTCCACAGTCAGTGATGGTCTGACATTTCACATGCTGGTTTTGGTCCACTGCATTTTCTGAAGAGCTGAGTCAAAACAGCAGCTTAGTAGGAAATGTGATTTTCCAGCAGGATATGAAACCTGCCAGTGCTACCAAAAGAGAAAAACAAATGACCATGGTGTTACTGTGCTTCATTCGTCTGAACCCAATTAGAAAAAGTGCATTAATAGGAAACTTTGATCCCAACAACCCAGACACCCCTTTTGACACAGTACATTAAATAGAATCCTGATAATATACTGGCCACATGTGCTTTTTTAGTACATACTTTTCAGTAAGTCCAGATTTCTATTTGTTCCTACAAAACAATATTCAATATTTTTTTAATTATGTTTTCGTTAGCTTTAAGTCTGAATTATCAAAATTAATACCTTACAACCCTCTTTAGCACCTTCTTCTACCAAATGTTTTCCTTCCACTCAACTTTCCATTAATATACATGAATACAATCAGCTTCTTCAGTAGTGACCTTTTCTTACAAACCCTTACTGTGGATGGTGTTAATGACCCGCTGTCAAGTCAGCAGTCGATCCAATTATTGTACAAGACGTAACGTTTCTATATCAACAATCGTTCTTCTGGGTCTTGTATAATATGCCTTACATAGCTGTAGGCCATATCTTCTAAATTAAAGGAAATCAGCCCCTGAAACATATTACTCTCACCATGAATCTAAATGACTTTTACATGTTTAACCAAATTACTGAAATAAATTAACTTTTCAACATCATTCTAGTTTATTGACGGTCACAAGTGTTTAAATAGCGTTGATGTGCTGGTTATATCGGCAGCAGGCGAAAAATACAGGATTGTTCGCCTGCTGTAATTCAACTGTACACTGCAAAAACGGAACTAAAAATAAGTAAAATGTTCTTAATTTGTGTATTTTTCATTGATTTGAGCAGATAAATAAGATGATCTGCCAATAGAATAGGATTTTTGTACTTAAAATAGGAACAATTTATCTCCATCTTATTTTAAGTGCAGGATATCTATTCATCTTATTTTAGGGGTCAAAATATTCATTCCATTGGCATATGAAATTAGTGTTTTTGTCCTAGATTTGAGCAGGTAAATAAGATTAAGAACATTCTTCTTATTTTTAGATCCGTTTTTGCAGTGCAATACTTATTAAATCCGGGGAAAACGGAGGAGGAAACATTTAGACTTGTTTTAGTGACATGAGAAGGTGGCGCTTTGAAACGACACGGTCTAGGCATCAGCCCCGGTTTAGACCTGGAATGTCTTTGAAGATGACTAAACGCGTTTAGGTATTTCCAAATATTTTTACCTCCGTTATACCGAGATTGTCTATATTGTGTTAAATTTACACTTTTATATACATTTTTGTATTTTCCAGTAGGTCATCTTTCAGCCATTTCTCATTAATATACAGCTGTTTGTGTAAAGAAAAATTGGCTGAGACACATTTGGGATAAAGCTTAGATTCAGAGGTGAATTTTTATAATTACTTTACGAAAAGAAAATGGTACATTGGCATTCAGCCTAAAAATATTTTTGAACCATATCGCCCAGTAGGGTGACCCATAAAAGCTCCACATGTGAAGGAACCACTTTGATTCTACTTTAAAGAAGTGGTTTCCAACCACCAGGTCGCACAGAAAGAATAAATAGGCAGAGAAGCAAAGCGCTACGAAGGCCTATTGTATCTGTCTGGTTTCTTATTATTTGACCACTTGAGCAGCCTTTTTGGGGGTCTAAACGTATACGAAAACTCAAAGTTGTCCCCCAATGAAAATTTTCAGATATTAATGGAGTTGAAAATAGATGTGGCGAAACTGCTCTACAGCGCTACTAGTAAGTCCTAAAAATTTGAAAAAAAATTCATGTAGGTAGATCTTCCCAAATCATGAAAATTCTCTTGGGGGTATGCCCTAAAACCAACAGGGAGTCGACCATTTTGGGTCAAAGGTCATTTTTTATTTTTACTCACCTTGAACTTTAATAAACTCCTCCTAGGGCTTTCGAGCTAATGGCTTAAAATTCGGTCTGCTTGCCATTGAGGCATGTGAGAGTAAAAGTTATGGAATTCATGAGTTTCTGAAAATGTTTAGGGGGCGTGGCCAAGGCACGAACTTGACCTTCATAAAAAAAAAAAAAAAAAAAAAAAAAAATTCTAACCCTTATACCTTCCAACTGAAAGACCAAAAAATCTGAAACCTGTCATGATGGATGCCTGTGCGGTCCCCTACGAAATTCTGTGGTCAAATGATGACGTCAAAGCCACGCCCCCTGAGGTCAGAAAGTGTGGTTTTTAGCTTGGAAAGGTCCCATGCAGACACCACTGACCTAGTCCACATGAAAGTGGGTCAGAAGACAGATAACATGTTGGTCTCACTTACTTTCAAACACAAAGACATTTGGATGCAGCGTCTGGCCATGGTGGCGTGGCGAAGTCAGGCATCTCGCCATGACCATACGTTTGGCTCCAGATTCCACATTTTTCATCTGATCTGTACCAAATTCAACAAATTTGATATCGGTCCAGTCCCAAAATGATTTCCAATGAAATTTCCTGTGGGGGCCTGGCCCACTTGCTCTACAGCACCCTCTAGAATATTTCAAAACATCAGCCCCAAGCCATGCTTTGTCCAAGGTTTATGAAATTGGATATACATATGTAACTGATGAGGACCTACAAAAAAAGTCTCTTGGACCCATGGTCCAAACCCCACAGGAAGTCCGCCATTTTGGATCAAAACCACCATTTTGTCTGTTCAAACACCTATTATTCGGTAAATGAAAATAATTCACCAAAAATCAGCAGTTTGTTTTTATGAGCTCAGAATCTCCGGATTTATTCCTTGGATAGACTAAAGCATATGGTACACGCTAATCCAAGCTTTTTTTTTTTATGTACGTCACAAAATTTTTAAAAGTTTGTCAAATGAACAAATCACTATATCTGCACATGCATGTCTCAATCTTCTTGTAAATGGGCACACATCTTCAGTTAACAGAGCCTAAAATACGTCGTCAGTTTGGTGCAAATCCATACCTGTTTGACTAAATTAGGTCACATTAAAGCTTTTGCCTATGTCACTATAAGCTCTAAAAAAATTCTCTAGTTTCAGCATTCTAGGGTCAACGGTTGAATTTGAATTTTATAGAAACTACCCTAATCATTCTCTATGGAAAAATAAATACCACTTTCGGCCACTATTGGCGCCATTTCACCCTTTTGCATTACAGTGCGTTTGAATGGCAGATAAATGAAGAGATTCTGCCTTATTTAAAAACTACATATGCATCACAGTAAGAAAATGGGAAAATTATTTTAGTAAGTTTATTAATAAAATGACAGTATGTAGTCTTTAAACAAGGCCATTGTTGAGGGTTACACAAGAGTGATCTGGATTTTCTCACAAAGCAAATCATGAACAGTCACTGACAAAAGTCTTCTCACTTATCCATTTTCTAGAAGCAACAGCTAAATTATATTATTCTGATACTGGGTCATCAAATCTATGTCAGTTGAGTCTGTCAACTAGGTTGCCTGTAGGGATTTTTAAGTTCCAGCAGAATCTGTATTCAGTGACAGTATTGACACAGTATCAATACAGTTTGGCAATGTGTCCAAACGCTTCATGACGCCTCATCTACCCATCACTAGTTATGACTACTGCAATGGTGGTGATGGGTGGAATTGAGCGCCAATCCTGTGGTTGGCATGGAGGTCGTCAAGCGACGCTTCCGCGATGCCGACATAGACCGAGCGGCAGTGAGCTGCGAGGGCCGCCAATGCTGCTAGCAGCTTTAATTTTACGTTACTTGTTTTATTTGCATTATCTGATTCTGAACGATGTTTTATTTTGGAAAACTGCTGGATTCTCTCTGTTACAGCCGTCTATGACTCTCGACGCGTGTCAAGACTCGCGTCTCGGTGACATCAACAAACTCACTGACGGGGTCGTGTTTGGTGGCTAACCGTGTTGCCAAAGCTAAAAAGATAAACTGATCCTGCGCGCCACTTAAGACTTTTCCCGTGAACTTCTAGGAGAGGTTGAAACACGACCACAGCTTTAAAAACATGCAAGGATTGCTGCAATGAATAAATCTTTGTCTCCCGTTACCCCTTGGTGGGACCGTCTCGTGGCAGAGAAACAAGAGTCGGTGTTATAGTGAAATGCATGTTTCTAGCACTTGTATTTAGAAAACGCCACAGCTTGTATGCCGGTTGTATCATTTTATTTTGCTGAATTTATCAACCACGCCTTAAAGGAGAAGTCCGGTCAAAATCAGAATTCAAACTGCTGAAAGTACTTTAAATATAAAACTACTACATACTGTGCAAAAAATTATAAGTTTTTTTAATTAATAATAATTCTCATTTAATCATGTTTATGTGGAGGAATCCATCTTGGTCAAGAATAGTACTGTCACCTCCCTTTTTTTGACGTCACTCGGCGGACCCGCTGTTGAGCAAGTTTCAACGCTCTGTTTGTCACGGCGCACTATTTTTCAAGATCAAACTCAGTCGGGTCCTACAGTATATATCTATACACGCGTGTGTGTGTGTGTGTGTGTGCGCGCTCCGCGCAGCACGGCTTTGCATCTAACAGACGGGGTTTCAGTTTCAGTTTGCAGCAGAGCGCGCACACACACACACAGACACAGCGGAGGAGAGATCGCTGAAGTGACTTAAGTTAGCTGATTATTATAGTATAAGTATTAAAATATAAGAGCATTCCAGCACATGCTGGGCTGAGCACGGCTTTGCACCGGCGCTGCAGCTGAGCGCGTACACACACACACACACACACACACACACACACACACACACACAGCGGAGGAGAGATCGCTGAAGTGAAGCAATGTTTTTTCCTCTTTTACCAGTTGTGTTGGAACATCCGATGGCCATGCACGTGGGCATTGTTGCTTCAGCAATAGCTCTTGGGAATGTCAGCGGTGAAGTCCTCTGGAAATCCGAAATAATTATTGACGATCGCAGCTGTGTAGAACGGCTCCTATTGACTTTGCATGGAAAGCGGAGAGAAATACTGTCGCCGCTTCCGCTCTTCCACGTCGCAGGATGTGATGTCAAACGCCCCTTACTGCCCATATTTGGGCAGTCATGTCAGCCCCCATACACAGTGATTCAGACGACAATTTATGTTTTTATTTTCTTATTGATTAAAGATAAGTTCATTAAATAACCACAAATGTATTAGTTTTAGTTATAGCTAATGATACCCTGATTTTTCCTTGTTGACCGGACTTCCCCTTTAAAGGCCGGTCCGTGAAAATATTGAACCGATCCATGAAGCTAAAAAAAGAAAAAAAGGTTGTGGACCATTGCTTTAGAGAGTTTAGCTTGTTGGATCTTTGCGTTTACAGCCTCCCAGCGTGAAGGCAAAGACAGCAGCAGAGAGAATAATCGCCATAACAGTAGCTGCAAAAAAACCTTCTCCGAGATAAAGGAGATGATGAATGCCTGAAGCTACGACCTCAAGGGGTCGTGCACCTCTGACTCCTCTGTCTGCTACCTGGCAGTCTCTTCAGCAGACTTGCTAAAGCAACCAGAGGAAAAGCTGATAAGAAAACCTCGGCCCTCAGAGGGCCTTCTAGACGCGCGCTAACACCGTTATCAAAGCTGCTGCCGTGAACCAGCTGCCAGCGAGAGCCTTCACAGCACAACGTGGCGATGCAGTCATGAGTGAGGAGGTGCTCCGGCTAAAATCCTTACAGGCTTCCTAAACAACCCAGAAGACTTCGGCAAAGTATGAAATATGGATAAACGTGTCAAAAGACCATGGAAAGTATTTCCCTATCCTATAGCGCGATTAGAAATTCCTTTAAATGGAGAAGTTTGGAGTGAGAAAAATGAAAGCGCTCACCTCATACTCCCTGACCACCCTCATGCCTCGACCTCCTCCTCCGTAGGCGGCTTTGAAGATGATGGGGAAGCCGTACGTCTGGGCAAACACATGTGCCTCCTGCATGCTGGAGATGGGGGAATTCGTTCCTGGGACCACAGGAACACCTAAACATGCAGGAGAGGAGCGCTAAGAGATCCAACTTCCACTTTAGAAAGGATACCAACATCAAATCAAGCTTTCCTTCTCAGAGTTGCAGGGTTGTGTGAAAAATAAGTAAATACTGGGGGTTAAAATTTACTGTAAATACCAGCAAAGCAATGTGGACTTTAATAATTGCAGCAGAGTTCATGTCAGAATCAGTGGATCCTTTATTTTATTGGTTTTAAAAACCATTAAACTTAAATAAAAAAAAAAAAAAAAAATCACTACAAACATACTGAGGAGAACAAAATCTGTTTAGGAGACAAGGATTATTTGATTTTCAAGACCAAATTAAAATATAAAGCTGCCGGGTAGTTCATGGGTGCATCTGAATAACTATGTGTGTGTGTGTAAACAAAGATTTTGGTCATAATTAACTTATAGAGACGCACATGTCATATGATGGTTGAGGCTTTGTTTTGTAGCCTTGATTTGTTCAAAGGTTTCTCTATCCAATTTAGTAATTGAAGTACTTAGGCTCTCAGAACCTCCTGGAGCTGCAGGCCAGCTGATCTCTCCGTATTTGGCTGGGGCACCACTTTATAGTGGGTGGATGTTCTGCTGCTACAGCTCCACACTAACGAGCCAGACCACTAATCGCTAGCTGCTTGCGGGTCAAGGAGGTGGGCCATGGTCCAGTTTGGGACCAATTCCTTCAACGGTGCAACAACTCATACATGCAGCTCAGTGCTTCAAAAACCTCGATTTTTGAAGCACTCACCATTTGATTGTAACACTCTAGTACAGTGGTATTTGGGCACCATTCTGGAAAATAAGCCAACACTGATCCCATCTGTAAGAGGGCCAACCAGAGGCTGCTCCCTTTAAGGATATTATACAGTTTTTAGATTTAAAATTCTTGTCTTACTGAATCTAGTTTAACTTTTTTAGCTGTATGCAGGTTTGTTAACCTCAGTATGACAAAATAAGGATCGTCCAAGTTTGCTGGGACTGATTCTAGGCCTTCAGAATAAGAGTCACTAAGGGGGCAGCATTGATCCTCAAAGCTTCTTCTCTTCCACCCGGTTCAGGCTTTTACTTTCAGGAAGGAGGTTAACTTTTACCCAAAGCGTGAGCTCAAGCTGGTACCGGGGCTCTTTTATTCCTTTAGCTGTCGGGTTTTTAAACTATTCTAGATGAATTTACTGCCTGGAGTCCTGATATAATCTCGTCATTGTTCCCTCTCGCCCCTGTTTGGGTGCTCCTGTGGTGTTTACTGCCCAGTAGATTTTATGGATCAATAACTGCCCCTCAGGGACAATGAAGTATTGCACTTCAACTCTGCCCATTAGGGCTGGGCGACATGGACCAAAAATAAAATCGATATTTTTAAGTTGAATGCTGATATACGATATTTATTGATATTTTCTTTTCATAAATTACAAAAAAGAAAGCATTTCTGAATCAAAGCTTTAGACCAAATGTCTCTCAGGAAAATATTTTTAACAAACAGCTTTAAAGATGAGAAACAGCTGAAAAATTACCTGTTGGAATATCTAAAAAGTATAATTAGAACACGGACCACCTCGATATGAAAGATATCGTCTCATCTTAGATATTCTTTTAAAAAGAAATCGCGATATATTTGAAAAAAAGTTCAATACATTGCCCAATCCTACTGCCAAGGCATCAATTTAATGGACGCCAAACTTAGCTCAACTTTATTTTCAACGTGGTACATTAATACCCTAAATAGTTAATAAAATAATACATGATTAAGTGTGGTAACAGAACATCAGGTTTAAATCGTTCAAAACCGTTTTGGAGATGGAGCAAAACTTTTTAGGTCCTATTTTATCCAATGTGCTGCAGAATCCCGATTTTACTTCCTTACCTGCGCTGATGGCCAGCGAGCGAGCCTCTACTTTGTCTCCCATCTTGCGGACCGTGTCTGGGCTCGGTCCGACAAACCTGACTCCTGCATCTGAGCAGGCCTGAGCGAAGTCTGCCCGCTCTGAGAGGAAGCCGTAGCCGGGATGGATAGCGTCCACGCCGTTGTCCTGGGAGAAGAAATGCGCATTGATGAGACCAGACTGACTTATCAGAAAATAAAGGTAACTGACTTTGAAAAGTATTCACGGTGTGAGAAATCATTTCCTCCCCTTTACAGACTTCAAGTTTTTGGTTTTGGACACACCTCCACATTTGTGGTCAAATTTTAATATCATGCAAATATAACTGGAGTAAATACAAAATACATTTAAATTTCAATTTAAGGAAATAAACTACTGAAACCAACCTGGGTATCTGTGAAAAAGTGATTCTGCCCTAACCCTAACCACTGGTTGTGCAACTCTTGGCAGCAACATCCAAACATTTCCAACAACTGGCAGAGAGTCTTTTGCATGGAGTCTTCTAGTGTAAAGAAACTTTGACCACACTGGGATGTTTTCCAGCATTAACACTCAGCTTTAATGACATGCCACAGCTCACCAACTGTATCTAAGCCCTGACTTTGACTAGGCCAATCCAAAAACCTTCATTTCGGCCATTTTGAGCCATTCAAAGGTGACCTAGCTGGTGTGTTTTAGCTCATAACCAAAGAGCTATTGAGCTTAAAGTCAGACTGGTTACTCGTTATTCCCCAGAATTCATGGTTCCATCAATCATGCCAAGTTCTCCGAGTACTGAAGCAGCAAAGCAGCTGCAGACCATCCATCGTGTTTTGGCATTTCTGTCTAAATTGCTATTAGTTATAGACCGGTTGGAGCAGGGTGCACACAGTCCAGAAGGTTAAACGTTTGTCTCGTCAATCCACAGAATATTTGCCAATGTTCTGGGTGCCTCTGCGACCTCTTGGATGTGTAATCGATGCACTCTGAGCAGTTTTGGCACTGCAGCCGCTCCTGGGAGGGTTTACTACTGTTCCATGTTTTCTCCCTTGTGGATAACGGCGCTCACTCGGGTTCTCTGGAGTCCCAAAGTCTTAGAAACAGCTTTGTGAACCTTTGCAGACTGATTGAGGTCAATATGTTCTTTCATATCCTCAGTGCAGGGCACGATGGGCTGATTTTCAGCATATTTTAGTCTGCTCAGGCCATCATGTGGCTCAGTGGTAGAGCAGGCGCCACATTTGCCGAGGCTACAGTTCATGCAGCCGTCCCGGGATCAATTCCCGGTCCATTTACTACACGTCCTCCCTTCTTTCTCTGCCTTATCCTGTCCAGCTCCTAATGAATAAAGGCCACTAGTGCCAAAGGGGAAACATCGTTTAGCCTACTTCATGCCGTCAGACAAGTTCTAGTTAAGTGCATTCCTGATTCTCCAGGTTTCAGTCTTCCCATCTGACTGTGCCTATGAAACAAACTATAAAATGTGGCTCATTATTGTTCAATATGTTCAACAATCTGCATCATGCAAGCTTGACAAAAAAAACATGAGAAATCTGTTTTAGAGCAGCCACTTTTTCTCCTCCTGGGTAATTAACTGATTAAATCAAGCGCCGCTTGTGGTAAATTTGACTGTCGATATTTTATTCTCTCTAATCACCAAAAAGCATCAGTAGTAGACCCGGCGACTGGATATACTCCAGATTAAAGGATCGGGGGAAGGTACTAAGCAAACACACGCACACAGGGAGGCTGCGACGGTATTGGGCGAGGACGCTGATGGATAAAGCCATCACTGGTGCCGTATGTGCCATCTGCTCTTTCGAACAAGGCGGGCTGTAATTACCGACTGTCCTGTTGTTGGGGTGGCCAGCAGTGCCAGGCCAGCGGAGGCATGTTGCCACACAGGGCCAGCAGGTTCACCCACATATAAAATGTAAAGTACACACCAGGGTGAAAAAGACCCCTGCACAGAGGAGCTGATGCTCCCGAGCTTTTCAGCTGCACCCAGACAAGAAAAATCTCACAGAAGGTGCAGAGGAAGACGTTGCTATTTTTGTCACACATTAAGGAGAGACGGTGTGAACAACAGGTAAACATACGCCAGCATTCATCGGGTAACAAAACAGACGCGTCTCGCCGGCATGAGGTGGCGGAGCTCCCAGACAGGAAGGCTGATGTTGAGAAATGGGTTGGGGGGGGGGGGGGGGGGGAAACTTGGCTGGTCGACCACATGCCAACGTGCAAAAAGAAATAAAAATATCATAAACCACAAGAGACGAGTCAGAAGAATGACAGGGGAGGGGGAAAAAATGCAGTGACTTTGAAACAAAAGAATAAAAAAGGCAAAGGGGGAAGAACAAGGAGCAGATCTGATCAGTACGGCGATAAGAAGCAGCAGGAAATGAAGGTCGGAAGAAAGAAAGATGGAAAATTAGATTGAACAGGGGGGACTTGGTAGAAGCACAAAGAGAAGAGACTGTGGAGGGAAATAATAGCTGTTAACAAAAGACACAGGTGTGGAAAAAGAACGACTGGAAAAAACAGAGCCAAATGGACCCCGTGCAGACAAGAAAGCACCAAATCTGATATTTAGAGTTCTTTTTTTATGATTTATATGTACAAAAAAAAAAGAAAGCCAACCTCTCAGGTGTGATGCACGCCTGTTTTTATTGCCTTTTATTAAGTGCCTCCATAACTAGGTGAATGAAAGCACTCCACACCAAATAAATGCAACAATGAATGTATGGTTCTGCCATACAAGGTTCTTAAAAACGAGCCAACATGTTTGTAACAGTTCATGGAGTGGTTTGGGATTACCAGTGATGACAGAGAGAGCCGTTTAAATATGGCAACCCCATTACCCATTTAATGATGTGCTTTATAAAAGGTGCATTCACATTGGCGCCACCTTTGCTTGCTGTCGCTCGCCTGGCATTATCGTCGTCTGTTCCCCCTGAAGACAAGCCAGAAATGCAGCAGTACAATGGCGCCATCTAGTGACGCTTTCACTTAACTGCCACTCCAGCCCCCTCACTCACTTCTCAGGCTGGGTCCGTTCTGGACTCGTCTCTGTAGTAATAATTGGTTTATTCATACAACTCAGACCGACCGCAGGCCGCCATGATCAGCTTTTATGCCACGTTGAATGAAAACTGCTTCGTCTCCGCCGCAGTCCTTCACCCCACGTCACAGCCACATCCAGTTCCTGATTGGTTGTCGCGGTGCGACACAAAGGTTCAGCTTTTCCAACTCCAACAACTGTCGCTTTGCATCCGTCGCAGGTTTTTTATGTTGCACTGGCTTCGCTTTAATCGCCAAAATCACGCGTTATGCATCACTAGAATAGCCTCTGTGGCCTCACATCACTTCTGTGCATAGGGATGTCATGTAAAGCTGTCGCTCAGCATGCCACATTCCCGGTCATTGTGAAGACTTATTAGTTGGACGGGCAACCGTGGCGCATGAGTTCTGGGTTTCGTCCTGTAACCGGTGGGTTGCCGGTTCAATCCGCCACTCCGACCGTTTTAGTCGTGTCCTTGGGCAAGACACTTCACCAGCATTGCCGGCTGCCGGTGGTCAAAGGGTCCCGTGGCGCCGATATACGGTGAGTTGTGTTTCTAGCTCGCCACCGTCAGGATGTGAATGTGTGTAGTATGAAGCACTCTGGGGTTTTTGGACTTGATAAAGCGCTATACAAGCACAAGCCATTTGATAAATAGCTTCATTCCAGGCTCCTGGATAAATGCCATTAAACATTAACCAAAAGCATCACAACAACAATCCCCGGAAACATTTTCCAGATCTATACCGCCTTTTATTTTGCTTAAATTTTATTATTTTACATTTATTTTTAATATGAACTTTATCTTTTTCTAGTTATATGCACAAATATAAACAAGGGGTATGTTTATATCCTTTTGCCAAACTTTAAATACTAAAAACAAATACTACAGGACACTGTTCAGTTCCTATTCTTGAAAATATGTTTACCAGTACAAAGATTCTTTTTTTTGTGTTAAAAATGTATTTTCTTGCACATTTCTCGGCATAATGAGAATATTTCTTTTTTTTACAAAGATTCTTGCCTTAATGTCCAATGCCTGTTGCCTTAGAGCTTCCTCACTAACGGTGATCTGTATCTGTAATGGTTTTAGTTTAAAATGGGTAAAAAACATTTTCCATCCGCATCTTTTGCTGTTGTACCGCACAACAATGACCACATCCAGCCATGACTTGTTGACCATCGCAGCCCTACTGCTGAACGACTCAGCACTTTGAATTGTTTTGTTACTGAAAAGTGCTTTATAAATTAAGTTGCCAAACTAAAACGCACATATGTGCTGCTGATTTCATACAGCTGCCATGTGAACTGTTGAAGCTCCAGTCGTTCAGATTGAATTAAAACAGCAGTTTTCTGTAAAAGCAGCTCTGCATCCAAGTAATTATCGGAAGGTTGTTTTTTTATGTTATGTAAATCAGGGATCCACAATATATCTCCATTAGTAATTTTTTTAATAAGTCAGCATCAGCCGACAACATTTTTCATCATTTTTATGTCTTTCAGCAGGAGGGTTGGCCACGTGATGCAGTGAAGGATTGTGGGATGTTTAAAGGAAGCAGAGAAGCAATGTCAGCGGTCATTTAAGGTTTGGAAAATGTATTTAACAAACATGTGTAAATATTTATTCACTATAACACTAACATTAATATTGGCTATTGGCCCAGTTTCCCTAATGTAAATATTTTCATTTATTCAAAGCTGACCAACTGTTTTTGTGTGTCACGCCCCGAGTAAAAATCATTAAATCAGATTTAATTTAATTAAATCTGAGATTATAAATTTCATTTTGCCAACAGCCAGAGCCAAGAAAGAGTTTTCCAATCAGGAGAGAACATCAATTCCTGTATTGCAGATGCAACAAAACAAAGCAACTTTAGCAAGATTTGGATAATATGGGTTTTTTCTGGCTACACCTAAACTAAAATAATTTTAAACTGTACAATAACACATAAGGAGTTTTTTCCCCCACAAACGTATTTAAAATTCAAACCGACTCCAAAGGTTTTCACGTTTCCTAATAAAGAAACGAGGAGGCTGCCCATAACCTACAACATTGCTGCAGAAGCTCTGTGCAGGCTGTAAAACCCTTAATGCTCTATGGAGCCAATAGGTTTCAAAAGACCTCAAGACCCTGCAAAGACCACCTACGTTATTTTTTTTATATATTTTACAAATCCTAACAGTCTCCGTTAGCAAATATCCTCACCTTTGCGACTTTGATGATGTCTGGAATGTGCAGGTACGCTGCAACTGGAGGCAGGCCTTTTCCAATCAGGTAGGCCTCATCTGCTTTCTGCCTGCAAAGAGCAAAAACATCCCCCCAAAAATAAGCACAACAACAACAGAGTGATGCAATAATCCACAAATCTGAGGGATAGACCTCATAGTAACTTTGTTATTATTGATTTAGCCAACTACTTGAAGCCAAATCAGGATCTCTGTTGTGCAGCAGAGTGAGAATAGAAAGTGGAGGGCAGGCGTAGAGCCGGGGACATGTCAACAGGGAGCAGCAGGATTATTTGACCATTTACCCTCCAAACAACTTGCCTCCTGTTGGCATTTCACAAAATTCAAAAACGATCAAAGCGCCTACGAGAGAAGAGCGGCTCCAATCGTTCCTTTTACAGCTGCAGCTGGAAGTTGCATCATTTGGACACCATGGTTTATTTACTGAAAGCCCTGAGGACGGCCGTTACCTGTGCATCTGGCCAGTGTCTTGCTCCGAGTAAACGGCCACGGTGCGAATCCCCATTTCAGTGCAGGCTCTGAACACTCTGATGGCAATTTCCCCTGAAAAACAAAAAGACGGCGTAAAGGAGGAGGAAACGCGGCTGATGTCATTCTGCTGAGAGCGTCACGTTTTAATCATTTGTCCTTTAAGGTTAGCCTTCATTCTGTAACCTATTCTATGTATTATATATGATAAACCAACAAAGTGTGTTACTCAAAATACATTTACGCTCATTTATTCAAGTGTTTTTAGAAATCCGTTTATTCCGATACCAGTAAAAAAACAGGACAACCAATGGCCCTCAGGAATGGCCCCATTAGTAAACCTCAGAGGTTTGCTGGAGAACGTCAGTGAACAGACATCAGGTCTGGCAGAAGGTTGTACAGAAGTTAATTTTAGATTATTAAAATAATGAGGTCCTGTTGTTCCTGGAGGCGACGGGTCCAGAAGGAAACTCAGACATCTGGGGGATCCCAAGGATATACAGTCCCTCCTGCATGGAAACCTGTAGAAAACTTTCCCTACTTCTAATGCTTGCTACACCAATCTCCAGGGTAGAACCCATCCACCCTACAGAGGAAGGTCGTTCCAGCCGCTTACATCCAGGATCTCTCCAAAAAAAGTTAAAAAAAAAAAAATGGTCTTTTTTCCAAAGTTTGAAGACATTTGCTTCCTATCCAGAAAGATTTCTCAATTCAAATGTCTGGAGTAATGTGGAGTTTCAAGCTTTATAGTACTGCCCAACAAAGGCCTCGTAATGGCTTAGATCAGTTATTCCCAAACTATTGTTCGCGTACCCCCTAGGGGTACATGACAGGGGGTACGGGAAAAGATTTTGGAAAAAAAATAAATAAATCAAATGCCGTACAATAGTGGCCTCGTACGCGAAGCAGCAACCTTAAATTCAATGAATAGCACGAGCTCGAGTAGGGCTTGGGCTTGACACTGATAAAGTTGGTTAGAGGCGAGCTGTGACGTCCCCGGAGAAGGACAGGAGGAGCCGCAGGGTTTCTGCTGGCGCAGAGGGAGAGGAGTGCCGTCATCAGCGGGCGGTGGAGGGGGTGTGGTTCCTCCGCTGTGGAGAGGCTCCGTCATCGTAGCCGCGGAGGTCATTATGCGGCCGGGAGGTGAAGAGGAGCCAAGCGCCTCAGCGCACGGAGGAGCTGCGCACAGCGGAGTGTGCGGCTGACGGGGAGAGCCCTCCAGGTCCTCCTCGGTCTTCACAGCCTGGTCCAAGAAATTAATGCCATTCGCCACTACATATTTATGTGAGAGAGGATTTTCATGTCTGACCAGCCTGAAAACTAAATACCGACACAGACTATGTGTGGAAGACGATTTAAGACTGAAACTGTCGCCGATTCGGCCAGACATACAGGGGTTATGCGCGTCCTCTCAAGCACACCCCTCACATTGGAGTCACAAGGACTCCGTCACGCTCCGCAGTTTTGGCTGTATTCTGAACAGGCTCGTTATAGTCTTTGTTCTTGTTTGTTACATGTTATTATGTTATGCCCTTTTATAATGCAGATGTATTTAGTATCTGCAGTCAAGTTAATAAAACTCTGATCCCTATGTTGAATGTTTCTTTTTTTTTGGGGGGGGGGGTACGCGGATGGAGATGAAATGCTCCAAGGGGTACGCGATGCAAAAAGTTTGGGAAGCACTGGCTTAGATAACGTGCAAATTGAACAGAAACTGGTCCACCCCCTTAGTAATGGGGATTCATTAAGGTCATCGTTGGCCTGGCTTACCAGAGCGATGTTTTGATCACCTGCATGGAGGTGAGGATGAGGTGAAAATTGTGAGGAATCAACCCTATAGCTGTGTTGTAAGTTTTTGAGAGTTAAAAACCCAAGTCCTCCTCCTCTGTTTAAGCTTGGTTTTTCTCTCTCAACAGACGGCTTCCTTCATGCCCCTTTCGAACCATCTGTCTTCTTTGTCCAAAATGTGAACATTTTGGTCCTCAAGAGTGTCCTCTGTATTTAGGGTGTAGGTGGATCTCCTCTCATGAACCATCCATTAGTTCTGCCTTCAACAAGCCGGGCCTTTATGGATGATAGCTACTGGAAGGTGTTTGCAGTTTGTGGCGAGGCCCTGTAGGGCCGAGGTCTTCAACCCTGGTCCTCAGGACCCGCTGTCCTGCATGTTTTAGGCCTTTCCCTGCCTCTGCACACCTGACCTAAATAAACAGGTGATTAACAGGCTTCCTTGAAGGCTGCTGAGGAGGTCATGCAGTCATTTGATTCAGGTGTGGTGGTGCATAGACATCTAAAACATGCAGGACAGTGGGGTGAAGACCTCTGATGTAGGGGATACAGCAAACTAGTGGAAGAAGGTGTTCTGGTCAGATGAGGCCAACATTGAAAACGCTAAGAGTGACTAAAACACAGACCCTACATCACCCTGAATACACAATTCCCAGAGTAAACCACGGTGTTGACGGCACAATGTTTTGGGGACTCCTTTCTTCAACAGCGATACTGTTCAGAGGTGATGTAGCTAAATACAGGGACTAAATAGAGCTCGACACAGGGGTGGAGGCTCACCTCCCAGCAGGAAAACCATCCTAGCAGAATGGTTTCAATCAAAGGATGTTTGTGTGTTACAATGGCCTAGTCAAAGTCCAGACTTGAATCCGAGGGAGAATCTGTGGCAAGACTTGAAAGATCGACACCAGGAGACCCTCTCCCTCCACTATAAAAAGAGTTTTACCCTTTTTCATACTGTGGCTGTGCAAAGCTGTTAGCAGCGGTCTGAACTGCTGATCCTCCGGGGCCGGTGTCCCTTCTCGCCTACACGCCTGAATGAAATCCCTGAGCTGCCTCGCTGCCATGCAGTCGAGCTGATATTTTAGTCGGGTGGGGAAGCAGCTGCCCTCGAGGACTGCAGACCGTTGTGTTGGGAGACGTCTTGCTGCGGTACCTTCAGCGAAACGTGGTTCTACAACGTACGGCACATTTTACACGCAAATGGACTCAGATCAGCAATCATAGGCGCCATCTGAAGGCAACTGGTTTAATTAAGGGGTATCAGATTAAAATTTAGCATGTTTTAATCCTCCACTTTACAATAATGGCACCAATCAGTGTTCGTCGATCATAAAATCCCAACATATAGGAGTTTGTGTCAAAATATCCAAGGCACAATATGAGACGTGTGAGGAAAATCAATGCAAACCCATTTTGTGATCGTAAGAAACATGAAAAGCAGAAACTTGCACAATTTGACAGCCCAGCAGACAATCTTTGACAAAAAAAACACTCCTAAACTTTCATCTTGCTGTCACAGGGACCAAATCTTAAAAAAGCAGTTTAGTGGAGAAGAAAAAGGGAAAAAAAATAGTCTTAGTCACTGAAAGCTGCTAGGTTTTGTTCTTGTTTGAAGGGGAGGACAGGAGACAGCATTTAAATATTTGTGCTGCTTCCTTAAAAAACAACAACAACAAAAAACACAAAAGCAACTGCAACGTCTCAAAAGGAGGGAAAATTAGAGATGATGAGATTTATAGAGAAAAACAGATTAGATGATTTAAATCAGAGTGAAGGCTGAGGTTACAGGTTCTTTAAAGAAGTGACAATCAAAAAGGAGCAGAGTGCCGTCTTTAATAAAGCCCCAAATAAGTTTAGAGGAGACAAAAGCAGTGGGAGGGAGGAGGTAAATGAAGAGGAGTAAATGAGAGAAGTCACAGGGGGGCAGAGAGGCACGACAACAGGTGGCTTAGAGCAAAATCACATCTGACAAGTGCTGCTGGAAAAAAAGACAGACAAGAAACAGAGGCGAACCATGGTGAACAGAAAGAGGAGCAACAAGCTTGGTGAAGTGGAATTTGGCTCGATACGACGCGATGATTCGGCGTCTCCTCGTCGCAGTCTGCTGTGGCGGTGATACGGCGTCATGCTGATGCTAAAACCCAGTGTGGCAGTAATAAAAGGCAGAGGCCAGAGCGTTTGGACCAGGAATGACAGAGTAGTGTGCAAGCTGACAGAGAGCCACGTGCGATAAATTAGGGCAGCGTTAATCAAGCATTTTAGATCAACTCCAAAAAAGAAACAAGCTGTTAAAATCAGACGTGTGATTGCGTTTGTTATTTAAAAACAGCCCGCAGTCGCCCGACAGAAACCTGTGCAGCATTGCTGCCTGCGGACAGGACAGAGTCGGGTTATTTAAAGTTTTAGCACGCTGTGAGGTCCCAGCTGTCAAAGCCAGACTGTCTTTGTTTGGAAAACTATTATCCCGTTCAGACAGAAAACTCCACAGCGGATTAAGTTTCTCACTTCAGCCAGTTTTCTTTTTTTGACTTTAATATCCTGCAGAATAAGAAAAAACAGTAACAAAGGTTTTAAGATCAGCTCATGTCCTGCAAACTTTGCAAACCCTGGTCTTTACGGTAATATCTCATTAGTTTGGGATTAACGTGCAGAGAGACTAGAAGCAGGTCAATCTAACAACAAAAACCTGTTCAGGATATTCCTGAAGTGGCAGAAGGGTAAAGTTGAACTCAGCCTGAATCTAATCAGCAGCCTGGCTGTTAGAAGAGAGACGGATGTGTTTGAAGTCGTCTGACTGACAGAAAAGCCTTCATTCATTGCTGCTTTGCCTCAAACGCATGTGAAACTGCTGCCAGGAACCTGACAGGTTCCCAGAGCGTCGCCTCCTCCAAGGTGAGGGGCTCAGATGCAGCGAAGGAAGCTCGAAGAGTCCAACAAACACTCGTCTAATCCGAACAGGTTCTCCGGCGCTGCCACCGGTGCAGAGCTTGGGTGCAGCTGCAGGCAGCACTGAGGTAAAGACAATTATTCTGTGGTGCATAAATTCAGGAGGATGCATTTAGATGGACAGCAGAAAACGGGTGTGGTGTGGTTTTCATGTTGCGTTGCCCTAAAAGGATAACGGCGACTGTTCTTTAGTCCCCCCCCCCCCCCCAAAATACATGTAGGAGATTGTGAGGAGACATCTTTCCTGTTAGTGTTAGCAAGAAAGTCTTACCTCTGTTGGCCACCATGACTTTCTTGATGGGTCGGTACTCGTTCTGAGGGGCAGAGTGGGCGGATCGGGATAGGAAACACGCCCTCCTGACGGAGAGCAGGCCGAGGCCACCTCGCACTGCGGCAAACCTCAACATCCTGACAGAAAGAGAGAGAGAACAGTGGTCAACACAAACAAATGTTACGGGAAGGAAAACGGCACCGCCATCACCAGGATGTGAGGGAATTACATCCAAATCCTGATTTCTATGGTCCCAGTTTAGCACGTGTGCTCCATGTTTTAGAGGACGCAGCTGACGACTATGTGCAACTACACATGAACGCGTGTTTACTGTGGTTAGCTCATCCTCTCCTCTTTAGTGCCCAGAACAATAATAGATGTTGGATCTCATGACGCAACACCTGCTGTAACTAGACGGACATGGAGATGTGTGGAGTGGGTGAGGCAACGGCTTAAAATGGTTCAGAAAATGTCCTACAGGTGTTTTGAATTAAATGCATGACTTTGGGAAGGAGTTTTAAAAAAAAAAAAAAAAAAAGCATTTTGGATTAGGCATCCTTTACAATCCAGAGAGCCATTTCCTCCTCAGTTCAAATAAATACAACTTTAGAGCTGCATTTATACATTATAAGTAGACTTTTTTTTTTCAAATACTCTAAAGAACCTCTTTTACTTATAGGTTTTAGAATAAAGAAAAATAAAACTTTACCAAAAAGATGGATAGAAAAAAAAGGATGTATAAATGTATTACAGGTAGGCCTGTCACAATCATCAATAAATCAATTAGTCGTACAATACATTTTAATCACAATTAAAATAACCTCAATAATTGCATATACATGCTTCCTTTTTGCCCTTATGTTTCCCTCTCCTCTGAGTGGATAACAGGTTTCAGTACGATGCGTCGGTGTCTCCTCACCCCTCCCTTCTCGTCTCCTCAGTTTAAGGCGAGTTACATCTTGATCTATCTGAGCCGTTATGTAGAGAGGATATATTTATTATGCCGTTATACTAGTCGAAAAAGTCTCCAAATGACAACATTGTGGTTTATCGTGATAATTTTTAGGAAGATTTATCGTGCAGCTATATTTGCCATCGTCACAGGCCTAATTACAGGTACTTTTAGTGTCAGTCTGTTGTGGAAATTCAAAAGCTTATACATTTCTTAATATATCGCCAATTAAAAACATTACTTGGTTCTTTTAACCTCTTCTAGGCAAAGTTATTAAAGAGCCACCAGGAGGCCCAGAGCCGCAGGTCAGACATCTGCTTTAGGCCATAAATGATGAGACATTGATCGGGTTTATTTCGCAGAAGTTTCAGAGAAATTGGTTAAACATGATCCAACAAATGCAACCAAAAATTTTTTTTTTTATATTTTTCTCATCTGGAGTCCTTTCATAACCTCAATTAATCCATTTAGACCTCAGGCGTTCTCTTCAAACGTTGAAAAGGTACAATCATGTTAAATTTGTTAATTAGTGCAGTACAAGACATTCCTAATTAAATTAAAATGCAGATTTTTTTACCCCGCTCAATATTAAAGTAATAATTGTTCAGTCTGATCTCAAGGTTCTGGTTGGTCTCGTTTTAATATTTACAAGGTCTGCATTACTATCCCAGGAAGAAACAACTGTTCAGTTTAAATACATAAAAGCTTTAAAACAATAGCAGAAGGATGACCTTTACGGACTGATATGGTTATTAATATAACTAATAAAAATAGATCTCCACAGTTTGCAGCAAATTAACTCATTTATGCCATTTATGATGCAAGTTCGAACTTTTCAAGCTCAGGAGATGAAAGGGTTGCTGCTTCCATCATTTCTCCTCAAAGAAAAACAAGCAAAAAGTTTATTTTTTACCAAATAAACCAGCTAGAAGTGAGGACGACAAGCACCAACGAGGAGCTTTTCTTCCTAACTGAGGAGAAAAGGAGGATCCATCCGGTCAGCCTGATCCAGGATGAGCAACTGTTACATATTTAATATAAATATTTAATATAAAATAACAGATCCACCTGCTGGTTAATGCACAACCCGGGACTCAAGACGCTCATCTGATTAACAGACCTTATTCACAGAGATAAAACATCCCGATTCTGATCGGTCTGCGTCGACCACATGGTCAGAGCAGACGATGGCCGAGCTCCAGCTGATGCACCGCCTGAGTTGGTAGAGTAATTCAGATTTAATGATATACAAGCAAACACCACATACTGTGAAACTTGGACATAACAGATTATTTACACGATTTAAACTAGAATCCTGAAAGGGAAACTTGTGAAATGCTTTGCAGACTAACGTCACATTGAACAACTACCTCAGATTAGTCCAGGCTCCTCTGAGGCTCCCTTTTTTGCTCCAATTAAATTAACTTTTATAGACAAAATCTACACTCTACTGAAAAATAAAAAAATTAAACAAGAAGACCTCCTGATACTATCTGTGCGGAGCTGCCTCTCCTCCAGCGGATGTGGGTTTAAATGACTATTTTGCCCAAGAGCAGCGGCATAAATTAATTCACCATCTCGACTCAACCTGGGGATCTCCACATGTGCCGGCCTGATGAAGCTCCTTGGTGAGAGGGCGAAGCGACAAACGGGTTCAGAGATCGGCCCAGGAAACTCCTCAGATCTCAACTCCACTGAAAATCTGTGGTCAGGCGTCAAAAGCAGCAGGATGAACCAAACCCAAACTGTGATCAACTCCAGCGAGGCATGAGGCAGGGATGGGTCGCCATCCAGGACGACTTGGCTCACAAGTTGAGCTCCAGCTTGCAAAAGTGAAAATCAGAGGCTATGAAGAAAAAAATGCAACTCTGCAAATGTTGATTTTGCATAAGTTTGATGAATGTTCTCATAAAAGCCTTATGAACTAAAAAAGTCCTTCATTTTACCACAGAAATGTTTTTTTTTTTATCCTAGCGTTAAATCCATAAAGCATTAAAACTTTGGGTCAACACTTGGCAGCATTGCACCCGACTTCTTGTTCTGGACCGGATTCAAGTCTTCCTAAACACACTGTAGCGCAGCCACCCACTGAGTCTGCTTAAATATTAGCCTTGAGAGGAAAACTTAATGTGGCACATAAAAAGAGAAATGATCCGAGAGCGTCCCTCTGCCTCAGGAAGTCTGTAAAAGCTGCAGGTTTGTCTGAAGCTGCGTCTAACAGTTTTTAATTCAACTGCAGCATTCGAGATACTGGACAGTTTTACTCCTTTTGCCCACCGTGACTTTCTTAATGTGCAAATCCCATTAAACCAACAAGTTTTATAGTTACCTCCTAATTAAAGCCGTTTTTATGATTTATGTATAAGGACAATCTTATTTCTATAATGACTTGTCATTTAGGCCAATAAACTATAGAAAAAAGTATTCATAGTATACATGCAGATTCTGCATGAAAACAGAAATATTGCCTCATTTCCCCGCATTAGCTTTAATTTTAAAAGGAAAGCTCAGTTCTATGTACACCATGGAGGCTGTGAAGCTGCAGGCTCCAGACCCCTGGGTTAGTCTCTCTTCCCCTTCTGTTAAATAAACGCGTTTAAGGCTAGAATGACCAGTTCTACGCCTTAGGTAGATTAAGCTGGTTTACTTCTAATCAAAAGGTGCCACATCTGTAGGGAAGCGCAGCAGAGTTTAGTTTGTGGGTTGTCCCTGTGAGAAACAACCAATAGAACAATGCCAAAACTGTTTTATAAGCTCCAGTTTCCTAACCAAAAAATCTGCTGTTTGACAACTTCAGTGCGCTCCAATGCTACGAGAGAGGTCTTGTGCTTCAGCTGTAAAAACAGCTCAGTCCCTGCGATGCAAAGACCCCTGACCAACGCTGATTGGAGGAGGGGGGGGGCAGGGCAGCGGTGGAGGGAAATTGGAGCAGGAGGGATCTGTCAGCTGGAGGTCAGAGTGACCCATGTTCATTACGTCATTAACGGCTAACGAGATTAACGGGCATTAATTGAATATGAACCAATAGAAGTCACCTCCACAGAAAGCCACACACTGCAGATTTATTGCTCATTAAGATCAAAGCCCAAGCAACTGTTGTGTTTCTCAGTCAAAAGCTAAAACTGGGTGTCCGACGCTCTCAGCGGTGGATCTGAAGGAGCTGATGGCGCCGTTTGCACCCAGTAGCTTTGCTCTTGCACCACCTTTTTCCTGACGACATCACAATGTCTCCACCAGCCTTAGAGCTTCAGCATCACAGCCACCACAGATGTGCATCCAGCGCTGGGATCCATGGCAGGAGAATCCCAGCCGACAGGTACAGCTGTATCATCAGCATGCAGGGTTTCCATATATTCTGTTAGATATTGGATCCAGACCTACCTTTGCAATACTGAGACGACGATTGCAATAAAATAAATTGTGCATCTGCGGAGAGTTCCACCAAACCTTGGCCACGGTCATTTATTTCCCCACGCGGACATTTATTCCCCCTGATATACTGCATGTCTTTGAATGGCATCAACCTGCAGAGTTACACATGTACTCCAGGCTGCACAACACACAACCTGTGGTTTCTGAGAGTTTCTTTCATTGCCCCTCATTTAAGGCGTCAGAAGTTATAGATGTAATGACTTGAGATCACTGACAAGTTGTCTCTGATCTCCTTTAGTCCTAAAAAAAATAAAAATATGCCTTCTATAAAAAAAAAGAAAAGAAACTATTACTCGGTTTTGCCAACGCTTCTTTCCCCCAGCTGACAGTAAAGTATCACACCCACTTTATGCCAAAATGACAAGATTAATTCATTTAAAGTTAACTAAAAATTCCTTCAAACTGCTGCTTAAAAAAAAGATTAACTCCAAGCCCACCGAGGCCTTTCTGCATGTTGAAACATGCAACCAAAAAAAAACTAAGTTAAAAGCAGCACCAACTCTTGTTTCCATCATCTCTCCTAAAACCCCAGCGTTAATTTAATTAGAGTCCAAAAGACAACACAGAACATGACATGCAGTCATTTGGAGGCTTTTAGCATAAAGTCAATTAGGCTTTGGGGTTTCTACAGTGTTTGGAGTTATTTCTTTTAATGAAATTATGAGTTTCCATTGGGGCTGTTTGGATGTGCAATCACTTTTTTTTTTTTTTACTTCAATTATGATTTTTGGCCCCAAATAGTCACAAAAATTATGCTTTTAAAGCATATTCTTATTCTTTTCAATGGGCAATCATGTCAAATAATTAGGATTTCTATTCTGAATGTTCATAATTATGACCCCCCCCCCCCCCCAAACAATCATCAAGTACCTCTGACAAAAGGGAAAATTGTCGAAGCGAAAAAACAGGTCAAATAGAAAAGAAATTAAACTGATCTCTTTGAGAGGTCAAGGCAAGCTTCTACATAAAAGAGCGGCGCTCAATTAGCAGGCTTACAAGGGTATTACAATAAAAAAGGCCAGTTTATTTCAGCGTTGTGGGAAAAGGAGGGGGGGGTAATTTGACAGCCATCTCAGGCAATAAAAAAAGACTTAAAAACAGGGAAAAAGGACACCGTGTTTTTGCAAGAAGCCATTATCTGATTTTCCTGCTGACATTAAGCCCAGAGCCAACGAGCTGCTCCTCCATCTACCAGCTGCAAGCGCCTCTAATTAGAGACAACGAGCTTCAGGTGTGATTGGGCTGTTTTTCCTGCCAAATTACAGCAACAACGTGACGCCTGCAAATTAAACAAGTTCCAGCCACCCCCAACGTGTAAATAAAAAATTTAAAAAAGTAAACATCATCATTAGTCACATTTCAAGTGAAGTTACAGCAGGAAAGACAAGCGCAACGTTTGAAGTCAAATTACTGCAAAGGGGTTCAACAAGTTTGTCTTTTCAGAGCTTTTAAAGTAAAAAAAAAAAAAAAAGAAATAAATCTGTTAGTGCACTTTCAAAAAAAAGTCTGCACTGTGATTTGAAAATGACTAAAAAAATGGTAGAATAAATGTGAACATTGAGAAAAGAGAAAAGGCGTGCAGAAATGTTTAAAAACTACCTGCAGCAGTCGCTCCGCAGCTCAGTCAGCGTGCAGACTGCAGCATGCGCCTCTTCTTCTAGGCTGACTGGAGCCTCACTGGCAGTCTGTTGCTGCCACCCTGTGCTCAAACAGCGGTACTGCACCCAATGGAGCCCACGTTTATCCTTTTTCTCTCTATTTTTTGGCGCCACTTGCTACAAAGCTGAGGTGGATCCACTTTATCTGCAGGGCCTTTTAAATTCGATGGTTTCCATGTTAATAATGGTACAATTTTTTATTATTATAGAAAAATGGAAAACCGGCTAAACAGACACAACTCCCTGTTTATGGGATATTCATAGATACCAAGACAAGCCTTTGACTGGCACAGGAGAGCAGTCTGTGTAAAAGTCAAACTGCTTGTTTTGTCTTTTAGGATCGTATGTGCCTTGATAAAGCTGTGGAAAAGCAGGCTGTAACGATACACTGTTTCAACACAAAAGCAACGACGTGACACAGTGAAACAGATCCTGTTTCTCAAGGCCAGAGGACGGCAGGGAAGGAACAGCAGACAGTAAAAACAAGCCTTCAGTTGCTGCACTGCTGCATTTTATTTAGTAAGATTACAAAGAGAGATGCATGGATGTAAATAATTATCAGTGAAAATAATCAGCACATGCATGGATGAATTATTTGACTCCAGACCCGTTTGTTGGTTTAATACTTTAGAGATATTCTGTCACCATCATAAAAGCTGATCTAGTGCATGTTTTGGTGTCTTGTAGCGGGTATCAGGAAGGCACTCTGCACTCTGGAATAACACCAAACCAGGAAATTAAGAATCAGGACAACGTGCATCAGGAACACAGCGTGCTCCTCGCTGTGCCGCATGACTTTGAGCATGCTCAATAACATCAGTGGCAAGGTTACAGTGGTTCCGTCGCTCAGTGTTGCCATGTCGGAGTCCTGCGTGGAGGAGCCTGATAGCAGCAGTCTTCCCCATGACTTGTGGATTGTACACATCTGCGTCGCTTGATTATAAGAAAACCTTTAAGGAGAACTGGCCAAACAGGCCCAATCGCACCGCGCCTGGGGCGGCAGTGCTCGAAACCCCTGCCCTGGTCCCCAAACAAAAGGGTCCTATCAAGAAGTAGGAGTGGGCGATATGAACCTAAAATTTTATTTCGATATTTTGTGATATTTACTGCGATGACGGTAAAAGTTATAGAAATAAAAACATATTTACAACTTCACGTGACAAACACCGCTCTTCAAAACATGCCCACTGTGAAATAGGCTTCTTCAGGACCCTGGTGACATAAATACATATCAACTGCACGTAATCATATTTTTGAATTTACTGACATGTATCGACGCCCTCATGGAGCCAACATCAGTGAAAATAAAGTGAAAATGACCATTGTGGCGCCCTGCGATAGACTGGCGACCTGTCCGGGGTGTACCCCGCCTCTCGCTCATTGACAGCTGGAGATAGACACCTGCACCCCTCGTGACCCCAACAGGGATAGAAAATGGATGGATGGACCATTGTGGCACACAGTCTGTTTTTGAGGTTTTCAAACATCATTCATTTGAATTTATTGTTACCAGAAGTCCAAAATTCTTATTAAAAGACGTTTTTCACCATAAAAAGAAACAACGAGATAAACGACAATCCCTACCAAGCCGCTGGAAAGAACAATCTATGTCCATTGGGGCATTGCACTCCCAATTGGGCACACCACGAGATTGTGCGGATAGCCATGTTGCTGGGAGACCAAGGGAAGTTAGTACATTTTATCTTTGAAAAGGCACCCAAGGAACTCCTGTCAAAGCTGAGCCCTGGCACTGTGTTTAAAGATGAGAAGGAGGGCAAAAAAGAAGAGCAGCAGCTCATAATACACACAATAGTAATTTACAATAGAGGCACCATCAATCCTAAAAACCACTTCCAGTTTGAGAGCTTTAATCCCTTTGGCTGACAATGACCGGTACGTTAAAGTTAGCGTGCAAAAAAATGTTACGTTCCCTGGTACAGACGCAGCACTCTGAGCATGACGCTGAGAATGAAGCTGCGGTCTAAGAGGAGTTCTCGTCATGCTCGGGGAGCTAATGCCATACAATTTGAGTCATTTTGGTTTTGGTCAACAAAAAGATCCTCAATTTAAATCCAGCAAAATCTGCAGGCATGTGTGTGTGTGTGTGTGTGTGGGGGGGGGGGGGGGGGGGGGGTTGTTTTTCAAGGTCTTTTTTAAAGCTGATTTAAAAAAAATGGCAAACATTGCTCAAATGTTTGCCATGATTCATATATGCAAAACGTCAATAAATGTATTGTTAAAAAACTATTACATCACAGTATTTGCTGCAGAGCTGCTAAACAAGGTAATGGACTTACCAGCCTGGCATATCCGCCATTTTTATTTCTCAGAGTGATTTTGTAGTCCAAGCTGAAAGATGACAAAGCTACAAGTGGATATCAGTAGTTCCCCCAGCATACTACAAAAATGGGCAGACGAGGGGGGTGGAAAGAACTCAGACTAATTGCAGCTCCACTTTAAGTAGACCAACACTGAATGATTTTAATGTGAAAAGGAAGAATTGCAAAGCAAGATATGTCCTCTTTAAAAGCTTTGCAACTCCAATGAACCACAGTGAAGGTGAATTTTCAGAAACATAGAACATGAAACTGTGGCAAACCCTCTAAGGAGGGGCAGACCTACCAAAATCACTCTAAGAGAGCAGAACATCAACCTCTCATCCGGGAGGACACATAAGAACCCACAACATGTAAAGCTATGTAGCCACTTGCCTGAATGTCCACCAGTTTGAGACCATAAACCCAAAGAAACCGGGTCAAATTACAAAGAAACAACACGAAGGTTTGAGTAGGCTGGTCTAAGTCCAGATACAAAACTATTGTACTATTATTATTATTATAAAAGACTCATTACCAGTTATAACACCAGCTCTTAGGAAACTCTAACTTGTTTTGATTTGATGAGCCAAATTGATATAAAAAAAAAAAAACAGTCTGACAGAACAATGAATCGTATTGAAGCACCGAAAAGGTGTTGCTTTGTCACATAACTTCGCAAAGTACCACTTTTAATTTGAATATTTAGACACTTAACCAGCAGTTTTTGACAGACACAAAAATAATTCCCCACTTTTTTAGCTTGATTATTGAAAAATAGCAGATAAAATACAGCAGAAAGACCAACAAGGCGAGTCCTATAATCTGAAAACGGACACTAGACGATCACGGCGAGCTATGAGGACATGGAAAGTAGAAGAAAAAAAATAGTAAAAAGGCAGCCAAAGTCCAAAGAAAACGTTGGCAAGACCTTCAGAAAGACTGCAGCTACTGGTCAAGAATGCTTTAAAAAGACTAAAAGAACACCTGACCATTCAGCAGTAAAGCATAAAGAGAGTTGTGTGCAATAAAATGCTTTTATACCTGTAAACGCAACACAAGAAAGACTGAATTATTGCTAAACAACAAAACATCTGAAGAGGATTAACAAAACAGTTCTGGTTTGTCATCAGCCTTAATCTGAGCTGGATCAAATGGACCTGCTTTATCTCACCGTCGGTTCCTAAGTCCTGACAAACATTAACAAACCGTCTCCATCGTCGGGCCAAAAACAAGACCAAAGTCCAACAACCATCAGGCGGCTAAAATCACATCAGCTCACAGCGGCGTGCGCTTCAGCGCCAAACCAGGTCAGCTGAGAGTGAAAACCGAATAAAATCTAAAAACCGATTCAATGACGACTGGACTGAAAGAGGATGAGGGTAAATCATCGCGCATCACGATGCTCAGACTCGCAGATCCACGCTGTATTATTCAAGAGTCTGAGTGAACTGACGGTAGTAGGTGATGACGTCAGCGTCTGAACTACTGCAGACGGCTTTACTACGTAGGGATGCTCAGAAAACGGGAGCTGATCCGATCAGCAAGCGGGTCTGAACTGGGACTGTGTCACCGGTGACGAGTTGTCTGCGTCAAATGTCAAATATTAACACGGGTGCTCAAACAGTCCTACTGACTCCAAATAAAGGGGTATTTACATTAACAGGACCACCTTTAGCTTTAATAAGACGCCGTTCATGTCAAAGGTCCACCCTGTTCCAGACTCACATCATCCTTCTTATTCAGATTTTAAAATGTTAACACAAAACTTTGGTACAGATATAGGGAAGGTGTTTCTAACATAAAAGGCGATGGATGGGTTCTTGCCTCCTCGTTGAGAGTATGTTCCTAATCCTTGAACAACGTCTGCACATCGTGAACCTCATGCACCTTGGCCGTCATTCATCCATGCACAGCTAACCTTGCAGACCCTCCACATGAAAACAACAGACTTCAAATCATTAGATGCCACCCGTTTCACGTTGTTTCGCATTAAAATCACAAAGATCAACGTGATTTATGTGGATTTTATGCAAATGCAAAGTAATAATAATAACTTTATTTATAAAGCGCTGTCAGGCAAAGTGCTGAACTGTAGGTGATAAAAATAGTAAAACAAGGATTAAAACAATACAATTTGAAAACAGGTAAAACGCATAAAAACAAACACCAAAAACAAAATATAAGTTTAGGCATCAAATTAAGTTGCATAAGATATAAAGTAAACAAGTGGGTCTTTAGCTTGGCTTTAAAATCCTCCACAGAAAATGCCGCCTGAATAGTAGATATGGTACTATATAGTTAAGAAATGGATGGAAAATAATACAGTTTTCAATATTGTTAAAAAATAAGAAAGGTCTTTAGGTGCATTTGTATTCAGTCCTTTTGAGTCAACACTTGGTAGAACCACAGGTATGTCTCTACCACCTTTGCTCATCTGGAAACTGAATTTTGTGCCGCTGATCCTCCCTTCGGGTTGAATTTTAGTGTTTTAGAGCGTTTTCACCCCTCGATTTCATTGACTTCAGCCTGAGTCAGAACCATAACCGGTCACTGCAAACGACCTGGGAACCTTCAGTCTGTTTATTGGTCACAAGGGTCACATGTGTCCCTTATGGGCGTACCAAATAAGAATACAGGAAGCAGAGGCTGTGTTCAAATCTATTAGAAAACATGGAGAATTTAATCATATTGTTGGTATTTTTCAGGGTAATGTTTCAGGCAGAATAAACCAGTTTTAAACTAAACACCTCAGGTGTGAAAACGTCCTTAGTTACCAATATAATGGCTAGCCAAGATCATTTCACTGTTTAATACAACTGTTCAGGATGTAATCTGAGGCAAAAGCTGGAGCCCTTTGGCAGAAATACCACTGCTTCTTTCCAACAGGCCTATAAAGGTCCAGACTACAGCCCAGGAATGTGACCTTTGCCTTTTTGCTGAGCGTGACCCAACATGGGGGACAGAGAGGTTGTTATTGTTTCAGATTAAAGCAACTTTCACTCCAAAACACTTTGCTTATAACATTATTCTCCAAGATTTAAGTCATGTTATTTTCTGATTGTGGTCGCCACAACTCCCTGTGCCTCCCTAGCTTTGGGGATAGACCCTCATTAGTTAGCGTTTTTCCTCTTTCTAACCAATCGACCACCTCCTAGTGTCTTAAATACAGATGAAACCTCGCAAGAGAAAATCACTTTTCCTTCTCAAAATCTTGAGGAAGGTGAAAACTAAGCTGAGATGTCTTTAATATCTATCACCTAAAAGTAGCCCTTTATTTTTATGTTTACATATTAAGTTAAATAGCTGTGCAGAATCCAAATTTTGCATCTTTTAGCAAAGTCTTCTACTCGCGTAAAAAAAGCCTTTTTAGTGTCTCCGACCATATCGACCTGTAGATGTTTAATTATACAGACCAAACACCCATAATCCATCAGACTTTATCTTTAGAGCACTTTAAAAACAATCAAATGTATAACCAAGTGCTTTTATAGAAATAACTAACTAACTGTGTCAATCTTTGTTGTATTAGCGCCTCCGAATCAGACTGATAAATGGCTGGGCTCCTTTAATGTTTTTTAGATGATAAAAAAAACATTCCATGTTTAATTCCATCTATAAAAATATAATTTTAAGAACTCCCATTGTTTGAATTTTAGCTGCGAGTTTCTCTTTCTGAAATTCAGTTCCGGTAACTTAGTAACTTTTAGTTATTGGGCTGATTGAGCTGAAGGAAAACTGGCCTAAAGTGGAGTTAAAAAGTACATCAACTGCTCAAGACAAACAATACAAAGCTGTGCGTCGTCCGCGTAGCTGTGAAAATCAATCCTGTCACCTAAATGACACTAAAACATCTAAAGATGAAAAAGTGTGGGACCTAAAATTAAACCCTGCAGAACACCTTAGATTAAATAGAAATTTGACATTTTGTTCATAAAACAGCTTCAGTTTATGTGTATCTCGTTAATTTTAATAATATTCGAATAGTGCTATAACCGGTTATATTTTTTTTCTAAACTTTGCTTAAACAAAGGCATTAATTGGTCTAACATTAATAAACAATGTGGGTACTTTTCTTCAGATGGGGTTTAGTTGCAGCAAAACTCTCACCTAAAGAGAAGACTCCCCAATTTCAATTTCCAAGGAGTGGTGGGGAAAACGTTAAAAGGTGATGCTGATTATTGGGTCTAAAATGCAGCTTCTCCACATTTCATCGTGTAATAACTCTGCCGAGCATTTCAGCAGCAGCCAGGACAAAAACATGGTGGCTACATACCGTTTCAGCTAATCAAGTAAAAGACAACCTGTCTCTGATTCCCTAATTGTAAAGTTTGGAAATGTGAAACAATCTGATAGAAGTAGGAATCATAGTGATGTGTTCAATGTTTGGTCTAGGGCTGGGAGATAAATCGATTTAATCGATTAATTCAAATTTATGATTTTTTAGGATTTAATTTGTAGAAACTTTATTCTGCCAATGGACTCACTGGGCTTCCATGAAGATTATAGCATGCAATGCTGAATACATGTTCAGAAAAACATATCGTCAAATTATTGCAAAGAGGAAACGTTTTCACCATATTACGAAGCACTTTAATTTACCTCATTTACTTCTTTTTTAAGTTAGTTTTAAATTAAACAAGTGAAGTGAAGCCTGCTCTCAGCTCATTGTGTAAAACCACCAGCGGCGAACATTTTGTTATATTTTTATTGTTTACTATGGGAGGGCCATATTGCCCAGCCCCAGTTTGGCCCTTTGATTTCTTTGGTCAAGTCAATATGTTCAAATGGATGTTTGTATGTCAATATGCGGCCAATTTCCCCAAGACACAGACAACATGGTGTTCAAATGACACACCTTTCCATCCGTTTTTTATGACAGAATGAAGTAAACACTCAGTTGGGTTTTATCATCCATCTTTTCCACAAATCACAAAACAACAACAGTACAGCAATGTGAAACTTCCTGGGTCTGGGAAACATAGATGAATTAAAACAACTGATACCTTTATTACAGTAACTTCCCAAAAATGTGAGTTTCAAAGCTTAGTTTGGCATCTAAACTGAACCCAGATGCAGAAGATTGAGTCTGTTTTAAAACCAAGGAGTAAGAGGACCTAGATGACCCCTTTTATTTTTGATTAATGAGTCAGACAAAAAAAAAATCAAGTTGTGAGGAGCAAACCAAAAATAAAGGTCTGATTGAGAATTTTAGTAGCTAGATAACTGAATAACAAATAAAGTCTAGAGGCGCATACTTCTCCAGACCTTTCATTTGTGCATGGGAACCTTGACTTTAACATCCAGAGGCAGGGACTGACTCTCCAAAAACTGGAGAACTTTCCTCGACTATCCAGGATTTATCAGGCCAACTAAAGCCGCCTGGGCGCATCTAACTCACAAGGACAACAACTGCCCGCAACTGAGGTCGGGTCCCGTCGGGCCAGGTCTGTTCCCTTCACAGAGGTGCAGACTCTGGTCTTCAAAACCTCTCAGACTGAGATTTTTGGGCCAACTCGCCCCAACCACTGCAAACTCATCCAGACTTTTTCCCTGTTGGGAACTGGGGGTAAAGATCAGGCAAAAAAAATTCAAATCGTCTCTCACCAGCTTCATTAAATAGCCTCTTACTCCTCTCCTGAGCAACACCTGCTCCCTAAACGGATTACAAATTACCTTAAACTTCAATTAAACCTGTTAAATTGGTAGCGTAGGCTCCTTTACAGTAATGTGGAAAATGATGTGCAAACACCTTTATTTTTAAAAGCTAGAGGTTTGCAGGTGCTTCTGGTGTGTATCAACACAATGCCAAGGTGGTGCGACATCAGCAAGGCCCTTAGTGAACTATTTTTGCTACCTAGCCACCTGGAAAGGGTTATAAGACCAATAAAAAAAGATCATTTAATATTTAAAAAAACTAAGACGAGCAGTCTCGCACCAACACCCGACCATGCAACACTCAACCCAGCTTAGCTTTGCAAAGTTGCATCTGCTGCATAAACCACAAGATTTCTAGTGTAATAGAAACAGATATGTGGTCAAAGCCAAATAAATCGCTCTAGAGTCATTTGTGAGGTCTGAGTCCAACCGCAACAACAAATTTGCAACAGAAGGACTAAGGCGGACAAAAAATGGAGCGAATTTCATCCACGATGACACAAGACAGATAAAAGTCTTCAGAAAACAAACATTTCAAGTCAACGGTGCTAAAGTTACACTACACTTATTTGTACTGATAGTCATGGACCCTTTTTTCCCCCTTCACAGCCTGGTTCTGGAGATCCAGCAGTGCGTATCACTTTCAACACTAAAACTGAAGGAAGTTATAGCTGGAGGAGGGAGCTTCTTTTGGCCAAACGTCCTCCGTCACCTCTTCTCCGTCTATGGTCAGCAACTAAAAACAAAAGCATAAGGGCAGGTAGCATTCCCCAAGACTGTAAAATCATGTTAATTATAGGATGCTACAAAGAGATAAGAAACATCTCAGTCTGATGTCAAAGGTAACTGAGAGCAATGCCTTCTGGTTCACATATTAACCTCGCAGGGATCAAAGTTCCTGAAGATCAAGGTTGTGACACACAAATACACTTAACCCGTTTCACAGCTTCAACTTTACCCCAATTGGCTGAAAAACATGCATCTGGCTATCTGCCACTGTTTGAGCAACGCAAGTCAACCTTTCTTTCCTGGTCCACAGCACATCTCAGCACTCAATTAACGCCACCGTAAATATTTGAGCTGCTTTAAAATAATATATAATCAACGTGATGTGCACACTTAGAGCTAGTGAATAGTAGCATTAGATCAACGTCAGGATGTACAGGGACAGCTGTGGGAAGGCGTACAACATCAGCAACAGAATCTCAGCACCTTGAGTAAATCCAGAACTAGTGACTGAAACCCCAGATGGACAATATCTGAAAGGAAACCCTGCAGAGACCCGTCACAGGGCTTGAGGAATGCGTCGTCCTTCAGTTGATTGTGTTCTATACTATGCCCTAGTGTTTCTGGTTAAAAACCCTTCTTGTTCCAAAAATATTACTATTTTAGCTTTATCTTTGGTATAGCTCTATAGATTTAAGAATGTAAATAAAATGTTACCTTGTGCAATACCTTAATGTTTCCCTTGTAGCTTATTAGTGCCAGTAAGGGGCGTCGCGAGATTCCTATGCTAAAGGACTATGATAGGAAACATACAGCCTCCTTTTCCTACCTCCTTCTTTACTGACTGCACTATTTGGACAGCACTTTTCAGGGCAAACGTGCTTTGGCTAAAGAGTCCTTACCCAAAAGAAGAGACGCAACGATTCGTTACCTGGATCGAATATCAGCTCAGATATTGACCAATTAGCTGGATCGGATATCGGATGATGTCATCTATTTATTTTTTAATTAATATCATACTCAGCAATACAGTTACAGCGATCAGACGGCAAACACACCACACATGAACAGATTTCACTCAGGATCATTCAGATGTCAGACGGGAAATCTTGCCAAACCTCTCATGATTAAACGTGAGTTCAGAGTAAATAAACATGGATGACCAGAAAGAATAATGGCGATAGTTTGTGGACTGATATGAGCAGAGAAAAAAAAAAAAAAAGACCCCATTTTGGATGACCTGTCCACGGTAAAAGCTGCCCCCGGAAAGGTTCCTGATTTCAGTGTATCATGATGGGGTAAAAACGTTTAGCCCAACAAGAGGTATTTACCCTGTCCTGCTGGTGTCCCGACGTAGTAGAGTTATGGCGAACGCACCTTCCCCAAACCAACACCCAGGCAGAGATTCTGCGCTTAACAAAATCAGAGACGTCCCCAGTTTTCACTAGAGAAATCAAAGCTGGTCACCTTACACAGCTCTCACCTGAGAGGGAGAGCTATCCGTCTGCCAGGAGGACCGAGTGGTTGCACTTCACTGCTCTGTTTCTAACATAAGAACAAAATAAACAACCTTTATTGTTGCTAGCTCGCACTCCGGGTGAGGGCTGCCTTACATGAATGCACTTCTAGTTTAGACATTACAGTCAGGCAGTCTGATAGAAAGCTCTGGGGTCCTATCAGGCAGTGACACAGTGTACCGTAATGCTCCTAATACCCATTGAACAGAGCGCCTTCGTTGCTAACCAAAGTCGTACTTACACATTTTAACAGACTTTTGAGCGCATTGTACCACATAAAATCGGTCATCATATATAAAAGGCGCACCGGATTATAAGGTGCACCATCAATTTTTGAGAAAATTTAAGGATTTTAAGTGCGCCTTATAGTCCCAAAAATAAGGTACTTCATCTCAGTGTTGTCCGTCCACAGAACATTTTCTTTCTCTTGGGGAAAATCACAATGTTTTCTGGCAAATGTTGCTCAGAGGCGGATTTGACCCCGGAGGCCTGCAGGCTTTAGATGTCGTCTTTAGTTATTATGTGGCCTCCTGGATGAGTCAACATTGCGCTCTTGGAGTAATTTATTTAGATCGAGCACTCCTGCACTGGCTCGTGTGGATAATGGGTGCAACTGTGCTTCGCTGGAGCCCCGAAACCTTAGAAATGGGTTTATCACCCTTTCCAGACAGACAGAGGTCAGTGACTGTTTTTGTCTGCTGCTGAATTTCTTTAGATCGGGTCATGATGAGTTGCTTTGTGAGATCTTTCAGCCTACTTCATGTTGTCCGACAGGTCCTATTTAAGCGATTTCTAAAGTCTGCATCTCAAGCCGTGATCAGACCTTGGTGTTGCGATGGGAGAAACTGGGTTTTGCATTTAATTAGGTTGTCTTGGTGTGGTATAAATGTTTTAGATCGATAAAAAAATATTTAAGTGTGAAAAAAGGAAAGACTCAGTGTACTGCAGTTTCTGTGTATGGCTGATGAAAGTTAAGTGTGCTCAGCTAGGTTGGTGCACAGTTCCCACTGGGCCCTCCTGAGCTCTAGGACAGGACAGGTGTTACGCATATTTTCCGGCTTAGCTGCAGAGTAAAGGTTGCTTTGAGGGTGAGCAAACACTAAAACGACTGACACAACAACGTGAAGGATACACAAAAGTTTGGAAATAAAAAAAAAAAAAAATCTGATAATATTTTACTCCCCAAATCTGGGGAGGAAAACTGAAGCCAATTTGTGGCCTAAATGGAGGATCAGGACATGAACTAGGATTTATTTTCTGACTTTTACGAGGAAAGAGAACGAGAAACTATTAAAGAACACATTCAAAATTACAGGTTTATTATTATTAATTAATTATTATGTATTTTTTTGTGCTTGATGCTATACAATTTAGGGTTTGGAAATAATTACAATTATAAAATGTCTAAAATCTAAATAACAGTGTTAGTTGGGAAGCATCCAGTTATCAGTGGTCTTATTAAGATTATTAAGTGACATTTAAAGTACACTAACTCGTATCATCACATCTACAGACCTGGCTACAAACGAAACTTTAATCTTAGTTTTAACTTGGCAGAGTGTCATTACACCCTGATGTCCTCATGTATTGATCTTGGCTCAGAACCTGGGCACATTTGGGCTGCTGAGCGTCATGTGGCTTCATTTACACACTTATCACATATTGACAAACCTTTGCACGACGCCTCTTGCATCTAATCACATGTCGATGTGATATATAATCAATCCTTATCCAATGGTAGTTTTATTTTTGCTTTTAAATATTAGGTAGAATTTTTTGAGAGACATAAATCACAAAATATTTAGAAAATTGGTCAATTTTTAAAAAAAATTACTTAAAGTGTTAAAGACTGATATTGAAACAGTTCTTCTTAACGTTTGATTTCTGTCTACAAGAACAGCATTTCTAGTCATCCAGGTGTGGAATCACTTTACTTTTTTTGCCATGGTGCCCATTAAGTTACATTTCTTGTGACAATACTCACATTACTTATTACAGGTAACAAAATGTTGTTGCCAGACATTGGAGAAATTACCCAATGCTAAACGCGGAAAATTACACACACTCCCAGCAAACTGCATCTCTGGTAAAGAAATGTAACAAAAGCCTTTGGTTAAATATTTCTCCTGTCTCCCATCTTCTCTTTAGCTCAGCCCACAGGTTTTCTGTAGGATCTGAGTCTGAAGACATTTGTCTTGGCTTATTGTCCTGTTGAAAAATAAATATCCAGATTTGTCCTCCTGCAGAGTTCACCAGATGTTTATTTAAAATGTCCTGGCATTTCAAAGAGTTCATGATCCCATGCAAGGCCCCCAGTGGCTGTGAAAAGAGGAACAGGACCACAGCATCACATGTTCTCCAACAATGAGCCTTGAGGGTTTTCTCACCTCCCTTACCATCCACCCCACTGTGAACGATGGCTAATAAAACCATGGTTGTTGTCCGGTCACAACTGACCTCGTTTCAAACTTTAAAGTTTGAAGGAAACCGTGTTCACAACCTTTGGTCTTTCCCACCTTTTTTCATGTAATAACCACAATCTTTGATGTTTTTTCAGAACAAAGTAGTGCAGCATTTCTGAAAAATAGGCATGTGAAAAGTGAAGTGTGAAGTCGTATTCAGCCCAAAAGACTTGCAGATGCAAAAAGGTGGTCTTTCCTAAAGATGCACGCCCATTTTTAGACTTTTTTTTTTTAAATACAAAAACCACACATAAATTTCTTTCCACCTTATTTTCATTGAATGCACAACGTTGTGTTGCTCTAGCAATTTGTGGTTGTGATGTGGCCAAAATGTGAAACCATCAGAGTGCTATGAGCAGAAGTGTAAAGCACAGCAGTCACTTGTCTGCTCAGTCCCATCCTGAAGAGAAATGGGCCTCTGTGTCATGTCAGAGTATTTAAACCCCAGGGAAGCACGAAGTCACAGACAACCAATTAAAAGTTCAACACAACACTTTGACTTCAGAAAGCAAATTACTAACTTAAAGCTGTGTTTCTCTTACATTGATGTAATAGGAATTATTAAGGTTTTAGGTTTTCTTCACTTTTTAATGTAAGACTAACTAGGGCTGGGTATCTAGGATGAGCCGACTGGATACGATTTTCGACACATAGCTCACGATACAATACGATTCCCCATATAGCTCAGCTTGATTTGATTTGACTCCAATATCGATATTTATTACTTTCAAATTATTGCTCAAAGTCATTCAATCAACAAAACCAGCCAAATATTATATTTATGTTTGATTTATTGAACACTATTAATGTTAACAGGAAAATAAAGTGCATTTGGTTCAATGCATTTAACGTATCACAGAAACCAAAAATGTGCCCAAACGTCTGATTTTAGGGACAAAGGCGCTTCTGAAATCCTGTCGGCCGTTCAGCAAATTCATCTCACTTGCACTTCCTCGCTGTGAACAGTAAAGGTGCGCTGTAAGACCGCCCCCTGGGGGTTGGGAGGTATATCGATATTAAATCGTCATATTAAATCGCTTTTAAAAACATTGATATTAATCTTTGTATCGATTTTTATGCACATCCCTAAGACTAACCTACTGTAATAAAAGAGTAATAACTTCTTTACACATCTTTTTCCCAGGACTGCCAACAATTAATAATATGGTATCTTATTTTAGGATGTCCTATATGTTGTAGTGTACTTTTAAATAAGTGTCTGGGAATGTGATGTACTTTGGTTATAAGGTACCAATATTAAATAAGTAACGAGATCCCTGAAGAAGAGAAAAACTAGCTGAAAAACACATAAAAATCAGAGAAGAACCAAATATGAACACGAAAGGGCAACAGCTGAAGGATTAGAAGAATGTTGTAAAAAAAAAGCTGAACTAGTTGAAGATAGCTGAAGGGTATGTGAACATTTTAAAATTTGAATGAAGTTTCTAGCTGAAAGTAAACTAAAGCAGTAAGCTGTGAAAAAGTTTTTGAAGAATTTGAAGAATTTTCCATTAATTTCAATGAGAGCAAAAAAAAAACTCACAAAAAGTTAAATATTTTAAAAAGTATAACTGTTAGGAGAGACGTAGCAGTAATGTCGTGAACGATCATGTTTGTTGAAATCGGTGCAGAAGTAGTAACAGGAAAACGATAAATAAACCGTAATACATGCGTTACAAACCTATTATAACTAAGCTGTCAACTGAATGAAGGATTGCTTGGGTAATTTATGTAAACAAAACAATAGAGTGACAGTACAGTCACTCTTTTTTTTTTAAAGCATGGCTCTGTGTTGCAGGAAGAGCCCAAAAGTTGCAGACGTCCCTGAGGTAAAAGCTGAGCCACCACCACGCTGACAGCCCGGACCCACGCGGGTCACCTAGGCTTCGTGGCGTGGAGTGACACGCCTGCTGCCCCCCGAAGCCACGCGCAATCAAGCCAACGCGCAACACAACTCATTCATAAACGCGCGCACGCCCTCCCGGTGGTACTCACGTGCAGCCGGTGCCAAATCAGCCGTGGACCCGCTGCCAGGTAACCGGACGGTAAACAGCCGCGCGGTGTTTATTGGTCTGCTTCCAAGCTCTTCCTCGCACACCTCTGCAGACACCCTGCTTGGCAGGAAGAGGGAGATGCGTGGGCTTGTGTGTGTACACAAAACTCTCGCTCTCTTGGGGCTCACGCAGCTTCACGCAACCGCGAGGAGTGAGTTCGGGACGGCCGAGTGGGCGCTCGGAGCTTCGGCTCTCACACTGTCACTCCCTCTCGCGTCGGTAGAAGGAGCTGGTACTCCTGGAGCTAGGTGCTAACTGTCTACGGCGGCTAACGTAGCTAGCAGCTGGTCGGTCTCCGGCTGGCGGATATAGCAGTCTGCTGCTGCGCCTGCCTTCTACTTAATCTCTCTCCCTCTCTCGGTAAGCTTTCATCCCCCTCTCTCTCGCTCTTTCTCTCTGTTGGGTGTGACGCAACTCGGACACGCCCCCCTTCGCCGCTCTCAGCCAATCGCGAGGGAGACCGGAGTAGCACGCGGCGAGCGGCAGAGTTTAAAGAGCACCAGAAACGTCCCGAAGATCACGTCGGTCACGTAGTGGAATTGCATATTAAAAACATAAACGCGTGTTTTTTCTGTCTGCGGCGTTATATAACAGAAAAAACTGTTTTTAAAAAACACCTAAAAAACCCGTTTCACTTCAGAAACTGCTTTTATTATATGATGTTAGTCGATTTTGTTAATTTATTTTATTACATTTAAAAACATTTTTATAAAGGACAATGAGAAATAATACAATGATAACGCAATAATAACCACCCTTTTAGAGTAAAACGCGAACTTTGAAACTATTAATTACAGGCCCCTGTTTTTTTCATCTATTCACAATGTTAGGATTAAGGATTTGGTTCAAAATTTAACAGACTCATAACTCTGAAACAGACCATTTGTGGTCACTGTGTGTCCTCAATGGCACATCGATCATTCCTCTCCCCCTCTTTTTTTTATTTTCCCTACATCCTATGCATGTAGTAATAATAATAATAATAATTATAATAATAACAATAGACTGACAACCTGTCCAGGGTGTACCCCGCCTCTCGCCCATTGACAGCTGGAGATAGGGCCCAGCACCCCTTGTGACCCCAATAGGGATAGACGTGTTAGAAAATGGATGGATGGATGGATGGATGGATGGATAATACTACTACTACTACTACTACTACTACTTCTACTAATAATAATAATAATAATAATAATAATAATAATAATAGCAGTAGTTATTTGTAGTAGTAGTATTTTCCGTGATGGATTGGTGACCTGTGTCACCAGGGTGTACCCGGCGGCCTCTGCCAATGACCACTGGAAACAGGCAGTACTGTGTAAGTTTTGACCCAAGTATTAGCTTAATTTGAGACATAAAATTATTTTTCAGGTTAATATGCAGCAATTGGCATGTATGGATGCTCAGTGCAAGCTGCCCTTCTCAAAAATTCGCCTTTAAAGGAGTGGATTCGGCTCTGAATGGGATATGTGATCTAGAACGCCGCCCTGCGGCAGTCTGGACTCCCAATACATACCAGAACTAACCTTATATGCTTCTACTTTTCTCATCCTTGAGTCAACATTTGTCATGCTAATTATTATTACAATATACAGTAAATTTATTTAACAAACCTGCATGTCAGCTCTTCTCCTCTGCTGCAGTTCTTGGAGCCCTTCATAGGATGATTGAGCCTGTTGTCCGCCTTGTCCTTCTCTTCCACGGCTCCTGGAGCTCCCCCTCCCTCTCCCTCTCCCCAAACTAAAGTTTGTTAATGTCGAAAAATATAAAGATTCAAACCTGTACTAATAATAACATATTACAATTATCTGGGTCTCTTTTTATAGAAGATACAAACCTCTATTTTCATCTTTACCATTTCTTCTAAATAAATTTAAACCAAACCACAGTCGTAAAGAAAGTAATTGCCACACAATTATTTTGTTCATTATTTATTGAATGCCAACAGTAATTTTTCCGTCCTTTGGATTTACCTCAAAGTAGAAAAAGTGACTATTAATACTTAATACTGAGGGCTATCTTAGGTTAATGTTTATATGCAATTAGAAGGACCACATGAATTTGGATTTAAATAAAAAAAATATATAACTAGATTTGAAACTGACTGTGATACATTGAAGCGATTGACATTTGTTTCGAATTTGAAGAATAAAAGAATAATCAATGCATATTTAACTCTATTTGAAAGCAAATTAAACTATGGCATTTATCACTTGGCCTAAATCCCAATTAAAGAAACTGATCTGGATAAAAGCTATTTGATGTTGCATTTGACTGAACAATCAAAATTATTTTATACTTATACAGAATTGTGTTAAACTAGATTTTGAAAAATAAAAGTGTGAATAACACAAGTTTAAAAAAACTGGACTAAAAGTGTATATTTAGATTTTAATTATAAGGTTTCACTTTTCTAATTAGTCCTTGGAGGGTATTTTTTGTTGGGTAATATTGTATTTTAAATAAAACTAAACTGAACAGAATTATCAGAAGGTCCCATTGAGAGAGCGGTAGTGGATTAATATGCAAACATTTACCACACAAAAAAAATAGATTGTAAAAGTGTATGTTAATGACCAGACTGGTTATAACTATGTTAAAAGCATGAATAAAGAGTCATTACAAAGGGCCACACTTTCTACAACTCTTGATAGCAGCCGAGCTAAGGTGACTTTATCAATACACACATATCAGAAAAGTGGTGACAGGGTCAAGAGAAGAATAGAAAGGTTTTGTAACACGAAGAGGTTAAAAAAAGAAAAGAAAACAACACCTAAACACGTTGAATTGTTCCCATATCAGCTGTGTAGAGTATCTTTAAACAGGTCAATGACATGATTGAGCATAATAGGGTCCTCTTATGGATTCCAGGCTTTCAGAGATTACAGAATGAAGTTTATCACTTTGGGAATGACCACGCGAGTCAATAGCATATCAATGGTCAAAGATTTCTCACCACAAAGCAGCAAAGAATATGGGGTTTTATCATTAAAGCAATGGTGCAAAATGTCACGAAAATACTTTCAAACATAAAATAAAATCTATATGGGCAAAGCCTCATACCTGAATCACCATGAAGATGATTCTGCACTTGCTGATGCCACGTCTTTCTCACATTTATAAATGCAAGTCAGACTTTTCCTTAAAAAGACAAGGAACGGGCCAACAAACAGTGCCTTGCAGAAGTACTCTTGTCACTTTACAACCACAAACTTCACAGGATTTTGCTGAGGTTTCATGTGATAGACCATCACAAAGTAGTGCATGATTGTAAATCAAGAGGAAAACCATTCATGGCTTGCAATACAGATTGCACAAAAAAGTGAAAACCTGGTAATTATTTGTATAAAACCAATTTGATTTAACACTTTGTGGAAGCAGCCTTCTCTGTAGCTAAAGCAGCTAATCTATTTAGTCTTGTCTCCACTGGGCTTATAGATCTACAAACTGAAACTCTGCTCCATCGTTCTTTACAAAGAGGCTCAGCCTCAGTCAGACTGGATAGAGAAATTCTTCAAACATCGGTTTTAAAGTCTTACTGCAGATCCTCAATTAGATTTGGATCTGTACCTAGAGTGGGCCATTCTGACAAATAAATATGCTTTAATCAAAATCATTCCACTGTAACTCTGGTTGTATGATTTGGGTCATTTAGGTTCAGGTTGTCCTGCAGGATGGTGAAGCTCCACCCGAGTGTCAAATCTTTCACAGCCTCTAACAGGGTTTCTTCCAGGATTGACCTGCGTTTAGCTCCTTTCATCTTCCCTTCAGCACTGACAAATTTCCCTGGACCACCTGAAGAAAATTATCCCCACAGCATGATGCTGCCACCACCGTGTTGTTCAGTGACATGTGCAGTGCTGGTTGTCATATATATATGTGTGTGTGTGTGTGCGCGCGTGTGTCTTATAACCCAATATGTGGACAAAATGTTTTGCTTCTTTTTCTTCCTGAACTATCTGAGCAGTAAGTGTGAAAAAATAAGCTCTTGCAGCAGGTTTCTAAAGTGAAAGCTCTGTAACGGGGTTAGCACTGTGTGAAAGAAGAGACCATCTCTGGATCAAGAAACAGCTGAAAAGGATAAGATTTGATTACAGGTACTTAAGCTGATCCTTTGTGCTACTGCTTTTGAAAGTGGACAATAGACTACTATGCTTTTATCCCAGATACCCAGACAAGACCGGTAAACGGCTTACATTTATGGCTCTACAGTAACTCGTGTTAAAATGTCATTAGAATATTTGGACTTGGGCAAGCTTGAACTTTTTTCTGGATCAGAAAACCCTCCTCATACTTACTGATATTAAAGAATTTAATATTAAGCATTCAGCTTAATTCATGATGTGTTGGTTAACATTTGTTGATTTCTAATGGTCAACAGAAGTGTTGTAATTCTTTTTTGTTACTTTTCGGGAGGAATTGGTTTTGCAAGGTATTTTCTTTTCATTATATCCTCAGAGTTTTCTAACCATACATTGAGGAATTTTACTCTTTGTTCTAAAAGCCCATAAATCACTATTCCCAGACAGCAGAATTCCCTAATCATGATACATCCACATCATAAATTGCGCCTTGTACTGCTCCATCCAATATTAGATCCCAAAAAGATAGATTGCCCCCAAAGGGATAGGGGGTCATGGTGTCTTGTTCATGAGTGATGGTAGGAGGGAACGAGAGACAGACGGATTGGGGCTTCTTCTGCATCTGCGTTGCTCTGGTCAACCATCTGGTTGAGCTCTTTCTCAACCAGATGGTCTGGTAAAGAAAGAGCTGAGCCAAAAAGCAAAGTTCTCGATTTACCGGTTCGTCTACATTCCAACCCTTATCTTGTCATGCGCTGATACGCTGAAAGGAATCAGATATTCAAGTCGGACACGGTGTTGCGTTTTTAAAGATTTATTTATGTATGATAAAACATTGTGATGGTCAGGCAAAGACTCATAAAAGAGCAGGAGCTCGGCAATGCTGACTGCTGACAGCAGGAGACGACAGACAGAACGGCTGAAGCCAGAGGCCGGTCCGTAAGGCTGCCGTGGGTCATACACGGTGAAGCAGGCAGGAGATGGCTGGCAGGACCGATGGGCTGGGCAAGGTTCTTGGTGGCCAGACAGTTCTGGTTGTGTCCAGAAAACAGAGAGCAAGGATATAAAGGCACGTGAAGAGGTGAAAATGGTCTGGCTCACAGCAATCAGATGAGCCAGATGAGGTGGTTTGGGCATCTGATCAAGATGCTGTTTGGGTGCCTCCCTATGAGGGTTTTCTGGGCTTATTCCACCGGGAGGAGACCCCAGAATGAGCTGGAGGATGTCGCTGGAGAGAAAGATGTCTGGGTTTCCCTCCTGTACCTGTTGCCCCTGCGACCCTGCACAGTTAAATGGGTATAAAAAGTGGATGGATGGATTTACTTGCAATTATTAAATAGAAACTGTTGCGCATGCCGAAAACTGTGGAACTGATGGAATTGTTTAGAAAACAATGAATCATTCATGTATTTTTCTTCACCATGAAATATATTTACACAAATAAAAAAGGAATATTTTTGGAGTGAGATTGTGGTACTGCAATACAATGATGATTTAACGTCAAGGACTATTACACATCTTTACCAGGGGGGATGATAATTGTTAACAGTTATATCAAAGTAACTCTTTGCATCTTTTTATTCTTCCGTTCAAAGCCACATATACCCAACAAGTCTGCTCACTGCTGCTTTAGTCATTTGGCACGCCTTTATATTTTCTTCATTGTACTTTTTGAACAGCAGAATGTGTTGATTCTGACACAGGCTGTAATTATCTAGCCATTCATCCATCGATTTTCCATAAGCGCATAATCTGACTAGTGCCGACTGAGAGGTTGAGTACACTGTGGACAGGTCACCAGTCCATCACAGGGTCAGCGAAAACAAACAAGGAAGGCAAACTTGCTCACTCACACCAAAGGGCAGTCGCCGATTTACCCAACATGCTTCTCTTTGGTCTGTGAGGGATCAGGATAAGAACTTCAGATCTTAATACCCTAGTTCAGCGGGTTTAAAATGCTCTTGATGCACAAATACTATAATGCTTCTGGAGGCACAGGAAGCATGGGCAAGTTTCCAGAGGTGGGGCCACATTCCCTGTTTTCTAACCTGTGAATTTCTTCTGTGAGAAAAATCTGCCAAGTCATTGCAGGACTTGTTACACAGGAAACCAGGAGGAACAGATCTGTCACCTGGGAGCAAACAACTTACCGTTTCCAACTTGTGCTTCTGCCACCCTGGGATAAACAGGCATTAACTTATAAATATCCATCTTTAGGATGCAATTACCGTGAGCTGCTGGCTAGTTGTCTGCTGCGTGAGAACACCAGCCTGTCCGAGACATCTAGATCTTATTTTGACAGCCTCACCTTAACCTTGGTTGAGGGCTCTCAGTGTGTTCTTGCATTTGGGACACAGTACAGAACCATCATGACTAAAACAAAAAAATAAAAGGAGGAATGGTTCTGAGTATCAAAAACACAAAAACCCCAACATGAAATGTGAGAGGGGTTGGGCTGAACTTTACAGAATTTAAGGCGTATGAATTTCGTTTGCGTAACATGTCCAGCAATGTTTTTCCTTTCTTCAGAAGTATCTCGTGTCTTTTGTTTTTTTAAAACTATGAAAAGCACAGAGGTACATTGCAGAGGCATTTCTATGCATGTCACAACAGTAACGTGATTAAGCAAGCAGTTTTTTGTTTTTTTTAATTCACTGTCACCGCCTTTTTCTGGGAAATATACGAGAGCAACACATGGGAGAGAGCCTGGATTGGACTGGGGTGGGGGCACATGTTGGCAACGAGCTGCTCCCATTGAATAGGTGAATGCCCACTGCTCAGTAACCTCTCTGTTTATTCTTTCTCTAGATCCCCACTGGTCTGCTCTGCCTCACCCCCTCCTCTATATAAACCCCGTCTCTGTGTCTCGCTTTTAGAAAAGGCCAAAACTGAACTCTAACTGCTGCTGTTTCTCTTAAGTTTCCTCGGCTTGGTGCAAACTGAGTTTCCAACAAGAGTCATGGTTGTATATCACCTAATAACAATATGACATTGCCTTTTTTTAATTAAAGAAACACAGTATTTGGTTGTTAAACAGAAACAACAGCACCATTTGAGCACATTCATTCACTGGAGAGACTCTATTACAAAAGAAGGGGGGGAGGGCACAATTATAAAGAAAGGAGGACAGACAAACTATGTTGGACTTTTGTCAGAGGGAGGGACCACTTTTATCAGCGACCCACACACACGCTGCACCAATCTACATATTTGCATACAGATCCATGCTTAGATCAGAGATCTGTGTAAACACTGTTATCAATAACTGAGGAGTAACTATCAGAAAGAAAGGTTTAAAGGACATTGAGCGGCTTGCAAAATTCCTTTCAGCAGCAGCATGAATGTGCATCGGTAACCTAGTAATCCTGGGGAAGGAAATAATTTTATATAACAAAAATAAAACCATGTCTTCTAGGATACAATCCAGCTGTTAAGGCTCAAACAAATCATGTGCATACAATAACATAAGTTAACCATCAACTGGGCAATTCTGGGCACTTTGGTGGCTGTTAGAAATTAAACGCTCTTCTAGTGTCAACATTAGCCCATTATGGGGTTGTATAAAGACTTCATGCAAAGCTCTGCTATAATTACACAGCCTGGATCTACAAAGTAAAACTACAGAACAAACACATGCGCTATCGTTGGTTTGTCTGTCTGTTTGTCCATTCTGTCTGTATAATCTGATTGAATTGACTTTTAAAGTGCCTTTGAATGACGTGTGCTGCGAACTGGCGCTAAATAAACTGAACTGAACTGAACTGTATTCCTCGGGTATAAATGTTATGGGACGCAGAGGCTTATTTGTCCTAAAAACTGTTCTAAATGGAAAATATAATAAAACGTGCTCTTCGTGACAAATCAGGAAAAATTCAAGAAAATCCTAACAGCCATCAAATTTGACCGTGTAAACAGCAAGACCAACAATTACAAGTTTAGAGTAACTGAAATGAGACAAACAAGGCTAGGTGGGCCTTGTTTGTGTCATTTTTGGGTCATTATTAAGCCATTATTGTATTTCTCGGACTATAAGTAACTTCAGAATATGTCACATCAGTCAAAAAATGCGTCATAAAAAGGAAAAAATATATGTAAGCCGCACCGGACTACAAATTGCATTTATTTAGAAATTTATTCCACAAAATCCAAGACTAAAAACTGACATTTAATCTAGTATGGCGACTATTTCAATTACACAACAGGCTGAATAAGATGGAGCATTCCTGGGAGGTTGAATTGGGTAAATTAGCAACTAGCAAGTTACCGTCAAGGTTCTCGCCAACGCATTTCACCGTAACGATCCGTTACGCTGAAACTTGCCAAAATGATGCTGAAATTAGAACGTGAGTGTAACGGTGCTACATGCTAAGCTAACAGTACAACACGGATGTTTGAGAGCAACATAGAAAGGTCAGTAAAGCTCTTCAACAAGCATCAGCAAAGCTGTAAACCTCCCAGACAACATAAGCTAGCGCTAGCTGTTACTAGCTTCACGGACGGCCCAGAGATCGGGTTGTGTCGCAATCTGGGCTCCCCCTTCACGCTACACCACGCAACGCTCTGCTGCGTGAATCCATACTGAAGCAGTGAAACAACAAACAAACGTGTTTAGTCATTGCTGTCTACGGGTTATTTAATTAATTATGGGTTTCAATTAATTTTAAAGTGGTACAAGAGCAGCATATAGTTTTCACAAACTATATGCTAGAGTTCCCTTTTGCAGCTCTTTGGTTCATGTTAGTTACTATGAATTACCATTTAAAAAGATGTTATATATTTGATTTACGTCGTGCCTGACTATAAGTTCTAGGATCAGCTACACTACGAAAGAGTGCAACTTATTGTCTGAAAAATACGGTAATTGTCAATGATACTGAATATTTTCACTGGTTCATTTGGGTTTGGTGTACTTCAGGGATGATGTCTTGGCTCCGTTGTATTCTGATTTAATTTGCACCTGCGTCATTTTGGCCAGCTTGTTAATCACATCATGTCTTTGCAGATGGTAGTCTTCATACTCTGCTCATAAAACCCTTAGGTCATTGCAGCATATCTGATGGTATAGATTTTCTTTCTGACATTAAATACTGGAATTTGGAAAATCTTAAATTCAGCGAGGCTACTGATATTTTTTCCCCCAATCTAGTTGGTTTTATTCTTGGCAGTGTGTAATCTTAACAAGCATGCTAGTAATCTGAAAGTGATATTTTATTCTAGCCCCAGTCTTTATAACAGGTTTTGTTCACTTTAAGAGAATCTCAAAAGTAAGTTAATTTATTTAAATTGTAGACCTAAAACAAGTTATATCCGCCTTTATCAACCTTTGTTTTGTCTCCAGGAGGATGTATATAACTAGCTGAAATGAGCAATAAAAAGACTCAAAACTAAACCAGCACTTAGGCTAAATTTTTGTTGAATAAATGTTTGGGTTAACTTGATGCAATGTCAGTACAAAGATCTGATATTGTTGTTCTCGGTTTGCATATCAGAGGTCACTGATTCATCAGCTTGACTGTCTGAAGTCCTTATATTGAGATATTGGGGTCAGAACACCTTTTTAAACTAAAAAACATGAAATAAGAGTTATTAAAGTCACTTTTTATTGAAAACTTAGATGAATGACAATGATTTAAATATGTAACAGATTTGAATACAAAATTTACAACAAAAGTCCAACAAACAGCATTAAGTTATTATTAAAATCTTTTTTTTAAGGGAAAAGTTTGAACAAAAAGGTTGAATTAAGTACTGAGTTTGAAATATATTCAGAATTGTGGTAGTAATGCTTTTAGGAAGTATAAAAAAAAAACAATACTACTGCCAGCTGATCGCCTCCTTTCCCTCCACTGCCCCAGCTCCCACCTCCTCCTTTCCTTCTGGGATGCAATAAAAAGACGCGAGGTCTGGAAGGTGTCCAAAAGAACTCCACGGCTGGAGGAAAGGTACGGTAGGGTCTTTTCGGTTTGCGTCGCACCCATCGATACTGTTCATGGCAATTAGATGGGAGTTTGTAGGCGTTATGTTGCTAAAAGTCACTCCTGTGCAGGGATCTAGGAGTTGGTTGGGTGTAATGGTGTTGTTGTTGGTTATAATGTTGTGGACACCGTCAGGATTGCCGTTGCTGCTTGAAACGAGGCCTGAGGAAGAAAACGTCATAGCCGATGACGCCTGGGGAGGGAGCAGACTGCTTCTCGGGCTGGGGATGAGGTTGGCAGGGCGAGTGAGGGCCAGACGCTGCGTGAGGAGCTGGTGCTGGAGCCGCCGGTCGGTCCAGTCCTCCTGAGGCTGGCGGTGGATCTTCATGTGAGCGTTCCGGGATTTGATCTTATAAAACATTCTGGAGGAAGAAAAGACACGACGATGAAAACAAGATCTAAACCAGGTGTTGTCTCGCCCCGGAGGCAAAGACAGGGAGCTTTTGTGTGGGCAGCTTCCTTTAATAAAACTGGTCCTACTCACTTGCCACACAGCTTGCAGGGGAAGAAACTGGCCAATGAAGGAACAGGAGCCGCCTCCTCCAGCGCAAACGGCCTCTCCAGTGGCTGGGAGATGGGCGTCAGCTGTGAAATACAACCACTCATGAGCGACAACGCTCTGACTGGCTCGCTAAGTTGCATTCCACACTAAATAACCATGCAAAGCATTTAAGTCATGCAAGAAGACAGTCAAGAGGTCTCTTTGTGATCTTTCAGGTATATGAACGTTTGAAGCAGATTAGGGCAGAAAGCATTTTTACAAGTTAACACAGATAGAGGATTCTTACACATTTCTGCAGCTCCATTGCTTCTCTGACCTCTTCCTCCTTTTGTTTCTTTTGCTTGTCCGCCAGCTTTTTGCTCAGGTAGTAAAACTCCACGCACTGGGACACCGTCTTTGTCCTGACCTGCAACACGCAGCAGCAGAGCATCCATGTGGTCAGTTTCTGATAGAAATTCGCTGTTTAACCAGACGTTTCCTTTCTCACACGGTGTAGTTTTGCCGCTGTGTAGCTGAATCTGTCACTGTGTCGTTGTGAGTGAAATGTATGCTAAATCACTGATGACTGAACATGTACTGGTATGGAAAACAATATCGCAACCAGGAAAAAAAAAAAAAAGCACAAATCCAAAATATGACAATCACAAAATTTAAGTCACAAACTGGTTTAGTTTTTGAAATAGAAATGCCCATTTTTACTCCATTTGACACAGCACCCTCCACTCTTATTGGCACCCCTGGTAAAGATTTGTTAAAAAAAAAAAACTTTTGAATAAAATCCTTTTGTTTATTGCAGTGGGATGATCCGACACTGAAAAGTTTAGAATGATCAAAGAAAGATCATTATTTTCAGTAAACGTATTTAACAAAGAAATTAGAAGTGAAAACAAATATTACTGAAATTTTATGGAAGCACTTTTTAAAAGTAGATAAGAATGTCAAGAAGCTTTTAAATATTAATCCATGACTTAACTATTTCCTAGAGTATAAATATGACGCAACCCATTTCTCACAGCGTCTTAGCAGCTGCAAAATATTAGCTGCTTAGCTAAATCTACCCATATCTAATTTTATACAGCTGTACAGCTGTAATGGAAGGAAGATCCACCTTTATCTTGTCGTTAAGCACAATGACCAGGTGGTAAAATCCTTTTCTACCTCAATATTCAAATCTCCTGGCAAATAACTGAAGGGTGTTGGATGTTCTCAAGCGCTCTGATAAGTGATGGTGCCTCAGGGATCCGCCCTTGGCCCCCTTTCTGTTTTCGATTTACCTTCTTCATCTTGACCAACTTGTTCAAAACAATGATGTTCATCCCCATTTCTTTGCATTGTACTAAGTATTCCTATAAAAATAACAGATCTCTGCAGCCTTTCAGTCTCGTTAGTTTCAGTCTTAGCTGTTTATTGGGTAATATCCCCAAGGCTGCCAAAATTGTCTATATGAAAACTGCAAAGGGGCGCTTATTGGGGTCACCAGGCCACCTTAATAAAGATTGGACACTGTCTACATACTATGGGTTGAACGGTACCGCTCGGTCACGTTTTGGTACATATTCTGGTTTCAAAGTCATTTGGTGTGCCGTTGGTATGCTTCAAATAAGACAAATAAATAAAAATCAGCAATCAACAAAAAAAAATTTATTTGATGTAATTATGTTGTAAAAGTTTAACAGTAGGGGTGCCAACGAGTGTTTGAGACGCAGCAGATTAATGTCAATATAACCCACCCATGCAGTAAACTGATATAAATAAAAGCTGAAATATCGTGTTTAAAGTAAGTTTTTGATGGCAAAAAAACAAGAATATAAATAAATAGCACTCTACAACAACAATAAAGACTGAACAGAACTGCTTCTATATGTTAACCATTACAGAGGTGCAGCACACACTGCAAAAACGGGTAAATAAGATGTTTTGCCAATGGAATAAGATTTTTCACTTAAAATAGAAACAACTCATCTCCATCATCTTATTTCAAGTGTAGTATATCTAATTATCTTATTTTAGGGGTCAAAATACTTTGACCCCTAATCCATTGGATGATAATCTTATTTACCTGCTCAAATCAAGGACAAACGCATTCATTTCAAGATATTTTTACTTATTTTTAGTTCTGTTTTTGCAGTGTAGCTCACAGTCAGGGCATGAATCTTTATTTTACCATCTTCTCTATTAGCAGAAAGTCTTTTCCATACGTCCCTAGAGCCACTCCAAAGAGATTCTTTTCAGTATCTGTCCAAAGATCACAGCCTATGGAGAGAGGGAAAGGGGGTCAGGGCAGTAGAAACAATTAAAATAATTACCACAAGGTCATCCTATCATGCACGACATGCTGGGATGCAGATTTGATTCCCTGTGGTGAAAAATGAGGGTTCTATGACTGTCGCTGTTTGAAAAAACACCATCTTAGATCAATTATTGCAGCCAGTTGAGTGATTTTGTGAATTACACCTGCTTGAGGAAATGTCTAAATACCGATGAGCTGTTTTATGGAGGTGAAAATGTGCCAGAGTATCGTCATGTACAGGGAAAAAAAGCTTCACCTTATTGACACACAACAATGTCGGCTTTGTTCTCGCCTCTGTGGATTTAAATGAGTGAGAGGATTGGATTTAAGTGGGAGGAAATTCAGCCTCCAACAATGACTTCTATTATATGTGCAGCAGAAAAAAAAAAGTTTCCTCTTTCTACTCTCACGGTTTTTTTTTTCACATGCAATAAAATATTTCATAGTTGAAGAGGAAAGCTTTGCTCACCTCAACATACTCTAGAAAGTCTTGGCCCCTCAGCAAATATTTGTCGAAAACACAGGAAAGACGGCTTTAACTCACATCTAAGTAAAGTGTGAATGTGGTTAAAATGTTGTCACGGTTCATCAAGTACCAACCAAGCCTGACCAAACATCTTTGTTTCTCTAGACCAGTAGCTTGAGGTAAAAAAAAAAAAAAAAAACACTTTTAAAGGGTGTATTTCTAAGGTAAACTGAACAACAAATGGCCAACCTGTAAAAGCCATTAAAAAGATTACCACAGACATCAAATGTTTGAAGATGTTCAAAGCCACGTGGAAGGAAAAGGATAGGTGGTTTTACTACTACTACTTTATTATTTATAGAGTGCTTTAAAACCACCGCAGCTGCAACAAAGTGTAAAGTCATGAAACATTGCAAACAAGGGACAAGGAAAGAACAATAACAACAGCGAATAAACTCAGTAAAACAGTAAGAAGAGGTATAAAAAAAAAAAAAATACAAACAAAAACAGAAAGTTATAGGTTGTGCAAAAAGCCAAGAAATAGAAATGCATTTATAGAAACGTTTTAAAGGTGGACATTAAAAGGGCACGTCTGAATAAATGCCGTGGTTGGCATTCCTAACCAAGCCCCCTCTTTACTGTTACTTTACTAGTCGCGTTCTCCATAAATCTGGCTTATTAAGAAGAAAACCATCGTTGGGAGAGAGCTATGAGATCTCTAGTTTGTAACAAACAAACATGTAGAAGAAGGTTTTCAGATGACACCAAAATGAGACTTTCTGGCCTACATGCAAAGCTCTGTGCAGAGGAAAAGCACATTACCCTGAACACAGCATGGTGGCAGTGTCATGTTTTAGTGACAGGGAAGCTAGTCAGAACAACAACTGTTGAAGAAAACCAGCTAGGGAATGTAAAAAGAAAGAAAGAAAGAAACAAACAAACAAAAAAACACTCCTTGTAAAGTAATTTTTTGTTTTAACTTCTCGTTAGTCATTTTTCAGTATAGGACCCATCATTTATTTCTGTTTGTTAAGAATAACGTAATTTTATTTTTTTTCAATAAAACATTTTAATCAGGGGAAGAAAAAAACTGGAACAACTAGCAAAACTATTTGAAAAAAAAAATACTTTATGTACCTTTCATAGAAAAAAGAGCACCATGTCAGGACCAAAAGATCCACTTATGACTCCAGACTCGCAGGTTACAGACCCCTGGGTTGAATTTAGGCGTATGCATGTGTTAAAACGGCCCAGTCAAAGGAATTTGTGGTAAAACTTGAATACTGAGCTGGAGCTATTCTGCAAAGACTGGGGAAAAACTGTTCAGTCTCTAGGTGTGGAAAGCTAGCCTGCAGCTGTAACTGCAGCAGAGCTTTGTTATACAAACTATGGGCTCAGCTGCCACGCTTTTCAGACGTTCATATGAGTAAAACATTTGAAAACCATGTATTAATAAAGATGAGTTTTGGTTGCAATGAGATCAATTGTGAAAAAACGTCAGTTTGCTATGGGATGAAAGTTGTTGCCAGGTACTGTATGGGTAGAGAAAACTCACCGGCAAAATCTCAAAATACTATTACTTTATTTACTTATTTATTTATCTAACTCGGTCGAGTAAACATTGTGCAAACGCAGACAGCTCCTTCGAAATCTACGGACAACCCAGGTGAAGATGTGCAAAAAATGAAGAAAAGTACTGAGTGGTGTCAAAAGTTAGTTTTTTTCTGTATTTTTAAGGTTTTTTTTGGGGGGGGGGGGGATTTGGGTTTACTAGTAGCTGTTTGTATTTACTAAATTATGAAGATCAACCACCATCTGTCTTTGCTGGAGGACATGTTTTCTTGTCTTTCCCTTTTTGAACAGTGGCTAACAGATATGGGCCCTTGCATCACGTCGGTTTTCTTAAACGTCAAGTATTTTACAGAGTGGCAAAAAGTTTTGCCGCCTGTTTGAAAAACTGTATTTCTCCGTGTGGTATTTCTTTCCTATACAGAAAAAAGGAACTGAAATCAAAGGTTAGACGTTCTAAATTGACCACTTTTGGATTATGGAGCTGCAGTAAGAGATGTGTTTAGTCTGAGGGTTTTCCACATCTTTTCCAGCGGTGCCGATATAAATCTGGAAGGCTCTGTAGGTCTGTGCTAAAGGCTCAAACTGGACACCGAGAAGGAAACTAGTTGCCTTTAATAAAGACAGGTTACCTGAGTAGTGGTAGTCTCCTGCTGGCGAGGGCTGAGAAAACAACAGCATTTCCAAAGTGACCTGCAGAAAAAAAGGAGAAAAAGAAATGAATAAAAGGCAGATCATTTGAAATTGGTGATGATATATAAGGAAGGATGAAATGGCAAAACATTGAAATACAAACAAATATCCCCCAAAGACAGAATAAAAACATCTCTTCTTACCATTGTGTTGCCCTTACAGTAGTGCAGACAGTGCAACGCCAGCTCTGTGTTACTGCCCCCTCCTGGTAGACAGCTGGAACTACACATGGACAGCAGCTTCTCCACTACAGATAAAACACACATAAAACCATTGAAGTGTTTGCCAGGCAAATAAAATATTAATGTCGCTTTCATCAGAATTCCCTCAGCCTTTAATCTGCATCAAGCGGACCAGCTGACGGTGCCTGGAGCAGCTGTTGTGACATGGTTAGTGTAATTTACCTTGGCCGTGTACGTGAGCGCTCTCCTGCAGCTCATCCCAGGGTTTCCACAGCAGCTGCTCCCGGGGGGAGTCTTCCTCTGAGATCCAGGTGTTCAAACGCTCATCGTCCGCAACGCAAGGAGGAAGATCCGCCTGGAAGCCTGGACCCACGTTGACATATCTGCAAAGAAGACACCAGAGGGGAAAAACTGCCTCTTACTGCTCCTCTTCAGCTAAAAAAAACCAGCCGATAACTTTTAGAAAGCAGAAAAGTCTGTGTGGATTTTACTTACGGTATACCACATCTCTCCTCCTCCTTGGCCCTTGCTGTTTCTTCCGCCCCGTGGTGGACAGATGAAAGGGACGAAAAGAGGCCCGTGCCCCTGCGGGAAGGATTGAGAAGGGGCCGGGGGGTGTAGCGGCCCCGATTCTGAGCCCTTTTATTGTGAAGGATGCTGGGAAATGGCCTCCCAGTGTAGACGGGAGTAGCTTGTTCCTGAAATTATATTTTAGTCCATTATACAACGCAGATGAAACTAAAATAGGAAAGTTAAAAATAGGTCAACAGAAGAAAGGTACGCTATCTTAGAAGCATCGGCACAAAACAACATTGTTTCCTCTCTCCACAAGAGCAGAGATAAGTTCCCGTTATGTGCCTACATGAGCCTAGTTCTGAGGCAGGAACAACATCCCACCTGACTAAGAGCTGAAAAAAAAAAAAAAAACGCCTTCCACAGACTATTTAACAACCTTATCTGTTGAACTCTTCTAAAAATAAAACTGTGGTTTTGGAATGGGTCGTAGAGTTGGATCTAACATGAGCGGAGCTCCTCCAGCTGCAGCGAGCTCTGCCCGCCTCTGAGTCAACCTGTTTACAGCATATAGTCGATTCAAAAAATGATAGCATCATGCAAACATGGGTTCAAAAGAGAAAAAAAAAACATCTAATCTGCAAGAATGTTTCTAAAGATAAGGTGCACACTCGTGGTCTCACATTTTGATCACTTGCATTAATTTGGGTTTGATAATAGACACTAGGCCTTCATGGTGACAGCTGCACCATGCAGCCTAATGCAGCTGATTTGCACAGAAACAAGTACTTTGCTTAATATTTTAAATGACGATGGATGCATTGTCTTGACAGTGTCTTGTTTTACCAACAGCGCCCTCCACAGTTAGCACCCACTTTAGATATGAGTAAAAAATAAGCCGATAATTATTAAATTCCTTTTCTTCTTGCAGTACCATAGTATGACACTCACTATTTTAGAAATGCAACCTTTAATTTGAGTAAATGCAATCAGTAGGGAAGCAAAATCAACCTAAACGAAGGCCCATTTCTCTTCAAAATGGGAAAGACAAAAGTTAAATAAAGCAATTGTGTTGATTTTCAACAGACATCGCTACGAGAAATAGCAGCTCAATTAAATTTGCTCATATCTACAGTGCGACCAAAAAGTTAAGTTTGAAACAGCTGGAGTGTTGACAAAGAGACTCCACGTGCCGACAGGTGGAGAAGCATCTCGTGGCCTCCGTTAAGTACGTTGGAGGATTTGAGACACTGTGGGTCTGTTTGGCCTCAAGAGGCTCTTTTGAAATACCAGGAGATTTCTAAATAAAACGTTCTTTGCCAAAAAATAAATAAAAATGGGTTCTGAATTTTTAGTCTGATACTGATCCCGTCAATCAAGACTGCTAGAAACTTAGGGATGATATTTCCCTTCAGCTCTCACCTAGGCTTAACCATATCTAGAGTCAGAGCACGATGAAGACGACGAACTCGGACAAACGAGGCTGGAGAAGAATGCAAGTTTATCTGGGCACAGTGTAATGTGAGGAAAATGTTAATAAAAGGTAAAAATGGCTGCTATATGTCCTCGGGGGTTGTTTTTTAGTTGTGGTGTACCTCATGGCTCCTTCCTCAGCCTCTTTCTGTTTTCTATTCACCTGCTTCATCTTGACCAGCATGTTGAAGCCCATGACCCTGATCATTTCTTTGCAGAGGATATTCTGCTTAACATCCGTAATGCAGATCTCTGTAGTTCCCCCTGGATTGCGCAGAATTTTCTCAAATTCACTGATTATTTCAGTCTGGTAGTCAATCAAGAGACATAAACCTACGCTGCTTGACATGTAGGAGTGATATTTGATTCTAGCCCTCACCCAGACTTGTTCTTATGTACAGTCAAAACCAATAATTAAAACAAGTTAAATGACTGGAACTGTGACAAACAAAGTTGGATGGGGATCCAATTTTTATTGCCACCACACGTAGTGTAGAGCAGAGGTCCTCAACGTGGGGCAAGTAGGGGGTCGTGAAACTTTGCCCAACAACTGAATAGTGACATTGAAAGCAGGTGAGTTAAGGTTTATTGTGTTTTTTGGCCAAACTCAACAAATGTTCCTTATTCCACATGCATGAAGCCTTTTGAAGACGACATATTGAGAGGTTAAATCAAACACAATAATTATGTGTATTTTCGCATGACAACAAACAAATCAACTTTTATTCGGATGAATGCACCATCATCTTGGATGAAGACAAAACCCTTTATAAGCAGAAACAAATATTTGGGGTAACATAAATGTTTCCCTTCAACCCAACTATTCATTTTATCTCTTTTTCTTTCTGGTGCCGATAAAAGCGCTGTACTGTACCTGCGGATGCTGTTGGTCCAGACTGACCGGTTCGTTCTTTATTTTCTGGGTCGTTTTGTACGAAGATATCTTTTCAGTGGTCTCGTGATGCTTCCCGGGGAATGGGTGAAAGGGAAGAGGGAAAGAAGCGTTTGAGGATGGACTGCTGGATGGACAGAGCGCTCTGGAGGAGTGGTGGGATGAGCGATGGGTTGGAGACGTGAGTGATGACGGGTCGGGGGACTGAAGAATGTCACAAGTGGCTGAAGACATACATTTAAAAACAAAGACAAATAAGAAAAGGGCAACAGAAACGTCCCGCGTGAGCATCCCTGTTATCTAAGCAGATGGAAACGTGTTAAAAACGCATGAAAAACCCACATTTCAACTTGACGTATGGAACCTTAGAGGACAATAGTGCGATGACACAAAAAAAATTACTTTCAACTAAGGTACAACCATTTACAAAAATGTCAGATGTGAAAAGCGAAACTACAATTTGCATGTGGGAAATGGGAAACTTCACGAGCACACCCACAAAAACCCACACATCCCGTAAATTTACATGTGGGTCTTAACCTGCATGTCAACTCCTTCTCGTTTAGATGGGGTGTGTTGAAGTGAAGCGTGCCTGTGCGTGTTTCTACCTGTGACATTGGCAGCATCCTCACCTTGAGAGGACCTCAGGCTGCACTCCGAGTCGCTGGGGTCAGCAGACAGCTGCGGCAAGCAGTGAGACAGCATGGGGTACTTCCAAATCATCCCGGACGATTGAATGCGGGACGGGAAGAACTGCAGCCCGCCCAGGGACTCTCCGCCCTGGGAGACCACGTGTCCCGTGCCCCCCTGCGCGCTTGGAGAGTCTGCTTTGGAAGGCGACTGGGAGGGAGGAGGTAACGGTGTGGGAGGGGGACTCAGAACTGAAGACATGAGGTGAGACGACGTGGGAGGGGAGGGGAAAGAAGACGACAAAGAGGAGGAGGAGGGATGAAGATAGGCGTCCGGGTCAAAAGCACAGCTTTGCCTCACCTTGACTGATCCCGAGTTGTCCCCTCTTTCTAATCCGTTTTCCCAGATTTGTGCAGATTCCCTATCAGGCGGCATCACCAGTCGTCTCCTTCTCTGGGGGAGGAAAGCCTCGGAGAAAGAGTCTAGTTTCTGAGTGTAGGCCCTGCTGTTGATGTCCAAAGGCGATCCTGAGGCCAAACCGTGGGCCTCCGCCGCTCCCCTCCACCTCCCCTCCGCCTGGCCTCTGATCTCTGTCTCTCCCGTGGGCGAGACGGTGAGCCATGATCCTTCGGCTTCTGCCTGCTGAAGCTGATCCTCTGCTGAGCCACAGCTGGACCCGTAATCTTCCTCTCCTCCTGCATGATGATCGCTCACCTTTGAATCTGTCCTGCTGTAGGTCGCGGCTTGCTTACTGAAGTGGCTCACGCTGCCCTCCCTGCTACAAACGGCGTCGCCCTGTCCGTAGTTGTTATAGTTTGATCTGATCCTCCACCTGTCTCCCTCTTCGGGTGCACAGTTCATCGTGCAAAACACGTCGTTGGTGTTGCTGTAGCAGTCTGCTTTACTGTGGAAATCGTCCGCAGCGCTTTCTCCGCTCTCCCCGTCGTCCCAGATCCCTTTTTTGCCGTACCACGAGTCGTCGAAGTGGCCGCCCAATCTGCTCTCGCCACCAAAGTGACCTCCCAAGCCAGCGTCTCCATCCAAGCTGCTGCCTCTGTTGGTGATGAAGACTCCGTCACTCCCGCTGCTCCCCCTCCTCACCCCAGCTGAGGTGTTTGATGCCAGGAAGGGCCCGGCGGATTCCTCCCCTCTACCTCCATACTGGTCCTGGGAGTCCTGGGCGGAGTGCGAGGGTTGGTACCCAGGATCAGGGCTCTGGAAGCCGGATAAGGTCAGAGGAAAAGAAGACGGATGGTGGCGATGATGATGGAGGTTGGAGAAGGACGAGCGACCCTCCATGATGATAGTGCGCTTGGTTTCGCTAGAATGCCTGCAAGACACACAGGACAACCAAAGAAATTTAGGGAGTTTAGTTGGAACAAAAATATATTAATTGGCATCAAAACGTATTAATGTTTTTTTTCCCCTTAAAGCTTTGCAAAAATGCTTAAGGATACGTTTATTAAACTGAAACATGCTGCTGTCAGATAGAATATTTGAATTGTGGTTTCTTGTACAGCTTAAAAATAAAATAGCGTTAGATTAGAAAGCGCCATGCTGTGTAATATTCTCAAGAGTGATAAATAAAGTTCATGCAAGCGTCTAATCTTTACCACGTTACCACACGTATTTACAGATTTATACACTTTTTAAACTGGTGACATCTATTGTCAGGCAGATAGAAAACGCCTTAAAATAAATAAATCTTTTATTCCACTAGCAGGAACTCGCATTGATAACGTTTGCCCCCTCATACCCACACCCAGGGTGTGCTCACAATATTACCTGCTGTTTTAAAATTTTTAATCCCTACTCTGACTGTAGAAGAAATCAGCTATCTCCCGAGTTCTAAAAATCAGAAAACATCCTGATACATGAACGGCCTATTCTCCTGTTTTTAAGAGTGGTTAAGAGACAACTCCTAAAGACAGCTTTTGGAGTTTATTATCCAAACAAGACAAACAGATTTTTGCTTTATACATGGATAATTAATTTGTTAGTCTCATTAAATGATTCTGCATGTAAGTATAAAATACATAATTTTACGTTTTCCACGTCCGAGGCTTTTCAAATACCTTTTAGACAGAGAATTACAGGTTAAATGAGGCTAAAAATGTAATTTTAGTTGCCTTTATCGCTACATATTCTCACCATTTGTCATGTTTTACAAAATTCCGGATGTAACAATGTGAAATAAACAAAAACAGCCACTGCATAAAAATATAAATGATGTTACGGAAATGTAAACTTAAGAAAGGAGGCACAAACATTACCCAAGTGAATCTTTATCTGCAGTCATGGAAAAAATAAGGTGCATCCCCTGCCTATGTGTAGCACGTATGGATTAGGGGGTTTTCAGTCGCTTGACAAATTCTCTTAAAATTCTCCCTTTTCGCTTCGTCTTTGTTTATTTTAACGTTTGTGGAATGATTTAACTATTTTTCAACCCGCTTTTTTTCAAGACTAGATCCAATATTCACAGCGGCATATAATCTATTTTACATAACACCATGTGAAATAACTTAGTCCCCTTGCTTTAATTCTGCATCTAGGGCTAAACCAAAGTATTTCAGCAGATATTAATAATTCCTGGTTGCAAAAGAAAAACTTCCTGTACAAAATATATAATGAACCTGCTAACAGGCAGGACGCAGAATGAGTCCTGCCATTAGAACAAGCTAGTGATTTAATCTGAGGCTGGACAAAAAGCAAGACTTTATGCAATGAACGATGAGTAAGAGATCTGAAATAAGATATCTACTTAAGTGGTCACAAGGTGGAAGACTGCATCTGACACACATGCACATCGCAAGGATTAGCACATTTAAATGATATTATTGAGGCTGACATATTAGTCAAACTGTGGGACCTGAAATGTAAAAGGAAACTTCTTATTAAAACCACAGATATTACAACGACTGACTGGTCAAAAGAAGTTAAAATACATGGGGTAGAATATAAACAGTATTTTTTTCCAGCATTCATAGCAGTCTTTAAGAAACAGAGATGACATTGTTGGCTGGTAACGGTTGCTGGATCACTGGGTTGTACAAAGCAGAATATCACAATATCGTCTGCAAAATGAAGTACATTTCTTTCTGGATTACCCTGATCCAGACATTAAGATCTTTAGAATTATTAGCAATTTACAAATGGATGCCTTCTCATAAAAGGGTTTGTCTTTTATGAGAAATATACCTTATTAGTGATAGTTTTTTACTTATTAGTTTTTTGTCTTTTGATTTTCTGGAGGAGTGCAATGTGTCTGTGCAGTGTAGCCCCTCCGTCCAATGCAGGTTTCTCCCAACGGAGACAAATACAAAGACTCTGACTTTAATCAAAGAAAGGTTTTTCATTGAGTAATTTATCACCAGAAAAATGTAAAACCAGTCTAGTCTAATTAATCTTATTTTAGTCCAACGAGTACACAACTAACCAATCCGGCACCAATTCAAATGGTGCCGTCATAGAGATGCCGTAAGGTTTTGAAGTAGCGTTTCAGCTGAAATCAAGCTCGTCTAGACTTTAGCGCTTTGTTTAGCTGCAGTAGCTGAGCCTTCAAGCTGACATAGTAAAGTTTGAAAAACAACAAGAAAAGTGTGACTGTAAATGAAACAGCCGTTTACACAAAGTCATGCGGCGGGAAAAGCAAAAAAAGCAAAAAAACAACCTACCAAACATCCTTTTCTATTCTACATACAAAGCTTCACGTGATTGTTTTCTTCTCTGCTTCTCCTTCACACTGCTGCTACACAGACAACGCTTAGCGCTCTTGAATTTAAAACATTGACTTAAACTTATAAGCGTGCCGGGTTAAACACTTAGGTCCTCACTAGCTTTTTTCTTCTTTCTCTCTCTTGAAACCACATTCTGCTCTAAATAGGACACTGAGTGAGTCAGAAAGAGAAAGAACAAAGTAAGATGAAGAGATGAAGAGACAAATACACTGTATACATTCTGAGGTTTTTCTCTTTACCAGTCCTTGGCGCTTAATTTCCTTTTCACATATGCTCTCCTCCCGCTGTTCATGTTCTTGGCTTCTCACTATCCTCCTCATCATTGTCTCTGGGTCCTCTGCTCTCGGCCGTCTCAAATCATTTTCAACCTTTAGCTTGAGTCCTTCCTATGTGTGTGTCTTCTCTCTCACACACACACGCACACAAACACCGTCAATCGTAATGGACACAAAACCAGCCGGGGAACACACACATCTGTCTTTTTTTTCTTACTGAAACACACACTCACTCTCTCACACACACACACACACACCCTGACTTTCATACTTACACATTGTTGCAGGTGTCAAAGAGGACCAGCGGGTAGTGATGTTGCCTCTACTGCCTTTGCGTCGTCGCGATAACCACATCCTGAGGAAACAACGCTGACGGATCTCCCTCCTTTTAGCTATCTTTATCTCTCTCTGCCCCCCTCCTCCATCTCTCTGTATATCTTTCCGTCTCTCTGCCCGTCCCCACATCGCTGCATCTCTCTTTCTCACCAAGCGCTTCGGTGTCCTGTCTTTCCTCTTTTGTTAAATCTACGTGACCATCTCTTTCCTCTGAAAATGACCAAAAGATGCACTGAAAAATCTCATCTTTTGCGGTCCTTCTCTAGTTCTTCCTCTCTTTTTGAGTGTTTGCTGCACGATAAAAATTATTAAAATTACTTGTGGGCTTTAAGATACTTTTCTAGGTAAACATGCCATGATACAGTAAACTCCTGTGATCGACCTCAGTGGGGTAGTTTCTAAACAGTTTGTCAGTGTGTGTTTGTGCGCGTGCAGAGGCAGCAGATGTTTACCAGATCAAGATTCTCCAGGGCTGAGTCAGCTGACAGGAAGTGAAAAAGAGTGAAACAGGAAGGAAGAAGACGGCGACAAACGATGAGGTTCAGGGAACCCTCTAACACTCCCATCAGTCCCACCCACTCGCCCACCCACTCAGACATGCAGCACGCACCTGTAAACGTGTTGCTTCTTTAAACTCGTTAAGTCGGCCCTAACGAGGATAGAGAAACCTTTTAAACACCTACACACATGACCTCAGGCATAACCACCAATGAGTCCAGATGTGCAGGGAGGGAATTTTGGTGGCTTTGGCCACAGACGCACAGGTATAGAGATGGGCTCCTTCACACAGTCTAAACTGAAAGCCGTACCTCAAATATTTTCAGCATTATTTTGACTGTGGATTTTTGTTTTCTAGAAAAAGATAAGCATGTAGGTGCTAACATTATTTATACACCACCACCCAAAAATGCACTACAGACATTTGGGCCCTGTGCATTTTTAGTTGACATGTTTTTTATGCTGCATTTACTTTTGGCCTTCCTGTCGTCAATGTTTGCAAAAATGAAAAGTGCAAATTATGAACAATATGAATGAAAATATATAAAATTATATATTTATGTAAATAGCATAGACAATGTATAAAATATAACGCATATCTGTTATATTCTATGTTTTTATTCATTGATAGTTTTATTTATCTATGAAATATATGTAATTTCATGCCCCTTTGCCGATACAAATTTGCCCGCTCACTCCCAATAAAGACTGACAAACAGTAGGAAATTTAGAAAAAAAATCTAATCAAATAAAACTTAAAGTTAAAATATCGTACTAATTAATATATGGTGGAAATCTTTGGGTTGGAGCTTGCTTCTTTTGTCCTGCAGTTTACATGTCTCTTCACAGGCACAAGGGAAATTGTCATGTCTTATTGTTATGTAAACATTATCATTATTTGTTAGTGCTAATTTGATTATTTCCGTTGCTTTTTTAGATCAAAAAAACGATTACCAATTATCCGTGGTTTCTGATAAACACAACATTAAACCTGGCTTAAAGTCACCCCTGCTCAGTCTGCACAGACAATAAATTAGGCTGATATTTATGCTTTTGTTAAAAAATAGTGGCCTTACCATAACACGCCTGGCCCTTAACCAAGGAGGGAAACCTACAAGAAGCCCGATGTTGCCTGACAATAAGCAGGGGTCAAGTCTCTGTGGCTTAAAGTTTTGACCAAATGTCTTTGAGCCACGGCCTCCAACGATATTGTCTCGTCTTCCCGAGGCTGATCTCTAAAAACGATGCGTACATAGATGCCTTACAGAGAAAGATTTGTAATACTGATCCCAGGTCAACAACAGGACATGAAAAAAGCTAATAAAATGCAAGTTATTGGTCCTGATGTTTAATTGGGGCATCACTTATATGTCTGCCACACTAAATGAGCAAGTGAGAAAATAAAGGCATATATATCTACCCATTCCATTCATAGAGCTTACCTTCTAAAACATATAGACACCTTCTTTGCATTTCCTACATTATCCATTTTTCCTCTGTCAGAGCGTCTATAATCATTGCACCATTTGTTCTGCATGTACTGCAACCAAAAATAAAGAATAAAAACGTTTTAGGGTTGAGACGATTCGCAAGAGTCGCAAATTCAGTGCAAATGTAACTGCTCATCTATGTGCATAATTACTGTAAAATGTGTACTGAGAAGTGATTATTAAAATGATATTAAATTATAGTCATGTTTATTTAGTCGCAAAGCATACCAATGAAAATATTATCTTTATTGTACAAGTATGATCTTGTGTGATGGTTGCTTTGGACTGACGGCTGACAGGAAAGTCCCAAAACCTGCAATTAAACCTGAGCTCAAATGGACTGAATTACAAGTTAAATTTGGAAGATTATAAATAAATAATCGCTGGAGAGCTGTGCAATATAACAAATCGCATCCCCCACTGTAATATCAGTGTATGCAATGTCACAAAACACTTTATACTATATATGTCAAGTATCAAGCTTGGTAATGATGCCTTACATTTGGCCCATTGGGTGGACTCTAACTGCCTGTAATGCTCACGCCCGGTGTTTATTTCCAGCGGCTGAGACACTTAAGGACACAGAGAGTGATGTGGGCATTGTGTAACAGTAAGAAAGTGTGGATTTAGCAGCAGTATTGCAGTAAAATGTTTTCCTGATAGTCCTAAATGGCTGCATTGAATGGAAGGAATTACCCTCCACCACGGTCGTGCTCTTAATCATACAGAGACGTACTTCGGCAAATTGATGTCCTGTCCTGAGCAAAGAACCACAAAATAATCCTTGTATTCTGATGCAAAAATGACGGAAAAACAATGTGTGAACAGACAAAACAAGCAGAGCCAGATCATGTCCTGCATGCAAATAAGTGGGGATCAACCCCCCTTTTTACCTGGCATATTTTATTTTATTTTTTCTCCCTGAAAGAAATTTAGATGAGTGTTGAACTGGATTTTGCTTTTCCACTCCTACAACCAACCAAGTGTATAAATTGTGGTTTCTAAACTAACATTTTTATACCCGATACATCATCAATTGTAACTAACACCACACCTGGCATGTGCTGAATGACATAAATTCAGCTCATGCTGCCTTTTTCTTAACTTTCGTAAAGAAGAAAGATAAGCCGTTTTAAGGTGTTCATTTACCTATGTAGTCCCCCCCCCCAAATATAATTAAATAACAGGTAGTCAGAGATCCAACACAGTGCAAACCAAAAGTGAATCATTTTTCGATGTCTGACTGTCAGCGTGTGTGGTGAAAAAGTGTTAGTGTTAAGGTAATTTAATCAGCATGACTACATTTCTAAAAACCTCATCATCAATATGTATTACAGATAATTATGTGGTGCTGTCAGCATAACCTCAGCATTAGCATATTTGATAAACTTAAAAACGTGTGTTCACATGTTTGACATGTTTTTTTGCCCTTTAAGGTAAAATCACATTTCCCTGCATCAGATAGATTTTTGTTTTTACCCTTATTTTAAAGCAGAAGCAGAGCTCTAATGCTCCAGATCACTCAAATTCACGCTTTCATGGTGTGTCGCATTGACATATCTGTGGTTAGCCGGCGAGAACAAAGAGGGCGGTTAATTCCCAATTAGTTTTTATTTGTTTTTTTCCCGGAGAGAGACTCAGCTCCTCCGTAATAAGACAAAATATTTTCAGTGACAACTTCGGAATACCAAACATTACAGAGCTGGTATGGTAACCATTTAATATTAACATGATCTATTTGCTTTTCATTGCAGAAAAGCTGCACAAACTGCAGCTGCACAAACAATATTGAACTTGGAAGATGATAATTATAATAATGTAATACACCACATTGGTTCGTGGTTGTTTTGATAATAAACACAAATGCAGAAAACACACATGACTAAAATCAGAATCAGATAAGTCTTACTTCCACAACGATTTACCAATCAGCTTCTTTCAGCAAAACGTAATATATCTTCGTCATGATGTGTGAGTTGTTACCTGGATCGAAGTGCAGACAGAAACCCGGGAGCAGCGTGATGCGTAGGAGGAATTTAGTAATAGAAAATGATAAAATTACAGAAAGACTCAAGGAGAACTGAACATGGAGCATGGACGGTAAATTAGGCAGTACGACAGGGAAGTAACAAGCGCGGTGACGGAAGAATCCAGCTGGGAGCAATGAGGGCCGATGAATATATATATACTGAGGGACAAGTGGATAATGACACTGAAAGCAAGTGAGTTAATCAGGAGAAAATGTGAGGCTGCTGGGGCAGAAGGAGCACATGAGACTGAGAAATGTGAACTAATTAAGATGAAAGGAGCTGAACAGAGCTGCAAAGAAGCAGTAAACCAAGGAGACGACAAACAGAGATCCTAGAGAGGAACTAAAATGCACGGTGAAGGGAAATAAGTGAGAAACTAAACTTAAGGGAATGGACCAATAAAGCAACACATTGAGAACATAAACAACAGGACAATTAGGAAAACACAGAAGAAACCCAAAATCTAACACCCAAGGATCATGACAAGTTTTAAATTAAATTCTGCTTCAGTGGAAAGTTAGAATATAAAACTAAAAGTTAGTGTAAGGGGGATTCCTTTGCATGTTTTGTGCACACTTAAAAGAATCCGTTTTTTTAAACAGCAAGAATGTGTCTGCTTCAAATTTCAAAAAGTTTTTTAATTTTTTTTTATTATTTTATCTAAATTTCAGATTGTGTATCATGTATTTACACTTTCTTTTGGTCTGGTTTCTCTTGATATATATAGAATTAATGCTATCATCACTATTGTTGGATGTTATTTGACATGTTTTAACTATCTCAGTGGGACAAATAAAATGTGTTTGTATAACATTGGAGTGCAAAACATTTGCTGCCTCCAATTCAGGATCTGGGTTAAAGTCAACATTTGTTGCTTAATTTGGGCAAAAACTTTGATGTTAAAATTTATAATGCTAACAAAATCTGGATAAACCACAGAACCCCCACAACCCCATGAAAAGCCTTGAAAAAGGAATTTTTAATGGTAAAACAAATCCTGTTCAAAACCCAGTGTCCTTTATTATCCCCAGAAATTTAGATTATTAATTTTCTAGAAAATTGAATAAGCTTCTTATTCTTTAATCAAAATTATTTCGACTCTACATCCAATTTTAGATTTTCTATACTGTTTCAGGCTTGAAAAGAATTAAAATCAGATCCTAGACTTTGTCAGACTTTTCAATACTGCATTGGACAAAGATCCATTTTCTTTACTTAACCTTTTCAGGTACAAAAGAACAAAAAACAACAACAACAACCAAAAATGCACACACAGACCCAGATAATGTAGATCTGCTTTCCCACACATAAAAAAGTGGTACCCATGGTTTCACCTTGCTCGCTGGCAGGAAACAAAAACAGCACAACAAAGCAAGAAAATAACTGGCAATTAACCTGCCTAAACAAAAACAAGATTCAAAGTGATCCAAAGTTGATAGTTGATGTCAACTAAAACATATTTCATCTCGTTTTGTTTGCTTTTTTTTTTTTTTTTTTTTTTTTTACAGATGCACACAGAGACTTTGGCAAAACGCAAAACAAACAGTTGTTACATTTGGGACAAGTTTAGACGTAATGAAGAAATAAACATGCTTAACGGGTCAAATGTATTTTAAAGGTAACACTGGGATACTGAGAAGAGGATTTTAAAGAATAGCGTCGCAGTCGTTTCATTTAACAGACACTCCGCTCGTATTTACCTTAATGAGACGGCTAATGCGGTCTAACACCTCTCCTTATCTTGTCTTGTAATCAGGGGGAAATTAAGAAGTGATCAGCAGCATGCAGCAACATGTGGGGGAGGGGCAGAGCTACGCTACTATGTGCTCAATATAGCTGAAAAGACGCTGGTCACTCCGGCATCTCCATTAAAGCTCCTTTGTACCAAAGGGCTGGTTTAGATAGAAAACTGTGAGACGGGAAATTTCTAGAACCCTGGTCAGCCTTGCTAACGATAACCGGATAACAAGAAATACGCTTGTATGGGGAAAAGATGTACAGCTGCTGTTAAGACTGCCTCCAGACTTACCCAGCCCTCACTTGTCACCCCCACAAGTACGTTTTGAGATTCCTGTTCAGAAAGGCGCAGCAAAGACGATTGCATTTGCAGCTTCGTTAAGAGTTTCCCCACTCCTGCATTCCCCCGAGACGTTCAGCTACCAGCCTGCAGCCCAGAAAAGGGTCTTGCTTGTGGAATCTGTTCCAAAAATCCCACAAACCTTTCTTTCCTGGACGATGTCTGCGCCTTTCGATCTCCACAGACTCGTCGCCCCCTTTAACTGTCCGAATGCCTCCCCTTCAGAAAACAACACCAGTCCATCGAACATTTTGCAAGATTGATGAGCGGCAACGTGGCCCGCAAACAAGTCCCATTCTTTCTAGAGTGTTGCTATTCATTTTACCTTTTACCTTTCTGCCCCCTAAAAAAATCTTGTGCAGAGACAATTTAAAAGGAAAATCTCAATGATTTCTTCCCACAGACCCTTCAATAGAAAGTTCTGCGTCTCAGGAACCCAAACCTGGCCTTCGTTTCTGATGTTTGCTTAGTTTTTACGCTTTGATCGACATCTTGCAGAGATCTTTCTGGAATAAAATTGCTGGTAGGGCTATTAGCGAAGAGGTAGTTTCAGCCACTTCCACGCGCACATGTGAAACCGAATGTGCGTCTCGAGCTTCGGGTTCAGGCAGCGCACCTGAATTTCGCTGCAGATGTTTTGCAGCGACAGCAAAAAAATGATCTTTTTGAAGCTGTGGATTTCTGAAACGTACATGTTCATCTAGAGTTGTTCCGGTTCGTTCCCCGTCACCCTTTCTTTCCCTCTCTCTGCCCGTCGCCTTCTATCATTTCAACCTGTCCAATTCGCTGCACGATACGGATGAGGCGTGCCGTGCTGTTGACTCAATAAATCAATGGTGCAACCGGGCAACTATCTCACATTCTCCCATTGCAGAGAAAATCTCTCCCTGACGCTGCGCAGTAACCGGACCCACCAAACGGTTTGCCTAGACCACCAGAACATGACCCACGGAGAAAGCGTTCTGGTTTTGTGGACGTTCCCTTAAATCTTTTTGAATCGCAATTAAAATTTTAGGCCCGGAAAGTAAGACGGCTATTAAGCTCTCAAAATATCTATTCACCAGGGCAAAAATTAACATTTAAAAAAAAGGCCAAGTTCCACGTCTCGTTACTGTATTGAGTCTAAAAATTAGAAGAAGAAAAAAAAAATCTAACTAAAAGAGCACAGAGTCTTCTCAAAAAGGTTCCTTCTGTCGTGTTTCAGCACATCCTGCTGCGAGTCTCACATTGGTACGAGCAGGCAAACGTTGAGAAAAGAGCCGAATGAAAAATGTGTGAATGAAAAGGATGTGAGAGGTTGGAAGGGGGAGTCGGCACGGGGGAAAACGCTTCTCTAGTTATCGCTCAAATTCACCATAAAAACCTGCGGGAGCAGAGGAGGGGGAACGAGACGCTCGCTTTCGGACTTTTTTGGGGCTCATTTTTTTTTTTTTTTTTCAATTTCTGTCCGCGCCTGCCTGTCTGTCTGCTTTTCTTCCGTCTCTCAAAAAGGCAGCAATGACTGGCGGGAAGAGTGGAACAGAATGGAGGACGAAAGCTGTAAACAACAACCAACAAGAGTTTACCAAAAAAAGATTTTTGGTGTTTGCTTCGTTTCCATCACGGCAACACAACGATGTTTGTGGAATAAACTAATTTTTACGTGTAGTGGAAGGACCGAGAACGCGGTAACATCACCTGAGAGTCGTGAGAGCGAGAAAACACAAGCTAAGCTGCAAACGTTTCATAAAAAGACAAATTTAGAAAAACGGGCAAAGGCAAAGATGTCTTTTAAAGTTTTTAAAAGCATACCTTTACGGTTTTGGATGACGAATATTTACCTGCTATTTAAAAGGCAAACCTTTAGTTTAAATATAAACCAGAAAGGCTTCATTATTAAACGTGCACACGCCCATAAATCAGAGATTTGTCCAGACTGACATCATGTTACAGTCGGGGGTTTTATCCACGCGTTTCCGTGGCTGTTTGGAGCAAAAGTTTCACTTTGACACACGCAAACAGGCATTCACAAATTAAACTGAAATTCAGAAAGGTTCAGGAAAGCTCTGCAGCTCCCATTCTGGTGTTGGAAGGTTCCCCACAGATCAAAATCAAGAGCGGACTCCTCGCCACAGGATTAAAGCGGCCTAAAAGTGACATAATAGATGAGAGCTTTCGACTCAAGACGGCAGAAAATCTTCAGAGACTCCTCCGCTTGCACGTTCTCTGCAGCGCCTCAGAGCCGTAAAGACGTCTACAGACTTTCATCATTTAAGATTTGTGATTTCTACGGCAACAAGAAGATAAGACGCAGCTTTCACGGCTTGCAGCAATGTTTGTTGGTGTTACATAATGCAGCTGCTTCGTCTCGACATGAACTAAAACATGCATTTGCTGCAGAGAACGACGGCAGGTTGTATATTAGGATGTAAAAAAAAAAAAAAAGGCCAAAAATGTCGAATGACAAAATTATAAAGGCTGCAGAACTAAACGGGCATGTCAAACAGTAAGCTATCTTCTCCCAAACGCGCTGAAATAAAGGTACAGAGCAATAATAACGCTGCACTGGTGTCCATTTAAAGTATGAGTGAAACACAAAGACCAGCAGACTTCAGTCAGCGTGTAGTTTTAAGGGGCTTGACGCTGGATTTCTGCATTTAAATATAGGTCACAAAGGTCAACCAGCAGAGAGGTGAATCTGTAACCCTGTTGTTGTTGTTTCCCGGAAGTACATTTATGTGCAAAATTTAACTTTTTGATTTAGCAAAATTACTTTTTTAATTTTTCTCAGCAAAGATGGTTCTTAGAAATTTGTGCTTCAAATGATTGGTTTCTTTTTTCAAGTCCACAGCTACTTACGATGTTAAAAAAAAAAAAACTCGGCTCAGTGAAGATCGTCATGAAGGAAGACACATAAATGCACATTTTAGTTTTAATCACCACATTTTAAACATCGCAGATTAGGAAATCATTACGACGCGGATCGATTTCTTCTAAAGCGTCGTATAGAGCAGCAGCCGTGGCTTTAATCAATGTGATCCAATCGAAACCGACCCCGACGAGGCCGAGCTCATTTCATCTGCGGTGGCAGAAAGCCGCCTCCTCGTTTACAGTTTGACGCTCAGCAGCGTTTTTACTGGCGGGCGTGGATTTTACAAACGACGCCGTCTGGTCCGGAGACCGTTACCTGCGGGTTAGCGAGCAGGACACAGTCACGTGGCACCGGCCCAGGACAAAAGTCACTATGTTGGGTTCACACTTCACCATTAATGTTGTCGTGAAGATGGGTAAACGGTCTTAAATTTATCTTTTATCGCAGCAAAATGATATCAGCTGGATTTTTATATTAAAAAAGGAAATTTCAGCGTTGGTTTGAGTAAATTTATCAAGTGGAAGACAAAAAAACACGTAAGGAAAAAAATATCTTCTAGTCAAACAAGAGGCGCTACGCTTATTAGCATCTCGGAAATTTCAGAAAAAACAAATGTAACTGAGGAGTCTTTAAAATGCATAAGTTAGCTTTTTTTTATATATAAATTTATGAACTTTTAAATAGTAATGCCTGACTTTTTTTTTCTTGGGTATAAATATGAGGTGAAACAGATGCTACATTTCTCTTAGCCACCCGTCAACATGGGAAAGACAAGAAAACATGCTTTCCAAGCTTTTTTTTAAACCTCACAGCCCTTGAATGTGTGCTTTACATCACGAAGCGTTGATAGCGAGCCGTGCCACGCCACATACGATGGAAGATGCCAGACTGTACGGACGCATCGTCACGCTGGACCGCCACAGATTCACCGTCACGCCAAAGATATTCAAAAAAAAAAGAAAAAGCTTTTAGACGGCGTGCGCTCATGCAGCGTCAACCTGGTTCTTCAAAAGCGGGAAAACTGCTACAAGAAAGCAGCTATTTGCCAAAACTTGCCCCTGTCTGGAGTCAAAGCAACAATGAAACAGTTTAAAGCGTCTGGACCAGTGACAGACAAAAAGCTGGATGAGGGCCTAGATCTATTTCACCACGATGCAGGGTGAGGGTTGTTCTTAAACCCGTCTTCATCAGGAGTGCCATTATATACGTTACATAAAGTGTTTTACGTTCCATAAAAACAAGGATGCCAAAATGCCATCAGTGTTAATATGCAAGCGACTGTTATTGCGATATTTCTACTCTTTTGAGAAAGAAATTGCGGTCGGTGAAAAATCCCAAACTGACTTTTTTTCAATTCCAGCACCATTGCTTTATAGAAATATACTCAAGCTTGTTTGATTTGTGCTTTAAAAACAAGTTTTTTTCTTCTTTTTCCACCAAAAAGCAAAGTGTTTTGTCAGAAAATGCAAAGCGTTGATAAATCTGTTTTTTATTTCTATAATTGCAGGCGACTGACACCATATTTAATGAGCCTCTCAATCCTCCCGCTATATGGTTGACTTTGTAAGCAAGTAGCTTTTGTGTGTTTGCTTTACTGAGGAGCGTTTGCATGACTACAGCTACGTCACAAAGTTACACGACAGAAAAGATCAAAGAGGAGCCACTACTAAGATACCATGGAGGGATGACAAGGTTTCACGAGTTACGTTTTACAACATTTAGGAGCAGTTTAGGATTTTCGGTTTCTGGACAGCATCCCTGAACAGAGGCGTGGAAAAAAACAAAAAAAGGTTGGTGGTTTGACCTCAGAGTCTGCGCGCATAAGGTTTGAACAGCATAGTGCAAATCTGCTTTCAGCAAAGCGTTCGTGCGAGGAAGATTTCGAGGGAGGCCGCCGCTGCAACGGGCGAGGGAACTACAGGTTTCCATGGTCGAAGAGGGAGACACTGTGCGACTGCTTTCCGGATGCTTCATGGCAGAGCGAGTTTGCCGAAGCAAGAAACCGCTGCAGAAAAAAAAAAGAAAGAAACAAGCATCACATGACATGTGAGGTTGGCTTCATGTAGAAGTAATGTGGGAAACCCAGTGGAAACAAAGGTTCAATGGTGTGTCTGGAGCAAAAAAACGGAGCTTTCCAGTCATTCAGCCACACGTCTACTGACAGGCAACACGCTGAGGCCCTCAGCCGGCTGCTCTCATGGGCTTTACGTAGCTTGTAGATCAGAGAGTGAGATAAATCAAATTAAATAAAAAATTTTATTGCAGAGAGGTGCTAAACATCTAACTAAAATGACATAAAAACAACCAAGATAGAGCACAATGCAGGTGTGCCTCAATACGTTAGAATATCGATTTATTTCAGTAACTCAATCAACAATTTAAACTTCGGTATTATATGGTTTCACTCCACAGATACACATATAAAGATCACGCAGGTGAGACTCTGGAGAAGGTTGTTTGAGCCACTTTCATCGTGTGAAACTGAGTGTTTTTTTTTAGCTCCGGTTCAGGCAGAGCACCCGAATTCTCTCTGCAGATGTATAAATTTCAAGCATTTATTTCTCATCATTTTGACGGCAAAGCCGTACCGCAAATGAATGCCCAAAATTCAGTTTCTCAGACAATTTAAACGTTGCGTCAGGCCAACAAAAGCAGGATTTTAACACAGAAATGTTATAGCCTACGCAATAATGGGGAGGTTTGCTGACCCGACCGTTCCAGGCCACAAAAAAGACACAAAAAACACAAAAGGCGATTGCCAAAAAAAAAGCTGGCTGTTAAGATAGTAAATAGCTTCATTGTCCCACAATGGGGACATTCGGGTGCTGTATCAAAGCATATTAATGGAAGGTTGAGTGGAGGGAAAAAATATGGTTGAAAAAAGGAAGAACTACAGCCTTAAGATGATTGGCAGGTAAAACCCTCAAGACATAACGATTGACACAAGACATGGACTGCAACTGGACTCCAACATGTCCAGGACGCGGACGACAACAGTGTCAAGCAACTTTAAACCACAGATGCGTTTAGGATCTTCTTACTTAAGTCCATCAGACTAAATGTTACATTTAGTTTGGAAACCAACTGGTTACGGAGTCTGGAGGAAAAGTGGAGATGCCCAGGATCCACCAGGTCCAACGGGAGGTTTCTGCAGTCAGTGATGGCTTATGGCATGTCGTGTGTCGGTGTTGGTCCACCTTGTTTCATCAAGTTCGACGTCAGAGCAGCCTCTACCAAGACATGTTTTACCACTTCCTTCACGGAGCTTCATGGAGACGCTGAGTTTCCAGCAGTACCTGGAACCGGCCCAGACTGCCAAAGCCACCAAAAGCTGCTTCAGTGACCGCGACGCTCCGATGTTTGATTGGCCTGCAGACTCACTGACCTAAACCTGAAAGAGAAGCTATGGAGTATTGTCAAGAGGACGATAACAGACGCCAGACTCAACAAGGCAGATGAGCAAAGCAACCTGGGCTTCCTCAACGATCAGCTCCATGCAACGCTGCACTGATGCAGTTATCCACACAGGTGCAAATACTGCAGAGAAAACGCGATTTGCGGTATTCCTGTGTTAAAAATCCCTTTTCTAGGTCTTATGTGATCTGAAAGGTTTCGGGGAAAAAAAATAACTAAAGTTTGGGTGTTTTCATAAGCTGTAAGCAATGATCATCAAAATTAGGAGAACTAAACGCTTGAAGTGTATCACTGCGCGTGTAATGAATACATATGATTTTCAAACTTTTGAACTGAACGCCTGGCACAAGTTGGGTTCTGATTTGTCGAGACGCAGAGATGCATCTGAACAGACCGAAATCCAAGCGGCTCAATCAGAGGGAAGGATCATCACGAATGTTTCACGTCAAAACAGACCCACTGGAAAAGAAACTTGCCATGAAAGCATCTGTAGCGTGTTTAACCTCAGAACGTCTTTGTAATGGATTTTTGTCATCGGTGACGGGGAAATTCAAACCGTTTTTTTATGACTCTCATGTGGTTATAAATAAACAACGTTCTCCAACTCAGTGCCATCTTAAATTACTAAAAACACGACCCAAAAGGACACTTTTCCCATTGGACGACGGCGTCCGTTTAACTCTTCTCCAGCCTCCTGGTGTGTTAGTGTTGAGGCACGAAATCGCTCAGCATTAGAACCGACATCGGCACAGATGGCGTTACATTTGGGCCGGCTGGGCGTGTGCTGGCACCGACTCCGGCGTTCTACTTCCTAACGTACAAAACACACACGCGGCTGTCGCCCCAATTCCTACTGCAGATGTCAAAGAAGGTCACAAAAGCGAAGGAAGTCAAAAAATAGCAACAGCAGCGACGAAGAAGCCTCCGTCTACAGCGCCGTCCACCTCAGCCAGCTCAGCCGGGCCCCGCTGTGACGGGGGGACGAGCCCCGGCGTTTAACCGGTTCCAAACCTCAGAGAGGAGGCAGGACAAAGCCCGGCCCGCAAAGACACACGTCCAATACTTTGAATGACAAGAGGGGCTCATCTAGGCGAGCCGATTGACTGTAGCTCGGCGAGGGGACAGACCGAGACCCTGGTTTATCGCATCTTCACATCTAAACAAGCGCTCACGATGAACAAAGTCAAGCTTGTGGTTTCAAGCCTCTGTGTACGAGGCTGTTTGGTGAACACACCAACGTGTTGTGGGTAACAACACTCAAATGCTACAGTGTTGAGACTTAGAAAAAGGCCGTCACGGTGGAAGGAGATCTTGATTTCAGGGCTGTGTTGTCCGACAACACTCCCCTCTGAACTGCTTATGCACCTGGGTCGGGTCTGTTGGCAGCCATTCAGACGAGAGCGTTAATCAGAAACAAACTCAGGTCTGAAACCTTCAAGTATCTTTATCTGCATCTTCACAGCAGTACTTTGAAGCTTCTTGTGTGAGAGAGCGGCAATTTCGTAGCTTCAGGCACACCGTCTCAACACGTCTGCACAAATAACGGGTATAATTTCTCAAGGTCCCTTCCCAATTTTAAAAGACAAAAGACCTCGGCCGGTCCTGTTTAGTTGGACCGGCCGAGGTAAAGACAGCGTTGCTTTCCTGCTACTTTGAGGTCACAACTTTAGTTACAGAGGGTGTAAACTATTATTTACTCAAGCTAGCAGGATGAAAGAGATCATCTTACCTGTATGGCTGTCATTACGAGGAGAGATGGCAGTGAAATGTGTTTGGTGTGCTGCTTGGTACACATGTGTGTGTTGGAGAGAGTGTGTGTGTGAGAGAGAGAGAGAGACAGAGAGAGAGAGAGAGACAGAGAGAGAGAGAGAGAGAGAGAGAGAGAGAAAGGGGAGGAGAGTGAGACGCCGAACAACAGAGAGATGTAGTTTCACCCGAGACGAGCGGCCCTGTCGTTCTCTCAGTTGATCTTTAAATCTCTCATCCAACTTGTCATAACACCACTGGGTGTCTACGTGCACATGTGTGTGTGTGTGTGTGTGTGTGTGTGTGTGTGTGTGTGTGTGTGTGTGTGTTACAAGGTGTCTCATAATGATGCTGGAAAGAAGAGAAAAACACCCAAGTGTATGGCATAGACCACACACACACACACAGGCTTTCAGTTTGAGTGGGGGCTTTTTCATAACCCCCCCTCCCCATCTCCTACAGTCGGTGTCTATTGGTTGTATTACGTTTAAAGAAAAAAAAGGCCACACTCGCACTCATATGCAAACACGTTATCGCACACATCCTAGCAATTTACATATTCGCATGTCGCAAGTCATTGAAACAGAGAAATGAACGTTTTGCCGCCGGGTTGTGGGACGTGGTAGCGTAAAGTCAGCGTCGGCGCCGCAAAAATGTTTTCTTGAATGCTCATTTTAGCTTTTTCTTTTTAAAATGTATTTATTTATTGCCTACAGCAGATAAAAGTCCCAGTTGGCTGAGAGCAGAACGGAGAAATCTGAGTTTTCTTTGTCTTGTAGAAAGCTTGACGAGACGATGGAGACGTCTCTGTAAAGGTTTTCTCTCCACTGGCTTCCTGTTCGTTTCAAGGCAGCGTTTAAAGTTTTGCTCCTGGTTTTTACGGGTTCGAAGGAGCTCATACAACGTCACACATCCACAAACACACAACAGTCAAACAACCAGATGTTCCTGAAGGTCCAACCAGGAAAGTGGAGGCGATTGTGCCCAAAAGCTGTTGAATAAGCTACAGAAGAGCTGCTCATAATTTCAAGACTTTTAAATTACTTTTAAAGTCCCACCTTTGGCTTTTGAATTAAACAAAACTTCACATCTTACCTACTTCTGTTTCTACATTAATTTTGTTTCTACTTAAACTAATACGTTCTTGTTCTCTTCATTTTTACCTACTATCAATGATTTTATTCTTGTTTGTTGTAAAGTATAAATAGAGATTGACATTGACAAGTTAAATAAATGCAACACTGTGGGGATCTGCTAACTGCAGTGTTCCAGTTGAAAAAAGAAAACGTAATAATATTCAGCGTATTTGTCTCTAAACAAGTTAGCATTACTAACTGAGACGACTGAGAGAAAAATTAGATATTAAAACGCTGATCTGTTTGCTGCATTACAACAAATCAGCTTTAGCCATAAATACTGGAAGCGTTAGTGTTAGTAAATACATTTACTGCTGCGTTTAAATGTCAATTCACCCTTTCACCGTTCAGTTAACCCATTTAGTACCCATGTATTGCCATTCAGTGTTTCTATAACCACGTATACGATTATCAATTCATGTTACCTAAAAATGAGGAACAGGTATGATGAAACTGGGTAAAAAAAATGGTCTGTATACTTTAATCTAATAGTAAAATTATTTCAAAGGACATTTTACAACACTGTATTTCATTGATTGCGGTTCTGTTGCCTGTTCTGATTGGTTGACTCTCATGAAATAGTATAGATTATGAGCCTTGATGAGACCTAAGTAACTCCTGTTGATGAAGATTATTTATTGAAGACATACAGTCACAAAACACCTTACAGTAAACTGTGAATATACCTTAAAAATGACTTTAAACCACTGGTTGTAAAAACAGGCATCAAACATCCCAGAGGCGGTGGAAATGAAAGAATGACTGGTAGGTAGGAAATGTACTGTAGAAGAAGAAAGCTTGTTTTCTGCTTTTAATCCATTGCTTAAGTAGCAGTGGGCAGCTTTACGCCGCTTTGGGAGCAATCTGGGGCTAAGGGTCTTGCTCAGTGGCAGTCTGCAGGGTTCAAATCAGGTACTTGCAGCCTTCTGAGAACGCAAGTGCGCTGCTCTAACCACTAGGCCACCACTCCCCATAAAACACAGACGCCCACCATGAGGCTTGAACCCACGACCCTGAGATTAAGAGTAGGGCTGGGCGATATGGCATAAAAATAAAATCTCTGATTTTATTTTACCAAATCCGATTAATCGATTTATTTTTTGATTTTTCATTTCATGAAAACAAATTTCTGAAATTGTTTTTAATAACATCTCATCTGGAAGTTGACCTGAATTTAAAGTGCAACTAATTATAAGCTTTGAAGCATGCCAATACCAAACGGTAAGCCCTGCCATAGTACACAATGAAAATATAACACAAAATGTTGCTGCTAGGGGTATTGCACATCTAAAACCAGGCCTCACTTCACTTTTATAGCTTCAAATTAACTTAAAAAATTAGTAAATTAATAAATTAAAGTTCCTCATTTTGGAGTATTTTGACAATATATTTTCCTAAATTCAACATCACATGCTATTAGCTAAACAATTTCCCTTTTTGGGATTGATATACTGCAAAGTTTCATAGAAGCCCAAGTGAGTGCATTGTCCAAAAAAGAAAAAATCTCAATTTTGCAAAAATTAAATCTTTTTGAATTGCAAATTTTAATTAATAGATGCGATCAAGTTATCGCCCTAATTAAGAGTTTCTTTCTCTGTCAACTGAGGCAACTTTAGGGGTCAACTATTAAACAACCAAATTTACAGAAGTACGTTTAAATACTGTTTTGATTTTAAATGAACATCATGACATGTTTTAAAATTCGACATCATAGCTTACATATAATATTTAGGGTCGATGTGGCTCATAGTGCAGTACTAACCCGGTATCCCAAACAAGGCCCAAACCATTACACTACCACCCTTCTTCTTCAGTATTAAGAAGGTCTTGTTTTCTCTCCTTCTGAATGAAACACATTTCCTCTTCTGTCAACATGAATATCTTTTTAAAAGCAAACCTGTTTTTTTCACATGATCTTTGTCAAACTGCTGGAGGACCGCAATGTTCTTTACAGATAGAGCACGTTTCCGTTTCTAGTTTGGCATTGTATTGTATTGTTACCTTTACCTATTAGCACAATATTAAGCCGACGTGTTACTCAAGGTATGAGAAACATTTAGCTGCCCAGAGGCTGACCTTGTAAATTATGACATGCTGTATTTTGAGTCACTCTGTGCAAGTCATAAGTCATCCTCTGCCCCTCTATCATGTGGGGTATACCTCAGGGCTCAGTCTTGGGCCCATTTCTCATTGCGTTGTATTTACTTCCAGTTGGCTCCATATTAAGGAAGCATGGTGTGCTCTTCCACTGTTATGCTGATGATAGTCAGGTTTACATCCCACTTAAAAAGGACAGTTCACTGCTAAAATGTCTGAATGACTTAAAAGCATAGATGGCTCTTAACTTTTTAAAGTTTAATGAGAGTAAGACAGAAATCATGGTTTTTAATGGCACAGCAGAGACTCCTCTTATAAAGGCAGGCTATTTGTCCCGATATAGAAAATCTTTTATTACTAATCGGGGGTTAAAGTGGATGCTGACCTTAAATGTGATGGTCAGGTAAGGGCAGTTGTGAAGCCCAGCTTCTATCAGTTAAGGCAGTTGGCTAAAATAAAGCTAATTCTCTCCAGGAAGGACTTTGAGACAGTAATCCATGCCTTGGTCACTACTGGGCTGGATTACTGTAATACGCTTTATGTGGGGGTAAGTGGCTCCTATATTGCCCAGCTTGCAGCGCCACGTCTTTTATCTGGTACACGCAAATATGAGCATATCTTCCCAGTTTTAGCTTAATTTCTTTGGCTTCCCATATATTTTAGGATCTGTTTTAAACTGCTTTTATTTGTTTTTAAAGCTCTTCGTGGCTTTGCCCCTTGCTACCTGTCCGAGCTGCTGCACCATTATACACCATCGCGCTCCCTTAGGTCAGCTGATTAGCTGCTCCTTAGGGGGCCTAAAACAAAATGAAGCTTAGGGAGGACCATGCCTTTGGTGTGGCGGGTCCTAAAATGTGGAATGAGCTGCCACTGAACATCAGACAGGCTACATCACTGTCCGATTTCAAATCTCTTCTTAAAACTAATTTCTTCGCCTTGGCCTTTGACACCATGTGAGAAGTTGATGTTAGCTTCTGCTTATTTTATTAGTCTTTTATTGTATGGCTTGGTAATGCATTTTAATTATATCCCATATATGTATTCTATGTTTGTTTTTCTTAGTATAGCATTTTAATGTTTAAATGTTTTTTATGTTATTCTGTACAGCATTTTGGTCCCTTTGGTAATTCAAAGTGCTTTATAAATAAAATTGGATTGGATTGGAAGTCAGACTCTACTCTCTCAGTTGTTTCTTCCCCTTGTATAAATTTTGCCCAATTATGTTGTCTTATGTCTACCAAAAACCTCCCAACCGTTGGAAGCCATTTTGCTTACAAATGTAGTAATATGTAGAATATTAACAACAAATTTCACTCTTTTAGCAAGAGTTTCCATAAATCCCTAAAATAATATATATTTAGGTCACGGTTTTGACGTTGCAAGGACTCAACAAAACATTCTCTAGCCTCCCCATTTCACAAGCAGAATGCCACTAAACTGGAAGAACAAGCCTTTCTGGTTCTGTCCCAAGGTAAATAAACGTGTATATTAGTTTCTCTGAAGACAACCAGATAGAATCTACTCTTTTTAAATTCATTAGATTTCTCTTTTTTTTGGGAGGGGGGGTATCCAAAAGTAGGATAAGACGAATCAAGTTTGTTTATCATCTTCATCTGCTGTGTTATTTTTGCTTTGATTGCTGCATGTCACTATTCATCAGAGTGTTGCATATGTAATAAATCAAACCACAAATCTGAATACAACACAATCAGGTTCTTCTTGGTTTATAGAGGGCACTTCGTGGCTTTTTGCACCATTTTCAATAATCCAAGGACACAAGCCTTGGGGATTTATTTAAATCTTTGGAAGACAAATACTTGAGGCACTCCTTCAGAACCAGTGCCCTCCAAAATAATTTCACAGATGAGTACAAAAGCCTTAAAATAGGTTAATTTTAATGGCTCAACTAATAAATGTTCTTAAACTAAAGGCTGGATTGAAGAAAATCAATGTAAAATACTGCTGTTGCCACTGTATAAAACATGAGCTTGTCTTAAGGCTGCTTACGTATCTTTGTCAATCTTGATAACTGGAGAATGCTGTAAGTGAAGAACAACATTCCAGTATTACTACTGCACTTTAACCTGCCTGAAGTAAGAGCAACATATAGCGTTTTGACTGGCATGTCTCAGTATGTGCCTCACACAGGAAGATCACTGGTGGAGCACCGCCTCCTACCTCCACTTGCCTAAGAAGTTATCATTGTGTTTGTGTAAATAGCTCTGCACAGCACACTTGACAACAGTTTCAAGGTCTATATGGCAGGAATTGCGTAAACTGCAATGATTTCTTTAGAGATTTTAGATTTAAAGAGGATATATGCAAAATCCTCTTTTCAAGGCCCTAAATACATTTTCTTGTTTACTCAGAATCTACAGGAGTGCGGAAAATTTGAGTGTAGTCTGTTTAGGAGCTACATAGATATATTCATATTCCTTTTTCAAGCTGTTCAGTTTTATCTTGTATTGTTTTAATTTTTTTTAACTATTACAAAAAAAAAGAATGTTGAGGATGTGAAATGCCTCCTTTAGATTTTAAAAGACAGCCCCAAAACAAGTTGCTCTCAGATGCAGCTTAGAACAGGGCTAAAAAGGGGAATGTAGGGGTAAATTAACAAGGAATTCAGACCAAAGTATTGCAATTTCACTTTATATAGACAACACTGAATGATTTCAGTGTGCCCCCTTTAAAGGTAGAGTGGACGATTTTTCCGGAAACACCCGAGTCCCTTTTTGAATAACTGCACATGCGCAAGACAGTCTTAACTGCTCTGCCGCTCCTCAGGGTCAGGTATAAAGACTCTTCGAAATGCACTCTGGTATTATTTCTTTCTCCTGAAACCTTCCTCGTCTCTTCATAAACTTGCAAGACAGTTTGCTTCTTACGACTCTTAGCCATTTTCAAAGTATACGGTGAAAGCAGCGCAACTACAATGAACGGCTAACACCAAAGCTAACCGCTAATGATTGGCAGGTAAACAGCCAATAGATAAGATGCTGAATATTTCCGGCAACGGTGATGAACGTGCATGGGGGAGGAGGAGGGAAAGAGGGGGGAGTTGGCAGGACGGCACATGAAGGGATCTGATTGGTTCTTTCCATTCGGTCCAAATGGCAGGGATTGGTCAGGGTTTATACAGGTCTGCAGCTCTCGCAGAGGTCGGATTTTCTTTTTTCCTTTTTCTAAATACACATTGTATTGACTACTCTCAGGGTGGAAGGACCATTTCACCTTGTATACCAAAAAGTGTTTCTGAACAGGATTACCAATCATAGCGTAGAGTAAAAAGAACCACTTTGGCCGTGGCACATTTTGGACTAGCTTTAGCTTTAGCCTAAAACCACCTAATCTGGATTTATGCAAAATGAAGACTCCAACAGTAAAAGATTAATTACTTATGACCGTTTAACAAAAACTCTGCTAAAATTATGAATTATCCCAATTCATGCCTCGAGACCAATTTTTTGCAAGTCACGATTCGCTTGATCAAGCAAAATCCAGCGATGCAATGGTAGTAATCCCATAACCTTCTTTGTTTCCAGCCTATAATCAGCAGTGATGGGTAGTGCTCTCAGAAATACCTTTTACAGTTTCCCTGTGGGTAATCTATCTTATATCAGTCAGGCATGCCTTACAACAATTGTTTGCAACAATGACAAGTGGTTGTAGATGAGATAAAGTGTTGGTGTGCCATCTTATTGAGGACAAACAATGACTGGTGAGCACCAAACTGAAAGGAAGGTTTGATTTTTAAAACTGAACAATTACCCAAATAGTCATGAAACTCGTCTAATCTTCTCTACTGTTCCTTGACCGTAATTTTTTAAAATTTGTTAAATTTTACTTTTGCATTCTCAGTTTTATGAAGCCTGACAAAGTAACCAATATTTAGACCAGCCTTTCTTATTTTTTAGGGTTATATATATATATATATATATATATATATATATATATATATATATATATATATATATATATATATATATATATATATATATAATTATTTTTATTTATTTTTTATTTATTTATTTATTATTGATAAACATATCTATAACGCAAGCTTTTGAACCTGTGGTTTTGGGAGTTTTTTTTCCAAAGAAACTGACATCTATCTGACATTTAATTTTGTTCTCATGTATTGCTTGCAAAGAGAGCCACACATTAAGATGAAATCAGCCTGTTCTAGGGGAACAGGATGAAAAGATAGAGGAGAGGAGTGAATGATAAGGCCTTGAAGATTAACCAGTATCACCAGTGGTAATGCTAGTACTCGGCTATTGTGGTTAGCAATGTACAGTTAGTGCTAACAGTGAACTTGGAAGAAATTAAACTCTCTGCAGTATTACCAACTCTCGTTCTTCCTTTTTCAACCAACAGTTATAGGAGTAAAACTTAAGGACGTAAGGTAGTGTATTTCTTAATGTATAGCTGCAACGAAATTTTGGTGGCACAAAACTATAGCCACAGTATAAAAACAACGCAAAAATAGAAAAACTAAGCAGGTTGACACAACACAGAAAACGTCACACATGACCTAAACTATATGCAATAAGGTAGGTAGGCAGGTAGAGACAAGGATTATTGCCCATTGTTCACCAGGATGGGAATTTGAGTTAAATAAAGAAAACATCTGATAAAGATTATGTTTTACAGTTCACAAACATTTGGGTATTTTTCATTTGAATTTTAAAATTTTACTGTACATAGATGTTGTACAAAAAAAAACGTATTCAGATCAGGTCGCAGATGTTAATTATTTTGTTTACAATTTTATTTAGATTTAAAATAATTTATGGTGCTGTGACATTTTTGTTGTTGTTGTTGTCATTAGAATATAGACCGAACAAGGAATTTAACAAGCCAAGACAGTCTGCAAATTCAACTGGAATAAAAGTGGATTCAACAGGACTGAACTGGAACTGCGCCGTGACGCTGAATTGAGGCTAAATACGAGCTGAACCAAAATGTATGAAACTGAAGTACATATGGTGTTATGTTTTGTGTCATCTTCTACCAACAGCAAAATAAAAACGAGAAAAAATTATACAAACTCATTCCTTAACGAACAAGTCCCAGAATCTGAGGATATTTCTCTTCTAACTTCAGCAAAAGTTATATTTGCTTTTTATGATATATAGATTGTCCTGATGTTGATGATGCCCTGATTATGTTAAAAAAAGGAGATAAACAAGTGCTTTAGAATAAGGCTAACCCACATGATTTCATCAGGAATTATCCTTTCAAACATGGACTAAGTCAACATCCGATGATCGATCGATCAAACTTTGTTTATAGAGCAATTTTCTTACAATCAAGGGCAACACAAAGTGCTTTACAGGGATCGAAAACAGAGGGAGAGACATAAGACCTCTAGAGATACCAAATGTAAACTATTGAAATGATCAAATCGAATAAACAGGCAGATGAAACCAGTAATTAATGGTAATTAAACAATTAAAAACGATAAAGATCAGTCATTGATAGAGGATGAGGAACAGTGGAACTTCTGTTGTGTGGATTAGATTAACGAGGAAACACTGGAGATACATAACATTTGTATTTATTTATACAGAGTAAACATAAATAACAATACAATCTGTAATAGTAAAGGAACAATAATCCTATATATATATATATATATATATATATATATATATATATATATATATATATCAGTACATGCCAGGACTTTTAACTGAAAAAGCAAGTAAATAGGACAATATAAAATTTTAAATAAGATAATAATAAACCATAATAGCTATAACCTTAATTTAAAAACCAGACTGAATAGTGTTTGTGTTTAGTTTGCTTCTAAAAACATGCGATGAGGGTGGTTAGGTTAGGGGGTTAGCGATCAACCATGAACTCCATTACTTAATGTTTATGCGTTAAGTGATGGAGTTCAAGCTTGATCTTCTCAGGGTGGAGGGCTTTCCGGTGGATATTAAAGTACTTTATTGTGTTATTTCTCTCCCTCTTGTGAGTTCCATGAAAGCTGAAGAAAGGTCACGCATGTTCATGCTGCTGTGATGTAAAAGGTGCCGTTGTATCAGAGCGTCAGACTCAGACTGAGAGTCAGTCATGAGTGTGCACGGCGGTGGTTTGGTTTCGCAGCGGCGTGGGGTGAACTCAGAGGTGCCGAGACAGGCTCTGATTCCCGGTATCGCCGACTTCAAACCTCCCCTGTGATACCACAGTAAAACAGCGGCACCGTATTGTACCAGACCCCGAAACTATGCTGACTTAAGTCTCACCTGTTAGATGAACTGTTTGACATTTTTATCTAATGTGTAGGTTTGGTAAAGTGTCTTTTTTTTGTTTGTGTCTTTCGTGATGAGAATCTTTTTTTTTTTTTTGATGAACAGATTTCATGGGATTATAGTACAGGGAAGGAATATAGCTCGACTCCCCTTTTTACTTTGTTGATTTGTGTGTTTTCAGTAAGTGCCTGTTTGCAGTAAGGCTAGGAAAGGTTCAAAAAATTGTATATATTTGAAAATCGTCTAGTTAATCAAGAATAAAACTTTATCCCATGTCCGGAGTTATGTCTTTTTCATGTGGGCTGAAAACGTTTTTATGAATCAAATTACACCAAGTCAGATGTAGTTGAGGTTTTTTTATGTAAATAATTTGTCTTTTACGCAGGAATACAGTACAATGTGAAATCTTAATGGCAGCAAACAACAAATGTTTGTGTATTTCCATGTTTACTCAAATACAAGGTTGGGGTCGTATGTACTAACCTTGTATAGTATAGCCTACAGATTTATCAATACCTTTTCATTTAGGTGTTTCAGTTACTTTTAACCATTTACTTCATGTTCAATTAAGCCTTCAAATACCTTTAAATCTAAACTACTGATATACGCATAGGAACGAAGACTAACTATATTTATGCTGTCACTGCTGTTGCAACAAGCAGCTTTTGCCAATAATACTTGTATAGCAATTTTAATGTATTTGTTTTAGTAAATATGAGCCACATATTCAGTAAGAGTTGAAAATGTTTTTTTTTGGTTTATAAACTAACATCTTAGACGTTTAACGTCAGGTGAGACACGGGGATTGTTTCTGCCACACTGTCGGGTTTCCTCTGGTTGATATAAACTATGGTCGACGTTGTGGTTTTATGATCATATAGTCATAAATCAGCTGCTAATATTGAAGGTTTATTCTTTGAACTATGTTTATTGTGAAGCTGTTTTTGGATGGGGGGGGGGGCATTGATATGTAGTTTCTTTCATGACTGTTACCGCTGGCTGATGTACAGAATAAACCACAGAGGCTGCGCTGAAGAATGCTGTAGTGTGATGGTTACGTTAACAAACAACAGCAGACGTGCAGAGATGTGCAACTAGTTTGCTGAAGATAAAGCATTTGGTTGTTTAGTCATCATTTCATTACTATAATAAGTGAACTAAACTCTCTTAGTCGTCTTTATGTCTGATTCAGATATATAGTACATTTTGTAACAAGACAGATAACCTGTTTTCTCCGCGTCGGACACTAAATGAGGCTAAAACTCTACTGTTCTAGTTCAGTTTATGAGGCGATTTGTTTTATTGCTTTTAATTCTAGTAAATGTCTTCATCTGCTGTGTACTTTAGTTATTTACTTTAGTGTTGTGTCTTTATTTTCACCTTGGGATAGTAAGAAATGCTTCTTTTAATTTCTTTTTACTGTATGTCTGGTGGATGTGAAGAAATTTACAATAAAGCTAAGTTTGACTTTGAAATACCAAAATAATGACCTATTTATATATATAGATATCTATATATAGATATATAGATATCTATAGATATATATTTGCTTTCTTCTGATTCAGGAGTTTAAACCCATTTCTTTAGTATTTGGTAGGATCCCCATTTAAACCTTCCTGGGACTTCTTACTATAGTTTGCTGTGAATTTGGCCCATTCCTCCTGACAAAACCGCTTTCATTGAGTCAGGGTTTGGAGGCCTTGCTTGCACGCACACACCTCTACAGCTCTGCCCAAAAAGACATCAATGGGATTCAAGATCCAAGACACTGGCTTTGTTGTCCTTAAGCTGTTTAAAATGTGCCGCATTTTTCGGACTATAAGGCGCACTTAAAATCCTTACATTTTCTCAAAAAATGTATAGTGCGCCTTATAATCCAGAGCGCCTTATATATGATTACTGTTGTGCTTACTGACCTATTTTATGTGGTACAATGTAATCACAATTCTCTTAAAATGTGTAAGTACAACTTTGATAAGCAATGAAGCCGCTCCGCTCAATGGACATTCGGAGCATTACGGTACACTGTGTCACTACCTGATAGGACCCCTGAGCTGTCTACAAAACTGCCTGACTGTAATGTCAAAGCTAGAAGTGCATTCATGTAAGACAGCCCTCGCCCGGAGTACACACTAGCAACAATAAACCAAGTAAGTTAATTCAATAAAAAAGTTACGTTAATTTTGGCCTCATTTTAGAAACAGGGCAGTGTAGTCCATCTACTCTGTCCTCCTGACAGAGACGGATAGCGCTTCCCTTTAAGGAGAGAGCTGTGTTAAAGAGGAAATTATATGGAGCTAAAACAGTGACAGCTTGCAGCGGCATTGAAAAGAGATTTAGCATTGTAAAATCAAACATTGTTCGAAAGTAAAAACTTATGATGATATTCTCATGTTATGCTGCGGCTTTTATTCAATGAGAGATGTTTTTGAGTGTTACTGCAGAGTTCCTTCTGCTAAAATGTCACTACAAGCTGGCACTGTTTTTCATTCGGAGGCGGGGCTAAATTGAAAGCCCCTTCACAGGCCTTCCCTTTTCTCCTGGTACTCCTCATCATCTACCTGCTGTCACTGGTTTAGCTCCATGTCACTATAATCATTAGCTGTATAAGCTAATGAAGATAATATTAACAAAAATAATACCCTTTCTTGTGGTCAAGCGGCGGTACTTTCCATAAGTTCACTGCAGGTAGACGATGAGTACTGGAGAAACGGAAGGCCTGTGAAGAGGCCTTCAATTTAGCCCCGCCCCCGACGGCAAAACAGTGTCAGCTTGTAGTGACTTCCAAAAAAGTTTAAAAAACAAAAACAACTGGACTTTTTTCCGAACTTTGAAGACGTTTTGCTTCCCATCCAGAAAGCTTTCTCAATTCAAATGTCTGGAGTAATGTGGAGTTCCAAGCTTTATAGTACTGCCCAACAAAGGCCTTGTAATGGCTTAGATAACATGCAAATTGAACCGAAACATTTCACATTTTGGACAAAGAAGACAGATGGTTTAAAAGGGGCGTGAAGGGAGCCATCTACGTTGAGAGAAAAACCAACCTTAAACAGAGGAGGAGGACTTAGGTTCCAACTCTCAACAACGTATAATACAGCTATAGGGTTGATTCCGGCCAATCATCACCTCACCTTTGCATGTTATCTAAGCCATTACAAGGCCTTTGTTGAGCAGTAGTATAAAGCTTGGAGGTCCACACTACTCCAGACATTTTGAATTGAGAAAGCTTTCTGGATGGGAAGCGAAACGTCTTCAAACTTGGGAAAAAAGTCCAGTTGTTTTTGTTTTTTAAACTTTTTTGGAATGACCATGACCTGGACAACTAAGAATCTTCACCAGCCTGTAGTGACATTGTAGCTGAAGGAGCTCTGTAGTGACACTGAAAACATCTCTCATTTATAAGAAAGCTTCCTGCATATATAAATCAAGCGGAGCACTATGGCGGAAGCAGTAAGGCTCCGCTTGAGAAAGTAAAATCTGTTGGGCTCTTTTTGGCATTAAGACAACAATTCTTAATGCTATATTGCCAGACAAGACACAATAAAAACATCTCTCATAGAAAAAAGCTGCAGCATAAAATGAGAACATCATTATAAGTTTTTACTTTCTAACAATGTTCGACTTTTCAATGTGTAATTTTTCAATCCCAAATCTCTTTTTTGAATTAATTGCAAGTTATTTTTCAATGTTTGATTTTACAATGCTAAATCTCTTTTCAATGTTGCTGCAAGCTATCACTGTTTTAGCTCCATAGTAAAAACACACCGGACACGTTGCAAAGCAGCATAGGTTAGCTTTTCATTTTAATCAGTAAATAAATGCATAACGCTACGCGACACTTAAATTAGATTGAACATCCTGTTCACTTCCGGAAGTATCCCAAAATAAGAGTCGTCGAAAATAAAGTGCCATGAATGACGTAGCTGTGACAAGCTAACAAGCTAACGAACTAAAATATGCTATTTCTAATCAGATATGGTCAAGACACTAACTTTTAGCAGATCAAAATATAGGATATATTACTCATAATTAAATATCTTACCCATATATTACTGGTAATATGTCTTTCTTTAATTACTGACCCATGACGAAGGTTCCTCTGTCCGCAGATTCACGTAGCTGTGTACTTTGCAGCGTCTGGTGTAAATTTACACTTTTAAAAATATGTAACGTAAGCCACGCCACTTACGTTACACGGACAGTGTATTTCCTCCTTAAAGGAGACCAGCTCTGATTTCTCTAATTAAAAACTGGGGACGTTTCTGATTTTGTTAAGAATCTCTGCCGGGGGTTGGTTTGTTTTGGCTGAACTGCAACGCCGACGGGGGGCGGGAAAGGTGCGTTTGACAAAGCTCTACTACGTCGGGACAACGGCAGGACACGGTAAATACCTCTTGTTGCTAAACTTTTTTACTCCATCATGATACACTGAAATCGGGGACATTTCGGGGGAAAGCTATTGCCGGGGACAGGTCATCCAAAAGAGGTTTGTCCCCGGAGGTCAGGGACATCTGGTCACTCTACTGGAGGGGCGGAGTGATATTACACACTTGGGAAGAATATGTATTTCTTATAATCCGGAGCATTTTATATGTAGACAAAGACACACAGACACGTAAATTCACGGTGCGCTTTATAATCCGGTGCATTTTATAATCCGAAACATATGGTAATTTAGCTCTATACTTCGGCTCATCATCCATTTGCAAGGCCCATTTGTGCCCAAGATTTAAGTTTGGGGCTGCATGTATTGTTTTGATGTTGCTTCAATATTTCTACATGAGATTCTTTCCTGCAATAAAACATTCACACAGCATGATGTTGCCATAAAATACTTTCTTTTACCAGATGCAGCTTCTGTTCTGGGGTCCATGTGCACATTTTAGACAAACAGTCACACTCTGGAACATAGACCCCACATCCCTCCTTAACGGCCTTTATACTTTGGTGTAATTGTCTCAACTCTCTTCCTGACATCTTGCTATACGAATATAAAACACACACATTATACATATATATACCCTGGGGTGAGTCTCCTTTTAACTTACATGCTGTAAATTAACTGTCAGAAGCTTACAAAGCCGTGACATCATCAGCCGGGCTTCCCCATATTGTTTGAAGGCATAGAAATATTAGACAAGTAAACTCATGAATTTGAAGAAGAGAAATAAGAAAAATTGTCCTCATTATTCTGGCATTTTGCTAATAGAAATTATTTTGGTACTCCGAAGTGACCTATAACGGGAAGTTTAGTTTGATTTATGACGAGCTAAAGTTGAAAATGACAATAAATTAAAGTTTTTTTATGAAGTCAAACATTGTACTTTTTTCTCCAGAGCTAGTTGTGTGTTCTTTAGTTAATATATATATTATATAATTACTAGTTCGATGTTGCTACAGAAATTTAATTGTCTAATCTATGATTATTGAAAAACACTTTTAATATAACACTAGTTTCCCAGGATTACGAAAATGCAGTTATGTTGTTTTACTTATATTAAAGTAGTACAGAAAGTAAAGAGGAATTTTGTCAAAAAGCAGAGCCGTGTTGGTAGTTTGACCTTTGCTCTCCTCAGTCAAAAAGATAAAATTAAGTTTATATACTGTAAAATATAGAGCTTTAAGTAATTTTGCGAGCCATTGGCAGGTGTTTGATACACTTAAACGCTACACAAAGTGAGCAGCCATCAGTCTAGTAAAATGTGCCCAGAGATAAGCTCTAAAATCTTAGGTTGGCGAGAACGTCGACACGCTTCCTCTGAACATCTGTGACACAGTTTCACACACCTGTACGCACCGAAAAACATTTTATCTGATATCATCTTCGGCTCAGACACAAAGACGACCTTCGTGACTGGCGTTGAACACAAAGAAGACACGAGGCGCACACAAGAGTCAGCACAGACCAGTTTACTGTCGTTTTAAACCTTGTTTTCACAATTTTTGAGTCACGTGTGAAATTGTTTTAGGCAAAAACAAAATAAAGAGCTGGAAGAGTCACTAAAAAACACCAGATTAAAAAACAACCACCCAATAAAAAAAAAAAAAAAAAAAAACAATACAGGAACGCTCAAAACACACAGATGGAATGTGTCACACATCTGAAAGTTGAGACATTAATAAATATTTTAAAAGTGACTTTTTTTTACCCACTGAAACTGGCCACTTTCTCCCCCACAACTAATGTTCTTGTTCTGGTAAGAAAATACATTTCCTGACTCTTTTTACTGCCTGATCCAACTCCTGAGATTTAGCCCCGCTCTCCTACTCCAGTAAATCTGATCTGCACAAAACTCCGCTGCGGGTCTGGCGCCACCCTCAGACAACAAGGGGGAACTGCAGGAGAACTGCCTTTTCAGGCCCCAGAGAGATCGACTCCAGGCTGACCGACGACTCCGCCGTCACGTTTGCGTCTGTCGACAGCTTCACTTTGGCCATCTTGGGCAAAACGACGCCTTCTGTAGGAGCTAAAGCAGGAAAAAAAAAAAAAACAAGTTAAAGAAATATTTCTATATAGGCAACAGTTCATTTACACGACTGATTTGCTGGGTGCAGTTTGAGCTCCCATCATACCTGTGGGTGGCAGCGTCAGTTTTAGTTTAGAGGGCTCTGCCCCCCAGTTAACAGCGGTGATGTATCTTTCGCTCTGGTCCCACACGCGCAGGAACGCCAGCGAGGAGGCAGACGACTCCAGAGGGTAATAGTCGCCGTAAAGCAGCGAACGCTCTTTGCCCCGCAGGTCACTGAGGGATTTGAACCAGGACCTCAAATTGATGCGTTCTGTCCGGTTAGCCTGCGCACGAGAAGATGGGCTGGTGTTTAAAACGAGTAGCCAACCCTGGGAAAGCTAACCAATGGCCATTTTTATTAAAGGGAACCAGATAGCAGCTGACTGAACACACTTACGTCGGCAGCCTCGTCCGCAGTAGATTCCTCCGTGTCCCAGATCATTTTGGGAGACTCTGTACCCTGAAGAAAAAATAAATAAATAGGTTCCATTACTCAATATAAGTAGGAATAAATCTGATGTTATATTTGCTGATTACAGTTTTGACCAATTCAGATTTTTCTTCCTAATCATAACACCTAAAGGACGTTTTGGTCCATGCAGGCTGGATTTTTCCTGCCCTTTTATCCAGCTTTTACTACTCGGCTGATTTATGGCACCATGCTGCTCGTCGATTTGAACACCTCGTCTGGTAGGCGCTTACGTTTGTTGGCAGAAGGCCGATTTCATCCCCGTAGGTAAACACCGGGGTCCCGGGAAGGGTGAAGAGCAGGAGCTGGTAGAGACGCCGCAGGTCCGGAGACGTCGCCACTTTAGACAGAGGCTCCAGCTTGCTGGCACCGAGGCTCCAGCCCACGCTGCGCTGCTGAGAGAAGAGGGCGTCCACAGCTTTGATGCGCTCCACACCTGCATACCACAAGGAGAAAAAAAAACAAAAAAAAAAAAAAAACAGTCAAAACCCAAAGCAAAAATACAAAACACACACGTTTCTCCACAAAAGAGACTTAAGCTCACCGTCACGTTCGGTGCTGAGGAGGTCGGGCAGAACGAGGTCCACGGCGGTGCTGTTGACCAAGTTGGACACATCGACAGCTGAGAGACCGTCCACCACGCCCATCAGCGCCCTGGGAAGAAGAAGGTCAGGTCAACAAGACATAGCTTTAGCCATGACACATAAGATGAAGCTAAACACCCATCTGTGGTAAACCTTAGCTGCCTAACTCTAAAAGTTGTCATACACAAACTTCACCACTAGAGGTCCCCCTACCCCACCAAGACAGTGGGAATAAAACCCATTAAACTAGTTTTCTGCTGACCTTTCACCAAATAAAACCCCACACTGGAATGTCTGATCCAAAAGCTCGCACAATTAGGAACGTCAGCTGATTCGCTGCTGAAATTAACAAACTCAAACACTACATTAGGCTTAACGTCTGCTTTAGCCAGTTCTCTCCTGGTGGTTCAGTATAGCAGAACCACAAGGAGTCAGACAACCGATCCACTCACATCTTCTTGTCGTCCGCCGTGCCGTTGCTCTGGATAGCGGCGCTCAGGCTGGACCACCCGGAGAAGCCAGAGGCTAACTCCAGGTTGGACACCTTGATGCCGCCAACGCCGCGTGCCATCCAGTACTCTGCTGCAGCCTGGAAGAGAGCGAGAACCCCTCAGTTCGGCAGCTGAAACGGGCCGCTGGCACATGTAAGGTGGGACAAATGCCAACGTCTTCCCACCTTGAGTTTCTCCATTACTTCGTCATTACCGCCGGAGAACCACGGAGAAGATCCCTTGTAGTTTGGAGTCAGGTCCAGAACCACAGAAATGTCTTAGAGAGAAACAGGAAAGCAGCCAAACTGAACAAATGTCAACGAGCATTCCCAGTGACGTTAATTCAAAGCTTGAGCCTTTAAATTATCATTTTAGTGTTGTTAAACGAAAAGCAACACCGTGGAAAATAACCCACCTTTCTTTTTAGCCTTTTTCAACACAGCCTCCAAGATGTCATCTGTACCATATGTTGGGTCGATCTTCTTAAAATCCAGGGTGCTGGGGTTATCCTTTTGTACTTGGTGAAACGGACCAAGAACCAGACCTTTGACCTTTATCTGGGCCAGCCGTTCCAACTTTGCTTCAAGACCTGACAGAGGAAAAAGATTACATGTCAAACACAAACACACAAAAAGTGAATTTCACAGGACAAGACGAGTCGGGACGGTGCAAAAAGCAGCGGATATCTGCGAAGGGGGTTAACGGGAGAGCCGCTTCGGGGGGTGGGGGCGTGGACCACCGTGTGAAATAACAGACGAGTGTTGACCTAAGACAGGAGGGTGTGAACAACCACCTCTGCCAGCCATGTGAAGTCTGAGCACAAGGGGGATCTCTATGCCAGAACAATAAAGTCACATGCGCTCTTTGGAATCCGTCCCAAAGCCGGCTGGAAACCCGAGAGCTGCCCCCTAATTTGCAGCAAGCACAGGACATTCTGTCCGTTTGACCCGTCTCCAAAAAAACAAACTGGAGCAGCTAGAAACTAAATCTAAAAATCCTTTTATCTACAAAAAAAAGCGCTTCACTGAAAGGAGGCGCTCGGTATGACCTCAAATCTGAAGAAGAGATATGAAAGCAGTGACTGAAGTCGTGTTTTACGGCTCTTTGGCCTTTAGTCACACGGTGCCGGCCAAGTCAGCAGTTTCTTATCCTGCTAGCAGGGACTTTATCACAAGACTGGCCGTGTGAATCAGCCGAGACATCCAAGGCAACAGAACATTAAACAGGCAGCAAAGTGACGGATAAAGCCGTTCCTAAAGCCACGTTACCTTCCATCCCGTCGCAGAAGGCGTCCAGGTCGGACACCTGGTACAGGGGGCCATTGTTCCACCAGTTCATCTCTGGGATGGGTTTGCAGCGAGGGGCCTGGACGATGATGACGATGGCCCCGGCCAGCATGCCGACCCAGCCCAACCAGAACAGGACCAGCAGCATCCAGCGGGTTCGCACCCACCTGCAGGCGAACGCAGCAGAAGACACGCGGTTAGGGGGGAAACGCCTAAACAACCCGCGGCTAGAGATGGGTAACGGTGAAGTCGGCCCTCACCCCGGGGTGCCGGCCACCTTCATCAGCTCCTCCTTGGACAGGCCGGTGAACGTGACGTCGTCGTCGGGGACCTTCAGCTTCACGCTGCCGTTCTTCTCCCCGGCGGGAGCGGGGCCGTCTCCGGTCATAGGCTGCTTCTCCAGGTCCACCTCGTTCAGCTTCACCTCCTCCATGTCGAGCTCCGTGTCCTTGCTCATGGTCGAGTCTGATGTGGGGAAAGGATTTGTTGAGTTTATTTGTGGTCTCCGTCCACGGCGGTCAAAAAAGGTGCAACTGAACATTTGCAGGAAAAAGAAAAAGAAGTTCCCCTCCCACTTGATTCCAGCTCCATCTGGTTTGTGTTTCATATTAAAAGCAAACCGCAGACTAACCCAGACTGTACTTCAGTAACTACTAGCTCAGTTCATCAACGCAATAAAGGCTTTTAAATTGACTAATTAATTATTTATAAACATTTATACGTCTAAAATGAAATCGGGAAAAAAAGTTAGTTATCTTTATGCATCCATTGTTAATAGTGCAATACATTTGAAATGCATCTTAAGAAGGGGTTCATTTCCTAATTCCTGTCACTCTTCATTAGTTTCATGGTTCCTGGGCAGCAGAGCGCCATGAAATAAATGGAATAGTTCTGGCTGGTTGGAACCAGCTGTACTCACCAGGAAGAGTGGAAGGAGTGAGCTAACAGACTCTGGTGTACAAAGCTCACTGATCAAATTATTTTACTATATAGCTATTAAAAGAAATAAAACTATTTATACAGCACCTAACACAAGATCTCAAAGGGCTTTACATAAAAGCTAAAGCTACAAAGACAACACATAGGACATAAATTAAGACGCAAGTAAAAATGTTAATAACTGAATAAGTAATTAGTTTGCATGGAGAATAGTTTTTGTAAAGACTTTCAATATACAGCGTGTTCCAATCCAAAATGTTTGATTTTGGTTTAATAATCGGGGCTACTTTCATATTGTACCAGAACTTTGGTTTAGATTTGTCTATTTGCCGAAACAAACATATTATTATACTATTATAGTAGTAGTAGTAGTTCCGTGTTCAACAGTTGTCTGATGAAATAGAGGAGCTATGTTACAGTCAGCCGAAACGACGGCAGCCTTCACAATAAAAGAAAAGCATTTTTACAATTAGAAATAGCTAGCACAAAAACAACATTGAACGTCAAAATGCGGTGCTGCCGTTTTCTGGTCAATAAACATTTAATTTATGCTACTTTTCATGAGCGATGTAGCATGAACGAACATAGAAAACCCGTTGTTGAACCGGAAGTAGTAGTAAAAACCGGCCGGCGTCCCGACAGGTTTGTTCAGTTTAACCGATTTAAAATTAAATACACAGATTAAGGAGATAAACCCACTTTCGGATTTATCTTTAATCAAATGGGTTAGAAATGCCGCCTTATACCAAAAACAAACTAGAATAACCGTCTAACATTTCCTTCTTCGGGGATGATGAAACCGACCTACGTCATGGCGAAGATCCACGTGCTATATTTTTCGTTTCCATTGGAAACTCCAATATTATATCTTAAATTTAGATGTCATTCTTGAAACGCGAACAGAAAAACACAGAATAAGTCCAGCGTTACCTGTTGAAAGCGGTAAAATGTCCGTGAAGCTTTATTGCTCCAGCTGTAATCGTGACTCCCCTAATCTGCTGAAGAAAGCCGGTAAGACTGTATTTACAACACTCTTAGCTCCGCCCATCGGAAACCAACCAATCAACCGGCAGGAGGGGTATTCGGGCTCATCCTTAGCCCCGCCCGCCGAGTAACTAACCAATCCCATCGCCCACACTTTCTCTCTTCACATATAGTTTATAAATGTTTCACGTTTAAAAAGAAAAATACTGATATATAAATATATTTTTCGTTCAGCAGCTTTGCAGGCAGATATAATCTGATGGTATTTAGTCTTAATTCCCCACACTGATGTTATCCTTTTTGAAAAAGTACACAGAGTACAGAATGTACTTTTTCAGGATGAGTATAACCCGACCTTTCTCACAACTCTGAAATGGAGAAATCGGTTAAATTAGGCAAACAGTGTTTATATAACTAGTGTAATCAGCCGTGATGATTACCGTAGCAGCTATTTCAGTTAACCAATCTTTAAACCTTTGATTGACCTCTCTGTTTCTCACAGGTGATTAAATCAGCATGTCTGTGCTGAAATGCTCCCTTCTTCTTTGATTAATAAGCTTCAGTCTAGGTGAAGAAGAATGCCCTCTCAGTTGTGGGGTTTTTCCTGCACAATCTAACATGGGAACAGCAAATAGAGTACATTTGTGAAAACAAAGTGCATCCTTTGATTTACAAATGTATTCACGCCCCTTAAACTTTCCACATTTTGTCATGTTACAACCGTCAAACCATAATCGTAGCTAGACCAACCCAAAGTGGTGCATGATAGTAGGTGGAAGAAAAACGTAACGTACCTTCCAGCTTATTTTGCTTGTTTTTTGTAAATAAATCCCTGAACATTGTGGCGTGTAGCTGTTGTCAGCCCCCTCCGTTTTGATACCCCTGAATAAGATCTAAAGCAACAAATTGTTCTGAAAGAATCCAACTGTATACAACTTATTCTTAATATGAAAACAGCAATCTCAGATGTTTTTTTAGAAGAAGAACGACAGCAGTCAGGTCAGCAGTTGTTTAAAGCAAGGTTCGATAATCAGACAATAAAACTCCCAACACCTCACACGCCACTCTTCTATCCATCACTGAAAATAATAAAGAGTATGGCAGACCTGGGAAGACATCACCGTCCATATAAGCTCACAGGCCGGGCAAGTTATTAAGCAGAGAGGTCCAGGCAACCCTGCAGGACCTGTGGACATCTGCAGCTATGATGGAGGTATCAGTTCATAGGATCTTCACTTACTTTTAAGATGTTAATTTGTGAAAGATTTAGAAATATATGGTTCACTTCTCTCTCTACTTTACAGTTATAAAGTACCTTTTGGGGACTTATCATACAATCCCAATAAGATACGCTGACATGTTTTGGTACAACTCAACAAAAATGTGGAAAAGCTACAGAGGAAGGGAACATTTTTGCACGCACTGATCGAAGAGTCTAAAATGTAAAGGGGAATTCTTTGTTTTTTCAGAGCCTGTAAGCCTATGTAACCCTGTTATGTTTTCTCTCTTTTTAGTTTATTTTCCTTGCCTCCTACAATGGACGGGATTTACACAGAGCCGTTTCTCGGTAAAGGTATAAAAACAGCTCTTTGCTCTCAAATCTCAGCTTTTTACCTTGCTGCTCCTTTGTTGTCACGCAAACCCTTTTATTTTGATTTGATCTGACGTTTGCCGATGACTGAAGCCATAATGAGACCGGTATTGCATTAGAGCCGATTTCTGTGATCTGATCTGAAAAACAACATCCCCCCCCCCCCCCGTTGCTGCCTCTGCTCTGACACATTTCCCAGCTGCTGCTGAACTTCACCGAGTTACAGTAATAGCAGAGTTCTCAGAAAAAGCTCCTAAAACACAATGTTTCGTGCTCACAGTCTGCCGGGGCTCCCGGTGTTATTTGTACCGTAATGTATGAGGTTGTTGACTGAATGCTTGGAGAGCTTGGTTACCTGCAACAATAACGCTAAAGGGGATCTTTTTTATTCAAAGATTGCTGAAATGATTAAAGTGTACCAATAACATTTCAGGATGTTTTTTGGAACTTTTTTTATTTTACCACCAGCTGGTTGTTGCCTCACGCTGCATATTTGATCCATCCCTAACCTCTCAGGTTATGTTTTTCTCACTCAGTCTCTCCACACTATAAAAATACAAGTCAACATCTTTGTGAACCTGCAGAAAACTGCAGGAACAAGCTCACCTACTCTCCTCTCACGCGACTGTACCTCTGCATGTAAGTGCTTGTTCTCTTTATGAGGTTCTGTACAACCACCTTTTGAAAAAAACAACTTCCCAATGATGTTACGCGGTGTTTGCTGCCGTACAGTCAGCGCCACCAGGTCCCTTGACCACCAGCAGCAGGGAAAGCAGGTGAAGTGTCTTGACCAAGGACGAAAAATCTGTGACAGAACAGGGGTTCAAACCGGCAAACTGGCAAACTCCCAGCTCCTGATCCACTGTCCCCCAGTGATGTGAGTTTGGAGAATCTGGTTTGACCCAGATTCTCCTCGTTCTGAGTACAAACGATCTATTTCTCTAGTATTCTAGGTTAATTAAATCAGAGTTGACACGTCTTAACCTCAGCTATAAAAATATAAAGTTTTACTCCAGCACTGCGTCCGACTGTCTATCTGGGTCTTGGCTAAAACTTGTGCATATCTATTTCGGTCGCTGTGACACAGCAACATTTAACGACCTAAGTTATTGGGTCAGACTTCAGAGAGAGTGTCTCAGCACGATCCTGTTGAGCTATAGGTAGGAGCTAACCCGCAGCAAATGTGACTAAATATATATATATATATATATACAGTATATATATATATATATATATATATATATATATATGAATAAAACATTTGCCAGGTGCGTGTCCTTAGACAGAGATGATAGCCATATGCATTGTCTCACGAGTTGAATTTTCTGTGATAGACCAACACAAAGTGGTGAACAATTAGGAAGTGGTACAAAAATTATACATGGTTATTAACAAAAATCGCAAAACGTTAGAATGCCCCCACATATAATCTATCACTTAGGTTCTGTTCAAACTGCACACAAATGTGGCCCCAATCTGGGTTTTTTTAGGGGGTCAGGTGGGTCGGGGGTCAGACTTTTTAGACCATGTGTGAACGCTCAGATCTGGCGTTCACACGTAAAGGGGACATATCATGCTTTTCCTTTTCACATTGAAATCATTCAGTTGTTGTTTGTATAAAGTGAAATTGCAAAGCTTTGGTCTGAATTCCTCGTTAATTTACCCCCCTCGTTCCCCCTTTTTACCCGTGTTCTGAGGGGTGTCTTAGAGCAACTCGCTTTGGTGCTGTCTCTTTAAATATAAAGGGGGCACTTCACACCCCTGTCTGCAGCTCTCCAGCAAATACTGTGATGTAATTGTTCAAAAACTGTAATAGAAAACAGAGAAAACTGAACTGCTTGAAAAATAAAACCCAAAAAGATTATAAAGCTATCTATGCAGCAACTGGAGAGACTACATACAACTTTTCTGCACTCCTAGAGACTCCAAGTACACAACAAAATGTATTTAAGAGCTAAACAAAAGTTGCTCTCACATGATATGCCCCCACTTTTAAATCAGATTTGAGCCAAATTGCCTTCAGACATCAGCATAATGGGTCTCAGTATAAATCCAGCTGTTTTGTGAAGACCTCAGAGGTTTGTTGCAGGGGCCCTCCAACTGGGATCCCCGGACCCCGGAGGTCCGTGAACCACGAGTTGCGGGTCCGTGAAACGCACATTGTCGGGTCTGAGGAGGCACTGCTGAGGATGTGTCGGGGTTGAACTAAGTAACACAATGGACAAATATTTAACTCCGTCCACTTCATCAAGTAAGGTAAACGCCAAATCAGCTAAAATTAGGAAGCATGACAACGGTTACATTTTTGGCTTTATCGAGAATGAGGATCTAATCTCCACCAAATCTCTAATATTAGGTGTATTTATGTATATGTATTTTTAAAACATACATAATTCCTAATGTATTTCACAGTACAAAAGGCTGTTTAAAAATACTATCAGCATGAGGAATCTAAAGGGGTCCATGGAAAAATTGACCACGAAAGGTTTGAGAACCCCTGTGTTAGAGAACATTAGAGAACAAACAGCTTCATGAAGAGCAAGACATACAGCAGACAGGTCAGGGAGAAAGCTGTGGATGAGATTTAAGCAGAGTTAGGTCAGAAAACAGTATCCTAAACTATGGAGATCTGAAAAGGGGCTGTTCAATCCATCATCTGAAAATGGTATGTATAGTATGGCACACCTACAAACCTACCCAGACATGACCACCCACCTAAAAACCAACAAGCCCACCAAGGAGAGCATTAATCAGAGAAGCAGCCAAGAGAATCATGGTAACTCTGGAGGAGCTGCAGAGATCCACAGCTCAGGTGGGAGAATCTGTTGACAGGACTACCGTTAGTTGTGTACACTACAAATCCGACCTGTATGCAAACATAGTAAGAAGAAAGCGACTGCTATAAAAAGCCAGAAGAAGCGCCACCCATTGTGGGCCACCAGACATGTAGGTGACACAGAAAACACAAGCAAAGTTGAACTTTTCGGTCTACATTCAATACACTTTGTGGTGAAAAACTGCTCATCACTACCACAGCTTTTAGACTTTTTAGACATGGTGGTGGTGGCGTAACACCCGGGGGAGGCTTTCTGCAGGCCCAGGGAAGCCAGTGAGAGTTAATAGTAGGAGGGACTGAGTCACTTACAAGAAATGCCTGGAGGAAACCCTGTTAGAGCAGAAGTCTCCATCCCAGCAGGACACTAACCTTAAACATACAACTGGAGTTACAGTGTAAAGGTTTAAATGAAACCATATTCATGTGTTTGAATGGATCCATCGCACTTTTCAGATTTTAAATTGTAAATAAGACGATTAAAACCATGTTTTTTCCTTCTTCTTTCACTTTCCAATCACATAAAATACCGATAAAACGCACTGAAATGTGTGGTGGTAACATGGTCGGATATGGAAAAGTTAAGGGGCATTAACACAAGGCCCTGGATAAATTGCCCAGGCAGATACTCAGATACTCGTGAACACCCTCTCCAGTCAGTCCCACCATCTGGTTCCCTTTTTATCTCTGCGTGATGATCACGTGTACAGAGAGTCAGGTTGTAACAGAGCTACTGATTGATGTGAACACACTGTGTGCCGGGGATCTGCAGGACGTGGGACAAGAGATAAAATCACTAAATGGGCTCCACGTTCTGCTCTCACTTTAGTCGTCGTCACAGGCACCGGGGTTGAAGATCAGGAAACTTGATAAAAAAATATTTAAAAAAAAAATGTGGGGTAGATAAAATTTGCCATGTCAGGGGAAACAAGACGGAGGGGAGGAGTCAGAGAAATAAGGGGAAAGGGCATACAGTGAGAGCTGAAGGAAGGAGCGAAGAGATGTAAACATGTTTATGAGCTGAGGAGGAAGCAAAAGTTAAAAAGGGAACACAATACTGAGCTATATATGTATATGTGTGTCTAGGTTTCCACTAAGGTTTGAGCCCTGATACCAAGAAATGGAGATAGGTTTATGCATGTATAGTTTTTTTTTTGTGTATGTAGATCATGCTGCTCCTTCAGCTATTGGCAAGAAAGGAGTTAAACATATTAGCTCAGCAGTTTTTGAGCTCAGGGGAACAAACAAGAGAAAATGAGGTTAAAACTCCAGGCAAGCAATTCCTGTTTTCTCCTGCTTTCAGGAAGAGGCCTCTCAGGACATTATACAACAGAGCTGGCTCCGTTTCCACTGCAGCTGTAGAAAAAAAAAAAAAAAACAAGCAAAAAAAAAAGACAAAGTGCAAATAAAGAGAGTAAGAAAAACCAAAAGAAAAGAGAGGAAATTAGTAGTGCTTCATTCAGTTAAATATGATTAAAGTTGATTTAAAAACACACAGGCAGAGATGCAGCCTCACAGTAAATCCAAGTCTGATCCCCCGAGAGAGCGAGAGTTTATTTTGTGAGACAGCATGACCTCGATGGAAAAAAAAAGGGGGGGGGGAGAGAAAAAAAAGAAGAGCACAGCAAAACAAACCCAGACCAGTTCAGACCAGTCTGTCTGAGGATGCATGCTTTCATCTCATTGTTTCAGGATCCCTGCCGTGTCCCCCCAGACACATCCAGATATGACTGAAACAATGAGCTGTGTTAAGTCTCAGCATAGGACAAATGCTCAGGAGTTTATTTTCTGAATGTCTCTGAATGTGCTTCGTTTTCCAACCAATTTAACTAAAACCCAGTCCTTCCACATTGCTGTATGTCTGTGATGTAAAATTATCGGGGAAAACAGGAACTAAAACTGGGTGTGAGGCATCTTTTGAAGCTCGTGCAGCGATCAAACATTTCGCCCTGGACTTTGAGTTAAGTCGTGCAATTCTTGATATATCACTGATATGATCTTGATCTGGTAGGTGTATATTAACCTGTAGAGTTATATATCTGATTTTCTCCCCCTTCTTGCGATATTGTTCCCGCTGCAATTCTTCTAGATAAAACATTCCCATCTGGTGACTTTTGTTTGCTTTTTAAAGCATGCGTCCTGATTTTCTCTCACAGCAAGCTTAGGCTGTGGAGGGAAGAAATCAGATCTAATCAGGTCACCACACCTGTACAGTGCCTATAAAGAAAATGGAAAGACATTTGTAAAGAAATATCAGAAGTAAGCCACAACACGTACAGCACATTGCATAAATATTCAGACCTCATGAAGTTGCAACCCCAAATATTCAATGTATTTATTTGGGATTTTATGTGAGTGGACAAAGAGCATAATTGTGAAGTGTAAATATACGAATATGTGCGTTACAATTTGTTTTTTTTAACAAATGAAAATGTAGGTCATATATATACATATATATATATATATATATATATATATATATATATATATATATATATATATATTTACATTATGTTTTGAACCCCCTTACTCATATTAAACCCCTAAATAAATTCCAGTGTAACTAATTGCCTTTAGAAGTTAACTAATTGGTAAATAAGCGTTCACCTGTGCTTTTCTGTCTCTCTCTCCCAGTGGGTCGAGGCAGATGACCGTTCACACTGAGCCTGGTTCTGCTGGAGGTTTTCCTTCCTGTTAAAGGGGAGTTTTCCTCTCCACTGTCGCTTCATCTATGCTCAGTATTGCTGCAAATCCATCAACAATGCAGACAACTGTCCCTGTGGCTCTGCACTCTTTCAGGAGAAGTGAATGCTGCTTGTCAAGACTTGATGCAATCTAATGGGTTTCCTTAGAGAGGAAACTTTTGGACCAATCTGTATAATCTGATCCAATCTATATAATCTGATCCAATCTGTATAATCTGATTGAATCTGACTTTGGAAAGTGCCTTGAGATGACATGTTTCATGAATTGGCGCTACATAAATAAAATTTAATTTAATTGAACCTGTTTGTTTTGTAATCTCGGTATAGGTCCAGCTGCTCCGTGAAGGCCTCAGAGGCCTCTGAGGGGGTGAATACAAATGTACGCTACTCTCTCTCTCTCTCTCTTTTTTAGATTTTTCACAGTAAAAAAACTTTTAACATTGCTTTTCAGTTTCCTCCTGCTTCACAATGATCCGTACTTTCTGCTGATCTATTACATAAAATCCCAATAAGATATTTTCGAGTTTGTTGTTGCGATGTGACAAAATGTAAGTTGGAAGTTCAAGTTGGACGAATACGTTCATAAGGCTCCTAACTGTAAATGGTTTATTCAGTATGCATGTGTTGAGCCTCCTTAAATCCTCCTCTTTGTGCAATTGCCCTGCAAACAAAGGCCCCATGTTACGTAAGAAGCCCCTCGCTGTGAACTGAATGAGAAACAGCATGGTGCAGTGATGAAGCACTTTCTCTTCACCCCCCCAGGCCCCTGACGTGCAGCAGAGTGGCGCAGCGGAAGCGTGCTTGGTGCGGTCCATAGACATTATATATATATATATATATATATATATATATATATATATATATATATATATATATATATATATATATATATATATATATATATATATATATATATATATATATATATACACGTCTGTGGGCGCGGTCGAAGAATCGGCCGGGAATATGTTGAACAGAGTTTAACATTAGGGCCAATGGCGTTTATGCAATGTTGAAAATGTTGAAATGAATAACCAATAACGTTTGAAGAATGTTAAAAAATTTAGGCCCTGTGTCTCCTGTGTCTTTCACCTTTTCTCTCTTTCTTTTTTTTCTTCTCATTTCTCTCTCCTCTTCTACTTTTTCAATGTAGTGTCCACATAACATGAATTATTCCCTACATAATAAAACTATTTACATATATAAATAAGCAGAGCACTATGGCGAAAGCGATAATGCTCCACTTGTGAGGATAAAATCTGTTGGGCTCTTTCTGGCATTAAGACAACAATTCTTATTGCCACATTACCAGACAGGACACACAAAAAAAATGTCGAAATCACCAACCAATCGCATTATACAATACTGAAAATTTTTAAATCACCACCCAATCGCATTATACAATACTGAAAATGTTTAAACCGCCAACCAATCGCGTTTTCAGGAATGTTGAACATTTTAACCAATGGCGTTTAAGCTTACAGGAAGCCGCTGCCGGGACATCGACAGCAAAGTTCCCTTTTAGTTACGTATTGAGTCGCCGTTGAGAAGAGAAGTCGGTCTTTTTAGCGATATGGTAAGTATCTGCACTTATATTACAATGCTGTGTGATATTACCATCATTATAATATAATGTTTTAACTGTTGAACCTGTTATACCACTGTAGCACAGCCGGTGCTAAGCTAAGCTAGTTAGCTAGTTAGCTTAACTTAGTCAGCGTGAGTTAGCCCTGGAATCGTGGTCATAGCGTTTTTATTCATCCATCGAGTATTACAAAATTAGACTTTATAGCTGGGCAACGTGCGTATGGAAGTACGTTTTATGTAACAAAACAAAAAAAACATATTTTAAACGTTTCCTGGCCAAGAGAGCAGCCGAGAAGTTAAAAGTCTGCTGTTCTGGGACGACTACAGGGAGCTGATTATGATAAAACATAATTTTCTCTGATTACAGAGACCAGAAAATGCTAAACCAGCTCAGATGTGATATGATGTTGTGAGTGGCAAGGTCGCCACGGAAACCGGCACAGGAAATATGGAAATTCAGCTAATTTTGATGACATGCTTTCGATAGAGCAATTTATGTTGGTTTTATTATTACGAAGAGTGACAGAGGAGACAAAATAACAGTAAATTATAAACTTGAAACATAAAACCTTGAAATTTACGCCTACCCTAATTCACCACGTAAAATAAGTAAAATGTGTTCAGTGAAGCTGTTTGGTTTGGTTATATACAAAACTTAATATAGCTATTATTCAAGGGTGGACATTATTCTGACACCACAGACCCACAAGCAGCAACCACCACTGAACTTGTCCATGGTATTACTTTAGTTGTTAATACTCATAAATATACAATGAATTGTTTTTGTTTAGTGATTGACTTCTTTTACATTTCTTTGATTATGGTTTTTCAGTTTACCGAGACAAGATTCGGCATAGGTGGAACCAGGATTGGCGTGTTGCTGCCCTCAGCACTACCAGGCCAGAGAAAAAATATGTCTGTGATCTCGCTGAAAACTCTTATGCTGCATCACAATAAAACCGGCTTTTAGTGGAAAAAAGTCCATTTTGTTACTGCATGTTTTTTATTTTTATCTCAGAAGTAAACACATTTGTGTCTACTGGACACAAAGCATACAAGATAACAGGACAAGGGGAGGATTTGTGCATTAAGTAAAAACAGCTGTAAACTTGAGCACATTATAGATAAGAATATGAAGATGCTGCTTGAACATAGGACAAAAACATTTTTAATTGAAGGATTCAACTATCTCTTTGTGTTCTATATGAAATCAGGTTTTACAGTTGACACTCAGCTGAGCCATTTTATTAATGTGTGCTGTACAGCTTATTTGGCTTTACATATTCCAGTCTGTATTGTTCTTTATGTATTTTGTTTGACATGAATCCAGACTCAGAGGAGACTGCTCGCTTGGTTGAAGAGCATGATGCGGTGGTCGGTGAGGAAGATGAGGGCTTCTCTGAGCTCACACCTCCTCCACGGTGGCTCCCAGTCCCTCCTACAGACCCGCTCCCTGCACTGCGGCTCCAAGCATCTCCTCCATGCTGCCCTCCAGCATATCTGAGGCTGGAGTTACCTCAGAGGAAACTATGGTCAGTAACAGCTATTTGCTACTGTTGTGTAAACCCTGCATTTTCACATATTTTATTAAATCTAAAGCATCAGTTCGGTTCTTTTCAAGGTTTTTAAATAGTAATTTTCTTTTTTGTGCTTAATAATATTCACAGGCCGTTGATGACCAGAACGTGCCAGGATACCAGCGCGTGGACAGGCTTGCCGAGGACTTGGTTGGGCTTCGGGAGCAGACCTCCCTGTGTCTCACCAACCTACAGGCAGACCACATCACAGAGCTTTGGCAGAGGCTGGATGACGGGGACAAACAGCGGGTTGTTAATGCAGCACGCCACCAGGAGAGACTTCTAACCGGACGCTTTCGTACACCAAAGAAGCCCTCAAAACACAGGAGCACAACCCGCTGCGTGCGAGGTGCCAGCAGCGCTCCTGCACAGTGGCCTGACTGCTGTATGTTGGTGGAGGCCATTTTTATTAGACTTTGTGGTCTGCACCCAGCCCTGAAAAGGAAAGGCAAGGGGACAGAAGCCCGGTGGTCCCTAATTTTGAGGGAGTATCGCAACATCAGGCAGCTGGTTGTTGGTAATGCTAGAGTGATGCAGCGTACAGAGATACAGCTGGCGAAGTTTTTATTATTTATTAGTATATCGCTTTATAGTATTTAATTTTAAAGAATTTACATACTACATTTTACAAAGGTAAAATATGGTGAGTATCTCAGTGAGTAATAGATTGCTCACAAGGTGCTATATCCATTTTTCATTAAATTATACAAGGAGCACAATATATTTATACTGCTAATATGATTAAAATAACAAGAAAAAAAAAAGGTTAGGAATTAGAGGATCAATGGAAATACGGAAATATTTACAGAGGCTGGAAGTGAGTTGAAGTCTTGATCAACCAAGCGAGCAGTCTCCTCTGCGTCTGGGTTCACGGCAAACACAAAATACATAAAGATTGTTCAACCTTTTTTGTGGAATCCATCTTAAGAATGGTGCCATACGGCGACATAATGTGGGCCTTGATGTCATCAGGCCTTGTCAAAATGTCCTGGCTGTAGTCAGACAGGCTCACACTGCAAAAACGGAACTAGAAATAAGTAAAATGTGCTTAAAATGAGTGTATTTGTCCTTGATTTGAGCTGGTAAATAAGATGATTTGCCAATGGAATAAAATTTTTGCACTTAAAATAGGAACAACTCATCTCCATCATCTTATTTCAAGTGCAGGATGTCTAATTATTTTATTTTAGGGGTCAATATACTCATTCCATTGGCAGATAATCATATATACCTACTCAAATCAAAGATAAATACACTAACTTCAAGAACATTTTACTTATTTTTAGATCCGTTTTTGCAGTGAAGGGAACGTCACAGGCAGCAGACCCTGGCGCTGGAGGAAGCCCACACACTCAGTGGTGTACCGTGACACACGTTGCAGCCACTCCTCTATGTGCTTCTCCCTCAGCTGCTTTAATACTCGTGTGGGGCTGTCGCCCAGGCCCCTCTCCCGCAGAAGCCGAATCACCCGCACGTCACGGGCATACCTTGGTCACAGATAAAGAAATCAGCAAGAATGTACAGTGTTCGTTTGGAGATGGAAAAAAGATGTCATGATGACCCGTAATTCTGACCTGTGAGCCAAGTCCAGCTGTTGGAGGACAGCTTGGCTCCAGGACACCAGGTACAAATCAGAGTCTCAGTGACCATGATGTAAATGCGGTCAACGTCCAGGACCCGCCGTGCCCTTTTGTGAAGCCCTGCCCCAGTGAGCTGATGCCCACCGCACGCAGGATTGTAGCAGACTACCTTCACCTTCCACAACTTGTACGGCATCCACACGAGCAGTGGATGGGCAAAGAAGTGGTCAGGTGAAGGTCCCTGGACGTAGAGGGGACTCGGCTGCGGTGGGTAATACCACAGCTTCAGGTTGTCCTGCAGCTGTGGTTTGTCCTTTGCCCCCATCCTAAACAACACCTGTGCAATCCACCGATGGTCTTCAAGTGGGAAGCCCTCTGCCCACAAACGGGGCAGCTGAGGAGTCGCAGCAAAAAAAGAAAGAAAAGAAACAATGTATAATTATGCTTTGCTATCAGAAAAAAACAGTATATCAGTGCAAGATAACTTACAGATACAGGAGCAACCACTGGTATCTCGGCTATGAGGGCTGGTTCCTCGGTTTGGAAGTCTACAGCCTTTTCAAAGTTTCATTATCAGATACTCACATTTGTAAAAGAACACTTTATTGTGGCACACAGAGTGAAGTGTAGAACTACAGAAGCTCTAGATGAAAAGGTGACTGCTGAATGCGGAACCAGACATCTCCGTGCCTTGTGTGACTTGTTTCTGTAAAATAAAGTCTTAAGTAACATTTATAAACAACCCACTTTTCTACAGTAGAATTTTAATTGCAATTTACCTGAGTCACTTTTCTGGCCATGGCTAGATTTGGCTTTGCGGCTGCAACATGTGTACCACCGAATCTTGGCTTGGTAAACTGAAAAACCGTAATCAAAGAAATGTGTAACAACAAGCTGTTCACTAAAAAAATAATCCCATCGTATATTTATGAGTATTAACAACTAAACTAGTACCATGGACAAGTTCAGATTTTCAAATTTTCAGTATTGCATGACGCGATTGGTTGGTGATTTCGACATTTTTCCCCATTTCTAACATTCCACAAACGTTACTGCTTAGCGATTTAAACATTTTCAACATTGCATAAACGCCATTGGCCCAACATTTTCCCGGCCCATTCTTCGACCGCGCCCTCATAACCCAGAGGTCGATGGATCGAAACCATCCTCTGCTATGTTCTGACTATCTGTCATGTAGAGGGTCTGAATATGGCACCGTTGACCCATTCGCTTTCACTTCTGCATCTCAGGATTCTGTAACGACATACTCAGGACACTTCAGATTAAACATTTACCACAAGCAATTAGAGCAGCAGCAGCATTGATGAACACTGATCTTTGACCTTTGGTTGTTGGACATAAATTCTCATGAAAAAGCTTTGATAATGAGTAGATTTAACCTATTTTACTGAGTTAAATGTACTTAAAAGGACCGCTACTGTAGACGTCAGTTCTGCTGGTTGCATCATATGGACACACTGGGAATACTGATAATAGGTTATGCGTTACACAACATGCACTGGTGGAGCTTCCGCTCCCTTGAAGTTATATCTGTTCTTCATCTCTTTGTTCTATTGTGTCAAACCAGGAATTCTCAAGAGGTCTGTCTGGGTTTCTTGTTTCAGCATCCTGTTTAATGCATAGCAGTTGTTTATTTTGAGGATTAGAAACACAGATTTGCTGAAGTCAAGTGAGGAAAAATAAATAAGAGATGTGGAAATAAGACTAAATACAACTTGCATTTCTTTCCATCCTTTATTCCCCATTTACCACCCCTTTTAAATTAGCTGTTTGTATATAGCGCTCCCTAGAGGATCTTAAGCCTCATTACTACCTGAAGTGGTTTGAAGGGCAGCCAATATAAACTGTATAAAGGACTACATTCTTTTTAGTTTTAACATACCTAAGTTTGCATTTTTAAACATTCAATCAATATCTATAGGCACATACTCCTTTACTTTCTTGAATTTTACATTTTAAATGAATCTGATAATGCCAAAATACCTCGCCAAGATATCAGCATATTAACAATTTATATTTATTATTTATCAAAGCAGAAGTTGAAGTCGAGGCTCATTTGTCATGCTAGAGTGTATATATAAAAAGGTTTAGCTTGAAAAGGGGGATTTTAATTTCTATCCATCACCATTGCTAGTATTCAAACAACTAACATAAAAAAACTCAAAACAACTGGGTTTACGTCCACCCTTGAATAATAGCTATATGAAGTTTTGTATATTACCAAACCAAACAGCTTCACTGAACACATTTTACTTATATACATATTTGTTGCATATTTTACGTGGTGAATTAGGGTAGGCGTAAATTTCATAGTTTTATGTTTCAAGTTTATAATTTACTATTATTTTGTCTCCTCTGTCGCCCTTGTTAGTGATAAAACCAACATAAATTGCTCTATTGAAAGCACGTCATCAAAATTAGGGGAATTTCGGGTTTCCGTGACGACCCTGCCACTCACAACATGGCGTCCTCGCAGACGGGTGGTTGCTCCAGCAACAAAGCCGAAGCGGCGTCAACCGTTCTCTACGTGCGCACGCACTGACGTACGTCACCAACCAGGAAACCGAGCGAAGAATCACAACAGAGAGGAGCACCGCGGCTTCTTTTGCCGTCCGTCCTGCGTCGTGTTGCTGTTTTCTTTCATCTCGGGACATGTCACGGAAACCCAAAGAGGAATACCACCGGTTCTTCTCCGTTACCGACCCACGGAGCCACGAGAAGGGCCACACAGAGTACAAAGTGACAGCCAGGGTTGGTTACAACTCCTCGTTACTGTTTGGTGTTGTTAAAAGTGCTGTTGCTATACTGAATAAATGTCCAACTCTTTAAGGATTACTTCTTTTTTTTCTTTTTTACAGCTAAAATCTATTTGTTTCTGCTGCACAGGAACAAAAACAAGTGCGCTGGAACTGTGTAAAACAGAATAAAATGTCCTTTAATTTAACGATACAGTGCATAACAAGGTTGGAGAAATTAGAAACTTAAACAGAAATGCACAATGGGCGTTTTGTCTTAAGGTTGTGCTGGAGTGAAACAAAGGCCGGACTTGTGATGCTGTTCATGTGCTCCAGCCGCCTTATGACCACTTGAACGCCCCTTCAAAAAGGATTTATCAAGCTTTCATCAACGCCCACAAACCTTAGAGAGACACCTCTCTGCAGACGCAACGCTATCCTCAAAACCTGGCTGTCTGAGTGAAACCAATCTAATTTTTTATTTCCCTCTGTTGGCTTGCAGTTCGTGTCCAAGCGGCATCCGGACGACGTGAAGGAGGTGGTGGCATGGAAGAGGTTCTCGGAGCTGAAGAAGCTCCACGGAGAGCTGGCCTACACTCACAGGAACCTGTTCAGGAGGCAGGAGGAGTTCCCGGCTTTTCCACGCGCACAAGTTTTTGGTGTGTTGCGCAGGAGTCCGAGTCGGGCTTTTTGTTTTACTAGTATAATAACAGAGGAATGGTACCACAGGTTAGAAAGGCTTGCAAAGTTAGGCTTACGTGTGTTGCGCACGCACACTTCTGATGGCTTTGTAGTTATCTCTGGTGAATATTCGCTCGTCAGGCTCATCGTTTGCACCATTTTCTTAACGTTGACCTTATGATTTTTATTTAAAGGTCATTTTCCAGGGTAGATTGATTATACGACACACAAACTCGAGTGACTTTTGTGAAACAAGATTTTTCTCTCCTCCAATCAGGCTCAACATCTTATCTCCATATGGTCAAATATTTCTATCTATATCTATCAGAAGTCACACTGCACACCAAGCATTTTTGTTTTATTTTATAGGACATTTTAAAAAACATTTTTTTATGTCTGTTGTGATTGCCGGGCCTTTGTGTTTCTCTGTTTGTTTTATTCAAACCATATTTGGCGCCATCATCCGCTTCATCGCCGTGTTGGGTGTCTTTTCTTTTAGGCAGGTTTGATGAAGCTGTGATCGAGGAGAGGAGGAAGGCAGCAGAGAGCATGCTGTTGTTCACTACCGGCATACCCGCGCTCTACAACAGCCCCCAGCTCAAGGAGTTCTTCAGGGTGAGGAAATGGACGCTGATAAAAACCTCCGTTTGTCATCCGCCTACTCCAAAAACCTCCCTTCCTTATTCGTTTGGCCTCTGCCCCTCTTGCTTCTTTTCTCGTTTTAGGGTGGCGAAGTCACAAGACCTCTGGATCCCTCCCCTGCGTCCTCAGCCGGGCCTCTCCCTCCCCCGCTCATCCCCCTGCCGAAGAGGAGGGCCTCTGACTGTGAACCCGCCGAGGAGGAGGAAGGGAGGGAGGCTCCCACCTTACCGCAGGACCTGGGCACCAACATTAGCCTGGAGGTCGGGGAACCGGAGGTGGCGGCCGAGGCCTACAGCGAGTTCGGAGGGTCTCCGGCAGAAGAAGAACAGGAGGACCTTAGCGACGCAGAACAGGACGACCGAGGCACGAGTCTTTGGATTTGCAACGTGTTCTGATTTCTCTCCCTTTTTTTTTTTATCTCTCTTACCCTTTGTCCATGTTTCCACCTCCAGTGTCCTCTCCTGAGCTGTCTCTAACAGGACAGCAGCAGTCGGAGGAGACTCAGGAGGACTTCGATTCACTGTTTGACTCGGCGGCGGAGGAGCTGGTCCCGTCTCCTAAGGAGGAAGGACCCCCTCCACTGTCTGAAAACGACCTGGCTGTCTTCGATCCCTGCTACAAACAAGGTGGATTTTACCGTCTTACTGTGGCCGGCCTTTGCTGTGTCTGGGATTATTGTCCTTCTCGGAACTTTACTTCTGTTTGTTTTTACGTAATATCTGCTTTTTATTTGAGTCCTGGGATCAGGCTTGTGATGCTCTGGCGCTACCAAAAATGAGCTCCCCAAGCAGCTGCAGCCAACCATTCATGACCTCCATGCCAGTGATCGGTCCTTTTGGCTGTGCTGGGAAAAAGCCACGCACCTCTGTTACCCATATGCAGGTTCCTGGAAGTCCGCTGTTCGCATCGCCGACCGTCAATCCGCCCCTGATCACGCCTTTGGGATAACATGTACATCTCTCCCTTCATTTGCCTTTTTGGCGTTGGGTGTGAACGGACCTTTATTGTCTCCAGCTTGGACTTCACCACCATAGATGGAACCGCTCTAGAGCAGGTTAAAGAGTCCAAGTACCTGGGAGCCTGGTTAGGGAGTTGATTGTCTTTCCGTCACCACATTACCATAATCCAGACGAAGTTCAAAGCAAAGCTTGGCTTTCTGTGCAGAAACCGCTCTTCTTTTACATTTTCAGCTAAAAGAGTCTTTGTTAATGTTTGTATTCTTCCCTAGTTTGATTGTGGGGACATAATCTATCGCCACGCCTGTATAAGGAAAGCTTCAAAAACTAGATACAAGCTATCATCCCGCCACTCGACTTATTACCAATGCCGCTAATAAAACACCCGACTGTCTGTTGTCCTCTCAGGTTAATCAGCCTTCATTGCAATTGAAACACCCGCTGCCTTCTGTTCGTTTATAAAACCCCACTAAGTCTTTCCCCTCCTTATTTAAATCAGCGATGACAGGATAAAAAATTCGCTCCTTTGGTCGAACTTTGATCAAATCACGGTACTTTTCGAAACTATTTCATTTCCTGTTTTTAAACGCAGACTAAATGACCTTTTTAAGGAGTCATGTAGTTTTTCTGAATGAAATTATTTGCTTGTATGTATGTAAACGTTTGTTGTCCTCTCCCCATGTTCCCCCTTTAAGTGTTTTAGCACTTTCAGGCTAACCTTGTGAAATAAGAGATTGTTCTTAATGTTTTGCCTGATAAATGAAGGTTTATAAATGTATATATTTTTTTGCTTACAAGCAGTCAGACGTTCCGTTTTAATGTTTTGAAGTGGTCTCATTCAATAATTTGCCAGACTTTCTGCCTTTCTTTGCACTTTGGCATTACCTGACTGTTTTCAGAGGAATAGGGATTCAAAGAAATCAGAGATGGTTTAAGACCCTTAGACAGGACTGCATACGATAATACAATGTTTTGACAACCATCACATCGGAGGTTGGACTCGTATTTCAGGAACTATAGTTTGATCATTTTCAGACCTGCTTTCTCTCAAACCTGAAATAATAATAATAATAAAAATAAATCTGTTTGTTTTTCTGGTTGTGTTACAGAAACATCGGACTCCTCCGGCGACCACTCTGAGCTGTTCTCGCTGCCACCGGCCAGTCTGATTGGAGGAGACGTGGGCTACCTGAACCAAGCCGCCGAGGAGCTGACCGCTGCCATGGAGAGGGAGAAGGAGGGCGAGCTCAGCTCTGCCATCCGTGGATACAGGACGGCGGTGGACATACTCATCACTGGAGTGCAGGGTAACACAACACGGTTCCTTGTTTTTAAAACCTAAGTTCTACCTTCACCATACTATGTTTCATCAAGAAATTAGACCAGCTGTAAGAACTGCAAATGATACTACATGGGGAAAAAGAAAAAGCATCTAAAGCCAAGCTCTGGCGTCTCATTTATAAAGCTTGCGTACGCACAAAATGGGATCTGAGACCTGCGCTCGTCACTTTCCACGTAAAAGTTGGGATCTATAAAAAAAAAGAAAAAACTTGAGGGGAGCATGTACGGTCCTCACAGCAGCTCTGACCCAGGCGTACGCTCATTTTGGAGACGAGGGAAACTGGCGACGCCGATGGTGAAGTGGTGACCTGCAGCCAAACTGCATCATGATTCCTCTCAGACGTTCAATTTCACTCCATATCAGACTTTAGTCATAGATCGACTTCATCATAAGCGTTCAATGCTTGCGCTGGTGACACATAACCAGGACCTTTCAAATAAATAAAAAATGCCCACAACCCAATTTAACTCTTAAATAAAAGTCAGCCCAACATTTCATCTGGGTTTTCTACATCACCTTCCTCTCCCCGCTGATCACCAGGGCGGCCTGTACCACAGATTAACAGATTATTGTGACAAGGTGTGAGGCGATCACTTTAATTGCTGTAAACGGTCAAATCCTCTGGATTGTGGATGCTGTGCCACTGCTGAAGGATCTTTATAAATGGCAGAATTAGGAGGAAAGGCGGTTTCAGGGATCAAAGATTACCTGACCAAGGATGATGATGACTGGCCAGTATGTTGCTTTAGACTATGAGCATTACATTTTGATATAACCTACAGGCAGTGGCTACACCTCCCTGCAGGTGCTGAGTGCAGAGGAGGTGCGCGTACCACTCACGCATGCTAAGATGCTTTTTGCAGGGAGGGTCTTTATCATCTGGGGGGAAACCTCTCATTCCTCCTGCTCTCCATCCCTCCTCCGACTGTCGATCTGAACGCTCAGCCTCAGAGGAGTTTCAACACGGTGCAAGAGCTGTCATCCGGCGTTTAAAACAGCGAAAAAGTTAACTTTTTAACAAGTTTAATGTGAACAACATCTGTGCTTTTACCTCTGATTCACACATTTAATAAACTCCTCCATGTGATTTTTTTTTCTCACAGTTTCTTTGTTGTTTTTTTGAAACAAACCAAAGAAAACCCCAAAAACGATCAGCTGACCAATTTTTAATCCACATTAACGTTCATGAGGCGCTTTGCATCGACCACTTATGGTTGAATCTGGGCGTGTAGATGGCAGAACCAGGTACGCTGTGATCTATGAAGGAAAATCGCTGCGCCTTTATTCAGCTGCTGCCACAAGAAGTCATCAAAATACAGACCTGGCAGAGTTTTTGACCCGGATGCCCTTCATGACACACCTGGGATTTGAACCCAGGTCCTGTATCAAAGATGCAGCGTTAGCCCACTACACTACCAAATATATCTGACGTTCTATACCCCCGGTTTCTTGCTAGCGGCCTTCAGGTCATCTGCACCACTTGGTCTGGTGTCTCATCCTTCGACAACACCGTGACAACAGATGGGCCAGTTTATGGGTCTGTGGCATCTTCACAAAGCATCAAGCGCTCTGGTAGACGGCGGTGCTCACCACCGCAGAAAACACCATGGCACTCTAACCATCAGACTGTGGAAACTTCCCCTCTGGACTTCAGGCAGCGTGGATTCTGTGCCTCTTCACCCTTCCTCCAGACTCTGAATGAAACGCTTTCCCTGAATATCTGAACGGGTTTAGTGTTACAAATGTCTGGGGGCTGCCAGCATGTGCACCACGGAGGGGGAGATGTAGCTGCATAACATCGTGATGCTGTGGCCACTTCTATCACAGGAGGAGACCAGTGTCCCCGGTGAGCTACGAGGGAATATATTAAAACGTAATGCTTACCTTGGATGCGTGAAGTGCTTTATCAGCCTTTCTTGTTCATGTTGTATTGACCTACGCTCTGGCTGGACCCTGTCCTTTCCCTACGAATGCAGCACAGACACCCTGAGGGGGGTCGGTTTACCCGCCGCTATGAGCTGGATGCCAAAATGCCTGACAGAGAACTACAAATTTAGTAAACAAGTCCTAAAATAAAAGGTGTTTTGTTATGGTAAAACCAAAGAATAAGTAATCATAAGCATGTTGGGTACAGATTAAACAAGAAACGTGTTGCAACGCTGCAGACATGCTGTGTGGCGCCCCTCCCCCTCCACTGAAATCCCGTCACTGAGTCATCAGCTGACATGTGGTAGCGTGGCCGAGCGGTCTAAGGCGCTGGATTAAGGCTCCAGTCTCTTCGGGGGCGTGGGTTCGAATCCCACCGCTGCCAAATGAATGTTTTTTCCCTTTCTAGCTGAAATGTGACCTTGAAAAACAAGCAAACACTGAAGCCTGAGGCCTGTTTCACAAAACCAAGACAGAGGATTTTCCTGATATTCTGCCTGATCAGCTTAAAGGCTGCAGCAGCTCATCAGTCACCATGGCAGAGGTAATTTATTTATTCTGCGCACCGAGTCTGGTCCAGACCGGACTAACAGGCTGGTTTATTTAATCCTGGTGCCGTCGCTGATCAGAAACCGATGAGTTTTGTCAGTGATTCAGTTTCTTCGTCTGAGTGTTTGGGTTTTTTCATCGCCCTGCATCAAAATACCACTGATAACCCGTACTACGATTATTTTAAAATGACGATGGCAGCCTATATCATTGTTAACTTTATTATCCATGTGGTCGTTGCTACTGTTCAACTGGGTTTCTGAAGCCTGAGTTTGACAGAAAGGCTTTTAATAAACTATTGTAAGTAATTAGGGAATCAGACAAAGGGCTGATAAAGAAGGAAAAGGTGTTGTCAATAAAGTCCATGCTACACCATTTTCCACGAAATTCTGTGACTCTAGAGGGCGCTGTTTTGCTAACTGCTCCAGAAAAAACATATTTTCTCTCAAGCTCACAAAATAAGCAATCTAACAGCCCCAAAAGAGGAAAAAATATACAAACCATAAGGCTCAGTTACCTAACAAATGTTAAGGGAAAGATTGTTATGTTATTTGATATTTTTTAATCATGAATACATAATTTCATTGCATGTCAGATATCTACATTAACTTCTTTCAATTTGTTTTAGCGTCTATGATTAATATTTTGAATTCAAACAATGTTTGTGTTAATCATTAATGGCACTATTCAAATTTTAAATGAGCTGAACAATGTTTTGCAAAGGCCATCTTCTGAAAAAGTTTCATCCCTCACACTGCTTTCCTTTCAGGAATTATGGAAGAGTCAGCGAAACAACGCCACTAGACTTAAAGAATAGAGCAGAGAAAATGGTTTAACACTTTTTTTTTTTTTTTGCAATAGAAGAAATGCTTTTTCCTTTGTAATAGCGGCAGTGTTTCCTTTCTGGAGTATGATGTGCTTCAGTTCCTCATAACTTATCCATTGTAGCATCGGTGAATCTGTGATCGGCCTCATGGACTCCTGGACAAAAGCCGAGGCGGGCATTTACCTGAATTACTTAAACCTGGCTTGGCAGAGTCGCACCTCCCGAGTCTGGATTCATGATACGGACAAAGCCGGGATGCTCTGATCACGCCATGTCAGGCTTTGTCTGTTTTCCTGGATTTCTAAATTCTGCTTTTGTGAAATGGCCCTCGGGACAGAAGAGGTAGAGTTTGATGAGACTTCATCTGTTTTCGTGTGTTGCAGGGGACCCGGATCCAGCTCGCAGGGAGTCTGTGATGAGAAGGACGGCCCAGTACCTGAAGCACGCCGAGATGCTGGTGGATCAGCACGCTTCGCCCAGTCACACTCACGCAGCTGCACACACGCAGGAGCCCTAGGTGCACGCTGACAGCACAGAGCCAGCTTAAAGGTGCTGCAGCTCGGAGGCAAAGCGGCTCAGGGTTCAGGGAGCACACAAAGTGTTCACTGGTAATAAAATAAAAATACTAAAACAGTTTCTGTCCCCAGTTACTAACCCTTTCTGGCTATTTAATACGCCAGTAATGAGGTACGCAACACACGGCACACTGGCTCTTTAGAGACGAATAGGACTAATGTGATTCACGGCTCTTGTGTCTTTTTCTCTGTCTCTTGCTTTTGTATGATTGACGTTTGTGATGAGGTAACATCTCTGTACGTCGGTGGTTTTGCATTTTGCACAATGTTTTGTTAATAAATCTGATTTTAATTTAAGTCAGTGAGGCGTTTCCTTTAATGTTCTGGAAAAACAAGTTGCTTGACGACTGGTTTGGATGAAACTTTGACTTTTGGCTTACGAACTAAACTAAAACAATTTACAGCTCTCTATGTTTCTAAGCAAATGCTTGTAGGAGCTTTGCAAAAATCTGCATAAAAAGCAAGGCTTTCATGAGTTTTAAATCTAAATAATATGTAACAAATTGCACGGCACCAGTGAGTATTTTACATACACTCATCAGGGGCATGAATGGAATAAAATATGAGCTTGTAATGATTAATTTAAACTATTTCTGATTATGCAACAAACAAACAAAAAACTCGATTTTTAAAACCAGGAAGTGGATGGTTGAGTTTGACTTGGTTTAATCCACAAGGGGTCAAAGTTATACAAACAGACTCAAGCATTTTTAAATACACACCCATTTATACCTGGTTAAATGTCCTTCAGACAGTAGTACCTGGACCACAAGCTTTTTGTAGCTACTAACAGCCTTCTTGCATAATTTTGGATGGATATTTCAGATAATTCATTACAGAAATTGTAAGAACCAGCTTTAAAGGAGTAAATGTGTAAAGATTTAACCACATCCAATTGCGGACCTCCCAGTTCCTTACCCTGGAGAAGCGGTCTTCTTTGTTGTCTTCTTTAGTAAGAAATTACTCCTAAAACAAAAACAATGCTTTTACATCCTTAATCTAACAAGCCAGCTTCACTACTGGACTCTCATACATGAACACGATGCAAGAAAGGGTAAAACCAGGAAGGGAGAGCCCCAATTATCATTTACATCAGCATTATGTAGAACCTAGAGCAGGGGTGTTCAAAGTTTTCAGTACATGGGCCAAAATTGTCCAGTCAAAGGAAGTCGAGGGCCAAAAAAGTAACACATTTTTTTAAACCAAAACAATTGTGTAATTTTTTCCCTGCTCTACAAAATATGATCATTTTAAATGAATAAATCAAACAAGTCAGATTTTTTTGTAGGAAATCAATGTGTAAATAATTGTAGATCCAAAATTAAAAAAGGGCTTTGCTCATTTGTCGTATTAAAAGATGGTCATCTAGTTTGCAAATTCTAATAATTTAATTTGACTCTTTAACAATAACAAACTCTTTGGTCTAGCAATATAAGAGCAGTATTTGGGTCAGTTGTTGTAACTGGCTGTAATTGGCTGTAATTAACCAATTTTAATAATTGAATTCAAAGCAGATTTTAATGTGCCAAAGTCTGCATTTGAGTAATTAAATGTCATTGGATAGACATGACTTTGAAATTAAAGAGCATGTCAAAAGTGTGTTTATTAAAAGATGAATACTTTATGTTGGACGGAACATTTTTAATTGTAGGATTTTAACTTTTCTGCAATAATTTTGGCCTAATTAAAGGCAAGGCAAATTTATTTGTATAGCACATTTCAGTACAGAGACAATGCAAAGTGCTTTACATGATTAAAAAAAACAGAATAAAAGCAAGTAAGAATAAAATGTAGAAACAAAATAGAACATGGAAAAATAGAAACTAAAAGCAAACATTTAAAACAGTTGGACTACAAACATAATTAAAAACTAAAATCTTCCATCTGCATCAGCCACCTCTATTGGTGGACCAAATCTTTCTTGAAATGCAGTTGGGGGGGGCACCCAAAATGAGTACAGGGGCCACAAATGGTCCCCGGGCCGCACTTTGGACATGCCTGACCTAGAGTGTACACAGCCCAGGAGTGTACCATCAACCCATTTAAATTAATCAGTCCATTTTGTCCAATCTAAGAATGTCAGTCTCTGAGTCCTCGGTGTCCGTGAGTTATCTGTTGTTTCCCAGCAGCTGCATTTCAGCAGCTCCAGCATCTTTAACAGCAAGATTTTCAAACCTGAGAACAATGCACCAGCACGGTAGTGGCAGTGTCATGCTCAGGGAATGTTTCACTGCAACCGATACTAGTATCTCCTTAAAGTCAGTGGAATATTTTAGGAGGAATACCTTCAAAGAAACTTGGACACAGTTAGGTGTACCGACAGCACGATGAGCCCAAAATCACTCATCAGAACTGGTTTTGGAGCGGCTAACGCAGACTAAGCCTCTAGAATAGACGTGATAAAGCCCCCTGCTAAGCTGTGTTAATAGTTTGCCACGTCTCTTTGAAATATGGGTCCTCTTCTGGGAAAATCAACCCATTTAAATGAACTTTACTGATCCTGACAAGAGGAGTAGATTTATTTGGGTCAATAAGGGATAGAGAAAATCGGTGATGAAGTCAAACTTTTGCTCACAGTTGATTTTACAAAAATTACTGTGTAATCATTCCACCCTGGAAATGAGTGGTTTAAATAAAATGTTTAAAAGCACACCTTTAAATCCCACTTATAATGAGTGAATTCAGTCACCTGACCAGAACTGTGTATTGTTTTTACTTTTGCATAAGTGATAGATTGACAAATGAGAAAGGGAAGCATAGTTGGTACATTTATTTTCTTTTAATATTGTTGCGTGTGCTTACCTTTAACGTCATTAAAAAAGCCAACAACATTTCAAACGTATTGAAGGAAAATATAAACAACAAAAAGTTGAATTATCCCTAAAAGCAACTGGGTGGAAGATGCATTTTTGACTGAAAAAGCAGAAACGTTTCTGGGTGTAAAATGAGAATCCCAGTTGTTCTTTCAGTCTTTCAGGCGCTGAGATCTAGAGCTCTTGCATTAATTTAATGTTTCACAAATATATTTCCTATGGAACATGCATATGAAAATGTGAAGTTTCACCTTCTACACTATGATATTAATGTAAACAAATCAACAAGAATCAAGAGAAACTGCTATAATTGTCGCTACCGAAAATCTGGTTAGGAAATTAAAATGTGAATATTGAGGCTCAGAACTGTTAAGCGAAACAAATTTCCAAACACGTCTTTATTTCAATGTTTACTGTCTAAACCTGAAAGGTGTGGCCTTTGACCATGGGATTATGTTGTTAAATTTTACAGATAAAGATATCAAACCTTAAAGTGTTGCCTGGGGATAATTTGTTGTAGTTGCAATGCAATTCCTATAAGAGGCGCTGTTGCTCATTTTAAAGTAAGAACACGTCCAGCACTCAAGGGCCGATTATAAACCCAAAACTATTTATTGTGAATAATTTTTTTTGTTAACCTGCTCTGTAATTAAACATGCAAAATCCTATAAAAACAGTAGAAAACAACCAACTATTGTAGAATCCATTAAGGGTATTAGACGTTTGCCTTAAGAACTACGAATCGAGATTATTTAGTGTCAATGTTTGACACCATAACGAAATTTTGGTGATGCACCGGCTCAGAATGCACATAGATTAGACATAACATGTAGACACAACAAGACATGCACTGCAAAAAGGAAACTAAAAGCAAGTACATTTTTCTTGTAACAGGTGTATTTGTCCCTGATTTGAGCAGCAAGTTTAAATGATTTGCCAATGGAATAAGATATTTGCACTTAAAATATGAACAACACATCTCCATCATCTTATTTCAAGTGCAGTATATCTAATGATCTTATTTTACGGGTCAAAACACTCATTCCAGTGGCAGATAATCTTATTTACCTGCACAAATTAAGGGCAAATACACACATTTCAAGAAATTTTTACTTACATTTAGTTCCCTTTTTGCAGTGCAATGTTTTCACTTTTTTAATTGCACCAACAATACTTCCCAAAAAGCTTAAAGTGTGCAAATAGCCATTGGCATTCGATAATATTCATTTTGGAGTTAAAAAGACCGATAGCAGTTGCTTTACAGACGACGTAAAAAATACTGTGCAATTAATTTAAATTTTCAAGTTACAGAACTGTGAAGTTTCCATGGTTTTTCCAAATAAATATTCCCTGAGAAATTAAAGAGTAAAATAATAAATAAATAACATAAATGAACTTTTTGGGTCGAATGTTCCTTGGTCTTTTTATGTCTAAGAGATTTAATCTATTCCCAAAAACAAAAGTAAGAACTTTATTAGAAAAGTTTAATGAACGTTTGTGCCTAAGTCTGTTTTGAGTCCTACTTACTATGGTATTAAAATGAAAACAAACAAACAAACAAACAAAAAAAACACTGATAAATAAGAAAATAGCCAGCGTTTAGCATTTAACAAGATATTAATTTGTAATTAAAAATCTGATGTGACCTGGCCCCTGATAGCAGCATAAAAAATACAACATAAAACATGTAAAAAAAATAATACACAGATAAACAACAGTTTCACATTACAAGAAAACAAAAGACAAAATTCACAGTATTAAACATTTGGGCAGATACAAGAGCCAAATACGCTGATGTCTCTGTCCTTTAAAATTGTCTTAAATTCCCCAAAAGCTCTAAAACATGACAGTTTTAAATCATTTGCATTTTATTCCAGGTAGCAGGAGCAGAAAACTTTAAGGCCTTTTTATCCATTTTGGTTCTGACTTTTGAGACCTGTATCAAAATGATGCCCTGAGAGCTCAGATCGTAAAGGCTGAGCTTCCTGTACAAGAATTAGCATAAATATGTGGAAAGATGCCCACGAATGGACAGTGATGTACACAATAGCTGCAATCAATCATAAAAAGCAAAGATACACAGTATCAAATTTTTCCAAATACTGGGCTGATGCATTGTCTCCATATTGGAAAGCTGCCATTTGTTTAACTTTATGATTAACTCTTCAAACTAATATCAACCCACTAATACCCACGACCAGAACGCGCTACAACACACGTCATTTCTGGTCGTCGTCCACTACAGCGTCTAGCTTCCTAAGTTACCAATTTGAGTTTTAATAATCAAAAAATAATCACATTAATAGAAATCACGTGTCCTAAAGATTATTGGTTTTTACTAAGCAAATCATTCTTTAAAATGTTATTTTATCAAGTAATGTTTTATATCAGGATTTGCATTGTGAATGGGTTGAACACACATATCAAATATTGTTCTAAATTAGTTAAGCTAATTTAACCTCATTCCACATTCTTTAACAAGAACTTTACTTCTCTAACTTTGATCTGCAGTGAACCAGGATTCACTGAATCATTCTGATGATGGTTTTCAACTATTTTATTTTGTCCTTTTATTACTCTTTGTGTACATAGTTCCTTAGCTTCTTTCGACTACTGGACATTCAATTATTTGATAAGCAGCCGAAGTCTAGGGGAAAAAGTTTTCAAGCTCTTCACAAAGTTTAGAGTGCTACCGATCAGGACTGCTGAGATGATAATTCACTCTTTCATCTTATTTCACTTTAAGGTATATTTTTATGTATATTTTAATTCCTATTTAAAGTTGTTTATACAGTATTTTTCATTGTAGATTCCTTACATTTGAGTTGACTGCAGAATTGAAAACTCCAATCAAAAAAGGACCCAAAACAGGGCCTTGGGGTATACCCCCACATATTTTATCAGTAGAAACTGGAAGGATGTGGTTTTTACGGAGATTGAAGGGTAAGATACACTAAAACTCTTTAAATGAGAAGGAACTATTTTGTTTCCAGTCAACACAGGAAACATTTAGTGCAAGTACCAGGATTTTTGCAGACGTCTGCCCCCTCTGGCCATAGACATTCTAAACATAGACGCCTCATTGGGCGCAGGTTTGTACGTCGACTTCACCGCCATATCGTAGGTGGCACAAAGTAGTGAACGTCTATGTTATCTGTGTATATGTTTTAAGTATTCAGATAGAAAGATATAGATGGAGCTTATATATACTTGTAAAAAAATATAGAGATTAATTGATAGAGATTGGCAGCCAAATTGGCTTTTGATCAACGTGCATATATAGATTTTGAAGTACTCTAAATAAATAGGTGTGTTTATATATAAGTATATGTCCAGATCATAGATGTATGTATGTATGTATGTATGTATGTATGTATGTATGTATATATATATATATATATATATATATATATATATATATATATATATATATATACACTCACTGGCCACTTTATTAGGTACACCTGTCCAACTGCTCGTTAACACTTAATTTCAAAGCAGCCAATCACATGGCGGCAACTCAGTGCATTTAGGCATGTAGACATGGTCAAGAGAATCTCCTGCAGTTCAAACCGAGCATCAGTATGGGGAAGAAAGGTGATTTGAGTGACTTTGAACGTGGCATGATTGTTGGTGCCAGAAGGGCTGGTCTGAGTATTTCAGAAACTGCTAATCTACTGGGATTTTCACGCACAACCATCTCTAGGGTTTACAGAGAATGGTCCGAAAAAGAAAAAACATCCAGTGAGCGGCAGTTCTGTGGGCGGAAATGCCTTGTTGATGCCAGAGGTCAGAGGAGAATGGCCAGACTGGTTCGAGCTGATAGAAGGGCAACAGTGACTCAAATAACCACCCGTTACAACCAAGGTGGGCAGAAGAGCATCTCTGAACGCACAGTACGTCGAACTTTGAGGCAGATGGGCTACAGCAGCAGAAGACCACATCGGGTGCCACTCCTTTCAGCTAAGAACAGGAAACTGAGGCTACAATTTGCACAAGCTCATCGAAATTGGACAATAAAAGATTGGAAAAACGTTGCCTGTCTGATGAGTCTCGATTTCTGCTGCGACAGTCGGATGGTAGGGTCAGAATTTGGCGTCTACAACATGAAAGCATGGATCCATCCTGCCTTGTATCAACGGTTCAGGCTGGTGGTGGTGGTGTCATGGTGTGGGGAATATTTTCTTGGCACTCTTTGGGCCCCTTGGTACCAATTGAGCATCGTTGCAACGCCACAGCCTACCTGAGTATTGTTGCTGACCATGTCCATCCCTTTATGACCACAATGTACCCAACCCATGATGGCTACTTTCAGCAGGATAATGCGCCATGTCATAAAGCTGGAATCATCTCAGACTGGTTTCTTGAACATGACAATGAGTTCGCTGTACTCAAATGGCCTCCACAGTCACCAGATCTCAATCCAATAGAGCATCTTTGGGATGTGGTGGAACGGGAGATTCACATCATGGATGTGCAGCCGACAAATCAACATATTGACATGATGCCATCATGTCAATATGTTGGCATATAAGGTATATTCTTAGATTAAAGTCCCTCTGATACTGTTTAAGTGACTGAGTCTAACTGCAGATTTGCCACATTCAACATGGCGGACGCTCTGACGCATCCGCAGCAAAGGCAGACCCCGGCTAATGAGACGTCTACGTATATAATGTCCATGCCTCTGCCGACAAGTTGAAACAACACCAGTGTTGGACATGTACATGGGAGAAGAGGAAAGGCATCTGCTGCTGCGACTACAGGAAATTGTAAGGTCATGTATGTTAAAGAAAATAACTGATATTAAACTTTATAAGGTGTGCAACGCACCTTTAAAGGAGCAACAGGTAATAGTGACACCTAGTGTTTCAAATAGGAACAACCCATTGACAACAGTGTCTGAACAACCGGAGAAGCATGGCACAGTTCTGAGACCTACCAAGATGGCCGCCTACCTGTACTTACTGGTTAGCGAAGGACGGCATCAAGCAGAGAATTAGCCAGGAGTCCAATGGTGACTCTGGAGCAGCTCACTATATCACCAGGCGGGGGAATCTGTTGACAGGACAACTATTAGTTGCCATGGCCAACATCGTGATTTGAGGGTGCGTTTCATCAGCAGCACCTTCCAGTAGGACAATGAGCCAAAAGCATTAAGGCATATTGACATGTTGCAGTGGCCTAGTCAAAGTCCTGACTCAAATCCTACCCCAAATCTGTGGCACGACCTGAAAATGAAGTCCAGCTGAGCTGAGTCTGAACAGTTTTACAAACTAAAATGGGCGAAGGTTTTAGTTTCTGAGTTTGCAAACCTGGTAAACCTGCATTTCAGGGAAAGGTGGCTCTACAAAGGATCAACTCGGGGGGCGGGGGGGGGGGGGGGGGGGGGTGAGATAAAAACACAAGGCACACGTTTGTATGCAACACACAGGATTGCTAAACATTTTATGCTTCCAAATAAGTTACATTTTTTTTTTGCTGTAGTTTTAGTGCGGATTGAAAGTTATTGGCTGAAAAAACCAAAGCGGGTGGGGAGAGACAGGCGTGAGGCAGAGAAGGGAAAGCAAACAGCAGAATCCCTTCTCTGGAGGGAGGGCAGAGGGGGGGATGAAAGGAGGACTGGAAACAGATGGAGGGGTTACCATTTCCCCAACCAGATGAGAAAACTAGGGGTCATGGGGAAAGAGCGATAACAGAGGCTGGAGGAGAGGAAAAAAGAAGGGATGAGATTAGAGGATAAGCAGAGATGATCCTACTATTGTTAAAGGGATGGAAAAGAGTAGAGCCTCCCTCTTCCTCTATGTCCCCCCCCCCCCTATCACTCTCTCTCTCTCTGGCTTTGTTTTGACCACAGTGGGGTGCTTGAAGAGGATGGAGGCATGGCAGCGAAAGAGAGATAACACTGCTACATCCTGTTAAATATCCCTCTTTCTCTCTACCATTCAACCCCCCCACCCCCCTTCGTTCTAGAGCTCCACCTGTGAAATGCAGAAAGAGACAGAAACAAAAGGGTTGGTGGGGGGGGGGGTGCAGCCTCGCAACATTAGCATGCTGAGAGTGTCAGCACTCTCCTCTCTTTTCTATCATCCCTCGTTCCATCCCTCCTCTCTCTCTCTCTGTCTCTTTCTCCTCACTGGTCACTGCAATTATGCCATCCAAACACTCCAGCCTGAGAGCATAATGGCTTTCCTCCGCGCGCCTGTTTGCGCGCGTGCGTTATCACGAGAGATCAAAAGACAGAGATGTGTGTATCTGTGCATAATTTAGTGCCACACGTGGTGCATTAAGTGTGCACGTATGACACAGGCGGGGGGGGGGGGGGGGCTGTTGGTGTGTAGGGTGGGGGTGGGGGGGAGAGCATATGTGGGTGCAGATGAGGGCCCCTGCGTCCTGACGGCTAGAAAAACTGCTTCTCCAACCTCTGAACCCAACGCGCTCTCCAACGCACTCCGGTTGGACCTGCTTCACACTCAGAGCCGACGCTGACGCACGCACAGACTCTGGCGCAGTTGCGGCTTGGAGACGCAGGCCGTTATGACCTAAATGGCCACTGGGTTGAACCGAGCGGCACACCTGCCTTTTCTCTCTGCTTTTTGTTTTCGTTCCGTCAACTTTTTCTCCCCCTCTCAGCCCTTCCTCCTTGTTTTTAATCGTACCACACACGCACCGTACCCCTCCTCTGTGAGCTTGTTATCCCTCCCCGTCCAGTCGTTTCTCCCTCTGTCACCTTGCCCCCAGCTATTCCAGCACACTTTGCCCCCCCCCCCCTCCCGTCTCTCTCTCTCACTCACACACACTCATATAAAACACACTCGTCTATTTTCTGTCAGCCCTGTGCTCTGTTGCAGCCTGCCGCTCCCCTACAGTTGGTCTTGACACAAGTTATCAGCCTCTCAGGGCCCCTTTGGCCGCTGCTGTGGGGCTTAATATAAATTAAAGACTTTGCCATCCGAAGCGTCTCTGACAGCTCTGGAAATCATAGGAGTATTTAATAGACTGGGCTTGTGTCATTCTGGTGCCATGATGAATGTGAAACAGCAGGTAAAAAATTTCACCTGCGATTCTTTAGCAAAAATATTGCTCAGTTTATTTAAAAAATGCTAAAAATACTAAGTAATCAACAAGATGGTGGCTGAAGCTGTTGAGAGAGTGTCATCCTCCACTGTGAAATGAGTCCTTTACTGACAATGCCGCTCAGTGAGGAAGAAGTCATTTCTCCAAAAGCAGCAGCCCCAGACTACAGTCCGTAAATGGACGCAGACACAAAGACCTTAAGCTGTGAATACATGTCCTGTAGGCTGATTAAAACTAAAACTCAAGCGTTTAGCCATTATTACCATCAATACATGTGGACGAGGAAGGAGGAAGCGCACAAGCCTGAGAACGTCATCTGAACTGGGCAGTACGGCGGTGGTGATATCATGTCATGTTGGGGAAAAACATTTCTTTATATTTTTTTATGGAAGACAGCAAATTATCGAGTCCAACAAAATAAAAGGCCCAAACAAGTCAAATGTCTCCTGCTGGGAAATTTCATCTACAAGAACTGCCAAAACAATTCCTTAAAGAAGTTTTTAAAGCTTTAAATGGTCTCACCCCAGAATATTTGTCCAAAATTTGAACTTTGCGGAAGCAAAACCGGTCATTGCAGTCTTCAAATCAGTTGGTTTTAGAAGTCCCAAGGGCAAGGTATAAACGGTGGGGTGATCAGGCTTTTGCAGTTGCTGACCCGAGACTCTGGAACAAGTTACTCCGGGATATTCGTACTGTTACAGATATCGCTCTTAGGTCCAAACTCAAGACATATCTGTTCAGGGTGGCTTTTAATACGTAGCTGTGGTGTGACAATTTCATTCTTTTGTTTCTTTGTAAACTTTTTGATTTTATTGTTTTCTATGTTCTCTCTTTCTATTGTATGTTGTGATTTTACTCATATTGTTAAGCACTTTGGACACCTGCTGGTTGTTGTAAAGTGCTATAGAAATAAATCTTGATTGATTGATTGATTGATTGATTGATTAAAGATGTCTTTACACTTGAAGTTTCCGCTCATTCCTGTATATTTTTTGTTTAACGAGCCGCTGTGGAGGGGGTAAATGGAAAAATATGTTTCTGAAGTCCTCCATCCTAAACTCACATCAAACCTGGTTTTGATTTAAACTTAACATAACAGATAACATTTAGCTTTGGACCTCACTGCAAAAGTGCTTTTGAGAAAAGTCTCATAGTCAGACAGGACAACGATCCAGTGAACCGGCCACAACATCAAAAACATATGTTTCAAGAAGTCAAGGTGAGTCGGAGGCCGTGGTTAATTTATCTGGCATGATAAGTTAAGTGGGGCATAAAGACTCAACACCTATTAGCAGCAGCTAATTTTTTTGTGATGCATACAACTTGACTTTGATCAATTTTAAATTAAACTGATAAATTAGCATAAACCAACACACTAGAAATGCCATTTTATATAGGCTAAATGTAATTTAATTTTTATACATAAAATTACAACTCATATCACTCATATTGTTCATTTATTGAACAGAAAAGATTCACATCAAACCTCCAGTGAGCCAGCAAGGACAACCAACACTAGATTAATATTTGCTTTTATTTTGTTTACATTTTCCTACATTTGATTCCAACTGTTTTTTTTACTTGCTTTTATTTTCCAATGTTTTCAATCATGAAAAGCACTTTGCATTATCCTTGTACTGAAATGTGCTACAAATAAACTTGCCTTGCCTAGATGGTCACACACTATCCAGCAGAACGTAAACGTAACATGTGCATTTCCAGCATTTTGATTGGACGGTCCGAGCTTGGGGCCACAGTATTTGTGCCCCACGGCTATCTACTGAGAGCGTGTTGGACATGTTGACTGCGATTTCAGATGTTTGTTATTTAAACAGACATTGGTGGGCCAGCCCCAACATCAAGGCGCCTCAAGAGGATTCAGCCTACTGAGCTTGTTAGTTTTCTGGTATTTATTTCTTAAATATATAGACACATATGTTTATAACAGAATTTTTTTGGTAAGGGAATCTGTCTTTTTACAATATTACTCTATAAAGAGTACATAGAGTACATAGAGCCCCACAGCGACATCTGGTCCCAAATGCAGAGGACAATTCACCAACTGTCTAGCACGGTGGTGGCGGTGTCATCCTATGGGACAGCTGCATTAATCAAAGGGGATGGAAGTGATCAACCTTACGTCAAATGAAAAAGCTAGGCAGTTGATGTTTGAACGCAGTTTGGTGTCTTAATGGCACAACGATCCCACAAATGCACCGAGTTAGATGGACATGGCCGTGTCGACGGCCCTCTTGAAAGGTCGCAGGCGATGATCAGTTTAGACAAACTCTACCGTTTCTGATAAGCTTGGTCGGATATTCAGCCAGAATTATGCCAGAAGCTTGTTGGTGGCTCTAACAGCAATAGAGCATCAAACCGTCGTCTCTTCCCTCCCGTTTATCCACCCCCCCATATTAGTGAATCAATGAACATACACTTTATGCCGTGTATTGATCCTTTCACATCTATCTGTCCTCACTCCCTCCCTTTGTCTCCACTTTACTCTCCCTGCCGCCTCCTTTTTCCTCACTCCATGAATATATAATGTTGTTTCTCCCCCCTTTCTCTTTCACTCCCTCTCTCCGTCAGTCCATTTCTCTTTATATCTCTCGCTGTGGGATATCCTATTTATGTGGCTGGCACCTCCATGCCTCCACTGAAGGATGTGTGTGTGAGTGTTTGATGTTAGTCTGAGTGGTTAACATAATGTGAGCCCTCAGAAAGACGACGATGCTGCTCAGGCACTCAAACACACATACACAGATACATAATTTTAGGCTTTTTTGCTCGGCTTTTCCGCTCAATTTGAGGTTTTTCTAGCATCCTCCGAGCTGCGGCGCACTTATTACCCGTCGCATTCTCCCACGGTCCACATGGACGCACACCTTTGTTCCTCAACCTGCTTCCCGGAATGATAAAACCCAGCATTATCTTTTGTTATTCGTTTTATCGCAGATGGAGCCGTCATTTCGGCGACCCGGCAGCCTCTCTTTCCTCCTCCTGCCTCTGCATATGTTTTTATTTATTCAAACCGTTTTCTCTCCCTCTTTTTTCCATGCCCCTCTCCTCCTCTTTGCATATTTATTCAGGCACATCTCCCTCTGTTTTTTTCCCCCTCTCCCCACTTTCTGTACCCATGTGTCCAGCTTTTGTTAGCAGCCTTGTTTCCATAACAACTTGCGACCTTTCACTCAGTGCATAACCATTTTTAATCAGAAGTAGAGAGGGGGGTGGATTTGAAAAGGGTAACGTTATTCAGGTGATGCACAAAAACTGGAGAGAAAAAAAAAACAAATGGTCCTCAGAGTGAAAGAGAGAGGAGATAGCTCAGGGATAGAGAAGAGGCCTCGGTCTAATCTGTGAAACTGGAAGAGTTTTGTTTTAAATTTACGACGGCGGGAATCATCGGTCCAAATGAGCTGCTGATGTTTAAGCATCTGCTTTCCTGGAATCGGTGGGTCTGTGGGATTAGATCAACAAAAACAAGGCAGATGAAGAGCAGCTGTAAAAAAAGACCTGGATAGACATCCGGACAGGGAGGTTTTCCCTTCTCTACGTCCAAAAAAACACTGCCTGACAAACAGTAAATGGTTAACAGCCAGAGGAGCAATGCAAATCAATGCCTGCAAGGTGCCCAGGTCCCATGTCTGCAAACAAGTTAAAATCATAACCGCCTTCATCACAGTGCTTGAAAATAAGCACAATTTGTCTTTAGATTTCATCAAAATCGGCGCTGCGCGTCAAGGCCAAACATGATATTGATTACTGAGAAGTTGTTCCCGAAATTTCACTCTTCATTCAGATTCAACGTTGCAAATTGTTCATATTATATTCTCTTTGGTAAGAGGACACTTCCTGCTGACTGTTTCTAACAAGCTTCACTTGTTTCTAACAAGCTTCACTTGGACAAGGCCTCGCACACGGCAACAAATCTAGGTTTGTTTTTGGCTCCATGGATGGTGGTGAGTTTTCAGTGGAAATCAGGATAATAGACATAAACTTGCTGAAAAGAAGAAGACGCACGTGTAACTGCTGAGAAGGCAGCCAGCTGAGCAGGTGGGGAGGCGAGGAATGCTTGGAGACGAAGGCTCGGCTAAAAAGAATGAGATGTTTTCCCCCTGGATAACACTACAGGATGGATTAATGACAGCTGAATGTACCCACAGGTTAAGGTCAGGGTTCTGTGCAGAACAGTCAACATTTTCCACATCAACTTTACTCCTCCTTGTCTTTATGGATCATGTGGGAACAGGACGGGGCCAAAATGTCTGGGTAAGCTGCGCCATTCACAGATCAAACTCCTGAAGAACAGCCCCACACGAAAAGCCCTCTCTCCACTGAGCTCTACCCACGCCTCGGCCGCTCTGGAGTCCAGTGGCAGCGTGCCTAACATCCCTGCATCACACTTGGTGTTGCACTTGGCGATGTGTGGTTGGGATGCAGCTGCAAACCCATTCCTCGCACCTCTCTCTGCATCATTTGTTGAGCTCATCTGAAGGCCTCATTGGAAATGTGTCGTTACTGGTTCTGGAAAATGTTGGCGACCTCTGTGCGTTTTGATCATTTGCATCCACTGACCCGACCCCCGTGTTTCCACTTTGTTCTCATGACTGGACCTGTCGCACCTACGATGGTATCACGCTGGAATACACTGAGCATGCAGATACTTATACATACATCTGCATCCCTAGGAGCCCGCCTTTCTGCACTTATGGCCAAGATCCGATAAAGATACTGCTCTTATATAGGTGTTAACCGATATTTACCAATGTGTGTGTATATATAAATACACACAGACACATTTACGTTTCTGGGATGATCAAATTTTGCACAATTTTGTACCTATGCTAACCAAATTTTTGAACGTGAGTTACAGTCTAGACTACCTCACTGCTTTCCGTGTGTCTTCTTTTGAAACCAAAAGAAAGAAAAAAAAAAACACAGTCTTGGCTTCAATGCATTAATGTCAATGTCACATGGCCAAAAAATAAAAATACCGCATGATGACCAACCACATTCCCTCCCCCTCCTGTAACACTTCCACAAAGGGCAAATAGATGGAAACAAACATTGGTTGTTAAAATCGATCCAGTTTTATTGATTGGACTGATAAGATATGTCACAAAATGGCCGATATCGATGTTAATGCAAATATGTCGCGCATCCCTACAAGGAAGTGATTGGAATACCTGAATTCAACAACTTAAACTTTAACACTTATCATGCCAACCGAGGGTTGTGGAGTCAGAGACGCATCTCCTGGGACTCTTACCATTTCATTGAGCATTGCTTGGTCTGTCGGGCTTTCCTGAGATGTCCGTCCATAGAAAGATCGTCTGCTGTCTTGGACGTTTTCCACTTGTGAATAAGTAGCTTTCTCGTGTCTGAATGATGGACTTCAAAGCTGTTTGGAAATGGTCTCTATGACCCTTGTCAGACTGTTGAGCACCCACTATTGTTTCTCTAAGGTCGCTGCTGGTGTCCTGCAGCCTTGGCATCATGCTGACATATTGCATTTGGCTCCAGACAAGCCAGACCTCCTGCTTTTAGAAAAGTGGTCACACTGATGACAATCAGTTGATCTGCTGCACCTAACTCCTCCGTTCCCTTGCAAATCCTACGGAAGCACCAACGGTCTTCTCGAACCTTTACATTAATGCGCAAAACCCGGTAACATGATTAAAAGTGCTGCAAGAAGGTCTAAATCCTATGAGTTTAGAGGATCATAACAGCAGAAAATGAAGCCCGGAGGTCGCTGCTTTTGTTAAAATGTGCTGCAACTCACAGGTTCTTATTATTTGCGTTCTTTATCTTTTGAAACTAAAAGCTGCGAGTTCAATAGTTTTCTAGCCTTCAGTAACATCGTCAGGAAACCTTTGTATGATTGTGGTACTAAGTGTCCTTGAGCTTCTCCCAGTTTTCAGCACAGTTGTATTGAAGCTGACCCAAATAATGAAGCAGCAATAGTTGCTTCACTAAGGTCACTGCTGATGAACATTTGCAGAGGAAGCAAAGCAGTAAGGGTGTGCTTAGTTTTTCCAACTATGGTACTGAGAGTTAAGGAAACTCTTTTTCCCATGACAGTGTACTAATATTATTACAGTCGAATCCATTGAAACATTACAACTGTTTGTAATATCGACCTATTTTTGGGGAAGGGTGAATCCTAGCAAATACATTAAAACAAAAACGTTTTCCGATCCTAAAAAACGCCTCCGTTTGAAAGGGCAGAAATGCATCAAACTGCGTGACTGAGCAAAGCCCTCCAAGCTCCCAGCAAAATGTAAAAATTAGTTTTCAAAAGAAAAAGGTACTCACTGAAAAGGTTACAGTATGAGTCATGTTTCTGTGTTTTTTTAGAGCTGTGCTGCAGCATTTTGCACGGTTTGCTGATAAATCCAGATTTTTGTTTTTCCATCATGATCAGTAAAAAGTGAATCATATCTCATGCATGATTTCACACAGGTGGGGAAGTAAAACAGGAACGCGCTAACTAGTTTAATCGTGCAGTAGTTTCTTTTTGTTTTTTTATTTGCTCAAACAGCAGTTTTGTACAATTTAAGAATTTTGAATTAAATGTATTTTATGTCAACACAAATGAGTACCATTAGCAATATCATCGCTGAGAAAGCAAAGAGTTTATTTTCATTGTGGTCCTCCAGATGCCCAACACAAGCATGCAGCAAGTATAAAACCGACATTATACATAAAAAGAAAAAAGAAATAAACAAGAAAGAAGAATATTTACATTTTGTGTAACTCAGGCAGAAGAATATCACCAGCATAAACAGGGTTAGTTCATGCGAGCTGCATCTTTTCTGTAAGGATGACGCTGCGGCTTCATCCCCCTCACAGGATCCTGCATGCGCCTCGCTCTCACAAACAAAGATGGCGCTGGCTGGTGTTGCGTACATGCCGAGACAAATGTTGGGTTTGTTGTGGCTCTTAGTAATGTCCTCGGACTCCTTTCTAAAGTGTGCCCTACCAAACGTGCATAAATGTTTGTGTTTGACTCCATGGTCAGTGTCACAGCATCACCACTGGGCCCGGCGTACCCACGGCGTTCTCAGTGGTGCCTCGTCCTCTCGTGTGGATGCATTTTTTCCCCTCAATCGTTTATGAAAATTTATCGTGTTCGTCTTCGTGTGGACGGAGCTTTAACGTGACCAAGTTTTCACTTTCCAGCTACTGAGCTGAGGTGAAGCGTAAGGTTTTGGAGGTAAGGCTCCTTCTTCATTATTTCATCCATGCAGCACCGCTTGTTAGTGAAATCCCCAGTGTAACGCCCTCCAAGTTGAATAACGGACACAAGGCGTTTACTGGCATTTAATTGGACACAGGTCCAATTAAATGTTGCTTGTCGGGACTTTGAAGCAATCAACTGGTTCCCTTATATAGGAAATCTTTGACCAATCTGTATAATATGATTGATTTGACTTTGTAAAGTGCCTCGAGATGACATGTTTCATGAATTGGCGCTATATAAATAAAATTGAATTGAATTGAATAGGGGGTTTTCAGCTGACGTCACGCTCACGTGACTACTCTGCGCGTCCGCCATATTGGGTGGCAGTCGTTTCGCACCGTTGACCCGCATTGTATTACGCCTTAGGCAGTATTGGAAGTGAACAATGGTGAAAACGTGTTTAATGGTTGGTTGCACGGCCCGTGGAGGTGGAGATCAACGCTCTTTCTTTCGCCTACCAGCCGTGATAGTGAATCAGTGAGAAAAAACAAAACAGCTCTCTGAACAACGCCGTCACCTATGGCTGACACGGATATCCAGGTCCGATTTGGACGGTGTTAAGCTGGAATACGCCAGAGTCTGCGGTGCTCACTTTGTCACAGGTAATTAACTGTTAAGTATTTAAAACATGTAAACCGTTGCTGTATTGTGGGCTGTAACAGCGCAACACATGATCGCCATGGGAAAAACATAGAAACGGGTTAATTTTCCACCGCTTTCCTGCCTGGAGGCGCAACCACGGAGAACAACTGTTAGAGGTAACAAAGAGTCGTCGGCTCGCTTGGATCGCGGCTGTAAGACGACCTAACATAACTTTCCACAGTATCCCGATGTCAATGAGAGTGTGTTCTAAACCTTTGAAACACATAGCAGCTAGTTAAAAGTACATTACATGCGTGAGTGGTTGTTAGCACTAACGGTTAGCAGCTACTAACTTAGCATGTGCCAGAGCCCGTCATAGCACAGCTTACCTTTGTACGAGTTACTGTGTTCCCACTGTTTGCTGGCTTTATGATCGGCAGCTCTTGAACCCATCCATTCGTAAACTGTACATGAGACTCCAAGGACTTGTAGCTTCAGAACTGTTCTGAAGTATAGGCGCTCACACCACAAACAAGGTAGCTGAAGACGTCCGATATGGACAGTGACGTCCGCGCTACTTCCGGGTTACGCCGGTAGGCTTTTGCCGGCGTAAATACAGTAAATACAACTTAATTTTGCACTGGTCATTGTTCTGATTAAATAATTAAAGCCGCGAGCGGCGTCGATCGGCCCTGCAGCCAAACGCCTTCGCGCACCGCCGGCAGTCAGCCACCGCAGAAGCATGCGCCGCATTTGCGTCGGATTGTTTACATTTTTACCATCTTATTAAAACTCACCCGTCCACGTATGATGGCGATTTCCTTGATGTACATAACTTCGACATCTCGTACCCAACCAGATGTGAACTGGTTGTGAGCCTCTAGACCCTTGTAAGCTCTCATTTCCTCAAGAGTGTGCAGAGGGTTTTCACTGAACACCAGGTAATGCACGATGTCGCCGTGCTCTACATTTGGCCAATCATCTGGATTACGGCTAAACAAGGCACCGTGGAGGGCATAGGGGTCCATATGGTCGATCACGGAACATTTCCTCAGATAGACGTCCTTATCTGGTCGCTCTAGCGTGCTGGCGTACTTATCCATTCTCGATACGAAAATACGTGTAGGACAACTAGAGATAAGGAAGTGTACCACCCAATATGGCGGACCGGAAGTTGGCCAGTGACGTCAGTGAAAACCCCCTATTGAGGTGTCATCAATGATGCCGTGAGAACTGTACAAACAACATAAAATAATCAATTTTGATACAATGAGGCATTCTCATGGAGAATAAACAATGAAGCATAATTGTAACAACATAAGCTTTTCCTGAATCAGTAGTTTGACCCCCTTGTATAACATTTAAAGACATGTGACTAATAAACCTAACAGATATCTCAAGCATAAACATATTCCCTTATTGAAACACAAAATAAATTTGTTTACCTCATTGGCCGCATTAAATTGAAGGGGTTAATAAAAATACATCTTGCAGCACCATCCTCTTCTTCTTCTTGTTGGATTTTTTGGCGGTTGGCAACAAACTTTTAGTAGCATTACCGCCACTTACTGGTATGGAGTGTGGTTCGTGATGGTCCATCTATTTATATTTATATATATCCTTGTATTCTATCCATCTATATCATACACACATTCATAAACACACCTTCTATAATCAAATTCTATGAAATAATTTAGTTTTCTTTAAAAATCTAATAACTATTTGTATATGTTTACTCCCCAAATTCTTCCTCAAAATATCTAATAAATTAACCTTTTCCTTAATACATTCAAACTCTTGCATCATATATCTTCTCTCTCTTTCATATTTATGACAATTGTTATGGAAAAATATCATTAGTTTTATATTAATCAGGCATTTTTATGGAAAATAATAAGAGGTACTTCTGGTCTCTAAACTGTGTCTCCCCTCTGAGGGAAAAGAAAACACACAGCTCACAGGGTGTTTGTTTTAAGGTCTGAAAGCTATTTTATGGTTCTTGAGGTCATCTGGGTTGACGCCCTGTTAGGACATCTGGGTGCTAAATCAGCCTTACTTCATGAAGACTCTCGAGAGAATAGTCTCCTTGTTTTGGGAGCAGATAGAACCTGGAGTCTTGATGTCTGCACCAACAACCCCCAAACTAATCGGGAGGGGCTGGTCAGTCTGATAAAAGATGGGTTTGCGAAGATGAGGGCAGACAAAGAGCTTACAATGGCTGGGGAGAAGGACATCGGTAACATACTGAAACTAAGCTTGTAAGTTTTTCTTTGTCTCTTTTGAATTCCAAATGAAGTAAATATGCATATTTTAAATGTTTGCCTCTGATAATTGTTTCTCCTTTACTACCAAATCTTCAACCAGGGTGCGACGGGCAGTGAGAAATGGACAGAATAGACCCATATTAAATCTTAACACATTCTAATATAACATGTTCTATTGTTTCATATTTTCCACAGTAATCACATTTGCCAGTATTATGCTTTTGAATTTTAAAAAGTGTATAGATACGCCATCCTCTTCATTAAAGTGCAGAAACAAAAAATCTTCATTTAAAACATTTACAGAAGTTACAAAATGTGCTTTTTTCCATCAACGGTCTGATTTATTAATTCGACATTATTTTAACTTATTTATTGCAAATTAAATCTATGAAATTACCTTAAACAGCATAATTTTTCAATTTTTATTTATATAGCGCCAATTCATGAAACATGTCATCTCGAGGCACTTTACAGAGTCAAATTCAATCATATTATACAGATTGGTCAAAGGTTACCCAGTTGATTGCTTCAAAGTCCCGACAAGCAGCATTCACTCCTGGAAAAGCGTAGAGCTACAGGGAGAGTCGTCTGCATTGTCCATGGCTTTGCAGCAATCCCTCATACTGAGCAAGCATGAAGCGACAGTGGAAAGAAAAACCACCCATTAACGGGAAAGAAAAACCTCCAGCAGAACCGGGCTCAGTATGAACGGTCATCTGCCTCGACCGACTGGGGGTTAGCTCTTGATGGCAGTCACACCCAGCATGATGCTTCCACCACCATGTTCAGCACTTGGTACAATCTTCATCGATTTACCTCGTTACCTTCTGCTGTGAAAAGTGGATTCGTAACACTGCCACTGTATTTAAGCCTGTGTGTTTAGCTTTGACCCTGTGTGGTTTAAAAAAACGACATTACATTGAAACAATTCTTTTCATGCATTAAAGTTTTATTTCACCCTGAAAATTAGAATAGCTCAAATAAAGTATTAAAATTCCACAATTGGTATGACATTCATGCCAATGCTGAGTGTTTTGTTTTTTTTAACTAAGAAGTAAATAGCTGGGATCATGGAGGCTCGGATTTGGAAAGGTACCCTGCCTGCAGTGTGACAGTGGCTCTTTGTGTGTGTCCAGCTTCAGGGCCAGATCTCTAAAAGGATTCCCGCAGTAAGATAAAACTGTTAATGTATGACTTGCTTTAAACTTTCTGAGGCGAGGATTTGCCATTTATACGGCAGGACTGTTGTATAGAAAGTCTGACATCTGTTGATGTGGTTTCAGCTCTTAAAAAAAGGGAACTGACATGCGATTCTTTAGGTTCCCACTTCCCGTTATGTGTGAGACAACAATAATTGCTATTAATAGGCAACGTGAAATAATTAACTAAAGGGGAAGTAGAAATGATTGTGTATGCATGGTGTGTGCGTGCATGAGCTCATACTGGGGGTCATGCCAACATGGGAGGGATCGGACCGTCAAGTGGACAGCTCTGGAGCCCGCCTGCCCGCCCACCGCTCTCCACTCCACTCCACTCCACGCCGGGAGCAACGCGTCAGGGCTGATGCTGGCCAAAGATAGATGGACTGACGAGGGAGGAAAAAAAATAACCTGAACCCGCTGCACAACTAGAACAAAGTCAGAGGATCGCGGCTGCTCGGCGGGGTTAGAAGAAAACTGTGACGCAGCCGTCAGCCCAGGTCAGCGTCTGTACCGGAGACGGACCGTGGAGTGGAAAAAAGCTTCGGGGAGCGGACACAACTGGAGCCCCTCTCCGTGAGTTAATTGCTCTCCATTTAAAACTCGGTGTTTCTAACGCGCCCGCTGCATTAAGAGCCGGAGTGTTTGGTCGCCTCGCCCTCTCTGCGCGCTTATCTGCTTTTTCTTCATGCGACATTAGTCCTCACAGCTGCCAATTAGTCACAGGACGCAGGCGCGCGCGCGCACACACAGAGACAAAGTGACAGGTCGGTGCGCGAGAACGGCCAAAGCGGATTCCTGTCGCGTGACAGAGCCGGCAGATGTTGCCGCGCGCCCCGAGGCTTCAAAAGGTTCAAACGCAAAGTAGATAGATAGATAGATAGATAGATAGATAGATAGATAGATAGATAGATAGATCAAAAAGCCTTGTTATGTCCTTTATAAATATTTAATAGTTTAAACATTATTCTGTGTGAGTGTTATTTAGAGTTATTTGTTCTTGAAATTAAGTTATATATGATGGCAGGAATGTTAGCAAAATATTTTAGAAATTACATTTTCACAGGAAAATAGTTTTATGTGTACATATGTAGTAAGTTACATATGTAGTATATTTGCTACGTGTAACTGGGTGAATTTGTCCAAAAATAATTTTCATATTTTTGAATATATTTTAAAAAATATATTTATAATTTGTCCGTTTTTACCTTTAATTAAATGAATGGATATACAGTCAGGGTTCATGTAGTCTATGTGCATGTTGATGTTTTTATGTTTAATTTATATTTAGTCACAGGTCCTTTTTCACTATATATGTTGTAAATTTTCCTAAATCAGTTTTTTTATTACTTTATATTTTATTTATTACTATATATTTTATTTATTTTTAAAACAACAATATTACTTATTTACTATCTGAATCCGAACTATTTTTATATGAACATTTTTAAGAATCATACACAATTTTATTTGCAGTCAAATGTTATTTTTACTACTTTGAAGTAAGATAAATATTATCTGAAATAATTCTTTAAATTTTTTTATCTTTGAAACCTAAAATATTTGTTAATATTTTTTGTATTTTGTCCCATTTGTAGTTATGTGAATGTTGCAAAAAAACTTCTTAACATACTTTTTGTGCATATTATTTCAATATTTATAAAATATTGTTTTATTCAAGCCAGCTTTATACTAGAAGTTGGTGTCACTCAACAAATTGATATTTGATGAGAGAGAGAGAGAAAAAACACTTCCCAAGATGCATTAGGTCTATTTAACATGCCTGATTTAGGCATGTTAATCACTGTGCTGTCAGTTTTCTGCTCCAGCAGTGCTTTATTCCTAAACCTAATCTGGTGGTTAATAGCGGTCCTATTTGTAGCTTAGGGCTCATATTTTGTGCAGCTTTCCACTGGCTTTGAAAGGCTAATCTGTCCCTGATATAAGCGCATTGGTCGGCCTGCCATCTGGGCTGTATTATAGCAGAGAGGAGAGGGCATTTGAATAATTGATATTTAGCTATTTATAGGAAGATTATTCTGTCCATATTGCATGAGGGTAGACTACTTTATCTATCTATCTATCTATCTATCTATCTATCTATCTATCTATCTATCTATCTATCTATCTATCTATCTATCTATCTATCTATCTATCTATCTATGACTCTGATCTTTCAGTGTAGGCTGCAGGATGTCCATCTGAAGTGGATTAACAGTGTTACGGCTGCTGTTCACACTCTCTCCTCTCACTCCACTTCACTCTACAAGGACAGCTGACCATTGTTAGCTCTCTCTCAAGCCTCTTTCCCATTTTTCTGGTGGTGAAAGTGTGTGTGACGATAAATACTCTGATCAAACAGAGCTTAACAACCTGCCCAAACAGATAACATAGCGAGGGGGAGGAAAAGATCAGATGGGAGAGGAAGGAAAAGGGGGGGGGGGGGGGGGCAGTGGGAGGGAGGTGAGGTTACTAAAAAACAGAGATGAGGACAGGCTCTTTGTGTTTGAAATACTCGATTATACAAGGTTTTCCAGGTGTTGCACAAAGGCAGCTTATGATTAGACAATGAGAATAAGCCAACATTTGGCATTTGGAATATTGAAACACACACGAACGCTGCTTGTTTCCAGTTTTAATTAAGCTGCGCAATGCACATTCAAGCACAACAGGAAATATAGAAAGAAAAGCGGAGGACGGTACGAGGCAGAGATCATGAGCCAGATGTTACCCAGTGTCCTACCAGGACATAGCCTGACCCCCACAGGCTGTTAACCCGAGCTGACAGCCTCTTTCTCCCTCTGTCCTCCATCTGATTCTGGTTGCAGCGGCAGCTTGATGCTGCCTCATGTTAAGTCTGATGGAAATCTGTCAAATATCAACTAAGATCATATTTAACGTACTCCTTGCTTAGCAGAAAAGATATTTCACAGCAATATGTACATAAACTGCATCTGTTTCAACCAGTCCTGTGACGGACTAGAAGGTATTCGATGAAAACCGGCACAGGTCTTATTTGATCGACTTCTGGTTGCTATTAAAAGATGACCGGAAAGTCCGGGAGTCCCAAAGCCTTTCCAAACAGAGAAATATCAATGAATTTGTGTCTCCCGCTTTATTGAGTTACTGTAGATCAGGGCCTTTTGTGTTGCTTTTTGAGATCTGCTAGCCTGCTTTATGTTGTCAGACAGGGACAATTTCTTGACTCTAGACCTTTACTCTGTCTTCTCCAACTCTCTCAACCCTTTTTCATATCAGCTCAATGTCAAATACAGACAACAACAAAAAAACTTTTTGGTTGGTACTGAGACACAAAAGTGACTTGTGAGAACATTTAGTGCATCTAAAGCTAATTAATGCAAAGGTGTGTATTTCACCTGCAGTTGAGGGTGTTTTGAAACTGGGATACAGAACTGAGTCAGCAAACTGGTGAAATTTGCTAAATATGGTGCCCAGTGACCAACCTAGCGATGATTATACAAGCCGATATTGTGTTTCTAAAAACATTAAATATTCAAACAGCATAGCAAAGCTTTCACTAACAGAGTATGACTAGTTTAATCAGATACAAGCTAGTAGAAGTGCAAATAAATAGTTTGTGACTGGCTGCAATTGTCGCTATGTGTATGCATGTGGCAGCCATGTTGGATTATGAGGGTGGGGTTTGTGGGAAACCACCGAGTTCCCAGGTTGGATGTTTGAATTGAGATGTTTACTGCAGTTGGATTTCCTGGACTTAAAACCCTAAAATGCAAACTTTTAAGGATAAATGGAACGTATCCATCCATCCAGCCAGAACTGGCAACAAACACTAACTGAGCTCTTCAGTCAAACTGAAGGTTGCCTCTGACCAAGATAAAGAGTTGCATATTGCTGTCCTCCCATTAATGGTCTTACAAAGCTTTCCAAATAGATTTCAGCCCAACTACGAGGTACCATGCAGCTTAACCTTTGCTTCCTGTTTAAATTTTGCAGCTCATCATTACAAAGATCCAAGTGGTGAGGCTGCAACCATTGACTGATCTGTGGTCTGTTTTGTTATCCAGGTGAGTCTAGCATTCATGTCCTGGCCACATTACATCGAGACAATAGATAAATTCACCAAAACGCACATTAAAAACCCCCATTTTGATAGGAGATATTGTCTTTCTCTGTACTATATTTCAATGAAAGGCAATGAAATTAAATTAAACGTGACTCTGATAAGAAGTGATCTCTCTCATTTCAGTTTTGTAGAATAACCCCATAAACAGTCTCAATACTTTAACATTTTTAGTCTTCTTTGCTGAGTGGTTCTGATAAAAATTGCTCAGTAAGGCTGACACTGGCAGTTCTGAGAACAACCAAAACCCGTGTTCATCTTACTGTTATTTATGCATAACCCTGATAACTTTATACTGAGGCTTGCAGAGAAGGACCAAACCAAGCAAATATAGTGCCTTGCAAAAATATCTATATCCCGTGAATTTCTCCACGTTTGGTCACGTTTTACTGCAAGCTGCATTTTAGTGCTTAGTGAGATTTTTATATGACAGACCAACAGGGCATAGTGCAAAATTGTCTGTTGGGAGGAAACTGATACATACTTTTACAAATAAAACAGTGTTGTGTGCACCCAATCCTATTCTTCTGATACTCCTAAATTAAACATGGTGCAGACTTCTAAAGTCACTTAATTTGTAAATAACCCTACTTTATTCAGCTGAGCGTAATTTATTTTCAGTATAAATCCAGCTGTCCTGCGAAGGCCTCAGAGGTTTCTTAGAGACCATTAGTGAACAAACAGCATCACGGAGACCAAGGAACACATCAGACAGGTCAGGGAGACAATTGTGGAGAAGTTTAAAGGATAGTTGGTTTATAAAACCACCAAGCTTTGAACAGCTCACACATTTCTGTGGAAAGAGTATAGCAGAAACACCTGGAAACCTACCATCAGGACAGATAATGAGACGATTTATCAGAAAAGGAGCCAAGAAATCCCTGCCTGGTATCTCTGGAGGAGCTGCACAGGTTCAAAGCTCAGTTGGGTCAATCTGTAGATAGTGCACAAATCTGAACGTGTCAAAGAAGGATACAAAAAAATGTGTTTGACACAAAACTAATAGATGTCATCCTGAATGCACCATTCCTAAAATGGTGGCAGGATCATGATGTGACCATGCATTTCTTCAGCAGGGACAAGGAAGGCTGGATGGAGCTAAACACAAGACAATTGTGGAAGAGAACGGGTTTGAAGTGGCAAAGGATGGATGGTGGTTCACCTTTCACCAGGACAACAACCCTAAATATACAGCCAGAGTTATGAGGAAATAGTTTAGATCAATGCATAATTATGTCTTAATTAAATGGCCTAGTCAAAGTAAGATAAGATAAGATAAGATAGGCTTTATTGATCTCACATTGGAGAAATTCACATGTCACATCGGCTCGGTAATCAGTAATCGTAAGAAGGTGCCAAAAGTAGGACAAGGTGCATCAGGTATATACAGTGTGTCCTCGTTTATACAGTGGATCAAAAAGAAGTAGATAATAAAATAAGAATAACAATACAAAATAGAAATAAGGCAGAGGATGTCTTATGTACATTCACGGTGACTTATATACATGTGTATTGACATATATTCAGGGGTAATAGCAGCAGAAGTCACTTCTTTCAGTATTATTGCACAGTGTATTAAATAGAATTGCACATTAGTTATAGCACGTAGGTTATTACAGTTACAGTTATGGTTACAGTTATAATTACAGTTTGGTCACAGTTATAGTGCAGCATTGTATAATCTGATGGCAGCAGGGATGAATGACAAGTCAAGATCCAACTCCAATAGACAACATGTTTCTCTGCTTATAAATTGACGTTCACAGATGCTCACCATTCAATGTGACAGAGCTCGAGTTTTTTTGGAAAGAAGGATCAGCAAAAGATTTGCAGCTGTAATATAACACGACATGGACGTAGAGGGAGTGAATGGCTACTTTTCAGATTTTAAGAATCACAAGTACACAACACTTTGCGTTGGTCTATCACAGCAAAACCCTTTAAAAATAAATGGAAGTTTGTAGTAGTTATGGCTGTAAAAACTAGTTTTACCACCTTTTATAATTTTAGAACAATAAAAACAGTTTAAAATCGTTGCCACTCTCATGCCATTTTTTTCTGTCTTTTTCTCGTCGCAGGCATGGATTCGCCTACAGATCTTTTCGATGACTCCTCCCCCCAGATGCGCACTTTCACCCCCGGCCTCTCCTCCGCTGACCTCTCTGGAGTTCACGCTGCTCCGGCCTTCAGACCCCCAGGTTTCCCCCTCATCCACCATCTCCTCCAGCCGGGCGGGGGCCCAAGGAGGATCGGAGGCATCCTAACACCAAACCTGAACTCGCAGAGACACATGGCGGCCAGGAGCCTGGAGGAAGAAGTGACCGTCGGTCAAATAGAGCGAGGGATGGAAGGAGCAGAAGAGGGGATGATGGAGGGAGAAGATGACCTGACGGAGGTGAAGAGGAAGTGCAGCGACACTGTGCTCATGGCGGAGTGGAGTCAGGACGTCATGAAAGTGAAGCGGATGAAGTTTGAGTGCAGGCAGAAAGACAAGGCGGTGGAGGAAGACGGGAAGAGGAGGGAGGGGAGGAGAAGGGAGAAGGAGGAGCTGAAGGAGCAGCTAGAGGAGGCCAGGGAGAGACTGCAGGCCCTGCAGGAGAAGGTTTGGAGGGCGTTTGGGGAAAAGGCAGAGAAGGAGGAGAGGAAGAGGAAGCGCTTGACTGGAAACAGATGCGACGGTGACGGAGGGAGAGATGAGGGGATGGTGGAGGATGAGGAGGACCTCACAGGAGAGATGTACGATGAGGAGGACATCGATGCCGCAGAGATGGAGAAGGATTCTTTCTCCCTCCTGTCCGTTTCCCACTATGACAACTTCAGCAAACGCAAAGAGCAGCTGCAAAAAGACAGAGAAAGGAGGCTGGAGAGAGGAAGAGAAGGAGACATGGAGGGCATCATGGAGGGACCAAGACTCTGGCTGGAATGTGGAGGTCTGACAAGAGGAGACTGGGATGGTGGGACTGAGGAGGAGGAGGAGGAGGACGAGGAAGGACAGAAGTTTGCCAAGGCGCTGAAGCTGGAGCTGGGCAGCGCTGTGGCTCGAGTCATCGACAGAGTTCTCCGTCTTTACACGGAGATGACGGAGCATTCCTCCCCTCCTGCCACCATCTCTTTTCACCCGTCCGAGCAGGGCCACGACGGGGGGAAGGAGAGGGAGGGCTGGATGGGACTTTTGACGAGAGGAAGAGCGGAGGAGGCGACGAAAGAGAAGGAGGACGGCGACAGAGAGCAGCACCTTAAGAAGATAAAGAACGGGGGCTGCCTCCCTCCTGGGCCGCTGCGTTGCTCCGAACAGTCAGATCTGCCGATGCCACTGGCCGTTCACAGGTCACCCGACACACGGAAGACCTTCCCGCTCCTCGGACCTCCTCTCTCCACCAACGTCAACTCCTCTCACCCCAACCTCCCCCTGCATCACCCCTCTTTGACTCGACCCACTCCTCTTGCTCACCCTCCCCTCCTGCCTCCAGCTTCACAGCCCAAAGAGACCTCCTCCACCACCTCCTTCCACCCTTCCTCCTCCTCGTCTTCCTCCTCTTCCTCCTTCCCCGCACCTCCCCCTCCTCCACCCCCTCCTCTCCCTCTCCCGTTGCTGCACTACTCGATGCAGCAGCTCTTCTCCCGCTCACTCCACCACCCACAGCTGCCTCATCTCGCTCCATCCCGGAAGGACTACCTGACCTCCGACCCCTTCCTGGAGTTCTCCTCTCACGCCTCCTTCCCTCCGCTCCCTTTCCTTGGACACCTGGACCCATCGCTGACTCGTCACGGAGTCAGAGAGAGGGAGAGAGGGGTAAGGGGAGATGGGAGCATCAGAGGGAGCGGAGGGATGGATGGAGGAGAGCTCTACCTGACCGCTGGGATATCCTTTTTTGTCTTTATGTTGGGAGTTCTGTTTGTTCGTTTATTTTTTCTTTGTTTGTCCTTAACTGGTGTCGTGTTTACACTCAGGAGGGATTGTCTCCCTGCCACCTGAAGAAAGCCAAGCTCATGTTCTTCTACACTCGCTATCCTAGCTCCAACACACTGAAAACCTACTTCCCTGAAGTCAAGGTAAGTGACTTTCATGGACTCATCCATCCATAGTTCCAAGATAGGGTCACAGAAGAACCAAAAAAGGGAAAGATCTACCCTGAGCAAAACCTTCTGGCTGGTGATTCCAGGCCAGAAGCAATTTATGGTCCCTCCAGCAAGTTCTGGGTTTTCTTTGGAGTCTAATTCCTTTAAATACAACTCCAAGCCCCCCTTGGCGCTGCCTTTTTGGCTCAGCTGTTTCTTCACCATGAAAGACCAGAAAATGCCTTGCCATACTGCAGAAGAAGACCTAATCCGTCTATCCATCCCCTGCTCAAGCCTAACAACAAGCAATGCTCCTCCATTGGAGGCACAGACTGACTTTTGTGGAGAATCATAGCCTCAGACATAGAGGAGCCCACCCAGATCCTGGCTACTTCAGACTCAGCTGCAAACCACTCCAGTCTATGCTGAAGGTCATGTCTAGAACACAGCAGAACAAAAATAATCGACAAAAAGCAAAAATCCTACCCTGAGATTCCCACATCAGATACCCTCCTCTTCATGACTACACCTTGACATGTTCTCCATGAACACCGCAAACAGGAAGAGCAACAAGGGGAGGCCCTGGCAGAGTCTAGCCTGCACAGAGAACAGGCTTTGATTTTATAAAGAAAATACAGACACAGCTCTTGCTTTCTGTGTGCAACGACCAGACAGTGCTTAGAGGCATCCCCTGCACCCTCTACTCCCACACCATCCTTCAAAAAAGGCTAGAAGGACACCGTTATAAGCCTTCTCTAGAAACCATTTATGAAAGAAAGACCACAAGGTTCTATGCCTACTTATAACCACCCTTATTATTGTCAGAGATAGTGTTACCAGTGAAAAACAAGTTTCAACAATGAAGCATCCCCGTTCATTCCTCCAGATCATCTCACTCCAGGTTATAATAACTTTGCCTTGATGAGCATCAAACTTCCCCAACAATGCCTCATACATGTAAAAACAAATGTTTCCCCCACATTGTTTTTAAAAATAATATTATATAGTTTGCAGAAAAGGTTTCATCCACACAAACTCGCCACTGAGCGTCGTTTTAAACATGCCAGGCGCATAGGGGGCAGTGTACCGCAAGGCTAAAACCCATATAAGCCAATCAGAATCCTTTAAAACAACCACATGGTCCCTGTATATTGGAAGGAATTAATTTCTCCTCCCCTGTACGGCCAAGTGAATAACAGCAGCGACGTCAGCGCTGCACTGCTGGTCTCAGACTGTGACGGGTGGGACCCTAAACCTCCTTCTTGCCACGAACACACGCAGAGACAAAAACGATGTTTTCTCAAAACTCTACTTTGGCCGGAGATTCCAAGCATAATCGTTTTTAAAGGCTGGTTCACACAGCAGGATATTCTATCAGATTTTTGCCCCAATCTTCCCCTTCCGACGGCGGGGGTTGTAAGATACTATTCCTGCCATGTGTGGAGTGTTAAGAGCGATCTGGTCCGCTCGGTAGAACCTCAGGACATCGTTCCAGCCTCAAATCGGGGATATTCAACAGGTTGGATTGTCTTGCCTCATTATCCGAGCGTGTGTGGTGTTCCCTGTGGACAAACGAGCATCCAGCCTGTTGAATGTGACGTGTAGCCAATCAGAAAGCGAGGTGAGGGGAAACCCGGAGAAAAAAACAAATGACCAAACACAAGTGACCTCCATGTCATAGTGTAACAAACGTAGACCAGGTTCTCTTGAACTTACTAATGCAAATGTGAAATCGTGTCAAATCACAGAGGTTTTGAAAAAAGTCTCATATACGCATCTCACATTTATTGGTTTATTGTGATTGAAAACCTGCAGGAAATAACTCTGACTTAATAAACACACTAGAATTATCATAGGGCCATATGGCAGTAGCATAATCTCCAACCTTTAACCTGAGCAGATTCGATAAATTGGAAAACAATCCCCCAATAAGAAAAAAAGTATCTCTTAAAAGATTTTTTTAGTTCCCCACTAAATGGACGCACTTAAATTAAAGGATGAGTTTTTCTAAACTGTTCTGAGTGAGCTACTGCAATGAGGCAAAATACATTTTGCACTATTTAAATGGTCCACAGCGAGATTAAAGCTACGACCTTGCCATAATTAGTTTCCGTATTAGGCTTCAGGGTAAGCCAGCACAAGTGGTGTCAACTAACCCGGGAGCATGAAACAGCAACAGACACAACTTGTCCAAACTCCAATTACCCTCGCTGTGTAGAAAGACATATGCTCTGGTTTATTAATCATTTGGAAATAAACTGAAGCTGGATGTTGTTTTGTAGTTGGTGCATCTGATGAAAACTCGGTGCCACCCATGAGATAAGAAGATCACGATATTGTAAATGAGAGAATAAAGCTAATAAGCATCCTTTCTCCTGCTGTCTAGTTTAACCGCTGCGTGACCTCCCAGATGATCAAATGGTTCAGCAACTTCAGGGAGTTCTTCTACATCCAGATGGAGCGATTTGCACGGCAGGCTGTCCGCGATGCTCTCACCCGGTGGGTTACGCTCATCTCTGAATCCCGCTTAACTCTTTATCTCCGCAGGAGTCCGAGCATTTTCACAGGAGTGTGCTCGCTGTACGCCACAGTATTTTAATCTTCCTTACACAGTGGATGACGTGCATGGGCATTCTCTGCAAAAAAAGGTCGGGAATTACACAGCAAATAGAGTAGATGATAATGCAGATAATCTCAAGTCGACTCAAGTCTATCATCATTCATTTTTACAGACATTTCTTACGTGTATTTTTATGTGTCTGCACTCTGCACATTAACTGATTTGTTCAAGCCAACGTATGTTTTTATGAGTGACTTTGCACGGTTTTGTGAAACGAATGAATTACACCGATGATGTTTTCCACCCAGGGATGGTGCAGCTCGTGTGGGCCGAGAGAGTCAGCTGCGAGTGAGCCGTGATACGGAGCTGTACCGCGTTCTGAACATGCACTACAACAAGAGCAACGTCTACCAGGTCAGGACAGTAATGGCGCGTGCATTATACGGACGTCTGCTCAGACTGCTCAGCTACAAACACCATGGGCAGGGGTATCATGTTCATTTTGGGGTGGGATGATTCATTTGAATCATCCTTTACCAAGGAGGAATTATAATACCAGAAACTACTTTAATTTCCAAAAAAAAAGAAGCTGCACAGGTTTAATTATGTGGCAGATTTTCTCAAATTTACACCCAAAAATAAATGAACATAAACACTTAAAACACAGACAAATTCTCACATTAATATTTGGAGAAAATGCTCCTTAGCAGGTAGCAGAGAAATCACGTTTTATTTGTCATTATTTTCGTTAATACTGGCGGCCTATATGCTCACTGTTGACGGCAGAATGGGTGGAGTTCATTTAAACTGGTTGTTTTCTTGGCACATGGCAACCTTTAAGCAAACATACTGCTTACAACTACCTTTTCCATACGGTTGAGTCGGAGTCATTCCAGAAGCTCAATGCTAGCTTCCCTTCCCTATTCTAAACCTAGTCAGGATGTGTGTTTGGGAACAACTGTGTCCGAGTTTTAACCAAACCAACCTAAACTGAGTCAGATTAAAGTACCAGGGCCAAGTTGTTGAAAAATGGGCTGAACCTTTGCAGCGTTGTCACCACAGTAACCTTACAGCATCTAGGTCCTGGGTTTAAATCCCAGCCTAGGGTCCTTCTGCATAGATTTAGCATTTTCTCCATGTGTACGCACTGGCTTTCTTGTGCAATAAGCATGTTGTGTTAACTGTTTACCCCAAAGGGCCTCTAGCACACTCTCACAACAGTCAAGCTTGGTGGTTGCATTGCACTCTGGGATTGCTGCCTATGGTTCTGGTGCATTGCACAAAATGGGTGAAATGGTGAAGTAGGAGGATTGCCTTTTGTGGTCTTTAAGTTCAGCTCAAATCAACAGCTAGGTAGCTGGACCTTGGACATAACTGTTATTTCCAATTGGGCAACCATTATAAAAACACACAAATACTGATTTCAAAACGGATAAAGCGAGCTAACAATAAGATTCTGGAATATCCCTAATTGCAGTCCTGTTGAAGGTTAGGATATTACCCCCATTTAAATGAACAATCGATGTTTCTGATGAGAAGGGTGGGTAAATATGATGGTTACTAAAAGCACAGGGTTTCTCTATAATTCAAGTGGCATTTATCTATATATTAGTTGGGTGTATGCATAATCTTGAGCCCTATATGTAGTGTATAATTTCGACTTGGGTGAGTTAGAAAGAAAAAAATCCTATAAATTAAAACTTGTGCTCCAAATAGTTGTTTTAAAAAGTTATTGAAAAAAGTGGCGTTGTTATCATTATACTATAGAAGAAAATGGCCAACTGAATCGCTAAAAGCTTAAAACTAACACGGCCTTTATACCAATGATGAGTCCATGTAACCTTCTGACCAGAACTGTAAATACAATTATTGGTCTTTTGAATTGTAGAATAATGGATCTTAAGTGTGCCCTCACCTCTTCCCCAACACTAGTGGCTCAAACTAAGAAAACAGTTTTTTATCGTGTGTCACAAAATTCCCACATCTACCGCTAGTCGGCAGTAGTGGTTCACTAAATTTACAGCAAAATGATGTCTGACTTTTCATTAATGTTACCTGTGTCTGAAAACCCTGTTGTAACAGATTCTATTTTTTTTCCATCTTTAATTTAAATCAGGTTGGCATTTTAAAAGTAAAATTAATACATTTTGAAAATGTCAGTTAAACATCGGCTACAGTGCCTGCATTTAAAAAACAATTTGTGCTGTTATTTATTCTTTTAATACCATAATAAAACTGGAAAATCTGATGTTCCTATAATAGTGTATGTATGTATATATATATATATATATGTGTGTGTGTGTGTGTGTGTGTAGCTTCGAAACACAAGAAAAGGTTGTCTCAAGGTACTTTACAAAAAAAGAGAACTTTTCTATATAGAGATATATATAGTCAATCATATAGACAGACTTAAAGTTAATTACATACATTGCAATCTGATCATAGCTTTTTTTACTTTCAACTGGTAAAAATCTGTTTATCTAATGAAACCCATCTGATTACATTGGGCGTTATGTGAGTATTTAATGACAGTGTACTACAAATGTGAATATATTTGCATAGTCCTGATTTAGGTTTAAAATATGCAAAACGTCACAGTAGCTTTTTAATTTTATACAGCTTGACATTTTCAGGTTGGTTTTGTTGCTCATGATGCTTTTGTACCATCTTTGTATAAGCTACATACTGCTGTCATTAGAGTTTAATAGGTGTTGAGAATGTTCTATAAATATCCCTGTTTTATTGAAAATTTAGTTATCTGCTTTGACAAATGGGATTTTTAGTCAGTAGCCAATAGGCCTATTTAACAGCAGCCTGCATAATACCCTGCACTGGTAACAGTAGGCTATACTTTAGTTTGTATTGTCAATAGTAGTCATTGCAGTTAACAGTAGCCTGCTTTGCTAATAGTAGCCATAGACATCATAAACGTAGACGCCTCATCGGGCGGGTTCTGCCTATGCTGCGGATGAGTCAGAGCGTCCGCCATGTTGAATGTGGCAAATCTGCAGTTAGTCTGAGTCACTTAAACAGTATCAGAGGGAGTTTAATCTCAGAATATACTTTATATTCGTAATATTTTTATTTTTGTAATATTCCGAGTTTATTTTCGTATCCCTTTGGCTTCATTCTCCTGACTTTATACTCGTAAAGAATAAAAATAATTAAAAGAATCTAACCTGGCTCTATTACTCCAGGACTGAAATAGTTCTGCAAACTGTGACTATTCTGGAAATGTTCCCCCTTAATTCTCATAATATGACGTTTTTCTCATAATAATACCACTTTTATCTTTTTTCTTTTACTTTACTGTCCTAGGACTTTTTTTTGTCATATCAGTAACTTTCTCTTTAATACTCCCCCAAAACGTGTGTTATATACGTGTTATATATATATATATATACATATATATAAATATATATATATATATATATATATATATATATATATATATATATATATATATATATATATATATATATATATATATGTATATATATATATATATGTATATATATATATATATATATATATATATATATATGTATATATATATATATATATATATATATATATATATATATATATATATATGTATATATATATATATATATACACATACAGTATATATGCTTCCAGTTTTGTTCACTACAACATAACTTAACTTCTTTCTGCCACATACAATATGGCGGTGACGTTGACGTACGAACCCGCGCTTAACGAGGCGTCTATGTATATGATATCTATGATAGTAGGTGCTTACTGCCAATAGTAGCTAGTATTTAACAGAAGCCTGCATAGTACCCTACACTGCTACCAGTAGCCTATATTGAAAACGGTAGTTTTTAATGATAATAGTAGTTGTTGGTGTTAACAGTAACTTGTATTTAACAGTAGCCTGGTTCGCTAATAGTAGGTTACCTTGCTAATAGTAGTTTATATCACAATAACTAAGTCCCACAAAGTTTGGAGATACAATAAGTAGAAAAGCAGGTAGTCCAAAGAAACTACCTGAGAACTGTGAGTGTGTACACTAGTTCCACAGAGAGCAACTAAAAAATAATTTTTGTGCTTGTGATGAATGACAGTGGCAACAAAAGTATTCAAGGGCCCAAGCATTCTTTGTAATTGATAAAGAAGAGAAAGCAGAAAAACCTGAGAGATGCGAAGAATTTTGAATATTCCATCCGCATAAATAAAAGCAACGACCTCCCGGTTTAATTAAATCCTTATCAGGTGTTATGATTTGTAGGTCCGACTCACTGGACCTACAAATTCATCTAACACTTCAAATCAGGGAAGGATATCAAAATATTAAGTATAAACTGTTGCTTATGAAAGTACATACCAAAAGCCTATTACAGTTATGAGAAAATTGAAAAACATCCTTGCTGCTTGCATAAGGAATTTGGGCTAATTACTAGTCTGAACATGAAGGTTCAAATAATGCCAGGAGGAAAAGACATGAACTATGGTCTAAACAATTTGAAATCCATCATTCTAGCAATAGACTATTTCAGGGTTGAAAACGTTTTAGACAGACAAACAATTATAGTAAGACTAGACTATAAACATGCCAAAAACAAGGAGACATCCACAATGTTATAGAATCTGATAGGGCTCACAATTTATTCAAATAAAAAAATAAAAGTAAGTATTCAAGAGGCACTTAACAGTTACTTAGAAGAAACCAAAGTTGAAATGTCTTGGCATGTTTGGAGAAACCAGATGCAGCATATAATTACAAACACCTAGTATCATGTTGATGGGGGGTTGGTGATATGGTTTTGTTTACAGCCACAAGACCTGAGCACCTTCCAGTCAGTGCGTTGACTATGAATTCCTCTATTTACCAAAGTGGGCTATTCTAGACTCAAATATGAGACCAACGGGACAATGATCCCAAACACAGCAGCAAATCTAAAACAGAGGGGCTGAGAAAGATATTGCTGTGGTCCAGTCAAAGTCCGGACCTCAACCTGATTAAAAGGCTTTTCTGACCTTCAGAGAACTGTGGAGAAACACATGAACTGAGAAAATAATGTAAAGTTCTGAAAGTGACTACTTTATTGACTGCACTTTTTGCCTTCCTGTTTGTGTAAAAAAGAGAAATGACAGTGGAATCTGTGGTTTGTTTTAGTCCATTTGAAATGTCATTTTATTTCTCTAAACCTGGTAAAATCCAGATCATTGTATATTCTAGCCAGACATGTAAATACCCCAGTTTGTATTACTTACTTTTTCAAGTTACTGTTTCTGCACATTAAGGAGCAAATATACACGTCTTTAAAGATTCATCTTTATCCTTAGCTGCTTGTAAAAACTGATAATCTGCTAAACTAGGCTTTTAGCTTCCTAACTTTAATAAGTTACACATTTTTGGCGTGTACGTTTCTGTGTGCAGGTTCCAGAGAGGTTTATCGAGGTGTCAGAAGTGGCTCTGAGAGAGTTTTACTCTGCCATTTGGACTGGAAGAGACAGCGACCCCTGCTGGAAGAAAGGAATATATAAAATCATTTGCAAGCTTGACAGTCCTCTGCCGGATGCCTTCAGGATGCCTGGCTGTCCGGTGGGCTGACGACTAGGCCGTGTTTTTCTGCTGCACATGAACACTCATGCATGCTCAAGTACATTGTTCTCAAGGCGTAAAAAGCTGTCAAACTGTGAGTGAGGAGTTTAGTGCTCAGTTTGAGGTTTAAAACCATTATTTAGGATACAAACGCATACATCATCAACACGAGACAGACACTGGACACACTCAGTGCTTAAATAAGAGTCTTGTGACTGCACTTATCTTGCCCATACCACTGAATTAAAAGGGACGGAGCAGGAATTCCTTCTGCAAACATTCCTCTGCAGTCAGGCAGACCCAAAACCGCAGCTTATCTACGTTTCAGGTTTGACAAAAACTCTCCCGAAACCGAGGGCTGAAACAAGCTTGTGTTATTTATTTTGGCCCATATTTATGATGAGCTTCTCTGTATATGTGAGGCTGCATTTTACGGATGACCAGGTTAAATATTACAGTATCATTCGCTGTTGTTGAATAAAATTTGATGCGCAGTACCTTGAAAAATCGCCACACCTGCAGCCCCAAACCTCTATGCATTTTATTGGGATTTTATGTGATAGATCAACACAAAGTAGTGCACTGCTGTGAAGCGGAAGTCAAAGAAATTGGTTATCAACATATGCATTTGTTTTCAGCCCGCTGAATACAAACCAGTGGTTCTCAAACCCGTCGTATCTTGGAAGACGTTTTAAAAAGAGTCTTTTTAGCGTGTTGCGTTGTCTTTAAAAACACAAAACAGAGAGTTTCCTGTCTATTGGCACAGCTCGACTGGCTGAGGGGTGCGGTTCATCCACCCAAATATGGCTGCTTTGCATTTTAAAGGTAGCGATTACAGCAGTAAACAAAGAGTTTATTTGCACTTCAGACAATTTGATTTTCGTTAAATCTTTTATACAACCAATACTTTGCAGGCTCCTTTACAGACACACAGTGTCCACAATGTTTGAAAGTGTGAAATGCAGAGGAATACAAAACGTTTAGCTTTGGTTGCTTGTAGCACTTAGCCTGCTCACCGACCATGTATAGCAGCAAATCTTCTAAATTGGGTTTGCTCACATTCTTAGTGCCAAGTTCCACATCAGCAGCACCAAAGGCAGCCCAACTACCAGCAGTGGTACTTCTACCACTGTTAAGACCCATGAACCTAAACCATTGTAGTGTAGCTCTGGTTGGATGTTTAGGGTTGATGTATTACTTTACTGCTGTGGTGAAGAAAGAGCTGAGCCAACAAGCAAAGCTTGCGATCCACCAGTCTGTCTACATTGTGATGCTCATGCCATATGGATCCTGGTAGAAAGAACGAGATCCTGAATACAAGCGGTTTAAACTAGCTTCCTGTGTGGGGCTTAGAGTTAAGGTGAGGAGCTCCGTCATCTGGGTGGAGCTCGAAGTAGAGCCGCTGCTTCTCCATAATTCAAAGGAGTTCATTGAAGTGGTTCAGGCATCTGATCAGGATGCCCCCTTGGGAGGTTTTCGAGGCGGTCCCACTGGGAGAAGACCAAGAACTCGCTGGAGGGACTTTATCACGTCTGGCCTGGGAACGTCTTGGGATCCCCCAGAGTGACCTGAAGGTTGTCTCTGGGGAGAGATGTCTGGGGTTCCCTTCTGGACCCATTGACCCCACACCTCGATCTTGGATAAGCAGAAGACACGAATGAATTAATGGATGTCCTGCTGGAAGGTGAACCTCCACCCAGGTTTCAAGTCGTTGTTTGTAAAAAAAAAAAATCCTATATGATCTTCATTTACCAATTTACAGTTTTATAGTTGTACTACTTTGTGTTTACCTATCAAACAATCCCAATTTAAAAAACCCAAAACTATTCCAGAGAGAATGTGAGCAAATGTGTAATTTATTTATTACCTTTGCCGAGTACATCCAGGCTGCTTCTTTTAAACAAGCTATTTTATGCAACAATAAAGTAGAATTTTGATCTCCTGCAGCTCACAAACATTTTAATAACAAAAATATATGATATTGTTATGAATTTTTACGCAGTCCAGTGAAAAAACAGCATCAAAGGAGCGCGCCTAAATGTTTGTGTCGGGGTTCTCCATCTGAAGCAGCTTTTTAATCTGTTCTATAATTATACAGTCTTCATCGAAAAGAGTTGTTAGTGTGGCCGGGAAAAAAAAGGTTGATTATTTATTAGAGTCTAGAAATAAAGTTGGTTATCCTTCGCTGCGTCTTTGCTCAGAGTGTAATAATTGTATATTTTCTGTGCATGATAAATAAAAATGTGCTCAACATGGAAATCTGTTAAGACATACTGAATTTGACGTAGCTGTATATTCATGTTTTGGTGTTTCTTTTATGTACTCTTATTTTTTTTAATATTTTATATTCTTTTAGTGTGAAGCTGAACTAAATAAGAAAATATTCAAGCTTTTGTTTTACAGGACATCTTTTTTTTTAAATCTTGTATATTGTGGCTGTTTAATCTGAAAACAAAGATAGATTTTGTTGGTGTAAATTACTTGTGTTGTGAATTCAAGTTGCGTGTTTCCCAGATTTGTAATTTGCATTTTTTTTTCTGTTATATTGTACAGAATGTGCTGCAGTCTTTGCTGTAGATCTGTGCCTCATTCACACTTTAAATGAATCTTGATGTCTTATCAGCGAATTAAAGTAATACCAAGCTCACCCCATTAAATCTGTTTATTCAACATGAACAGCATTGCACATTTAGCTCCCTCCATGTTTATTGGTAAAGAAAAAGAGCGCCAAGGATCCCCCATCGTGCTGAACATTGAGAATGAGCTGCTTTTCCACATCTTAGTTTGCTTAAAACCAAATAAAGAATTTTTTGTTGCCAAAAGCTCAATATTGGTCTAATTGAATTAGATTGAAAAACACGTTTTCTATTCCGAAGGGAAATTACATAAACACATTTCCAGTAAAAAGTCCCGCTATAAAAAGGCCTTTTCCTGTCATGTCCTCCAAACAACTGGTTAGCATTTAGATATCGTCAAAAGGTTCTCATGACGACTTGGCGAGCCTAAGACGGCGCTTTATAGATTAGTCAGTCGTGAGGTCAATACCAGTGAATCTGCTAAAGAAATGTATCCTAACATTAGATGTTAAATTTATTCAAACAACTGTTTCTTTCTAAGAGCTACGCTAATGCAACAAAAGTTTTTATCTTTTATGTTGTTTTTTACAAAAAATGTTTTTCGGCGACGGGTGACAGTAATTATGGATGGCGCTCTATCTGCCTCCAAAATCTCTAAAAAAAAAAAGTGCTTTAATTTGTTAACAGGGGTCAGCTGCTCATGAGCCATGTGATAGAGCAGCTGGTTCGCATTCAGAGGGAACAGCACATACAAAGGCAGACATGTTCCCCGTTTAGCATCAATTAAAGGAATGAAGACAATACATTTATGCACTTGTCTAAAGGATGCAATGCTGAAGACAATTAGGGATCAAAGGGTGATTTATCGCCGGTTTAAGAGAGAATTTACCAATATTTCAGGCAGTCCAATGCCTGCAAGAGCTAGAAACATGTATGTCGTGTTTAAACTGAGAAAATAGATGCAGGTTCAAAGTCCACATTTGTAACAAATGCAGAACTGCTGTTGTTATTGTTGGATATTTAGGCTTTAGGTAAATGAAGATAACAGGTTTTGTTAAACATGTTGTTATAGATATTTTATGAAAAATGCTCACAATAAAAACGATTTGGCTGCCAGAAAAGTGATCCCCAAAGAGCTGTTTGCTTAAAACTTGACATCTGGTAGATGATCGACTGAAGAATGCTGCGTCTCTCAGGTCCTGTTTCAGATCTTTGCTTAATTTTTAAAAACGTACGACTTTGAGATATTCTCCATCTCCTTTGTTTCCTCTCCACTTTCTTATTATCAGACACATACTGCACAATATGCTGCCAAGGACTGGATGGGAAATGACAAACACAGCATCCAAAGATGTGAAACGCCTTCAATTCTGCAAAGAAGAGTGGGTCAAACCCTCCACAAGGATGTAAAGCCTGAAAAAACTTAAACAGTCTTGTGAAATGAAAATGAAACTCTGATGAATGAATAAGAAACTTTCTGGAGCACGAGCTGATTTTGGTCAGCGTCAAAACTGTGTCATATAATTATATATATAGAGAGAGAGGAGAAAATGACCCGCATGGTCAGATGACAGAAGTCACAGGGTTTGATTAGCTCTTGTGGAGGAGTGAAGGCCCCACTTTCAGTCATCTGTGGCCATATCTAACTGCAATGTCATGCTTCTGAAAGCTCAAACGGTTCAACTTATGACCAAGCCTGACCACCTGACTCTGCGTTTGTCATGCTGAACCTTAACGCCGACGCGGCTCTCGGTGACCCACGGCCTTGAGAGGTCATCTCTCAGCTGGAATCAGCCGGTTATGCCATGAAAATCGGCCCCGCTCGCTTTTGTCAGGAAGTGTCTAAACGAATTACCTCTGCAGTGTGACGGGGAAATGATTTCTCGTGCCTTTATGTGGGACTGTGCAGACTATCTGTGCTGCTGAAGGGATGCGGTGCAGAAATGAAAGGGGACAGTTTATGGAAGAAGGATCCTGAGGGCTGGACTGTGGCTGTGGAGGCTCTAAGGTGAAGGTGGCAAAAAGAGGCACAAACCACAGGATATTTCTCGTTCTTGCCTTCAGAACAAAAGCTCGGAACGTCCCAACAAAGGTGAGTTGGGTCTGGGTTGTTTGTAGGGGGTTTATGAGATGTTCTGTGTTCAAACTGAACCAAATAACTTAAAATGTTAATGTGGGACAAAGCAGGACTAAAGGTTGTCTGGACTTTTCATGGCTTTGAAACGAAAAGGAAACGTCCCTAAATTTGACTGATTTATTTATTCTGCTGCTCAAGCTGACGTTCACGTGAGATACTGTCTTTTATTTCAGCCCCAAAAAAGGAGATGTTTAGTTATTACAGCCACAAACTCAGTCTTATTTGACTTTTATGTGATGGACAAACACAGTATAGCTCATAATGGTGAAGTGGAAGGAAAATAATACACGCATGGGTTCAAATAAAAAACCAAATCAATATGAGAAAGAATCTAAAAAGTGTTTTTGCATTTGTATTAGGCTAAAAATGATCATATTTAGTATTTCATGTAACATAAATACTCAACATAACGAAATTGTATTTTTCTCCAAATGAGTTGAAAGCTTAACATAAAGCAGTAGATCATGAACTGCAGGATGAAGCAGCTGTCGGGTCGTTGGGTCAGCCCTTTGCTGAATGATCTCCTTCCTCTTAGTTAAATACATGAGACTTCTTAAAGCTCACTCTTTGCAACGTGCTGTTGCATCGGGTGCAGAGACGGGGCACAAAGTCAGAGACGAAACAGCAAACGTTCAAAGAAAAACATTGGTTGACCTTGGGAAAGTACGAGGACACTTTGGGAGATTAGCGGAAGGTGTGGCAGCTTGAAGGCAGAGTGTAACGTTAAAAATAGGCAGTTATAAACCCTGGCATAATGAGAGGGACCCAAGTGGAGGTGTAAAAAAACAGGGAGCAGAGATAAAGGAGGTTCAGGAGGCCTAGAGGAAGATCAGAGAGGAGATTTACGGATAGAGTGAAAGAGGACATTAAGGTAGCTGGTGTTGCCATCTTTTTTGTTTTTGTATGTGATGCTCTCACTTGTCATTTACTTCCGTTTTCTTCCTGTTGGCTAATTTAATGTCACGTGACCTACCTCATTTAGCGCACCTGTGAGACAAGAGCCGCTCAACTGAATACACCTGCCATAGATAATTGAGCTGGTGTGTGAGAAGACGTGCAGAGGATAGCAGTAGATAGATGACTCGCCTGTCCTGAAATGGAAAACCTGAAACCTTTGCAGATTCTACTGTAAATTAATGCTGCTGACTTTAAAATAAAACAAAGATGCCAGGATAACACACGCAGAGTTAAAATTCACTCACATTGGAAGCCTTAAACAGCCTTCAACGTATTTTATGCTTTATTTTCTTTTTTTAATGAGTCACACTTTAAAAATAAACAACCGTCAATGAATCAAACTTTTATTTTGAAACGCCCGGCCGGAAGTTGACCCTCCCCCACTGCGGCGGACTTGACGCTGGGTCCGGGACCAGACGCGGGCCGCTGGGTGGATGATGGCGGTGCCGCCGGTGCTGCTGCTGCTGGAGCTGGGTCTGTACGCCAGCTGCTTCGTCTGCGGGATCGTGGCCGCCGCCTCCCTCACCATCGTCCAGGTAAGGCTGACCGAGGAGCCCGCTGTTATTGGCCCGTCAGCGCGCTCTCTTCCGGGTCCCCGGCCAGGGCTAAAAAAGTTTAGAAAACACTGCTGCAGTACTTCTGTTTATTATCACTGCTACTCTTTTACTTCCTCTCTGCACAAGCGGTTGATGTTTTGACGTTTTCTAACTCCCCTCCAATAGTTTTCCGTGCCGTTGTCAAGGTGTCGCTGCAGGAAAAATAGAAAGTATTAGAAAGTAAGAGCGCTTTTGCTTTTCTTTTCCAGCGTGTAGGAGTTAAATGTGAGAGGAGGGAGACTTTCTTATTAAATGCGCTGCAAATAAATGATTTAATGTCTGCGCTGTTGGCAGCAACACGTGGAGATCCACTCATTTACCACCCAAAACGGATGTTTAATGTTCTGGTTTTATCTCTTAAAAGTGTTTTTATCTGATTTAAAAAAAAAAAAAACAGGAAACGCTGGTGAAAATGTGAACATGTGCTCCAGTAATAAGTGGGTCTTGTGACCGAGTCGCTAGTCACGCCCATCCTCTCCCTTTCGTTCATACGAGGAAAAAGTAATCTTTCTGTATTTAAAAATTAATCCAGTTTATTTATATAGCGCCAATTCACAACACCTGATCTCAAGGCACTTTACAATTAATTAAAAGTTTTCTGTCTAAGGAAACTCAGCAGATTGCATCCAGCCTTCCCTCCTCCTGGATGAATGTGGAGCCACAGTGGACTTTGCAGCAATCCCTCATACCAAGCATGCATGTAGCGACAGGGGGGAGGAAAATCCCGGAAACTGCCAGCAGAACCAGGCTCAGTGTGAACCGCCGTCTTCGGCTAGAGCAGACACCCAAAAAAGAGGCAGCAGCACTGATCCAGGAGTACTTTCTATGCAGAAGAAAAGTAAAAGGGTAATGGCTGTAGGGCTGTGCAATTATGGCTGAAAAATGTATCGCAATATAAGCCTTTCATATCAGTCGATGATAATTATGGAAAAGTGTTTTGTTTGCCTATTTAAAACAAGGACCGGGGGGGGGGGGGGGGGGTGGTAAGCCTGAATTTAAACTGTAAACCTAGTTAAATGTAACCATGAACCTTTAAAGTATTCAATTAAATTTTATTTATATAGCGGCAATTCATGAAACATGTCATCTCGGGGCACTTTACAAAGTCAAATCAATCATATTATACAGATTGGTCAAAAATTTCCTATATAAGGAAACCAGTTGATTGCTTCAAAGTCCCGACAAGCAGCATTCACTCCTGGAGAAGCGTAGAGCTACAGGGAGAGACGTCTGCATTGTTCATGGCTTTGCAGCAATCCCTCATACTGAGCAAGCATGAAGCTACATAAAGTATGTCAACCAATCTTGCTTAGTCTGGCTGTGAGAGGTTGAGAGGCTAAATCCTGTCCTCTGCCCAAATCCCACAGAATACCATGTGGTTCTGGAGTTCAGTGCTATTATTGATATTATATATATATATATATATATATATATATATATATATATATATATATATATATATATATATATACTTTATTTACTTATTTTTTGATTTATTGGCCAGCCCTAAATGGCCATACTAGCTCCATTAGTGGTTCTGTTTACGCAGATAAGCTCGGAGTCACTTTTCAAGTCCAGAGGATGAAGGGGAGCGCCTACAGTTGCAGTAAAAGCTCAGCCAATAGCTACGTCTAGACCAGGGGTCACCAACCTTTTTGAAACTGAAAGCTACATCATTGCTGTTGTCATACGAAGGGCTACCAGTACTGACCTTTGAACTAGAAGAGGCAGAGCTCACCTTAACTTTATGTAAAATAAACACATTTTTCATGCTTGGTTATAGATATTGTCACTTTTAAATCTATATAAATGCAAATGTGAATAAACAGGAAGAGTAATGGAATAAAATAAAGTTTTAGGTGCAGCTCACTGCTGGATTGGACATTTTTTTTCTTTAGAACAGGCTTGTGGGTGCCACATGTGGTCCTCTGGGGGGGGGGGGGGGCTAGTGTTGGGAACCACTGACCTACAGGAGAACGTGAGGTTGTTGGCAGCAGTAGATGCCCCCGTCCAGGATGTTCTCATAACTAAACACCAGACCGGATGTAGCTACTATGAAGAGAAAAAAACAAAGCTAAGAGTTAACATAACAGTAATGCTGCGTCCAGACCAAACGCCTTTTTCAGTGTCCAAAAAGCGCCGTTAAGGCTCTTGACAGGGCGTCTGACTTTATAAGTGGCTCCAGTGGGGAGGAGCTACTCTGTTCTTTTCCTCTGCCGGACTCTTTGGAAAATTGTGGATGAAATCGAGAGAGTGGCTTGGCTTTATTTAATGAATAATATAATCTGCGCCGTGCCTGAATTCACAAATAATTCAGAGACGTTTTGAGTTTGAGTTTCACCGCCTATAGCAGGAGCTGCGTGCTGACGAGGGTCACTTTCAGCGCTCTTTATGCTCACCCAGCCCAGTCTGACAACCTGCTGACCAGCATTGGTGCCCACATCCCCCACCAGGACACAGATACAGGCGCCCTATTTCAGCTCAAGAGCATCTGTCCATCTGTCTCAGGTTAGTGGGCAACTTCAGTAATCTGAAGTAAAAATATTCATCCTGTCTGAAAATCCCCCTCTACATCACATAGCAGAGTCTCTCTGATTGGTTGACGCTCCCTCTAGGGGCGCTTAACGCGCGACGGGCAGCACGAAACGCACAGAAAGCTTCAACACGCGCAGAACAAGACGCAACAGACTTTGCATGTAAACCCAATGCCCTAGATGCTCTAAAGGCGTTTGGTCTGAACGCAGCACAATTTAAAACTGGCGAGATCTGCAGCAACTTGTACATAGTCCAGCTAAAGATAAGATAGGCTTTATTGATCTCGCATTGGAGAAATTCACATGTCACAACGGCTCAGTAATCATAATCAGAAGAAGGTGCCAAAAGTAGGACAAGGTGCATCGCTTATATACAGTGTGTCCTCGTTTATACAGTGGATCAAAAAAGAAGTAGATAAGAAAAATAAGAATAAAAATAGAAATAAGGCAGAGGATGTCTTGTGTACATTCACGGTGACTTATATACATGTGTATTGACATATATTCAGGTGGTAATAGCAGCAGAAGTCACTTCTTTCAGGATTATTGCACAGTGTATTAAATAGAATTGCACATTAGTTATTACAGTTATAGTGCAGCATTATATAATCTGATAGCAGCAGGAATGAATGACCTGCGGTAGCGCTCCTTTTTACAGACAGGATGTCTAAGTCTTGCACTGAAGGAGCTGCTCAGCTCCTCCACAGTCTGGTGCAGGGGGTGGAAGGTGTTGTCCATGATGGATGTGAGCTTGGACAACACCCTCCTCTCGGCTACTTCCTCCACAGAGTCCAGAGCACAGCCCAGGACAGAAGTGGCCTTCCTCACCAGCTTGTTCAGCCTCTTTCTGTCCCGCTCTGTGCTGCCAGGAGCCCAGCAGACGACAGCGTAGAGGAGGGCTGAGGCCACCACAGAGTCATAGAAGGTCTTAAGCAGAGGCCTGCTCACTCCAAAGGACCTCAGCCTCCTCAGGAGGTGGAGCCGGCTCTGGCCCTTCTTGTATAGAGCGTCGGTGTTATGAGTCCAGTCCAGTTTATTGTTGAGTTTAAAGCGCTAACTGTCTGAGGGATATTGGAGCAGAAAGGTAACATGACTACAGAGATGGCTCGATTAAGCTAAACCAGGATGTATGAGCTGTGATTAACCCAGTCTTTCCCCACTCACCGTGACGTCCTGACCACCAAACTCTGGATCAGGTATGGGAAGCGTTTTTTTTTTTTTTGCCTCCTGGCCCTCGCTGGCTTCCGTACGGCAGTGTTTTTATGAACCCAGACAGGTCTCTCTGTTTCTCTGCTGCAGATTAAACTCTAAAGCCAGTCTATAAACCCAGAGTAACTTTAACCTCTGTCTTTGTCTCAGGGTAATTTCAATGGTCTGTGCATGCTGTATGGACAAGTCAGCTTCAATGCCACAGCAAAGGTCATCGGAGTCCAGACGTCCACCGCGCCGTCTCTGTGCTACTTTGTGTCGGCCGTATCCGTCATGGTGGCCGTGGTGTGTTTCTGCCTCTCTCTGTACTGGGTGTATGCTTTCTGCATGGAAGGAGAGATGAGAAGGTGACGAAACGCAGAACTTGTGTCCTGTCCTCATGACAAGACATGTCCTGTCTTGTCATTTTGTTGTTTTAATACGTTTATAGCTGCCAAACAACGCCCAAAGCACAAGACTGGGAAATTAAGCTATCAGAACTAACATATTATTATTCCTTTGAACTTTAAACACTTGAAGGCAGTTGTTACTGTCTAATTTAATAATAATTCAACTCTGTTGAGGGAAAAACTCTGGGGATTGTTCTTAATGACTTATTCCAACTAAAACGGATCTACATATGGAATTTTTAGACAGTTTCGTAAAATCTCTGGAGCTTTTTGTCACAAATGTGAGACCCCCCCTCCTTCCCCCATGGGGTGCTTTAATATCAGAAAATGTACACACAGTAGATGTAACAAGAATGACATTTTCAGATAATTCAGGATGGACAAGTAGTATGAATATATATTATTTGCAAAGTGCCAGAATAACAAGTGAGATTTTTTTATTTGTTGTGACACTAGTGGCCATGTATTTGAAAATTTGGTTGAGAGTGGGGGGGGGGGGGGGGGGATGTGCGGCAAAGGTCCCCATGCCGGGAATGGAACCTGGAATGTCTGCATTGAGGTTTGAGGCCTCCACATATGGTACCCACACTACCTCTGCACCACCGCTGTGACCAGCCGGATCATTTAAGATCTTTGTTTTTTCTTCTCAACGTCAGGAGTTTAAATGCACTAAATTACCCTAAAACCATTTAGGAAGCATCCATTTGGTTTATTCACAATATTTGAGCTGAGATGAGGCTCATCTGTGGGAGTATTTCAAGGCAATACCTCAAACATGCGACCTCCTGCTGTGGAAATCAAAATAATTCAGCTAAGATACCCAGAAGGGAACTTTGGAGCTCATCCTGGGTTTCTATTTCCAGATGCATGCTGGTGGCACAGATGAACATGCTTTGGTTAAAAATATGCAAGTTACCCCCGAAAGAAAGCAAAAGACTTCTGGAAGAGGCTGCAGAAGCTGGTAGGAGAGCATTGTTATCCACTGAGAGGGGAGTCCTACATCGACATGGGCTGAAAGGCCACTCGGAAAGGAAGAAGCCATCACTCTAAAAGCAACACAAAAAGCTGGAGTACAGTTTGCTAATGCGCCCAGAGATGGAGACTTCACATCTGGAGACATGTCCCATGGTCTTATGAAGCTAAAAAGTGTTCAGATGTGATGAGCATCGTTACATTTGAAGGAAAGAAGGGAAGCTTGCAAGCCTGGGAACATCCCAGCAGTGAGGTATGGGGGTGGGGCATCCTGTTGTGGGGGTGCTTTGCTGCAGGAGCGACTAGTGCAGTACGTGCAATAGATGACGTCATGAAGACAGAACATTGTTAGAATATCGACGCGACATCTCAGGATATCAGCCTGAAAGTGGAAGCTTGGGAACTGATGACGTGTCCAAAGAAGTGGAAAAAGGGGCTGACACTGAACGAGGACAATGCCCTGATATCCGTCAAAGAGAAAAGCTGTGGACAGGCGTTTATAGAAGGATGACCAACAAAAAATTTGTCGGTATTCTGGCATTTAGCAAACAGAAATAATTGTTTACCCTAAAACGGGTAACTTTTGTTAAATAAAATGTCCTATAATTTAAAAAAAATCTTATTTTCAAAGTGTATGTATCAGTTTTCAGCTGTGTTTAAATGTCTCAAATGTATTCTATTCCATCCCTTTCTCTTTCCCTTCCCGGCGTCGTTCTCCCTGTCGTCGTTCAGGGAGCGCGTGTGGGTGAACCTGATGATAGTCGTGAGCGGCATCTTTCTGTTCTTCCTGCTCATCACGGGCTGCATGCTGAAGATCGGCCGCGACACGCTCTGTGACTCCATCATCAAAAATGTCCCCAACGTTACCAGGTGGGCAGACTCACTTTAAAGGATCAGCAGAACGCAGCTTTCTCACAAAAACACGTCCAGACATGTAAATGACTGAATAATCAGTTTTGTTTCTACTCTGCCAGCTTTAGCTTGAGTTTGCAGTTCTCCTCTGTCAGCTGTATTATCACAGGGAGCTCCATCTTTATCTTTCACATCTTCTTTCTGGTGATAATTTAGTTTTATTCCAATTAAATGTCATTAACAATTTAAAAATCAATGATTTATTGGGAGGTGGTTGCTTTTTTTTATTATTTTATTTTTATTGTTTTGGAACAAGTTAACTCTGGTGCTGTAAAAAAAAAAACGCTTGAATGTTTCAGATCATCAAATATTATCAGACAAATATAACTTTAAAAGCAGTTTTAAAATGAGGATTTTATCCATGGGGGGGAGGTGGGTAGCTGCCCCGCTCGGAGCGATGAATCCTTATTAGTGTGGAGTAATTTGACCCACTCTTCTTTGCTGAATTGTTTGAATTCAGCCACGTTGAAGGGATTTCTAGCACACAAAAAAAGGGTTTAAGGGTCACGCCACAGTATCTCAAATGAATTTAGGACAGAACTTTGACTAGGACACTCCAAAACTCAGAGCTGGACTTGCTGGCGGGTTTTAGATCATTGCTCAGCTGCATAACTCGAGGTTAAGCATACAAACTGATGGCCCCTGATTCCCCTTTAGGATTTTCAGTCATGGAGTAAATGTCATTGTTTAGTGATAGCAGGTCACCCAGGCCCTGAAGCAGCTCTAGTCCTACAAACTACCACCACCAGGCTGTTCTTTTTCTGAAACACTACATTTTACTCCTGATGCAGTAAAGAGTCCGGTTTGTCTTTGGTCCACAGAGTATTCTCCCACAAATTTTGGGGATCATTTAGATGTTTGGTAATTGTGAGACGGGGACTTTTTCGCTTTCTTATTGTTGAATCTTGAACTCTGACCTTAACTGAGGCGAGCGAGGCCTGTAGTGCTTTAGATGTTGTTGGTGACTTTGTGACGTTTTCACACAGCTAGTCAGTGACTGTTTCTCGTGGGATCCTGACGTATATTTATATACGTTAGCCTGCTTAGTGTTGACAGACGGGTTCTATTAAATGAATTTCTTAATTCTACAAGCCAGACAGTAATCAGACATTGGTTTAGCTTTACATCACAATCGGTGCTACATGCTAAGCTAACTTTAGGACACGGATGTTTGAGAGCAACATAGAAAGGTCTGTAAATCAGAATCAAGTTTAATCGCACATAGGTTTGCACATACAAGGAATTTGACTTGGTGTTGATGGTGCAGACAGAAATAAGAATACAATAAAATAAAGTAAAATTGAATAAAATCAATATATATACATTCAGTTGACTGTGCGTTAATGTAACGCTCCTGTAACTGCAACAGTGAAGCAGTAAACCTCCTGGACGACACAAGCTAACGCTAGCTGTTATTAGCTTGACGGACACGGACATTGTTGGTCTGAGCTCCCTCTTGGAGCTGCGCAGTGCTGCACCATGCAACCCCCCCCCCCCCAAACACACACACATTACCCCTGTCAGGCTTAGCCAGTTTTGCAATTTAGCACAAGCTAACGCTAACAATAGGCTACTAATAGCCCTGTGTCCAGAAACTTGCCAGTCAGAAATGCTGGTTGTGCAGGCGGCTCAACGTCTGCTTTTGGGCCAAACTCGGGGGTCAAGATGTATGGTTGTACAGTTGTGCACCCGTTTGCTGCCATTTTCAACGTGTATAAACAGGGCTCTCAACTTTCACGCATTGACCGTGTGACACACGCATTTCACTGACTTCACACGCTCACACACAACACATGGCATTTCACACGCAAACATGGCATCTCTTACGCATAAAAATCACAAAGCCCATCTGGGCTGCGGACGACAAAACTCCGCCTTCTGCTGAGCTGTTTCGCTTCTTTCACAGCTTGTGGCCATCAGTAACTCCTGCTGCAGTTCGTGTTAACAGAGCGATCAGAGTTATGAATAATTTTAGTCTTAACCAGTGGTGAAAGTAAGCCGGTACGGTCCTGTACTGCGTACGCAGGAGGAAAGGGGGTGGGGGGTGGGGGAAGAGCTGCTGCCAGATATTGCCTTCATTCAGAACCAGGCATGGCTGCACTCTGGATCATAAAACAGTTCTGCTAACCAGATGCAGTTTAAAACGCCACTTAGTCTGTTTATCAGTTTCGTTTTTATTAATTCTGCATTTTTTAACTACATGCACCGTATTTCTGTGCCTCAGCGCTTGCTCCATTCCCCCCTCCTTTTCCTTGGACCCGGTTGCTTTTCTCACCATTCAAAACGTGAATCACTACGTTTAATGTCGTCACATCCGTAGCAAAGTGTGCCAGTTAAAGTCAATAGGAGAGTTAGTAACTGTGCTTCATGCTCTTTTGTTTTTAACAACATAGAATCAGTGGCGCTTCGGTGGGCTGCTGCCTCGCGCTTTAGTTCAGGTGCGCAAAATTATGTTACATGTAATTTTGGTGTGCACTTTTAAGGGTCATTTTAAAGAACTTGTAACATCAGGGGCTTGATCTCAGACCCGTCAGTCCCCTTGTTTCCTCTAAAGGAGCCCTTTACAGTCTTTATTTATGCATTTTCCCCACTGCTTATCCCTCACACGCAGCGCTCCAACGGGGGTAAAATCCGCCCACCTCACCGCCCAGAGCGCACTGACGAGACAAATACAGATTTGTCTGGTCAGCGCGGCGACTGAAATGAGAAACCTGTCGCTGTGAAAGGTGATGATAATGGTTATAAACTGTAACAGTCTAGAAGTGCATTGAGCTGAAAAGAGACATCAGCAGCTGGATCGTGCGTAAAGACGCAGCGCGAACCTCTGTGTGCTTCAGTGTTGCTGCTGAGGGGAAACTGTCGGATAAGCCATATGCCGTATAGGCTTGATGAAACTCAGCCTGATTCACCAATCAGGTTATAGATCTACAATGAAACAAACCCATAAATGAATCTGTAACTTTGTAATAATTCGGTCAATAACTTAAAACTACTTTATTTTATTCAGTATTATTTGAACAAATTTTTTGTTTTAATCCACTAACTGAACAATAAAGTATTAACACGTTTTTTTCTCTTTTTAACAAAAGTAATACATGTCTACTTCAATGTCTGGTGGGATAAAAATGAGATGGAGTTGACTCCACCGGCTCTTCCAGGGCCCAGTTAGCCCCACCCCCAAACAAGCCCCGCCCCCAAAATTAGCATAATCTCACTCTTAACTTTTGATAAAAGTTGAGAGGTCTGTGTATAAACGTTGTATAAAAGTGACAGTCCTAAAGACAGCTCATTCTGAAAGGAGTTCAAAATAGGTGGAACTAAGGAGGTGAAATCTCATTATCTCAGAATGATTATGTGCAAAAAATTTAATTAACATGTTTTGTATAGCACATGGACCTATTCTAACTTGTTTAAAAGGTAGCATAATAGGTCCCCTTTAAAACATGGGAAATGATGCAGATAAATGTAGTATTTAATGAGGGTTTAAAAAAAAAAAAAAAAAAAAAAAGCCTGGCCATCTTTAGTTGAGCATAAAACACAGTTACAAATGAACTGATTTGCTTTGTAACAGTTTTCTTTCTTTGTCTGTAAGATGTGATCAAGCCCAAACCCAAAAATGGGTCAGTCCGTTTCAAGGAGACAGGATCTACACCAATCTTCACAAATCAGAGGTTTGTATCTCACCACAGTCAGATTTTAAAGTGTGATTGAAAAGCTTGATTTTTACTAATCAGTGGGGGGAAAAAAGCAGATCCCTTCATGTTCTCAGAAAAGGTTCAACCGAAAATGCAACTATGTTCAAAACTGCATTTGAATTCAAAGTTAGACTCCTGTTGTCGGTTTCCTCCTCAGACGGCGGTCTGGGTCAACTTCTTCTTCTGGCTCATCATCGGGGTGCTGGTGATCGTCCAGAGGTGCCGGAGGCCGGGGGCCATGCTGGTTCCCACGCCGACCGGAGCCCTCTTCGGCGAGCCGGGGGCCACCGCTGCGGAGACGGAGCCGTTCTTCAACCGCCCCCCACGGCCGCAGTGAGGTGGCACAGACCCAGCGAGGGGTGGGAGAACTGGAGAGGATTCTTTTATACAAGGTCCCCTTCAGGCCATTCTGTGATCCACAATGTATTTATGTGACACTTTTATTACGGTTATCCAAAGATTTAAGCATTGTGGGGTTTTTTTTTTTATTGTGAGCCATTTTTTTTTTTTTTTTTTTTTGTTGAATCAGAAACTTTTCCAACAAATCTTTATTTACCAAAGAACTGGGAAGCACTTATTGCAGCAATTTATTTTTCAAATTGGTAACTTTAATATTGTAATATCATGTAATTTTTCAGTAACACTGAAATCAACTTAATATATTTGATCCTGACCCTCCCCAACTTTATCCACATCTCATGTCGTCACGTTATTCAGAGGTGCTTTTTATTTACTTGTAATTACTATTAAATGTTAATATAAGCCCTTAATATAAGCTTAAAGTGTGAATTATTTGCCCTGATTTTTGTTTTTTTGTTAAATCTGTATTAAAAACAAATTGATTAGCGCTTGTTAAAGAAAAAAATAAATGTTGGTAAATGTCTCCCTCTGCTGGCCAATATTAAATTAAGTCCTTTCTACTGAAATGCAGTTTGTTTCTTTAATATAAATTTTTTGGTTTTCCTGAAATGCATCTCCAGTTTTCCATGCAGGTAGAAATATAAGCAGAAATATGTGCATTTAAATGTATTACCATATTTACCTTTGTGATGATCCCACTCGTTAGAAAGTGACTTTATTTCTTTCTTTCTCTTTTCCCTTTGGAGCAATGGGCCTAAATTACAGCAAAATATGGTGTGAAGCTTGTGGAAGGATGGCAAAAACATTGGACCCAACTCATGATTTAAAGGGCAAAATGCATATATCTTAGGAGAAAATCATAAAAATCCCCATATAAAAATATACATTCTCTACCATTTCCTGACTGACATAAAACAGGAATGTTTAGTCTGCTTCACCTCTGTGAAAGGTTTTTATAAAGTATATGCACATTGCAAAAAGTGATCTAAAAATTAGTGAACTTGGCTAGAAATAAGTATTTGCCCTTAATTTGAGCAGGTAAGTGAGATTATCTGTCAGCAGAATTAGTATTGTGGCCCCTAAACTAAGATATATTATGCACTTGAAATAAGATGAGTTGCTTTTTCTAATTTTAAATGGGGGGGGGGAAGATTGCATCAGCAAATTGCCTTACTTGTTCAAATCAATGGCAAACACACTTATTTGAAGAAATGTTTACTTTTATTCCACTTTTTGCAGAGTAAATGTTGGTTTACACAAATATTTGCTTTATGTGAACACACCTAATTAAATTACCCTCACATTTTGTTTGAGGCAGCTGCTGAGATGTTTTCTTTAAGGCATGGATCGATTAGTGAACTACTGAATAGTGACCAAGCAGATGGAAATAGAGCAGGAGGAGAGCTTACACATGTCCCCTCCACTCCTTCCCTAATGGTCTTACCTCTGAGGATTACCTGACCTCACTTTGAGCCCGAGGCGGAAGGTGACGCTCGCTCAGGAGAGCCACAAACGACAGAGACGGACGCTGAAGGACCTGTAGAAACCTTCCCCTGACCTGCAGCAGCAGCTTTCACCTTAAAAAGACGATTCCTGGAGTCTGTCTGCACTTTCTTTTTTTTTTTTTTACATGTGCAGGTAGCAAATCTGTGAAGCGGGGACGGCCTGGGGACTCAGACGCTGGAGGACGGCGAAACGGACCAAGACGTCGAGTCTCAGAAGAAGACAAGGCTGGAGATCAACCTGACCCTGGAACAAATGGTGAGACGCCATCTGTTTAATTGTCTAAAGAGCCGGTTAGAAATATTGGCAGATAAACCAAGAGATGAGGAGAAGGCAAACACGGAGCAGTGAGATAAGCCAGGATAAATCTCTAATCTACTTCACTCGCCACAGATCAAATGTTGGGTTTTCTAACCCGGCTCATCTGTTTAGTGCAAATTTCCCCAGCTCCAACCCGCCCGGGTGTCCCTCAGCCGCCTGTCCCTCTCATCTCTCCAGGAAGTGTCCGGCAGCCAGTGCGACTCGGTGGTCGTGAGCGTGGAGTCCCTCCTGGGCGACGCCAAGAGGATGCAGCAGCAGTGCAGGGAGCGCGGCGAGCAGCTCTCATTGGCCGCTACGCAGCTGAGGGTGGAGTCGGCCGCCCTGAGGGAGCAGTGCGAGGCCACCCAGCTGGACATGGCCCGCATCCGCCGGCAGCTGGAGGAGCTCCTGGACACCAAGGCGGCCTTCGAGGCCAGGGAGAGGCAGGCGCGTAAACTCAGCAAGCAGCTGTGAGGAGGTTAAGGGGGGGGGGTTGATCTTTCTAAAGAGGGGGTTAGAAAGGGACAGTCTGATGGTTTAAATGGTCCTTTTGAAAGGGTGGTCGTTATTTTTAACAATACACGCATCTGTACTGTATCATAGACGTCCTCCATTAACTAGTTGCTCTTCCTCATCACACAGAGGCTTGATTAACCATTAAATTAACATATTTATCTCTATTCTCGCTGTTTTCTGGTTCTTTTTCCAACTATTGCTGCTTTGTGAAATGTGGAGAAATTTAAACTATCTTCACAAATCTCTTCTTTCCCTTTCTGTGTCAAACTTAATCCAAACCCAATCGTGTCCCACCTTATTTATCTTTAAGAGTCCGAGCAGCAAGTTAAATCCTGTTCCTATCTGGACTGAAAAAGCACTCCTGGTTTTTTCCTCTTAACGTTTATTTGTAACTGAAAGAGTCGCATTTGAAAAATAACCTAAAGATCAGCGTCCATAAGAGCAGAATATACTCTTAAATATTCAGTAAAAATGATCAAGATAATAAATCTGAATATTCAAAAATGTGTTTATTTCAGCAATTTTGGTTCAAAATGGTGATTTAAGGTTCTGTAAAAAAGTTTTATTTCATTTTTGCTTTTTTGTTGCCCTCAAGGCGCCTTGTTATCCAAAAGCTTTATGCATTTTACAAACTTTCTTTTAATTATAATCCAGTATATTGGTCTTTTTATAGGCTGGTTGTATGAAACTTGGCCAAGATTTACTATTTGAGTAAAGTTTTACATGTTTTACTAAATAAAACTAAATAATTAAAATATGGAAGTTAATGGTTTGCAAACTAAGGGAAAACAAAACTTTCTCTGCTCTAAAAACAGTAACGCATTAAAATGTATCTGAGCAATTATCTATATTTTTAACTTTTGGAAGATATTGCATGTTTTGTGTTTTCACCACCTGAAAAATCGGGACTTATAATGATAGAGCATAAACACATAAAACTGTAAATAAATAACCTATATTGCAGATGTTTTTGTTGTTGAACTAGCAGAACATATTTATAAAAAAATTATTCCCCCCCCCCCCGTTTTCATTAGAAAAATGTGTTTTAAGTAAAGTTTCACTGCTTCAAAATTAAGAATGCATCTAAATCACACAGGAATATACTGTATTTTTAGCTTTTCCTATCAAAACAATTCCTGTTAAAGAGTGTAAAAGATATATAAAAGATTTAATGTATATGTTTTGTCTGATTTGGTTTGATTTAATGAATTGATGGTAAAAAAAATTAATACAATATTTAATCATGTTTTTATGACCAGTAATTTTGCCTCAAGGGGTCAGAAAATAACAGCATTGCCAGACTTTATTTCTGACTCATAACGTCTTATCCAGCAAAGCCAGGCTGCTGTTGAACTTTAGGCAAAATAATAAATAAATACATTGCAATGGCTTTGTAACTTCACTTTTAGAGCTTAAAATTTTCAGTACGGAAGGATCAGATAATCATTACATGTAGAAAAAGAGATTTGAATAAATTAACATAATGTAAGATTTACCCCGCTTCGCTAAAATACATAAATATGTTTAACAGGAACGCATCATAAATGATACAGATTCTCCAGACTAGACAAGGATGCTGTGTAGGTCCGTTAGACAGCATTACCTGAACCTAATTTTAGTTTTAAATGAGGCCAGGCTGTTGCTATAGAGGTCACGGTGGCTTAATGCTGTGACCATTGGGTGTTTGAGGACATCCTGACACAACCCCAAACGCTGGCCAGCACCACAGTAGTAGGAGAGACTCCACTGTTTTAAAGAAGAAAGTTTTCCTCTTATTCAGATGTAGGGAAAACTCTCTGCTCTGGTATTAAACATATTAATTTGTGAACACACTGTTAGTTCATGCAAATTGAAGATACAACAATGAAGAACCGGCAGAGTACGAGACATCTCAGTGACTGAGAAGGATTTTTAGTTTTCCTATAACTTCAATCTAAGCAATATATCTAAAAAAACATTTTACATTGCTGTAAATGCTATGAAGTTTTGTTGCTCATGATATAAACCCAATTTTGTAAGGAATAGTCCATGTATATTAGGACGAATTGTGTGGAATTCAGTTGTAGAGCAAAAGAACATAGTAAGTTACACACATGTAATTTAGTTTTATTTCCACAGTAAATGATCTCCTGACCATCTTGCATAGGAAGTTAAATCATCTATAAAAGTGGTCAAACAATGATTATCTGAAATAATTAGAACATAGGTTGCACTGGCATTAAGTGGAGCCAGTTCAAGCACCCAGCATGCGCAGGTGAGTGAATCTTCCTCCATGTAGACCGAGAGTCTGCTTAGTGTAGTGCAGTGGTTCCCAAAGTGGGGGTCCCACCCCCTAGTGGGGGCTTAGTGTAATAGCAGGGGGGCATGGTAGAAATAGACCGGGGGAAAAATACCAATTTTGAGAGGTTATTTAAAAATATATGTATTGTCGGTGATATTGAATTCAATTACACAGTAAAATAGACAGTTCAACCTCAAACAATTACTTTAAAAGTGGTAGTTTTATGATTTAAAGAAGATTGCAGTTTTACAGTGCAATGAAATTGGACTTTATTTTATTTTGTGGAGTCTGAGTTGTTCATGTAGTGGAAATCTAAGGAAGACTAGCTTAGATGGAGATCAAAATGCCTAATGCTGCAGAATGAGATGTGAGTAAAAAAGGAGCGTAGTTTACCTCAGGAAGCGTATCGTCCCCTGGCATTAAAATGCCAGGCAGACTCTCAAATGTCGTGTGCCATTACTGTCACGCTTTAGCTTTCCCGCATTGTCGTTCTCTTTTCTTTTAGTGATGAGTTTTTGTTTTCTTCTCACAAAAAAAAACACAGCAAAAGGCCCGTGTCACGAAAGATTACATTTTTAATTAGCATTATAAATCATTCTATAAATACATGGTTGTCTTTTCATTACGAAGGTATTTTAAATAGCAACATAACAAACAAGCAGTCGGGGTGGGTGGGTTTTGCAGCAGGTGCGGGTCAAAGGCTTTAACAGCGGAGCGGTGGGAGCTGCTGTGTTTCAGTCCAGAGCGGCAGAGGAGGAAACTGGGAAGGCGAGCGCCTCGGTTAGGTTTGGTGTCTCTGCAGCTCGCATCCTCATGTCATCACCGCTCTGGAAGACATCGCGGACAAGAGTCAGAAGGAAAGTACTGGCAGAGGGACGGGTGTAGGCTGTTTTCATGCAGCTGAATTAAACTTACTCTCAACTTTCTTTTTTAGTGGGGAGAGCGCTGCTTTTGCCTGGAAGACAAAGAAACAGTTTTTATAATTCTCTTTTTTTATATGTACAACGGCCTGCAGAAGGATTCAGAGCGCCTCTAATTGTGTCTCTGCTCCGTCTTCTCTAACCTCCAGTCGGTCGAGGCAGATGACCGTTCATACTGAGCCTGGTTCTGGTTCTGCTGGAGGTTTTTCCTTCCCGTTAAAGGGGAGTTTTCCTCTCCACTGTCACTTCATGCTTGCTCAGCATGAGGGATTGCTGCAAAGCCATGGACAATGCAGACGACTCTCCACTGTGGCTCTACGCTCCTTCAGGAGTGAATGCTGCTTGTCAAGATTGTGATGCAATCTGCTGGGTTTCCTTAGAGAGGAAACTTTTTGGCCAATCTGTACAATCTGATTGAATTTTGACTTTGGAAAGTGCCTTGAGATGACATGTTTCATGAATTGGCGCTACATAATTTTTTTTTAATTGTACTTCTTTTTGGGATTTTGAGCGACCGAAAAGCCCAAAGGAGTAAATCATAAAGACACAATAGAAAACTTTATAGCTCATCAGCTGAGAAAGTAGATTTCTAACCTTCTTGATGGCAGTCCAGTCTTCCAGGATGTCGATGTCTCTCAACATGTAGACAATAAACGGCCCTGCAACAAGAACAAAGCACTTTTTAACTCACTGTGACACATTAGTTTATTGCTCGCCTGTTGGCGGGACGCTCGTTACGTTTGCTTTTCTTACCTGAAACTAGAGCAACTTTCTTCTTTCTCTCTGAGCGACCGAGCAGATTCTTCTTTTTACACTTCTTGCCTATCAGCTCATCACTCCACTCTGCAACAAAGAGAAGCTGCAGAGTAAGAAACCATTTTCTAAACCACCACAAGCATCGAAAGCAGGGTTAGGGAGGGAACAGACTTCAAACTGAACTGGAAAGAGCCGCCAAAGGTAGAGGCAGGTTTTCTGCTCATTTCGTCTTTCAAATAAATATTTTCCAGACTTTAAATAGAGAACCAGCCAAAAAAAGGAAGGAATCAAGGAAAAAAGAAGGAATGCCACAAGGTAAGAAAGGAAGGAACTAAGGACACAAGGAATGGAAGAAGGGAGAACACAAGGAAGGATTAGGAAAAGGGTAGGAAACCAAAAAAGAAAAGTAGGAAGGACACAGAGATGGACTAAGGAAGGATGCAAAGGAAGGACACAAGAAATTAAATAAGGCAAGACACAAGGAATGAAAGGAGGAAAGAAAGAGGGAAGAAAGGACACAATGAATGAAAGGAGGGAAAGAAAGACTAAGGAAGGATACAAAGAACAAAGGAAGTACACAGGAAATTAAACAAGCACAAATAAAAGGACATAAGAAAGGACATAAGGAAGGACACAAGGGTGAAAGAAGGAAGGAAAGACCGAGGGAAGAACACAGTGAAGGGAAGAAAGAAAGATACAGTGAAGGAAAAAAGGAAGGATACAAAGAAGGAAGGACACTAAGGAGGGAAAGAAAGACTAAGGAAGGACACTAAGGAGGGAAAGAAAGACTAAGGAAGGATACAAAGAACAAAAGAAGGACACAGGAAATTAAACAAGGGCAAATAAAAGAAAATAAGAAAGGACATAAGGAAGGACATACAGAAGGAAAGAAGAAAGGACACAAGAAAGGAAAGAAGGATGGACATAGTAAAATGGAAGGAAGCAAGAATAGGCAAAACGGATAAGGACAGAAGGAAGGAAGGACATGAGGCAGGGAGCAAGGAAAAAAGGACACAAAGAGGAAAGAGAGGATGGACAAAGGAAAGGAAACAAGCCAAGGAGAAAGGAAGGCCACGGGTTTGGAAATATCCTTCCCAACTTCTCATTTCTTTTCCACACCTGTAAAATATGTAATAACTAAAATACATAACTAAATAACTAGTATAATACCTAAAATACATAATTAAAATAACAATACATAACTAAATACCTAAAATACATACTAACGTTTCTAAAAAGGTTTTTGTTTCTAATAGTAACACCTTACCTGAGGTGAGGTCTATGTTCTGCCTGTCCTCCTCTAATCTGCGGATCTTCTCCAGAAGCTCTGCCTTCATGGCATCAAACAGCAAGGAGCGCTCGCTCTGCGGCAACACAGACCATAAACCTTCAGACCAGTCCGTCTCTCAGGGACGCTGCCGTCTTTATGGTCCATGTGGTCAGAGTCCACACCACGTCGCACACAGAGACCGCTCAGACGGAGCGAACCAACTACACTACCCCGCCCAGAGTGAGGTGCCGTCAACAACGCGCTCCTCCCTAGCAGAGGAACCGTGAGCGGCTGGAGACCCGACTGGATTTCACAGAAAGAAACAGGAGACCAGTTGGGATCTGACAAAGGACACGACGACAAACGGGCCAAACGTGGACATTAGGGTTAGACTTCCTCTAAGCCACATGTGTCAAACTCAAGGCCCGTCAAAGCAATTTATCTGGGCCTGTGTCATGTCATAAAGTAGAGGCATGTATCCTTTTAAATTGTATAAAGTGGCTAAAGCTGCACCTCCTGTAACGAACAGTGTAGTAACAGCAACCCAGAAATGTCCAAAAAGAGAAAAAGTGACTTAGAATGAAGAGCGTTTAAAGTGTAACTCACCCCAATATCAACACTGCAAAAAGAGAACTAAAAATAAGTGAAATTTTCCTGAAATTAGTGTATTTGCCCTTGATTTGAGCACTTAAATAAGATTATCTGCCAATGGAATGAGTCTTTTTACCCCTAAAATAAGATCATTAGATATACTGCACTTGAAATAAGATGATGGAGATGAGTTGTTCCTATTTTAGGTGCAAAAATCTATACATACAGAAATAAGAGCTATAAAAGAGATTAAACGTACATGCATTGGCAGTATTGTGCATTTATAGGTTGTATAGGAAGACATTCCTAAAAACATCTGCAGCTCTTAGCAGAGTTAAGCCAGCGCGTGCTGGATGTGATGCGTGACGCGAGAGTGGATCACCTCCAGGTGTTGCCTCGCCCCTTGAAGTTCACATTCGTGCTTGTGTTTGATCACCTGCAGACACAGGTCCCGGTACACTCCTGCAGAGAGAGCCAGAGGCAGACGCGTCAAGGGACGGAGCCGTCGCTCCGATGCAGCCAGGGCGAGCGCTACGCCCTGGCTGGCCATGGTTTGTTTTTACTTCCACATTTTAAATTGGGTGTTTTCTGCCTCTCCACATCAACAAGCCCTGCTGAGGACGGAGCACGCAGAACTGTGTGAAGTCAGAAAAGACTGTTTGGATTTGATCAAATGCAATTTATCTAGAAAAATCAAAGCTGAAAATATTGACTACCGTATTTTTCGGACTATAAATCGCTCCAGAATATAAGCCGCATCAGTCAAAAAATGCGTCATAAAGAAGAAAAAAAAAACATATATAAATCGCACCCGACAATAAGTCGCATTTATTTAGACATTTATTTCACACAAGCCAAGGCTAAAAACCAACATTTAATCTGGTATGGCAATTTATTCAATCACACAGCTGCATTCACAGTCGGCTGAACAATATGAAACATACCTGGGAGGCTGAATGATGTAAATCGGCACAACAAACCACCATCTCCAACCGGGAGTTCTCGTCAGAGCATTTCAACGTAACGGCTCGTTATGTTGAAAGTTGTCAAAATTACGCTGAAATTAGACCGTGAGCGTAACGGTGCTACGTGCTAAGCTAACAGTACGACACGGATGTTTCAGACAACATAAAGCTTCTCATCAGAGAAGTTGTAAACCGCCCGGACAACAGAGCTGTAAGCTAGCGCTAGCTGTTGTTAGCTTCACGGACAGCCCAATAACAAGTTCTACGAGCTGCACCACGCAACGCTCCACTGCGTGACTGCAGACTGAAAGAACATACATACGTGTTCTTTGTCTATAAGTTAATGTTTCGATACATTTTTAAGTGGTACAGGAGCAGCATATAGTTTCCATAAGCCTAGAGTGCCCTCTAGTGGCTATAGACAGTAACATTTACTAATTGGTTCATGTTGATCAGTATGATTTACCATTTAAAACCGATATATATGTCGCACCTGACTATAAGTCACAGGCTTGGATAAACTGTGAAAAAAGTGCGACTTATAGTCCGAAAAATACGGTAATTGATCCTGTTGATGACTGCACCTTTAATACAAACAGCAAAACAAAAAGGGGGGAGTGTTTTTTTCTTTCCTACCGGCTACTTGTGTTCGTATCTGCATGCTGTTCTGCAGCGCAGCCAGCGGCTCTCTGTATTCTCCTGCCTTCCCTGTCAGCACCTCGTCCAGCTTCACCTTCACCTGGTTCAGCCGCTCCCGAAACAACCTGCAGGCACACGATGATGAAATCAGCCTCCTCTGCTCCCCCTCGGCTCACTGCGTGATGCTGTGGGCCTCTCTCTCTCTTGGAAAGGTTAAAGTGTGTGGCATCATGAACTCTTAGAAGCACCAGGACATCTGGCTGAAAACTGAAAGTGGATCATGTCTGGATCGCAGTGGAACGTGACACTGGGACGAGTTTAGCAGATTTTGATGTTTAGGACATCCTACACTGCAAAAAGGGAACTAAAAACAAGTAATTTTTTCGTGAAATGAGCATATTTGTCCTTGATTTGAGGAACGAATCATCTCTACCATCTTATTTCAGGTGCAGTATATGTAATTATCTTATTTTAGGTGTGAAAATACTCATTCCATTGGCAGATCATCATATTTACCTGCTCAAATCAAGGACAAATACACAAATTTAATCAACATTTTACTTATTTCCAGCTCCGTTTTTGCAGTGCATGTGTTTAGAGCTTTACAATTAAGTTATGAAGCCTCCAAATTTGGAGATGCACCGATAAGACTTTTCCTGGCCAACACAGATTCCTGTTGAGGGAATCTGTGAGATGGGACCTCGGCGGGCCACCCACACGTCACCTAGCGAGCAGAGGCGTGCGGCTCGGACACGCCGAACACTACGAGCTTGTTCAAATTACTTCTCTTTGAGCTCCTGAAATTGTTTCTCCAGATCCATCATCTCGTCTAGACACTCCCCTCTTCTCCGTTCGCAGTCCTCATCGTCCATCTCTTCAAAAGGGAGACATGACAGAGGACACATTTCAGCTCTCTCAAAGGTTTCACACAAACACTTTGACCCCAAGGTTGCCTACCTGAACTCTCCTCTTCCTCCTCCTCTTCTTCTTCTACCTCCTCACTCTCCTCCATGTCACTGTCCCTCTCCTCCAGGCTCTCCTCCATCGTCTCCTCTCCTCCCCCGCCCCCCGTTCTCTCGTCATCCTTTGGTTCCTCCACCTCTCCGTTGGCTTCGGGGAGCTGCGACTCTCCGTCTGCCTCCATCTCCTCCTCCGGCTCCCTCTCGGCGGGCTGGGCAGGCATGATGGGCTGGAAGCAGAAGGTAAAGCTGAATATTTTAATTTCTGAGGAGATGAGGATAATCGTACGGGCAAATAAATCAGCAAATAGTGGAGAGGCTTAGGCCTAATATTTACGCTAGAAAAAAACTTTTTTTTCATTTATCTTTTCTTCCTGGTTGTCCCTGAAATACTGGTTAGGAGTCAATTTGGACTGCAGAGTATGGAAGTCCAAAGGTGCCACAATTCAATAAATGAATGTGAAACTTTAAAGAAAACGTGCATGCATATATATTTATCTTAAATAAATAAATGAAGTATTTTTTTTAATCTTAACTACTAGTAATTATTTCATAAATATGTTTCTTTTACGGCGTTACAGAGCAAAATCCCTCATAGGGGCTAACAGCTGAGTTATTTAGCACTTTAGCACAGGAAGCAAATAAGTAATAAGAAAAAGTGATGCCTGATTTTACCAATTATTTGATTAAAATTTTGATTTGAATCCACAATGTATATTGCGATATTAAGAATATATTTCTATTTGAAAATTCAAATCTTTGATTTAGAAAAGTGAATCCAGGTACGTATCCAGGTAAGATGGTTTATAAACCAGGTTGGGACGCTGTGAAGGAGACATGTTGTTTTTCTTGACAGTCTCATTGTGTTTTTTTTAACATTTTGTATTTCTTTTCTAACAAAAATGGAACTTGGTGTTTATTATGTATGCATGTGTTGTGATTTAGCTGCTACCTTGGCCAGGTCTCTCTTGTAAAAGAGATTCTGAATCTCAGGGGGACTTCCTGGTTAAATAAAAATAAAAAATAAACCTGGAAGTGCACATTCCTCTCTGGTTTATATACTTATGCAGGTTTACTACGCAACATGGAATAAGACCGCGTTGAATCCAGTAAAAAGGATTACTTTATAAAGTATCACTGTAATTATTAAACATCCATGACAGACGTTACTAAAAGCTCATATAAACATATAAAACACAGCAGGGAACACGCTCTGTGTAACAGGAAGACGTTTCATGTTAAGATCAGGATTTCGTGGCCGTTATTACTTGATATTAAAGGGATGACGACCCGGTTAGTAAAGTCACAGACTGAAGGCATTAATCCCAGGACAAAGACAGCGTCTTGCAGCTCAGCTCCCAGCTCTCCTTCTCCAGAGACGGCTCCACGGCACAGTAAATGCTCCTCTGAGCTCATTTTATTGTTTTTGGTTAACGGTCCAGCTAACTTTATAAAGAACCGCTCAGGTGGCGCCGCAGATCTGTCTGAACGACCCCGGGGTGGAGGGAGTAGGCGGTCACGCCGGCGCCTTCGAACCTCTTGGCCTCATTAGCTGTTGATGCCCCCCAGATTGATGGAAGCCCCAGGAGTGAGCCGTGGAGGACACCGTAGCCATTCTGGCCGGGGGCCGATCTTTTAATCAGGTCAATCAGCAAGTAGGTCAGCAGGAAATGGCCAAAGAATATATTTCAAAAAGTTATTAGTAATTATGTTAGCAAACATAGGTCTAATTTAACTCAAATTGTTACATACAAAAACATACAGCAGCATATCAATTAGGTGTTTATTTTAAAGCTTTGCGTCACTATTTGCTCTTTGCGGCAGGAATATCCCCTAGAAGCTGTTCTAAACAGGAACACTAAGAACTCTAAGGTATGGATGTAGATGGTGGTGGTAAGTGAGAACATGAATGAAGGAGGAAGGCAACAGAACACGGTATCAAATAGTTAATTTTCTACTTGTTCCTGAGTGTGTGGCGCCCGTGTTAGGTCATCTTGCCCCAGGCCCGTGCAGGACTGTCAGCAGACCTGCACACAACAACAGGGGGAGTCTGATAATCTGTATAGGGCACAGGGAAAGCATGAGTTAAAATCATGCTATCCCACCCCTGGTGTACGTATGTCACTGGGTCCAACAGTGCAGGCCGTCTATATGTATATTTACACCTGACATGTTGCTTTCAGCAGTCGTCCTGACTCCTGACTTTTATGGTTTATCTGAATTGATTAGGTATTTTGAGACAACGTAAAGCTGTATGGACTGTTTGTGGAGATGCAATAATTATCCAGGGTGCTCTGAAGAAGAGAAATAAATATCTGTACCCATTTCAGATTGTTTTTCGTATTTACACACTCTCTCTCTCTCTCTCTCTTTCTTTCTCTCTCTCTTTCTTTCTCTCTCTCTCTCTCTCTCTCTCTATATATATATATATATATATATATATATATATATATATATAAAAATATATATGAGAACTGAGAATGAATATTGAGGCACCTTATTGTTTTTAACGTCAGTGTGAAGTGTGGTACAACGCTGCCTTTATCCGGAAGTTAGTATTATATTTTCAAAATCTTATTTAAAACTTATTCCAGAATTTCCAAAATAAGAAAAAAAATTTCAGCATCCACCTCAAACTCTATGACGAAACAATAATGTAGAAATATCTGTTCTAAATTTCCACCAAAACGTGGGTAGCCGTTGCCAAGAGCGTTTTACTTTGGTTACCAACCGGAAGTCCGCATCCTTGGAAACCAGCTAGCTTGACCGTCGGTAGCTTCCGTGATGTCATTGAGTGAAAAGAGAAAACGAGAAAACGGCAGAGAGTGACAACACCTAGACCCGAATAAAGAGTTGCGTTTATCTTGGTTCGAGTTGTGGTGGATGTACATTTTACCAATAAGCCACGGCGGGGGGACGTGAAAACTATTTCCTCGTTGTCTTTCAAAAAGCAGCGGTAAACGGCCGGTGGAGTCAAGTGCCTCACTAGCTAACGCTGAAACGACACACACACACAGAGCGAGGGAAACACGGCTCGTCGCACACATGTTTCCTGGCTGATGTTTAATATACGCATTTACGGGGGTTTGGTGCCAGGCGGTGTGCGCCGTTAAACCGCGCAGAGACACACCGGGGCATCTCTTTTTAGATGGTCCACAGAGGAGCAACACTCGGGATTAAACACCGTCCCTCTCCGTGTGTGCAGCAGGCAGCCGATGCTGTTTCTGATTAAATCGCCGCCCGCTGCATCTGAGGGCAAAAGGGAAAACAGCCCACGCTCACCTTGTCAAGTCGCTGAGACGCAGAAAGTTTCAAGTTCGTTTCACTTGTTTATTTCCATTGTAAAAAGTACTTCCTCTTCGTCTGGCTCCGCTTCTCTTCGACACTTTGCCGAACTCAGCGAGCCCGTCAGCTCGGCCAATCAGCGTCGAGGTCTCCGGTGAGCGTGGCCAATGGGAAAGCCCATCCCGCAATGCTGCCGTCCAATAAAAAATTAAAAATAGTGCTCGCAAGCCAATCGCATCCGGTGATCGCCAATATCAATATTAGTTAAAAAATATATTTCATATAAGTACAGTTTCACAGAGTTTTAGTGCAAAAAACAACTCTGTTAGACAGAAAACGAACACTGCACATCACCCTGAACATACCATCCTCACTGTCAAACATGGTGGTAAAGGTGTCATGTGGTGGGGACGCCTTTCTTCAGCAGGGAGTTGACTGGAAGATGGGTTGAGATAATTGGAGGGCAGGGGTCCCCAACCTTTTAGAAACGAGAGAGCTACTACTAGTTAATGTTAATTTAATTAAGGAGATACTGTTGTAGGGTTCTTGTTAGCTTATTCTTTGATATAGATGTATTTGGAGTAGTGACATTTTATTATTATTCATTATTATTATTATTATTTTGGTGATCAATGGCGTTAATTGTAAAATATGTATTAAATGTTGTGTAAATGTCTTGTGCGTATAGTGCGTAATGTCCATCCATCCATCATCTAACACGAGGGGTGCAGGTGCCCATCTCCAGTTGTCAATGGGCGAGAGGCGGGGTAATAGTGTGTAATGTGATGTAATAAATTGTATTGTTACATGGAAGATTGGAGGACCCCAGGAAGAATAGCTTTTAGCTCATGCGGAAGCTGATGGGGATCCAAAAAAAACAAACAAACAAACTTCATTGGCGTTGTTTCATACGAAGGGCTACCAGTGCTGACCTTTGAACTACAAGAGTCCAAGCTCACCTTAAGTTTACACAATATAAATATGTTTTTAATGCTTTTGTAATTTTTTTAATCAATGTAAATGCAAGTATGATTAAAAAGGAAGAGCAATTGAATAAAATAGAATTTTTAATGCCGCTCACTGTAGGGTTTTGCTATTTCATTGAACAGGATTGAGGACACCACATATAGTCCTGGGAGGTGGGGGTCACTACGTCCCCCTGGTACAGGGAGATCCTAGAGGAGGACACAAAAGATTCGAGACTGAGGAGGAGGTTCAGCTTCCAGCAGGACGAGGGTACTAAACGTACCGTGGAAATGATCAAAGATATAAGATGTTTGTGTGTTAGAATGGCCTAGTCAAAGTCCAGACCTGGATCCAATTTAAAATCTGTGGAATCTTTAGAATCTGTGGCAAGACCGGAAAAGTATTCAAAGATGCTTCGTCCCATCTGTATGAGAGCTCTTTTTAAGTATTGGCAAACATTTCAGCCTCTAGATGTGCAAAGACGGGCCCACTAAAACCTTTTAGTTTGTAATTCAGCAAAAAAAGGGCATTGACTCAAAAAAGGCTGAATAGCGATGGACAGACTATTCAGATTTTTAATTGTAAAAAAAAATGTGAAGACAGTGTATCATCTCTTTCCACTTCACATTTATAAACACATGAAATGTCACTCCAAAATGCACAGATGTTTGTGTCTGCAGTTTGTCTAAATGTGAATCTAGAGCTGAAATCATATAGCAGACCTACGAAGAAATATACATTTTTAAATTATAAATTTCGTTAGGTAAGGCCAAACTAAGTACCTGTACAAACCGTGTTTTGTTTCTCTAGAACCTGATAAAAACAAAGTAAATTTTCAAAGTATCTAAAATGAGCCTTGAATGCAAACATAAAGCATATTTCCTTTACCCAACTGCAATACCCACTCAGCATAGATAACTTTGTTACAATACTATTTCTAACCACAAGGTGGCACCAAAGTACGTTTATTAAGAGGCGAGATCAGCAGACTCAGAACTTTTTGACACCCAAAAAGCATGAAGGAGCTGTAGAACACATTATCGAAGTCAAAGGTTTGTTATATCCTTGCGACAAATGTTACACCAAACCGTTCCTGCAGCTTAAAGTCCTTTTATTGAGACGCTGGATTCTATGCGAGGCATAGCTGTCCCTGAGTCACCTGTTGCTGCTCACTGCCGCCCAGCTGGTTGAAAAAGAGCTGCTACCTTTCTGTGCCTGTTACTAAGACACATGTTTGCCATGAGACATTTCTTGGTTTTTCTTTCACAATATTTCAGATCAAACAAATTGTAATGTTAGACAGTAAACCTGGAGTAAATGCAAAATGTAGATTTCACAATATTTTTTATTGAGGATAAAATACAACCTAAATATTTAAACAAAAACAGCCTCCAAGCCTAATAACTGGCTGTTCCACTCTTGAAGGCTACTCTTCTCTATTAAGTGTTTGTGATGGCAGTTTGTTGTTTAGATTACGGTGTAAGAACATCAGTCTACTCTTTTAATTCAGCCAAAGTGTGGGCTTTCAAATGATGAAGAGCCCTTTTAAAGCTAGAACACAACATCTCAGTGGGAATTAGGTGTGAACATCCCCAAGACTTTCATTTTGTTTTTGTTCTGGCCATTCAGAGGTGGAGGTAATTCATGGTTCCATCACTTCCAGGAAGTAGGAAACGAGGCGCAGACCATCACATTGCTACCACAACCATGTTTTTTTTCTCTGCTTTAGACATTTATTTCGGGGTCTTTTGTAACTTCTTGGTTGAGTTGTCTTGGTGTTTTTGGGCCGGCCACTCTCCGTCTGTAGCCAACGGCTCTCACTGTGGTTCTGTGGAGTCCAGAAGTCTTAAAAATGGCTTTGTGACCTTAATCAGGTCTGGGCGTGGCTCGTGAAACACATTTCTTTTATAACAAGGCCAGATAATAACATTTTCGCAAAGGGCTCAGATCGCTTCTTTGCCATAGAAATAATCTCTTGTGTTTAGTGGCAGTCTGAACCGGGTACTTGCCACTGTCTCAGAGTGCAAAGCGCACTGCTCTAACCACTAGGCCACCACCCCCTGTGCTGTGAATTATTCGCCTAAAAATGAAATTTCCTTGATGATTCTTGACATTTAAGTGGGGGAAAAAGCTAAATACAAAGGAAATCTATAAGAAGGCAAACTCCTGTTCACAGTACTGTAAATCCAACAGTTAATTTAATAAATCACTCTTGTTACGAACTGATGCTATAAGGAATCGAATTAAAAGGAGGAAAAAAATTCAATTTCAAATGTTTTTATTAAAGTTGCATAAAAGTGTAACAAAACAGAGCAAAAACAAAACCTGTTGTTGATATTGCTACATTTGTCTAATCATTGTAAAAAAAAAAAAAAGAAAAAGAAAAAAGAACACCACCACCATTACTCCATTCTGCATGGTTTAGCGCTTGTATTTAGCTTCAATGATAATCAGTATACACCTTTTTTTTTTTTACTTTTTTTTATTGTAATTTTTCCAAACAGTAAAAAAAAAAGACTTTTCAATAACAGTCTAATAAGATATATATTTATATATAATCCAAAACCTGAATTAAAAACAAAAAAAATCCACTCAAATTCAGCTACTGATTGAAGTTGCCTAAAACTATCTGACCAATGAACGAAACCGCAGAGAGCTCAGTCTGGCAACGCCACAGATAAAGGCAAAAGCAATCGCACCAGAAAAACAAAATGCATCTGAATGGATTTTTTTCTTCTTCTTTTCAACTAAGTGTTATTCCAAGGCTTGGCATCAAGAGGTGTGATGATCACGATAAAAACTGACCAGTCGTACGCGGGTCGGTGTGAATAACATTGTTTACCTAAACAGAATCGCTTTATAAAGAACTAAGTATTAAACACACACTTCTAATAAGAAAAAGAGAAAACAGTTCAAAACAAGGAGCGAGAGAGGATCAGAGATTCTCCACATAAAGCAGAGCGTCTTGCAAAAAGTATTCACTCGCACATAACTTCACATTTATTCATGTCACAACCACAAACTGCCACGTGATGTATTAGGAATTCATGTGATAGACCAACACAAAGTATTGAATAATAAGGTGTTCGTTCACAAATAAAATCCCACGCTTTGAACAGCTCCGTTCAATCCATCATCTGAACATTGAAAGACAACTGGAAACCTACCAAGACGTGTCGTATTAACAGAAAAAAACACCAAGAAAGCCATGGTGACGCTGGAGGAGCTGCAGAGACGCAGCTCAGGTGGGAGAATCTGTTAGCTATGGACGCCACAAAACTGTCCTTTACTGAGAAGTGGCACAGACAAAAGCACAAGAAGTCCAGTTCGCTACAACCCGTGCAGGGGAGACAGGAAACATGTGGAAGAAGGTGCCGAGACCAAAACTGAACTTTTTTGGATGACATGCAAAATGCTGTGAGCGGCAGAAAACCAACCCTACACACCAGCCTGAACTCTTCAGGGAAACATGGTGGTGACAGCATCATGCTTTGGGCAAGCTGTGAGAGGGCTTGAATACCGATTCACAGACGCTGCATCCAATCTGAGCGACTTTTTGCTAATTTGTAAAGAACTGGCAAAAACATCTTTCTCCACGTGTGTGAAGCTGGTAGAGATATACCACAAAAGACTGTAAACGCAGTAGAAAGTCGCTCCACTTTACGCGTTTTATTCCAAAAAAAAAATACACTGGAAAATCCATATTTCCCTACAGTTCATAACTAATCAATACTTTGTGTTGATCTGGTCAACAAAATCCGAATGCAATACAGTTTGCAGGCATAAAGTGATAAAATGTGAAACATTTCAAGGAGTACTAACGCTGCAGGAAGGCAGTGTAGATCTGCTTAGTAACAAAAAAACTGAAGTACTCCTGTTTTTCCTTTTTTTTTGGTTTGTGTAACATAAATTATACCTAAGGCAACATCTGTTTTTTTTTTTTTTTTAACGGAAAATGGACTAAGGGAGGGGGGAAAAGGTGGAGGGATGGATGTAATGGAGGAAGGAGTGAAATGAGAGAGCAGCAGTCCGATAATAGTTGAGAAAAAGGCAGACGGTAAAAGGTCTGAAACAGCAGGTGCAGACGAGTCGCAACAAATGTTACTGCTGCTGTGGGCCAACGGGTGTCGGCCTCTGATCTGATTGGTCGGCGATCAGAAACAGATGGCTTATTCTTCGATGACTGGCAGGTGCAATTTGGAGGTGGAGACCCGCACCTGCAGCTGTGGACGCATGTCGGTTCTGTCTCCGCACCAGGAGATAAAGCCGACACCAGTCACAGAGGCAGGTGTGTGGCGTGAGGAGAAGAATGAGCCAAACGGATTCAAGATGTTTCAGTTTGAAACAAATGAAATACAAGCGCTCCCTCCGGTTTCTGGGCTTCTTATTGGGTGAGTCTACTGGCATGACGGGCTGAGGAGGGAGCCTGGAGAAGTGAGCGCTCTGTTCAGAGAAAATGTGCAGCAAATGAGAGGAAGGGATGCCAGGTTAGGGTGGGGTGACTTTAAAAAGGCAGCTTTTTACAGGGTTCCCCTTTATGACTATCAGTGTGTGTATGACAAGAAATACGAACAGGAACCAGTCCTATACAAAAACAAAACTGCTCAGGAAAATCTGTCCTACATAACAGCAGAATATACAGGCCCAAAAACACTCCATACTATGACAGATGTTGCTGTACATTAGGTAGCAACATACACTAATAACAACACAGACATATATGTGTATGTGCAGGCTAGACTGAGGAACAAAAGTTCACATTCAGCCTAATTAAAAAAAATAAAAATCCACTTCTGCTTTAGCTTCAAACCAAACAAACGTTTATTTGACGGTCTAAAACTTCCTAAAGGTTCAACCGTTATTTTCAGGCATCAAAGTTTCCTCTTCGCTGTACTAAGGGCAGATTTAAGCGACGCTTCGTGGTCAGAGCTTCAGATTTTCTTCCACCAAAAATCACACAATGCAGGTTTTTATTTAAAAGGGCATATATCATCATATTTCCGACCAACCTAGACGTCCTGAGTGTATGACGCATAAAAACGCAATCTCAGTCTTTCCACTAATTTTCAAAGTGGATAAATTCTGAAATGTGCTTCTCTGAAAATGAAACAACCCTCATTGAGTCACACCTACTAAAACAGGAAGGCACTGCCATATATGGAGGATGCCGTAGCGTCTGGAAATCTGTCACGGTAACCACCGAACGGGTACTTTTCTTTACAATAAGCACCCTTTTAAGAAATATGTGTCCAATGTATGGACGATACAGAAAAAGGACACACTGAGCATTTTAGCTCCTTACCTGCAAACACAGTTAAGGAGAGATTTTCACATTTTTTGTCCTAGGCTTAAAAAAAACAACTGGAATTTGGATTAAAAAACAACAACCAAAAACTAAAGGAACATGACAGTTCATGCCACGGCTAAGAAGAATGGCTCAAGCACGGAGTCGACAGGCAGACCCAGGTGACTTTTGTTTGTAAGCATAAAGTGGATTGGGTAAGAAAATGCATTACTTTTACCTTTTAGTAAGCAGTAACCTGCACCTTTAACCTGCCTTAATGTTAAGAGTTTTGAGTTACAGTTTTGCTCCCAAGCTGCAATTCTCCACTGGGGTGAATTACAGGAAGACTTCCTGACAGAGTTTTTAAATCCCGCTAAAGTTTGCTGGTTTGTTAGATCTCCAAGCTACAGCCATTTCTCTTGATTTCATCCCTCTTAGTGGAAAAACATCCATATAAATTCTCCCTTTTTGAACCCAAATTTGAGCCGGTAAACTTTGGCATCACTGATCTTATCCTTGGTATTCATTGTGTTATCGTCTGATGCCCAAGTTTGGCGGTCCAGAAGTAACCCCATCACTCTTCAGCCACTTCCGGCTGCTTTCCATTTGATTTTTTAATACATAATTCTCTATTTTAGACTTGAGATAATTGTAACTATTGTGAGCTATGATCCTGAACACAGGAGAAGTTGCAAAAATGATGGTATATGCCCTTTAAGAGACTCTGAAAATGTCTTAATGCAGCATTGCACTAATGCCAGTGTTTAGGTGGCAAAATTGCCCCAAAAAGATTACTATAAAAAGTTAAAGTAAAGTGATGATCTCCATGCCCTCAAACAAAACCGGGAATGGGAAACAAATCTCTGAATGGTGTCCGGGACAATTAAAAACAAGTTAAAATATTCACATATTCACGCTGGTGGAGGATGTGTTACGTCTCCATCCTTCTCCATCCTCGGTTTTGACTCCATTTCTTGTGGCGGTTGGCTTGTATTTTATGTGTTCTCCTTCCCACTCCAAGCCACCCAGCTTTTACAGTAATTATGGGACTCTGTTCCTCCTCAGGCAGATGGGAAAGTGGGAGGAAGAGGAGAGAGATTAGGAAGAAGAGAGCCAATAACGGCAGGAGGCGAAACAATAGGGAAGCAGAGTGCCTGGATTACAACAGACAAGTTGGCTTGCAGATTATTTATTTCCGCGGATGAAAGAAGTTCGAGTGGTCCAAGGTACACCCAAAAAAACGGAGAAAAGTGACCAAGACAGCTGGGGGTGAAGTCAGGTGGTCAAATTATAAGCAGAAACGACGCATTTCATGACCTTCTATGGAAGCAGAAGACATTAAAAGATAAACGTTGGGTGTGGAAGGAAGTCGAGACGTGAGGGCTGGAGAGGACGGGAACATGTGGGGGAAAGGAGGGATGCCATTATTTCTTCTGAGGCGTAGAGAGCTTCTGCATTCCTCTGATCTTGTCAAGCAGCTCTGAGATGAAGTCCTACAGGGAGACAAGAAGGACAGGACTCAAGATGTGTACCTTTAAAAAGTACATGGAGAAAAGAAACAACCAAGGACAGAATCAAATTACTTTACCTCAGTGGGTTTAAAACAGTCAACCAGCAAGTCCTGTAACACAATGAAACATGACATGAATGGAGCGCCGGTTTTCTCTTTCTCCTAAGTGTTTAAATGCACATTTTCCTCACCTTGACCCTGGCTGCTCGCTCAACGTCACTGGGCATGTCCAGCAGTTCATCCACATCGATCTCCAGCTCTGGGATGGCCTCCTCCTACAGCGAGAGAAAGAAATGGCGACAGCAATGAGCAACGAACGCTTTGCTAAAACTCTTCTGCTAGTGCTGATTGATGTCTACTTCTAAACACTAGAGGGCAGCGAGCATCCATTGCCCACTGGAGGAGAAAAAAAAGAGGACACAAAGAGATCCCCATGTGGCCGGTTTTCTGAATGTTTAAAAGATGGAAAAACCACCAGCATAGATACAATATTATTAGTGCTTGTGTATGTTTTCCATGCACACAGAGGATGACTGTACCAGGCTTTCAAAAGAAGGAGTATTCAAAAAATATCAGCACCTAAAACAATACATTAAAAAAATTATGGACATTTTTGCTCAAAAGTAGGATTAGACTTTTTACTCTGTTTGTCCAACCGCCCCTTAGGGAAGCATAAACACGCCTAAAACGTGCAAAACATTAAAGGTAAGACTGGGAAAATATGGAACTAAATTATGTCTTGGCATAAGTTTACATGGTTGCTATTAATCGACATATATATATATATATATATATATATATATATATATATATATATATATATATATATAACTAGAAGCAATGTTATAAGGCTCTTTTCAGAGCATCGGAACAGCAGATGAATTATAGAGAGGTATTTATTAATTGGGTCCATGTCAGCAACACAAAAACCAACATGTGTTGTTTTAACACAAGAATACACAGTGAAAGACAGTTTATATATAATCTGCATTTCTGCAATTTAAAGGCGGTTTTGTTTTAAAACAGTTTTGTTACCAAGTGTCGCTTCAACAGATCTTTTTATAATCTTTGTACAGAATAAAAAAAAACACAGAAACATTAACTGTAAATATCTGTACAGGAGAAATTCACTGATCACAATTTAAAAAGACTTGTTTATGATTTAACAATCATAATAAAAAAAGGGCATTAGGGGAAGATAAGCTACCAGATATTCACACGGCCTTAAGTGATAAGCAGGTAATTAATAACCTTCAGATCAATAGAAAAAAGTAGAGATAGAGCAATCAGCTTATTTTCCCATAATGGCTCTGGACAGTGATCGGCAGGTAAAATATTGAAAATCTCACCAACAATTGCATCAAAACTGAAAAGTCCTTGTTTAATTCCATAAAAAATGTTGCTAGTTGTCCATCCTTGAGATCTCTGCATGATTCTCCATAAACTTTAGCATCTTGGCCACTAAAATCTGCTCCAGGAGTAGGGAGATGACATGCAAATCCCCTAATTATATCACTAGCCTGCAGAGCGAGAATATCTGGGGGTGGTGTCAAATACTCCATCCAAGTGTTTTGCTATCGTGATATGACTGATATAAATGATGTAATAATCTGAATCAGCAGGTGAGACCTCAAAGAAAAACTGGCTATTGTTGCATTCATATTGAAAAGTTCTATCTATGAAAGTTGACTGCTAATCCTGAATTTTTGGGTCCAAAAACAGTGACCATCTACAATAACAAGGGGGAATTTATGACACATCTGCTCATGCATACTACGGACACATTTGACTGTAGTAGAATTTGGTAAATTGGTGACACAAAAATATACAACTGCATGTCATCAGCGTAGACATTGCAAGGGATGTTCTAGTAGCGACAAGTTCAGGAAAATATTTAACTGCGAAAATTGCAATAAATCATTCCAATTATTAATTACTCAAGCTTTCTTTAACATTACCAAATGTCCCCACCGCTGTCCATGAGTTTTAGCATCTCAGTCACTGAAATACTATACCTAGTGTGGGCATTAAGCGAAGCCAGAGTCCATTTAGTTGGCCGAGTCTGTTAAGCTTGAAAGCACGACGCTTGGAATATAATTTCCTGTCAAATATTGCATTTAAGCAGTTCACTTGCAATTGTAATATTGTATACACTTGCATTGCAATCACTATTTCATTTATTGTGCAGCCCTGTGTTGCCGTACTTCATAATAGTGATGTCAGAATAAAGTGGTCCGAGAATGTAGCCCTGAGGAACCCCACGTGTGATTTTAGTTTTCCTTGAATTACAATTATCAAATGACACAAAACCTGTCCCGGTCAGCCACATAAGATCTGAACCCGTGTGGCACAGCGCCAGGCATGTCAACTTGCTTTTCAAATGCTGCCTGAATTCAAGCAATGTTCTTGTTAAATCGCCTTTCATGACGTAAGAGAAGTGAGTCCGTCTTTGGGTGCTGTCATTGTCATAATCGGTCTTCCTTGTTGTCCATCTTTTTAAACCACACACACTGGCTCAGTGTGGTTTCTGTCAGAGTGGCACAACACACAAAAAAAAAGCCCCGCATGCACACACATTGGTACGAGCCCTCATTTCCTCCTCTTTTCAGCTCAAATTGCTACCCTACACTCATGTTGTTCTCCAGGAATCTCGCAGTGGCTCCGGTCCTCCCCCTTGGTTGGAGATGCCCACACCAGCTGTCTCTGCACCTGCCCAACTACACCCCCCCCCCCCCCCCCCCCACCCCTTCGGCTATCTCACCATACAAAAACGAAATCCAGGACCAGCAGACCGGGAGGCACAGGATGCCGATTGTGCACATTCAAGTGTCAGATTAACCGGGCCGTTCCTCCAGTGAAAATCTGCACACTACTTCCTAAACGTGAGGATTAAGGAATTATAAAATGAGCTAAATATGTCTGAGCTGGGAGAGTGTGTGTGTGTGTGTAATCCTGCACAAGACATGTGGGTGTGTGAGATAGAGACTGAAAGTGACAGATAGACCTACTGTCAGCAAAGCGCTGCAAACAGACTTAATGTAAGCGTCAAAGTAGGCTGTAACACACAAGAAACACGATCAGAGAGAGAAAAATTCACTTCAGTAATGTCAGCTACTGCAGGAAACTCTGACACAAAGGAGGATCTGGCCAACACGTGGTCTCCATGCGCCTCTGAGCTCTAAAAAAAAAAAAAAAAAAAAAGGGAAAACAAAGTGGACAGAATAAGGGATGCACATTTTATCTGTAAAAATCCTCAAGAATCGCATGTTTGAAGTCATCTTCTGGCTAGTTAAAAGACTAAATGTAAACGCTGCCTGTGATTTGGCCGGCCGTGTTAATCTGCGGAGCGAAGGGGGAAGGGAACGCCGAGAGGAAGGAAGGTAAGAGGTTAAGGAGCACGCGGAGAAGAGACTGCAGCTGAGTGGGGCTCTCTGAAAGAGCGAGGACGGGCAGGGGAAGGAGTAGACTGAGAGTGACATGCTGGGGGTGGAGAAAGAAAAAAAAAAAAGGCCGGAAGACAGGCTTCAGAGAGGAGACACAAAGAAAGCTGGGATTCACGAGGGAGGATTTCCAAAAACAATCCTCCAGACTGACTTGACTGGCTGTCTGGAGGGAGGGAGGGAGGGAGGCAGGGTAGTGTTGTCTGCAGATGTGGCCGGGTGTAAAAGCAGAGCCACGAGATCCTGGCAGGGTCTTCAGGGTTGGACGCAAGGCGCTGCGGTGTGGAGCAATTCAAAGAAATCCAGAAAACAAAGATGAAAAGCTGCGCTTCATCCTGCAGAAAACCCCTTTATCCTGCTAGTTGTTGCACCTGCCTTACATGTATAGATGTGACAGAAAGATTTGAAGGCAGCAACAGCAACAGCAACAACAACAACGGGCTAAATGGTGCAATTTAAAGCAATCTTCATTGCTACCAACTTATCTTTCAGCAACTACCTGCTGAAAGACCAAAGTAGCCTTTGACGTGTTGTGAGCATGTTGGGGCAATCTGCAAGCTTCCTCCAGTAATAAACAGCCATGCTGGCTGGGAAAAGAGATCATTTAAGTGTTTTGTTTTCTGTCGTCCTCCAAAAAGCAGAATCAGACCCTACAGGAGTTTTTTCTTCTACAAATCCCCCTGTTCCCCTTCTTCTCTGACTCGTTGGACATTAAAGGCGACGCTAACGTCAGCCTTGCTTTCTGTGGCGGGAACCGTGATGAACGGTTTTGGCTGTGCTTTAGAGACAACTATTGCGTCTTGTTTCTGGACACGTCTGCACAGCTTTCCTCCAAGCTGTGAAAATATGCATATGGCCTGCGACGGCAAACTAAACGTTTCATTTTATGCGACGATGCCATTCATTGTCAAAACTGTAGCGTAAATCCAGATTCTACAGTCGTGACCCTAACTGAAATGATAATTTCATCACTTTCACGTCTTTCTTTAATCCAGGGCATTAAACCCGCTGCCGTAAATTTATTATTCTATTTTTTTTTCTCCTTGTTTATCACTGAATCAGGTTTTTTTATGCCATGTTTTGTTCTGCTCCTCTTTGCAATAATGGAAACAACCAAAAGGGTTTGTTTCTGATGGAAACGAGAGCGACATCTCTCCAAAGATAACAACAATGTCTTAGTGGAAAGTACATTTATTACCACAGTTGTCTATTACGGTTATTCACTCACATACAGAACTTATTGCATTTCAGGAAGAAAATAGGAGAAAACCTGAAGTTCTTCAATAAAAAAAGACTTTCATAGATCCTCCTCCTATTTGTTCGTACTCTTAGTGAGAGTAATTGTATTAAATAACCACAATTATCATAACCACAAACTAAGAAACCCCATTTTCATTAAAAGTCTTGGTTTAGAAATCCATAAATAACTGTTAGAAATATAGAAGGCGTTGATGTTACGGCTTCCTTAACAGGTTTATGTTGATTTCAGATCTACACCTGCATCGGTATTCTGCTGGATCTGTTAACTTGGCTTCTCGGATCGATCCTTTGCTGCCCTCGGCTTACATTTAATTCCTCAAGTCATCTACGCTCAGTCTGATCGTAACTCGGCTTCATAATCGCCGTGGTCTCTGTCAAGCAGGATTTAAACCTCCAGGGATCAGTTAGCCCGAGTCCTCTCCGTTTCTTTTAAGGGTCAGCCGTGCAGATTTTCTTCACTAATCTGCGGTACTTCTTCCTCAGATTTGCGTGGTTTCATTTCTCCGCTAGCGCACCGTGGAAGGCTAATAAAGGTCTGCAGCTTAAAATGGATTACCGGAAATGTTGGAGAAATAAAAAAACATGCAGTTTCAAGACTGGTTAAAACTTTATTTAGGCTTGGATCCTGACCACGATGGATATACTGGTGACTACAGCCGTGTTATTTGCGTTGGGGGGGTGAAATAAAGCCCGACATGTGGCTAAAAGCCTCTGCTGGATGTAAATCAGCAGCGTCACCTGAGGAACAAACTGCCGTACTGCCCGGCTGGATCATTGTGGCCTTTAAATTTAATTACGCTCTTCCTGACAAGCTTGCAAATGTGATTCACCCAGAAACGCGAAGCGGAGGGACGGGGCACCGGAGGCAACGCCGCTCGTCTGGAGGCTTCCTGTCCCACAGAGCGGGATGACATGTGACAGCATGCCAGCACGGTGTCTGAATGCTGGATGTGTGTGCAGATGAGAGTAACTTCTCTGTTACAGGGAGCTTCTGTGTTCGGTGGCATCAAGCCTGAACTCCAAAGGAAACATAAGCTTCGCATATATGATGCAGCCGGGTCAGCGTCCCAATTGGGCTGACTTGATTGAAAGAAAAAAAAAAAAAAACATTCTGAGATTAAATCTTATTTTGATCTATGTGATTAATCCATATGAACATTTACAGCCCATATAAGCCATTCGTTTAACAGTTTAACTCCAAAAACGTAGTCAAAAGGAGGAGTTTAGATGTCTGCAACGACTGCAGCTTCTTTAAGCCCGTTCCAGTTCCTGACATTCAGAAAATGTGCAGGGTGTCCGGCCCAAAGCTGATGATAGTGCATCGCTCTCCCAGAACCACACACTGCAAAAGGGAGCTAAAAGTAAGCACATTTTTCTTGAAATAAATGTATTAGTCCTTGATTTGAGCAGCTAAATAAGACTATTTGCCAATGGAATAAGAGCTTTGCACTTAAAATAAAAACATTTCATCGCTATCATCTTATTTCAAGTGCATGATATCTAATTTATCTTATTTGAGGGGTAAAAATACTTATTCCACTGGCAAATAGTCTTATTTAGCTGCTCAAATCAAGAGAAATACTCTTTACTTACTTTTAGTTCCCTTTTTGCAGTGCATGAAAAGTAGGAGAAGGACGTTGCTGCAGCGTACAGAAAGGGGCGGATACTGACCACACATCATATATGGAAAATGGCACCATTACACTCCGGAAATAAAGGGGGCGCTATTTCCCAAACCAGCTGCGGTTTCTCACATTGTTTTTCTTTTGACCTTTTTATTGATTCCTGCTGTTAAAACATAACATAATCTGGTGTGTCTCAATTCAGGGGCTGCATCCTTCAAAGGACCCGGTCTACGTGGGCTGGGTCCTTAGTCAGAGAAGGACGACGCTGCAGCAAACAGAAAGGGGCGGAGACTGACACCACGACAGACCCATACCGCAGCAAGGTGTACTAGATTTCCAGAAAAAAAAAAAAAAAGAAAGAAAAACCTGAGAAACCACAGCTGGTTAGGAAATAGCGCCCCCTTCATTTCCGGAGTGCAATGGAGCCATTTCCATATTTGGTATGGGTGTGTCTTCTGTCTCCGCCCCTTTCTGTTTGCTGCAGCAAGCTGTACCATACTTGGAAGTTTATTTTGCCGTTCTAAGTCTTGATAATGTTGTCCAATCAGCAGCCTGAATATCGCTGTGACTTTCAGCAGCCTGACTGCCATTTCCAACCATAAGCCCCGCCCCCTTCGGACTATTTCAGTCGAGTTGAAAATTGCCCCAGGTGCTCCCAAACGGCATCATGTTGTTTCAGACGCAGCATTTCATTTCTATGGGCTCTGCCAGCGCGTGCCACAACGTGATCACCTGACACGCACTGTTGGTGCTTGGTCGATACAACTGTTAGCATAATCTGATTTGATTATCGCTACGGCATCCATTATGGCACTGCGGACTGCTGCAATGCAGACTGTGCCAACAGTGATTTCTAGACCAAATCTCTAGATCACAACTGTATCTGTATGGTATTTGAGAATTTAACTTGTTAGCTGTACAAAAAATATGTTGTGTTGCCATCTAGTGGTTGAGCAACAAAGCAAATTAAACATTGCAATGTAACAGTGTAGAGTTACCCATCTGACTTTTACTGTATCTGTTGAAATGTCACTCGTTGAACATAACATTTCCCCCACTGAGTTCTGTCTCACAGATGTCCGTGTAGATGGTTCGATATGCGAGGAGCTGGCAAATCTAGAAAGGACCCCAGTGGGTGCAACAAGTGGAGTAATGTCTTACAGGTAGTTTCCTGAGCATCCAGCAGTCAGCGCTGATGAATTCACAGACTCATTAGTGAGCATCGCCAGCACTGGAAGGAGGGTGACGGGCTTTTTTTGTATGTGTCACATTGTGTGTGAATCAGGCCACTGAGACATCTGCACGCCCCAAATGTGTGCAGACTGCACAAAAAAAAAACTTGGCTTCCCAAAATGACGGTTTAAGTTTCTCACTTTTGCACGTTTCACTAATATTGTACCAAACATTGATCGTCAAAGTAGATACATCCTGTGGGTTCTTTGATTTGGTAGTTTTAAATGCAAAACAAAGATTAACCCAATTTCAACAGATTATGGCCCGGATAGGGGTAGGATATAATACTCTCACAGGATGTTATCCTTGAGTAAACAGACCACAGTCCCACAGCATTTACAAAACAATTGAAGATAAAAATGCATCATAAAAGGATCGTACTGCCAGAAAAGCTATAACTTAATTACTTCAGCTTCAAGATGATGCAACAGATTGAACATTTGGGTTATAATAATGTAATCTGTTAATTAACAATTTGTTATTTCTATTTTGATGCACTGACTAAAGCAAAAATCTAGAATAAACACCCGATTGTACTTTTACGAGGATTACTGCGCATTATGTTATATATTGCGGTTGTTCTGCTCTTCATAGTTCAACACAAGTATAACTATCTGGTCAATTAGGCAAACTAACTCGTTTTCTATCAGACAAGCTCGCCACACTTTAATAGGAGTGGCCTGTTGTAGGCCTTTGTTCCCGTGACCACCACTGTGTGTGTTTTTCTGAGCAGTAAAAAAGAACAGGCGGCCTCTTTCAGCCAGCTCATCTGCAGTGCACAGCAACAGGTAGGGAGCGGGCAGAGCTGCCTTACTCCGTGCTCCATGCAGCTGGAGAAAACCCAGGTCAACTAAAGGAACTTTGCGACTGAGAAGTGCAGCGGTTTTGAAAGCGCGACCTTGTCAGACCTCTGTACTGATACCGGTGGCCTTCCCATGCCTGCCGCAGACGCTACATGTCACACAGGTCCCAGCTGCATCTTCACGTCTGGATTAAATCTTCAAACTCCTTCAGGGTGCTGAACCTATTAGGTCAGGGAGCTTTAACATGAAACGCTGCTGCGTCCAGGATAACACCTCGTTTTTCAATAATGGACCATTGAGTCTCAACTTTGTTTTGCCTGTTCAAGCAACAAGAGAAAGGCGGGACAGTGTCCATTTTATTCAGCATTTGACGGGACATCAGACGTCCCTTCACTGAAAGCCACAGCGAGTCCTTTTAGTCGCAGCTCACCTCTTCTTCAGTCAGCAAAAACACAAACAACCCATGCCATTCCTGGTCTGAAATGAGTCAGACTCAGGTTTTGGAGAGCCAGATGTGCTGGTAACGGTGCACCCTTCGCCTCCCCAGAGCAAACCGTGACCCCTTATCTGTCTGCCAAGCTTCTTACAAGGAGCAGACCTTTAAGTAGGTCAGATATGGCCACCTACAAGGACTAGGCTTCCTGTTTCTGATTCATGCGACAGGATCTGAGTCGACGCGGACAGAAACCACCGCGGTGTGTGGAACGCGTATTAAAGACAACGGATAGAGGTTAAAGAAGCCCAGCGTGAAGGATGATGAACGGCCACTTGTGCTTTTCTGCTGCCTCAGTAACAAACCAGGATAAAAATAACCAGGCAACTACAGGATGGCTAAATGCCCGTTGCGCAACAAAATACACAAACGGCCCTTTTGGCGGACAATGATAGAGATGAACGCGAGCGAAGTGGATGGAAAGCTGGAAGCAAAGGGAAGCAATGGCCGGAGCAGGCAGGAAGGACGAGGAAGGGAAGGGGAAGAAGAGGGAAGAGGGCCGAGTGCCGCTAAACAATAAGATTTCACTTTAATTACCTGGAGTGGGAGCTTGAAATTGCCTGGAAATCGTACATTTGCTGAAGCGCTTTCAACTTTTAAAAACTTATTGTTATTTAAACACACGGGAAGGTTTTAAATACATAATCCGCTATTGTTTTCAACCTTTCCGAGCCATGAATGTATTTTGAGAGGCGACTGAGCTGCGCTGATTATTCAGGTGGTGTGTGAGCGAAGCCTATTAAAACCACAGCCCAGAGCTGTTTGCCTTGGCACGAGACGGCAGGTACGCATTATGTGTGGATGGGCGCAGGCAGATAAACACGCGCAAACACTCCGTGCGTCCGTTTTAGCCTTCTTTTGACTTCAGTTCTGCCACTGTTAAGCTGCTTATGATGATTACGGCATATTTAAAAACTCTGAATTGTGCAAGTCGGAACTGTTTTCAGGCTAAAGGGGAAACGTTGGAGTGATTACGGCTCACAGCATACGACCGGAGCTACAAGAGCATCGAAAACAGGCCAGTCAATAGATCTTCAACCTCCCGTGTCGCTGCATGTGCGGGCTTGTGCATCAACTGATTGAGCAAACAGAGGTGTGCAATACCGCATTAAGTTGAGCCAAAAAAAAAACAATAAAAAGGGTTATTGTTTCATCAGACAGAGAAGTTAAGCCATCTTGCGAAGGGCTGGTTCCTGTAGAAAATGATTCAGGAGCCTGGTGAGACAAGCCATGGAAAGCTAGACGATTTATATTCGCCTTGCAAAGCCAGACTAATCTTTTAATTTGGTCTAGCTCATTAGCCGACCAGATTTTCTGGCGGTCTCTCAGACTTTTCCTTTTGCTCTTCATTCACGTTCTGCTCAATCTTGAAGTGACAGGGCCAGCCAAAACTGTCTACAGCAGGTGATGGGGATCAGAAAATCGCGTCTCTGAGAAACGGGGAAAAAAAGACCCGACAGCACCCGTGAGACGTATCAACCCCTTACCTCTACACGGGCATCCTGGGTTCAATTCCTTGTCTTAGACCATTTACAGTCTTCCCCTACTCTCTCCGCCCTCCTTTCTGTCAAATCATGTTGAATGAAGACCACCAGTGCCAAAAAAATCTAAGAAAAAGTTCAGATATCCTAGTTCTGCAAAACTGAATCATTTTTATTTCGGTTAAGTCTGATTGGACTCTTAGAAATAAAGCTGACACAATGTTTTTCCCCCTTTGACTTCTTCAGGTTAGATCCCCCCAACACCATCACCCGGTTGCTAGAAATCTGGAAATAAAGAGGCATTTGTGCACAGAGTTTAAAAGCAAAAGGCTCAACTACAAAAAAAATAAAAATAAATTATAAGCGTTCAAATTCTTACCCATTTTATCTGTAATAGTTTTGCAGCCAGTTTCCAGTTTTGGTCGATTGTGATCACAGCCCGTTCAGATTTTTTTTTCCCATCTTGGAAAGCCTTGAAAATATTTCATTTTTACCTTTCCTGCTGTGAGCGGCCATATTAGGAGCCCAGGCAACATGCCACTGTGTGTTAGACAGCATTCCCTGTCAAACTCTATAAATATGTTTAAATAATGAGACAAAGTGACAACGAATTGACATTTTAATCAGTCTTTACCGATTACTGTGATCAGCTAAGCTAGCATTACACAAACAGCAGTCCGTGTGTAATCCCTTGAGAAATAACCCTACCGCTAAGGTTTCCAAGAGACTGCCGACCTTTCCCAGTGCAGCGTGTTAAAAGGTCGAAAGAATAAAAATAAAAATAAAGAAATTACTTTTTCTTTTATCCAGCAGGCATTTCTGTTATTCACTGAAGGTTTGCTCTCCCTCGCTCTCTCGCAGCCTGAATGAATCGCATATATAAAGAACTTTTTTATTAGTAATCCATGACTTTCAGTTTCTCTGGGGGTATAGATATGACATCACACAAAGGCCCACCTCTCTTAGCTGCCCTTCAAAATTGGAAAGACAGGAAAACATGTCGTTCAAGTAAAGTATATCTGTGTTTATCTCCGCGCGTTAGAAAATGGCTACAGGGAAACAGCAACTCTCCAGAAACGTCCTGATATCTACCGTCAGACCAAAAATTTAAAATGTTAAAAACAACCGAACAAGGCCGGACGACGAGCCAAGTGGTCGCTACCGTCCATAGTGAGAAGGAAGGTAGGGGAGGATCACAGAGTCTCTGAAAGAACAGTTAACTTAACGCCTTTTGTATGCAACTTTACAGCACGTACCAATGATTGCGGGGCAATATTTGGCATCATTAAAATATTCAACCAAAGAAATGGCAACAAAGAACAAATAAAGCCTGATAATAATAATAATACTGATCAAAACAATTTTAAGAGTATAAGAATATTTGGGGGATTTAAAGAAAAATAAACAGTACAGCATCTAAGGAGGTAACTCATATCACCCCTGTGACTCCTAAGGTAATCTCTTCCATGATTATCTGATTAATAAACACAAACACGACGAGGTCAGAAAGGAAGGAGTGGAAAAATACTGCGATCTACCCCACTGTCCAGATTCCCCTTTGTAACTGTGGCTCATGGCGTAAGCGCCACCTTGCTGAAGGCATGAAAGCGCTGCTGACAGGCGGAGACAGATAGAGGGAGTCACGGGCAGGTCAACAGGGGCGCAGGGATTAGGGAAGCACTGTGGCACTCGTCGCCTGCTGGTTTCCATCTCTCATCTCTTTTCTGTCACATACACGCTTCATGGGGAATGCGCAGGGCTTACAGTAGCAACCATGTTCCTCTCTGCTTCCCTTAACCATGCCTTAACCATGCGCTCCGTAATGCTTAAAGAGTTAAAGCCGCCGCTTCCTGTCAGGGAACAGGACCGTGGAAGAAGAGCGGGTAGACGGAGCGACATTAGTCATACCTGTATGCTTATGTGTATAGGTAATTAATCTAAGTGGTGGCTGGCATCACGCAGCGCCTCCAGCCATAAACCATAGTGATCAACGGCCAATACAATATACTTAACTCGGTCTAACATCTCGTGTTCGAGGCGCACCTTTGGTTTGTGCATGCTGCTGATCTTCATCTTTTCTGGCCGTCTAATCAGCTGGATGTGCTTCCTCACAGGAAGGCTATGATGTCCTGTTTCAAATCATATGAAAAACAAACAGAAAGCGCTGCAGGCCGAACAGATGAGCCGGAGCGGCCTCTATAACCCGCTTACAGGACAAACAGAGGCAGGACAATATCATTTCCTTCATTTAGTCCCGTACTAATTCCTTTTCTTCTTCCTTACATTTATGTACAGCGCTTGTTTGTCGCGAGTTAAGAAGCTTAGCACAAAGTAAACAATCGAAGCCTTCATTGATAAAAGTTGGGACATGAACAGGCCATAAATGGTCATCGTCATACACGTCCTACATGTTTTCATCTGTTTGTGCTTACGGCGCGTCCCGATGTCACACTCCTGACAAAGATAACAAACCACTTTCATCGCGTAAAGATGTAGGGATGTCACGATCCGATATTAACATCGGAAATAAGTCTAATATCGGCAAAAAAAACAAAAACAAGTATCGGATTATATCGGCCTGCATCTAAACTCTCCGTTGTCGAGTCCGCTCCAGGATTTACACCCAGCAGGGCTTGTATCCCACACAGCGAGCCCATGCGATCGCAACAACAGCTAACTCAGCTGACTGGACAACATGACAATATGTTGTTTTTTTGCAAAAGGTTTGTGTGTCTTGGTGCCGTGTTCATGAGTGACGGTAGGGGAAACAGAAGACGGATAGATGGATTGGTCTGTAGTAATGTGGGCAAAGAAAAAAGCGGAGACCAAACAGCGAAGCTCTTGAATTTACCGTCAACATCCCGATTCTCACCTACTCGTGGTCATGAGATACGGATCACAACCAAAAGAAGGAGATCATGAAAACAAGCGTCCAAAACTGGCTTCCTCCTTAGGGTGGGCGGGTGAGGCGCTCTACCAGCCAAGGGGGATTTCGGCCAATATCAATACACTGCATTAATATTGCTGTTATAGCCAATATACAAAATCAAATCAGCTTATTCAGTTAGCGTCCATTTATAACAGAGCTCATCTCCGGGCACAGAGCAGACTTCGAGGACTATGCTGAATATTTAGCGACACCTAGTTCTGTAAGATCACAGCCATGCTGAATCTAAACGGGGTGTAGAACCGATGGGTCGTCTTGCTCTCCCAGCTGTCTCAGTACCGGCTACCCTTTTAGCCGTAGCCCTGTAGGACGTGGAGAGACGGGAGCTGGAGCAAAGGAGGTAGATTGGAGGTGAGAGACGGAACGCTGTCAAATTTACAATAAAACACGTTCAGGTCACTGGTGAATTGGTTCTTGTTGAGGTGGAAGCAGGATTTTCTCACTTTGCTTTTTGTCTCAAGACATTTCGTCACTGAAAACTAGGTCACCTACCCCACTTTTTGGATACGCTGCTTTTTTCCACATGTCTACATTCTTTCTCTACTTTGCCCCTATACATTGTCCTGTAAACACTACAGGTTGCACCGCTGCCACTTGTGTTTCTGCTAGAATTAAAATACTTATAATAAATGAAGAAATCAGTGTCAGCTGTTTGTTTCCTCCTGGACAGCCCCATTTTCAGGATAAAAGCAGCCTTGAAGCTCAATAAGGAGACTGTGTGAAAGCTTCAGCTCTGCACCAGTAGTTGTGTCAGAGTGATATGCGATTATGCCCCGGTCTCAGATTTGTTTTGTAGAAGAAACAGAGCTTAACAGGCAGCGAGGAATTTACAAAAAGCTTCATTTGAAACCGGCAAACACTGATTGACTGAAAAAGGCTGAGTAGGGAAAGGTTTTGTAGAAAACCAAAATCATCGATAAGAAATGACCTGACCTAATCCGTAACCCCTACAAACGCCACTGTCCTCCATGTGATGTTTGCAGTTGTGTAAAACATAAAAGCTGAGGTTGAATAGTTTCCCGGGCGTTTCAAAAGAGTTGCCGTTTTTGGTCATTACTCCCTCTCAGAAACTTGTTTTTAGCGTCACACGTTCTCCACAGACATGCGACCTTTCTCAAACACAAACTTCACACACCAGCCTGTTAGGGCTTGCTGAGCAGGCCCGCTGGTTTCCGCGCGCTTTACCGGCGACGTCTGTGCAGCAGCTTCTCTGCTAAGACGCTCTGCTGCTGGTACCCCTGGGAGGAAACGAGCAGCCCAAGGTAAACTGGTGCTGCTTTGGCAACCGTGCAGCGCTGCCAGGGCTGGAGCTCTGCTGCTGTGTTAGCCTCCAACCAGTGCTGACAGCGCTCGGGTTCATATCCTAGTGTCGGCCGAACGGAGGCAAAACACCTGAGAGGGACGGGCACAAATCAATCCCCGAAATTACACTGTTCAGACAATTGTGTCTGATTTCCCATATTCAGCTTTTATAAAGCTTTGAGCTGACGACACCAGTCTGAGGTGATTCAGTTTTTTTTAAGAGCTCTAATTAGCAGCTTTTCTATCTTGAGCAGTCGCATAAAATTGGTTTTTATTTTTATTTAAAAAATGTCTGTAGGATCTCTTAATTAGCGATTAGCAGCTGTAAACATTATTGTCCTTGTATGGGCTCTGGGGAAGATAGATCCGTGATAGGGCAGCAAAGTTTTAGGGAAACATAGAATCACAACAACAACGTAGATCATGGTTAATTCGCATAATCCTCATTACTCTCTTTGGTCGTGACAATGCCCACAATACCCCCTGAGCTTCTGGATCTTGGACACTAACATAACGCAGTTCAAGCAGACAGGACAGTAAACGTCTGTCCAACATCGGTGGCAATCTTTAGTCGCTTCACTGTTTGATTATTTATTCAATTTGATTGAACTTCCCAACAGCAGACCACCTTCACAAGTTAACGAGCTCACAACCTTTCACTTCCCCTGTAGCCAAAAGCCGAATCCTGCTTAGCCTTCTGCCGTCTCTCTGCCACATTGTTTTAAGCCCATTCATGTCTAGACCAGGCTAAGACGTAGTGCACGATGTCAGGAAAAGCATTTCTTTAATATATCATTGCTGAACATCGCGATGACAATATTGATCATGATCAATCCACCATTTTCTCACTCCTTTCTTTTTCCTTCGTCGCAATGCCCCACCAGCTTTTGGAGCTTTAAAACGTCCCAAAACTAAAAATGGGCATCAAGTAAAGTGTATCCGACCGTCCGTAAATATTATTTATTCATTTAAATATCCTTTGTTTTAATAAAACAGTCCTGGGCCTTACAGTATAATATCCTACAACTGTTTAGCTTCCTCCAGCTTCTATTTAAACACGGCAATCACACTGAAAATAGCAAACTATCTTCTCCCAGTAACTGCGTGTACTAAGAAGATTGTTGCTCTTGGTATGATCAGGCAACTTTCCGGTCCCTGGTCAGGGTCTGCTGAGCTGAAAAATCATCCGTTTTAACTCGTCGGCAGATTTCTCGGTGCATCTCACGTTGAAATGTAATATAACAAAGGATTTACTTTGCTTGCTCATTTAGCAATTTATAACAATTCAACTAAATTAGCATTTATTAGTTCACTGCATTTTAAATACACATTGATGTTTGAATAATTCAAATACTTACGCTAAGGTAAACATGACAGCATGACTGTGGGCTTTGACAAAACCGCACTAAACCACAGGAGCACAATGGATTTAAACATGATAACATGAGAGTTCTATTCAAACTGCAGGCAAAGCAGATTCATTTCTGTAATCAGATCTTTACAAGGGAGCATTTGCATTGCAACCTGCAGGGCCTAGGAACTGATGTGTGCGTTTCTGCATGACTTCCTGTGATAGCAACAAACCAAGCTGCTGATAAGCAAAGGTACCTTTCAGCTTTAGCTGCGCAGAAATCCCCCTCAGTGGAGCCAGCAGCCAAAGTGCGTCCCATCCACCTGTAGATGTCGACAACAATGCCCCGCCAGCCGCTGTATTGATTATCATTATCTTTGTTACCTTAAAACCGCAAGCTACAAAGTGTTTATTTAGGGTTTAAAGTGATACAACACAAACGTTTGCATAGTTGTGGCATAAAAAGAAAGCTAAAGTAAAATCTTTTTTTGGGGCATCTCTGGCGTCTTTCTTTGAAAAAGATTAACTTTCAAGATGTGCAACAGATTGTCTGCTGGATTTAGGCCCGGACTTTGACTGGGCCATTCTAGCACGTGAACATGCCTTGATCCGAACTGTTTCAGTGTAGCTCTGGCTGTGTGTTTAGGGTTGCTGTTGTCCACCCCATTCTCAAGTCTTTTGCCGCCTCTAACAGGTCTTCTTCCAGGACTGGCCTATTTTTGAATCCATCCTTTCTTAAAGCTCACATATTTAGTCCTTGACTAATAGCCGTCTTGACAGATTCTGCAACCTGAGCTGTGGATCTCTGCAGCTCCTTCAGAGCCACCTGAAGCGTCTTGGCTGCTTCCCTGATCACGTGTCTCCTCCCCAGTTGATGTTCTCCACAAAGCCTTTGAGGCCTTCTGAGAACAGCTGGACTTATACTGACATTCAATTCACACATGTGTACTCCATTTACTAAACAGATGACTTTTGAAGGCGTTTAGATGCACTCAATTTTATTCAAGGGTAACAGAATAAAAGCGCCTGAACATAAATGCACACCTCACTTTTAGCTATCTGTAAGAAACTTTCAAGTGAACACGCATTATCTCGTTCCACTTCACAACAATGAACTACTTTGTGTTGGTCTTTCACCTTCTGAATGCAATGTAGGTTAGATAAGCATCGCACCCAAGAGATAGGCCATCGCTGTCCCTTATCAGTCGGCTACTGTTACAAAATCCCGCTGATGGAAAAGGTGAACCAGACACCTTCACCTTCAATTTCCTCTTGCGTGGCTCCGGCGGAGGAGTGGGAAGGACGCACAAACAACAATGTGTCATAGTTTACTGAAAAACAGCCAGGCGACAAAAAGAAAAGACGGGGGATGGAGGCATAGGCATGTGTGGACGCATCTCCCCTCTCCAGACCAGAAGAGACAATGCCGCTGGAACTGGACGGAAAGAGGAGATTACCTGCAGATTAGAGTACGGCTGCATATAAACAAGGATTACTGCAGATTATCGTTATGTCACTCTTGGCAAGGACCACAAACACAACGAGGAGCTCAACTTGTTCATTTAGCTTCATCGATCTCTAAAAACACTGCTTCGTTTTATCCGGAGCGTGTCTGTCCCGCTTCTGTTTAAAGATATTCCCCTCAATTGGTAATCCACTGTTACACCAAGAATATCCTTACCTCATTTTAACAATTTTATTCATTATTGCTGAGATTTAATCCTTTTGGATTTGAAGAGGGGAAAAAAGAACATATTTGTTCATACAGATCCGCTATCAACAGTCTATGATCTCCTAAACACTTGCAACACGAAACATAATCTGGCCTAATGCTCTGTTTGCTTTATATTCAGCCAATCTGAGAGGGATTTCAGCAGATTACAATGAGGGGATCAAACAAAGCTTTTTCTGAGGAAAAAATAACTACTCATATCCTTAATTTTAGTATTCTTGTATAACAATTCCACACTCCTGAACATATAAGAAATAAATAATCTGAGATAACCAAGGCATGAAACCTCCCCATCAGAAGCTTTCAATTAAGAACAGCCTAATTTAAAATTTTTATATTTATCAGAAATACTTAAGCTGTTGGACTTAAACATTATGACTTAGGCTTGAATTTCTTTGCTGACTGAGTAAATATTTATTATTCATTGATGATATTTCCCCCTTATATTTTATACTGTGGCCCAACCCAGAATTCAACTGTAACTGGCTCCGTTACTTTCTGGTAGGCTTTTCTTTTCCTGTTGCACTTATTTAAGGGGTAAGAGTAAAACTGCTAACTATTGTGCAGCTTTTACAGCATTTTAAATGGCAAAATTGGATCATAAAAGCAATCTTCTGGTGTTATAACGTCTTGAAACAAGATGTATCACAATAACCCCTTCTAACTTAAAGACACGGGATATAAATACCTGTTTTCTTTTAATTTTTTTTACTCTGGTAAAAGGAATCAAGTTAATTTGTGTGCTTTCTACTACTCTGAAAGGCAGCTGAAAGTTTATTTAAATCAGCTTAATGCTGTATGGGAAAAGTTGTGATGACAACTGCACTACACCTCCAGTCCAGCAGGTGGTGGTAGAAAAACCCAAAAGCCAAACAAGCAAACCCCAACCCAAATCCCATTCACAAAATACGATGGTAAACTCAAAGCTAACATATGTCCTCTTCGTTTGGTCCATTCATCACCACAAATGGTATGCTAAATATGAATTGCGTATAAAGTAGAAAACAACAGCAAAATGTTGGTCTTAAATATAGCGGGTGAGTGGAAGTCAGGACAATTCTGTGATAATCTGAAAGTCCGACACCGCAACTACGACCTTTTATCTGGGAAAGTGTGGACTTGGGAAAGTGAAATTACTTGGCTAAGATAGTGTTGTATGCATAATGTAAAAAAAATCAGTCAGAAAAAAGACACAGCGTTTTTGTACGTAGGCTAGATATTTTGTCCTTTATGACCCGAGCTCCGCCCTTTTTTTTCTTCTTCTCAATCCAACCAGTCTAATGACGGGCATACACTGTACAATATTTTCAACTGTTGTACTCCGATCCAGCTCAAACTGTACGACGAAGGCGCAGGGTTTAAAAGTTCACAGCTCATGATATCTGTTCTCACACTGTACGGCCCGATGCTCTGATGCGATCTGACTGCTTACACTGTATGTTCAACCACACGTCGGGCTCAGCCCCGTAGAGAGATGGCGCTTGTTGGACTCGTCTATTCGGAAGCCAAACGTAAACAGTAGAAGAAGAAAAAGACGGAAGTGTCAATGCTCACTGTTAAATATGTGGCTCACTAGAGCGAAACGCGCTGCCTTGGCAATTCTACGAGATTCTTCTCTGTAGTTTGATTCCATGTCACATGTACCGCCACTATGCTTCTCTCTCCACTCCTACACCAACACATTTAGCTCCTCTACTGCGTTTGTGTGGGCCACCTTGTTGTCGGACCACACAAACACTTATTTTTTTCTCTCCTGCGTTCAATGTCCGTGCCCTGCTCTTCTTCCTTCTTCTTCCTTCTTTACTTCTGTGGCAGCACTACCTCGCCACCCAGTGGCGTGGCATAGGTATTACAATGTCTATTAAGAGTCCTCTGCCTTCACACATATATCTTTACGTTCAAACAGTATTCGGCTGTACCGGCAGACCAGGGTGGTGAAGAAAGGGTCTCAGGGCCAGCTGGTACTTGTGAAAGGGTTAGTGATCATCTTAATAGGCACGTCAGGGCAGTTTCATTTGAACACATCTAAAATTTTACCATGACCACCCAACATCATAGCCCATCTTGTTTTCGGCTACATGTTCTGTGTCTCACTGACTTCAGAGACTGTTGAGCATCATTTTCTGGCCGTCTCATTTTGATGCATTAAATCTTTCTAGACAGTGCTCTCATGCAGTATAAAACAAGCTTGCAGAAAGATACAATCAGAACAAAGTCAGAGACTGAATGAAGCCATAACCTGAAAAGCTCCCTTGCTGCCTGCTGACAGCTCAGCTGACTTCGGCTCTGATGTCCCTCCTGGGACTGGAATGCCCTCCTGAGTGGATTAGTGTTACCCCACGGGACTTGTGGGCAACTTACCCTGCTTGCAAAGGGAGTCCATGCAGATACGACTCCTGACTTATCAGCCCTGCACTCAGGAACATGTCTTGGATGCTTTATTGTGTTCAGATGGTTAACAACACAGAGGCCGATAAACGCACCATGAGCAAGAAAGACTCGCTCATCTGTCATCATTAAGTGCTTTTTAAACAGACAACACCCCTGAGCCACTTACAGTAATAACACATGCCTGCGTACCACACTCAATCAGGATTATACTCTCTTTGAAAAGCCTCATCAAAGAGCTCAGGAACCCTTGCACAAGGGCCGGAGAGAATGGCACTTATATTCTTAAACTGATTAATAATTATTCAATCACAAACAGAACTTCACGGAGGACCCAGAAAATACTACAGACTGCTTGAAACTGCACACAGACGATCATTCAGCATAATGAGCCAGAAAAATGCGACATTCATTATTCTCATGAATGAAAAGACTTTACCAGCTCTTACACTGACTAAAATAAAACACAATGGTAGTGAGTACTTAGCAGACAGGATATAATGAATAGCCGCCTTTCTCAGGCCAATGAACACTTGATCGCCTATTCTCCACAATTAAATTGTAGGTAAATGTCTTGCAAAAGTGTTCATATTCCTTAAACTTTTAAACACGGGGTACCACTGCAACCACAGACTTCAACGTATGAGGATTAATGTGATAGTGTCCGGGAACATTAATTTTGTCTACTGACAGATTTTCTCATCTGTACTTTGACTGGACCATTCTGGCAAACCAGTATACGTTGCTATAAACCCAGGCTGTCCAGCATCATTTGATTTAGAGGTGTTAAACCAGAGAAAATATACAATACCTAAAATATAAATGGTACTAGCCTTTAAGGACCAACGTTTGGCAACATTCATCTAAACTATACTATCATAGCTCTGGGTGTATGCTTTGTGTAGCTGTCCTGGTGGAAGATGAGCTCTGCTGCAGCCTCTAACAGGTTTTCGTGTAGGTCTGCCTTGCATTAAGCACCATCCATCTCCCCATCAACTCTCAGCATCATGCTGCCACCGCCATGTCTGACTAAAGGGGTGGTGTGTTCAGGGAGATGCCCATTGTTATGCTCCAACTCCAAGGTGACTTCTGAGGACCATTGTTTGCACTGGATTTTATTTAAGGGCCTTATAGTAAATGAGGACACGTCTCAGATATGTATCTTTAAAAACCTTTGAAAACCATGTAAAACTTCTTTTCCCCCACCTCTTAAATTTGAGCTACTTTATTTATGAACTACTACTCACATAAAATCCCAGTGGACTGAGGTAACGTGGCAAATTTTGAAAAAGAGGTGGCACGAATACTTCTGAAACTCTTAACTTTCGATCTTTGAAACAGAACCGTTTCATTACACCCTTTATACTCTAGACCCTGCTACGTGACAGAGGCTTGAATGACGAGTTCAGCCGCGGCTGAAATGCGATACGGAAGCGTTAACATGGTGGAAAGGTGTCAGACAATCAGCTTGTACAAGACACCCTGCCTGACGACTGACAGAAGAGCACATGTCAAAACGCCTGACAAACCAGACAGAAGGAGGCTCTACGAAACCCGGCGGCATATTGTACACGCAACTGCTGTTTATGACGTTCGGCATAATTTTATTCACCTTAAAAGGGAATGATGTGAAGTATTTACAAGTAGTTTCAATCAGTAGTATCAATCAGAATAGAGTGATATCTACAAGGTAGCTAGTTTTATGCTTTACCTGTGCAATCCAGAAAAGCACAGGAGTTTGTAGTCGTAAAAGTAATTCAAAAGCTCATATAGTTAAATGCATACAGAGTACTGAGGAGTCACAGCCGATCAGGCGGATTAATACAGCCAGCTGCTTTAGTACTAGAGATATTTCAGCTTAAGTTTTGACCGGTTACTGCCTGATCATTACATAAAAAGTGTATCTATTTCTGACCAGTGAATGCACTGTCCAGTTACAAGGCCGTGCTGACAGCATCACTCTCCGGGTTTACCCCCGTTACTGAGCTGAGATGATTCAAAGCTGGCTATTTTTAGTATCAGTGAGCTAATTGAATCAAGCCAGGGGAAGCAAAGAAACGTACAGTGGCCTGGTAAAGTATTCACCACCTTGGCATTTTTCGTGCCATGCTGCTACACAACCAGGAATTAAAATAAACTTTAACAATGTTTTAGGCGAGAAAGTAGCTGTGAAAATTAAAATATTTGCTTGATTTTTCAAGCTGTTGCCGAGCTGTAAATGAGCTCCGACATTTCTGGCGATATCGGTTCCTGCTGCGCTTACAGCCAGCTTCCATCGGCACCTGTAAGCTGACCAGGCGGTCAAGGCTCGCTTTACCCAGCGAGAACGCTGGATTCAAACTCCTGCTGGACTAAATAAGCAAAAGAATAAATAAAAAAAACAAGTAGAGGTGCAGGTTTCACATCTCTGTGCTTCTCGAATCACGCCGTCACCATTGCTAGGTGCGAGAAGTCGCACTGAGGTGAACATCTGGTGATGCTTTTGTTTTCCTGTTGCCGCCCCCTGTTGGCCTGGAGGTGTAATGCATATTTTTTTCACAACTACCCCATACGTCATTGCGCTGATTTTACACGCCCTTTCAGAGCAGTGAAAACAGAAAGAAATTACTTGGCCGAAGAAAATTCCAGGTATTTGAATCTCTGGACTTTCAGTGGATTGTTCTTCTATGAGGCTAAGCGGTGTCTGAGTTGATTCCACACAACTGTTTTTGTTAAAGCTAACTTCCTAAAAACGTGTAAGACATCTCAGCAGACGTGGTTTCAAAAGCCACAGCTGTAGTTTCACGCGTGCACGTTAACGTCAGTGGACTAGACCGATGTGTGTGTAGAGTGGGCTGATGCTAGTGTTTGTCCTTAATCACACACACACTTCCTGTGACAGAAAGCTTAAATATTCATTCCTTGCCATCTTACTCACAAGCTGACCCAACTTCACGCTTGGTCTGCCTCACTCACAGTGTGCCTGGCTGTTCTCCAACTCACTAATATAGCTATATATCCACTCCAGTCAGTGTTTAAAAGAAAAAAATGTTCAGTCTGTGACTGTGTGGGGGGGCTGTGGCTTCTGCTGAGTCACCCGTCCCCCCCTAAAGACAAACAAGCAGAAAGACAACTGTGTGTTCAACATGTAGGACCACATGTAACCTATTAGCAACATGTGTGTCCATCCATCTGTGTGTGCTGGTGTGTGTGGTGCCTCCACAGGCACAGTGGGGTCTTTCAGTCCTGCTGTGCAACAACCCCTCTTTGTAGTCACCCTCATGTGAAACAGGGCAACGCTGATTGGTATTCAAACCTTTAAGTGCACGCTTTTAAAGGAATATTTCCCACCGTCTGATGCTCTCTGGGCTGCTGATCGTCACCTCTCTAATTCTCTTGACATTTGAGAGCCAACAGATTCAAATAGCAAACTAAGATGGCAACAAATAGACGAGTCGCATTGCCTGCAGACACGATGTTTGTTTTTACAGGAAGGATGGCCATTGTGCTATTAGTTGAAACATGAAGTGATCCACTTTAGTGAGCTTCGTTTCCTCTTTTGCTGTTGACATTTCCATGGGAAGAGTCAAATTACCTTTGACCCTGTTTATTGAAAGACTTTCTGCTAAATTTGTGGCATTACCTCACTTAGGCTACGTTCACACTGCAGCCTGAAGTGACCCAATTCCGATTTTTTTGCCCATATGCGACCTGTATCTGATCTTTTCATGACAGTCTAAACAACACAGATCAGATTTTTTCAAATGCGACCCAGGTCGCTTGGATATGTGGTCCTGAATCCGATACGTATCTGATCTTTTCAAATGCGACCTGTGTCTGTACGACCAGGTCGCATTCATCCGACCTACACGTCATTGATACTTGACAAACGTCACTAACGGTGGACCTGGCTATGCCAAAGAGGTTGGCTAAAATAAAAAATAAAAAACAGAGGTTGGCTATTGTGCGGTAACAAGCACCTGTTGCAATTCAATACAGCCCCACGGCAACGCGTTTACTCGCTGCTATGGCCGCCGAAGATGTGTGTTTTTATGTGAGAGCGCTAAAGAGATCCGTTCAGACGCACATAAAGGTTGCCTTTGCCATTCGAAAATTATGAATGAAGTCCGTATCAGTAAAGCCGCTCACGTCGCTAAAATTTGGCTCTCTTCCTTTTCGATCTTAAAAAGATTGCGTTGGTAATGTGCTGGCTCCGGTTGGAGAATAACGTAAAGAACGCAAGATACGCTGCAGCATTACGATCCATGTTTACTTCCGCAAACAATGTGCACGCTTGCTACGTATGACGTCATCGCGTCCTCTACTGCGCATGCGGGACACTTTGGCGTATGAATGCAGTTCACACAGGAGATCACATACAAGTCGCATATATTTGGAAATGTGAACAGACACGCAAAAAAATCAGATTTCACAAAAAAATCAAAATTGAGCATAAAGGCCTACAGTGTGAACGTAGCCTAAGAAGTGCCTCGCTGTGGATTTTCTATTGCAGAATTTTCTTTTATTTAAGGCACATTTACTCAACAGGAAACAATATCTGGTGGAAAGAAATAATCGTTGCGATCGTTGTTGATTCTTTGAGGGTCACCATGTAGTAAAAAGCCCTTTCTGTCCTACTATCACAAACGTAAACGTGGGGAGTTTGCGAAACTCCACAGAGATTTTAACTGGAACTGCGTGCTTTGATCAGATGAGACTAAGATTGAGTTTTGCCGTAACAACGTTAAGGCTGGTTTATGCCGGACGCATGTACGCTCCGCCCGGAAATTAGACGTGTGGATATAACGTCTGCAGCATTTATGCTCCGTGCGGCTTTTTCTCCCAAGTAGCACTATCCTCCAAGACTATAGAGGGCAGCGTTGTACTCCTACGCCAGGCGTACTATAACCCACTACATGTAGAATAGTAGAAAACAGAGTAGCCTCTTCCTTTCTTCCCAGAGTGACGACGATTTCTCTCCAGGATTTGCTAATTATTTGTTGATCACGGTGATCTTTGTGCCGAATCATAAAGATGTCTATATTTACGAACCTCCACCAGAAGGGGTTCTTGTTCATCTGCCATATTTTTCTGCACGGGACTGTCTACGTAGTTAGGAATATTCCTTGGTGTGCGGAAGGGAAACTTTGAGCCGCGGGAGGGGCGTGGTAGCCAAAATGAAGTAATATGGCTGCGCGGACATCGTGGGTGCGTCAAGCATAAACCAGGCTTTACCGTCTGAAAAGGGTAAGAGTGCGGGAAGACTACAAGCCTACTAAAAAGATGTCTCATCTGCAGTTTAGGGGATGCTGCAAGCAGCTTAAACAAGACGAGTACCAACATGAAACTTTACTTTAGGATTGAGCGGCGAACAACTACATCGCCCGTAACACATCGCCCCCATGATGACACGGAGGAGGCGGCACCATGCTGTGGGGATTCATTCCCTCATTGGGGGTAGGGAAATCGGAGTATAATATTGGTTGTCGGCCACAACAGCTAGATTAACGTTCCTATCTGAGCATCCCTGAGAGATAAAAGGTCAAAGATCCCTCCTACTGCATGCTCCGACCCTGGGAAATGTTTTGGAAGAAGCCAGAAATGCCGCTCTGTTGGTTCAGAGTGTTAACAGCAAGAATACCAGTGGCTGTGACACCAGATAAAAACAGTTATTTCTCAAAATGGATCTTTTTTCCTCTCTCATCTAAACAAATGTACTCAAATTATGGCTTAACATGTGAAGCACTTTGCATTGTCTCTGTACTGAAATGTGCTATACAAATAAATCTGCCTTGCCTTGCCTTAACATTTCAGTGTGAGATTATGCCACTGCAATAAAAGATACTTTTATTTTAAGGCTTTTAATGCACACCCTTACCAGCAGCTACCCCTCAGTTCAGCCAACGGCGTGTATTTACAACATCTATCATCTGATTACTCAAGGCGTGTGTTTCATCAGCGTTCAGCTGGGTTAAAGCGGAGTGCGCCAGCGAGATTTCAACGCTCCAAATTTCCAATGATTTCAGCGTTAAGTGATCCCGGTATACACAAGGTAGGACGGAGCAAAGAGATAATTAGTTTTGAAAGAGACAAACTAAAGCCCTTTGGTGTACGGGGGCTAAAGGCTCTAATAGTCTCCCTGGCTAATGACTCATTTGGGAAAACCTTGAAAGATAAAATTAGATTTATGCAGACGGACAACGCCAAACGTTCCCGCCTGGCTTTTAACCAGATCAGGGGGACCTCTGCACAGGAAATCATTTACTGCTCACCAGAAAATGGGATTTGTGGTGAATCCAGAAGGGAGAAAACAAAGAGCGAGTGTTAAACGTATATATTTCCTAACTACTGTATCATTTGTTTGCCTCTATGGCATGGTGGGACAGGGTTACGGAAACACTTTCCCCATCTCAGACCTCCGAGCCTCCTCCTACTCCTTTGCTCTCTCTCCTTTCTTCCCTGCCCTCCGCATTTCCCCTTTCTCTTCCCCCGACCGTTGCATTCCTGCTAACCAATCCTGCCTCTGTTCTCTCTCGTATTCCCATCTGCGACTGTGTGGCCACGTTGGACCCTGGAGTTTAGAGATCGGTCCGCCCACTCGCCCTGCTGTTGACTGTGCAGCTACTGGCTGGAGAGATTAAAAAGAGCAAGCCAAGAGAAAATAAGTATTTAAAGGAAAGTCAAAAGTTAACGGGGGAATTTACCATGGAAATGATGCCAGGAGTGAGGAAGGATATGTGATTATTCTGCTAAAAGCAGCCCCACACGCACAAACCACCACTACAATGGGGCCCCTACGATAAAGGAGAAAAAGTGGACAATATTTATAAACCAGAGGAGTATAAAGAAGCCCTGCCTGCCTGTTATCTGCTAGCTCAGGGTTTCTGGTTTCAAGCTAGCATGGCTGCGTTTAAAAATAAACAAAGAGATGGGGAATGTGGGCTTTGGAGGCTCTGCTGCAGCTGTTCCCACTTCACAAACCATAACAGACCTATCAGATAACCTGAGCCCCCCGCATACACAGCTTCTGGGATGAGTTGTCCAAACGGGTTTTAAAGGGCCTTCATTGCCTTTTTTACGAATACAAACCTGGAAGTGTGGCGTTAACTTGTCTTCAGACCCATTTACTCTAAAATTGCCTTCTCAAATTAAACATTATGGGTGACACTGTGCTTTCACGGTGTTTCCCCATCCGCGTGGTGAAACATGACGGTGGCAGGATCATGCTGCGGGGACACTTTTTAATTCTAATCAATAATAATAATTTAGGTCGGTCCAGGAAAAGACAGCAGCACAACCTAAACAACCATAGACGTACGGCCAGAGCTACAACGCGAAGCTTCAAAGCATATTCACGGTTTTAGAACGGCCCAGTCAAAGTCCACGGACCAACTGAGATTCTTTGGTCAGACCTGAAAACTGGTGTCAAAACATCCCTTCAAAGGGTATGAATAGTTTTAAACTATCTGAACTGTATCTGAAGCTGCGGCTGTGATGTAATTGTTGAGGACCTGGCGTTCCCCAGACGCCTGGTAGATGACTGGAGCGCCCGCTGGATGTGCGCTACGATCTGGATGTCAACAAGCTGCCTCGTTAAAGCCTACAGCAGCTACAACCCTGTTAACAGAACAGCTGCATTAATTATAACACGGCAACAAAAACTTTTTTGCACACGGTGCAATTTTACAAGGTTCTCTTAAAATAAATGGATTTTTTCCCCTCCCCTCTGATGCATGGCTAACCAATGTAAACATCTTGCAAACCTTGTTGCCATGGATTTATGCTACGACTCCTCGCTAAATACCCACAGCAACCCCGGCTGAGCGGCTGGATGAATAGCCGACAGAAACCACCGGATGGCTGCTTGGAGCATCTTTACTTTGATTATACAAATGTCAAGCAGCCCCTGATGAGGTCCCTCCTGGACAAATTTAGTGCTGTTTTTTACAGTTTTTCTGTAATCTGTTCAGGAGAAATAGGACCAGAAAGCAGCAACGATGTGATGACGGTGAAGCGGGGCGAACAGGACGACAGGTCCGTGTGAAACGGGGCTAAACGTGCCTCTCCAGTTACTCTGGTCTGTAGCACGTGCTTCACATCTCCCACTAACCGAGCCCAGCGCGTCCCCATCAGCGAACCCGCTGTAAATTAATCTCTTTGTTGTCTAACAGCCTCGGCACAGACTGGATCGGGCCAAAGAAGGGGGGCAACAAATCAGGAATGTGTCCCAAAGTGTGAAATAAGACATTAACCATTGCACATGTGACCGTAGGCTGATACGGACATGCCTGATGCTTTTCCTTCACCTGTTTATGAATCGGACTGCAGATCATCAGTGCATTCAAACATCCATGTAGATTTAACACATGCCGCCATTTTTAAAAGGCAGACTTCTGCTGCCGGCATTTCCCTCTTTTCTTTTTTTTTTTTTTTAAACAATGCCAGGTCTGCGGAGCACATTAATGCAGTATTGGCAGAAAATCAAAGCGTGTTGATTTGTGAATCCCCTTCAGGCCCATTAATCCCCTCGGCTGGCTTGAAGTCTGAGGTGTTATTGCACAGGACGTGTCCGGTCCACACAGGGAGCTCCTTCAGAGACGGGACGGACAACGGCAGGAGAAACAAAAGGCATCGCAGACAGCCGGCGGGACGCGAGCAGAGGGCTCTGATGCGGTGGGGTGTGTTTTAGGGGCTTTTTATGCAGGGACGGGGTCTTCACTCTGGTTCTGGTCCTGCTACTCCACTGTACAAAAATAAATGCTCTCTTAAAGATTACCATAGAAATATTGTGTGAAGAGATATATTTCCTAATTTATTTTTACAAATGCCATGACGGACTTCAGTCCTCACGATGAATAACAAATATTCATGAATTTTTGATCCGTCTATTTTTTAATGAAAACGATTAATTTTCCCCCCATCCAACACATGCAAAATGTAATTTTAGGGGCTCCTATTGCGCTGCTTCTTAGTGCACTAGAGGCTGAAACAATACTATGCATATTTACATAAAAGTTGTGCTTGGAGTGGATGCCAGCTTAAAACAGCTCATTTTATACTTTTAGAGACTTTTCAAGTTTTTAATCAAACATCAGGCTTTAATCTATTGGTTTTTTTTCTTCAAATCATGAAACGATTATGATTTAATGGCGTTGTAAAGAGTTATCCTGCGGTTCTTTGCTGTTTTCTCACTTCTGGACAAACTTTAAATGAATGAAAGTCTGGCCTGGGTTATCCAAGATTAAACACGGATAACTTTAAATCACTTTGGGAGATGTGATACCTTCGTATCTAAAAATTTTAAAAGTTGAACTTTCCATTTGTATTTTTTTAGGCATCTCAAGCAACCCTAGTTCCCAAATCCTGGGTACATCCTAACTGGAATAAAAACTTTGTTTATCCATTTTGTATTTTTCCTTCCTTAACCAGATCTTTTAAAGAACACAATGAGATTCCAGACAGATTAAAACCATAACTTGGGTGAAACCCCATTTAATGCTTGACAAAGCCGACCCTCGCACCTCCACGGCAGCCTCACATGAACCCGGGATCAGAGCACGCCTCCTGCTGAACCTTTCTCCCAGTGAAGGTAGAGGCCTGGCTCCATCCTGTCCCCTCTCATCTGACCGTGGGGCTCCTGGGGATTCTTCAGACCTTTTAAGTCTCCGTACTTCCCGGCACCGGGAATAGAAAGTGGGTCAACGCCAGCTCAGTGGACTTCTCACGAGCTTACCGGCTCCTGACGGCAGCAGTTACGCGCCGCGCAGCTGCCTCCGGGGCCACAAGGAAGGATGCTCCTGGTGGTTATTTGTCCAGTCATCGCTTCGGCTGGAGGGATCATCGTAAAGAGTCGCCCGGGCAGACGGGCCTGACTGGACCCCCATCAGTTCGGCTCATCGTTACGACTGTGACTAATACTTCGGGAGAGACAGGAAAGCCATTTAGACCATCTGTTCACCATTTACAGGTTTTCTGGTAGTTCTCCTGCCCGGTGGCAGATGCCCCAGTCTATGCTTAAAAGTTAGGAAAACGCAGGAAAATGTGGGATATGACTGGCAATTACAAAAGGCACGCTCCTTTAGCCCTTTGTGTGCTACCTGTGTCCCTTGGACACATAACGATGCTCCTTTAAAGAATGACCTCAAAATAAGAAGCATCAACATAGGTTCACCCCAATCCCTTCAAGTGAATCTTGAGTGAGTGTTTAATATGCTTAGTAAATTCTCAACTTTAAAAAAATATATTTTCGCTAATCTCATATAAATAGTAACCTGGCATGCCAGATTAGTCGCGTTTCCATCAACATCTTTTAATGTGCATTTTGACGTATCGCATTAGAAAAGGTTGATGGAACCGGCAAAATTTGAATTGCCGTATTTTTCGGACTATAAGTCGCTCCGGTATGTAAGTCACTTCAGTCAAAAAATGCGTCACAAAGAGGAACAAAACATATATAAGTCCCACCTGAATCTAAGTTACAAACTAAACAAATTACTGAAAAATAAGTTTTTTTACGCTCGCTTGAGGTGATTGTTAACCTTTGTCGAAAAAAAGAGTAGATGTGCTGAAGAGGAGACGGAAACACAGAAATTAGTTCTGACGTAGCGAACATTTACCTCACATGACCGATCGGTTGTTTCTTCCTGAATGCTCCCATAACGCTCGGAAACAGGGCTGGGAGCAACAACAGGTAGGCGTGGGCCGACGAAGAGACGCGAGCATCTCTTAGTCTCATCCGTGAAGAAAGAAAACAGCAACACGTTCATTAAAACCTCGCTTCATTACTAATCCGTGGTCCGTGCTAGTTTGCAACCTCTACTTCCTGTTTATTATAGCCTAACGTCAACGCCTGGTTAACTCGCTACAAACCGTCTGATTCGCATTTTCTTTTTTGCGACATTTTAATCATCAATCTGGGTCTGCTCCCATCGAATCCGTTCGGGGAAAGGAGGGACGTGCAGCAGAGCTTTACGAGCTGGTTGGGCAAAGCGACACCTAGTGCCCCGCCCACCAAAGGTTGGTTTTAGCCAATCACAGCATCAAACGCAGACGTCGTAAGCAGCAGGCGACACAAGAAAGCACAACAAGTCACGCTGGTCAAGGTGCGCTTATTTGACTGGAGACGATCACGACAACCATGGATTCTGACTCTGGGCTTGGCAACTCCCGCCTTAAACCATAACACTGCAACGTGATTGGCCGACCCGTTTTGGGTCTGCCTCAAACTGCTACGGCGGGACAAAATGGATTCTGGTGTGTTTGTGAACACGCTAAAATGCACTGCCGACAACCCTGATTAGAGTTAGATGGCAAGATCGTATTGATCGGAAATCGTAACACTTCGTTTTATCGGCAAATATCGTATCGGCATGAAAACAAATTGATATAACATCATATTGTGACAAAGCTGGTGATTTACACCCCTATTAAGTAGGTTAGATTGTTTTTAAGTTACCCAAGCCTATGGGGCCACTGTAGTTCAGTGTGTAGAGCAGCTGTATTGCAATTGGAAGGTTTGATTCCAGCTTCCCCCTGTCACAAGTCGGTGTGCTCCTGAGCAAGGCACTTCACTCCTCTCAGCGTGTGCGTTGGTGAGTGCGACTGGGTGAATTTGGCTATAGTGTAAAGCAGTTTGAGTGGTCGAAGAGTAGCAAACTTAATGTGTACAAACAAAGTGGTTAAAATTAGGTCAATGTATCCTCCTACATTCCGTATATGCAAAATAGTTTTTGCGTACATTGTAAAACATTTTCCTCAAAACAACAGAACAAGAAAGCACAAAGGGGACGCTAAAATGGCATAATAAACGGAATGACAACACTAATGTTTGAAAATGATATTTTGAATTGAAGTCAATAGTAGGGCTGGACGATATAGGTGGAAAAAAGCATATGATAATATAGAAATCGTATTGATCGATATCGATAATTATCAATAAATTCAAAACATGTTTTTTAAGTGCAGCCATGGTCATTTTATGCTGTTGCTAAATGTCTTATTTTTAGATACAGAACAAACACTGAATTTAAACTCAACCCTTCATTCAACCAACTTTTTACCAAAACTACAAGTTTTTTAGAAAGGAAAAAGAACACGTGCTCTTTGAACTCTTTGAAGGGGGCGGAGCTTCCTGGGTCTTCATTTGTGATTGGTTGGAAGGATGTTATTACTGTAATATTAACCTACATGATTGAGTAGAATGCATAAGGAAGGAAAACTGTTATTCTATTGAACTTTTTATTGACCCTTTTTTTTCTATCATCGATATACGTTTTTCGGTTGATACATATTGTTATTGAATTACCGTCCAGCCCTAATAGTTTTTTTTTTTTTTTTTAAATAAGTCAAACGGACAGAGATTGGTCTGTTCGGTTTTAAAAAGCATAAAGGAACATCCTGAGGGAGAAAAAAAACAGCCTCTTCCTTTTTGCCGTCCCCCATTTGCATCAACAAGTTATACAAAAATAAAACACAGAAAACAAGAAGTCCAACAAGTGTTGAGTGAGCGAGAAGGATTAAAGTAAAGATGAGAAAAACAGGAGCTTTTTTTTAAAAAAAATTATTTCACTAATTTCCAGGTGCGCTGTAAAGCGGTGTGAGCCAATCAGAACAAAGAGCCATGCTGCCAGCCTGGGGATGAGGCTATAAAGCGCCATGTGCCACATTTAGCCAACCTGTAGGAGAGGACGGCAAGTTTCACCCCATGGCCCCCAAAACTAAACCCCCCGTTTGTTATTTGTTTCTCACCGTTTTGTCTTTATTATTGTAAAACACCGGTTTGTAAACACTTTTGGTGGGAAAAAAATTAGCAAAGCTAGGCCAAAAGCAACGAGATAGAGCGCGAGAAAGAGGCCGGTTACGTTTCCGTTGTGGACCGTTGGCTTCTGGACCAGAACCGAGTAACGGCTCGCTGGCCAACAGCTCACGGGCTTAGCGTCGCTCATTGTTTTACCTCGCAGTCGTAGAGGTCCGTTAGCTGGTCGATGATCCACTCCTCCAGGTTCAGTCTCTTCCGCAGCTCCTTGCGGTCGTATTTGACGGTAACCCGTCCCTGCTTCCTGACGGGGGTCTCCGGTTCCTCCGTGGTGCCGGCCGGCGTCTGGAAATACACCCGGGGCTGAGGGCTCGTCTCCGGGCTCGTTACAGCTGCCATTGTCGCTTGGTTTTGTGGGTGTGTGTCTTTTTTTTTTAACGGATCCCCCTGTATGGAGGTGTGGAAGTGTAGTGATGTGTTGCTCCTAAAATAAATTATGTGTGTGATGTGAAATCCCTCCCCCGGTAAGAAAAAAAGAAAGAAAAAAGAACGGTGGCCGGACCTTTTGTTGTCCAAAACGGCTCAAAAGGACATTGACCCGGGATGTCCGCTTCCACAAAACAAGAGAGACCGACTGCCGCGGTTGAAGTGGAAGGGTAACCGGCTTACCGGGATATTTCCAGCATTCAGTCTCCCCCTTCTTTTAAAAAAAGGAGAAGGCAGCGGAGGAAGAGCCGGCCTCAACTCTCCTGGTTGAGTACAAAGAAGAATCACGCGTCGGTCTCTCCGTTCCGCTGTCCAGCAGCGTGATGGGCTTTCCGGATCTTTTCCGGGATCCGACTCTTTTGGCTTCGGCTCTCCGACGAGCGAGCCGTTCTGCGTTCCAATCGTTCACTGTGGGTTTCTCAGGTTCCTTAAGTATGTTTTTCTTGTATTACGGCGCAATCTTTGTATTTTAGCAGTTCACGTGGACTTTGATATTTTATTGAAAGCACGGGTCTTTTCCTCCTTTTGGTTGGAAAACCTCACATTCACTGTAACCCATTCCAACAAAAATAAATTCTATTATTTTCACCAAAGTGGTTGCATTGGTTTTCCAAAGCAAGAGAGCCAGCTCAGCATTACGTAATACTCTCTCCATAGTTTCAGTAAAAATTAGTTTTTTTTTTCCTTATTTTCTGTGGAAAAATGTCAGGTCATGTATGGAGGGTTAAATGGGACAATAAATCAAATATATCATGAAATAAATAAATGTAAATGTACCATGAAATAATGAAATGTACAATGAAATAAATAAATGCACAATTAAATGTCCCAATAAATCATTAAATGTTTACATTGAATGTACCATGAAATAAATAAATGTACCAATTGTCCCACTAAACTATTAAATGTACCATGAAATAAATAAACGTGCCATGAAATAATGCAATATTAAATAAAATAATGAATTGTGAAATGAAATAAATAAATGTTCTGGTTTCTCTTTGAACTGCTGGGTGAGTCATAGATGAGCTCTTACAGTAATTTTAGTTCGCCAGCCACTGCTGGAAAAGTTGCCCGCCATTCCATGTTTTCTCCATTTTGTTAAAATTGTGGTTCTCACTTGAATCAATGCCTTGAAGAATTACAGAGCAAAAGAAATGTCTTTGTAACCGACCCCAGATGTTAGTGACTTTGTTTCTCATCTGCTCTTGCGTTTCTTTAGATCAGGGGATGATGTATTGCTTTTTTCCTTCAATGCTTAGCCTACTTCACGTTATCAGACTGGTCTTAATTGTATAGCCTGGGTGTGGCCAGTAAAACTGAACCAAAAAACTGCAGTTGATCAAAACTATTATGATTTAACAAGGTGGTGGGGGGTGGGTTTTTTTTTTTTTTTACATACATTCAGCTTGGTTTAGATGGTGTAGTTTCTTTAATAAATGAAACAATCATTTAAAACCTGCTTTCTGTGTTTACTCAGGACTGATATTAGTTAGTTGATGAACCAAAGCACGTAGAGGTGAGGAAAAAAAACAACAGAAGAAAGTTGTAAGGCACAAATATTTTTTCAAAGCACTGTATGTATTTGAATATTCATGGATAATTTTGACCCTGTGTGTCACAAAGTTTTTCATTTACCGAAACTGAGATGGCTATGAAATTATTACAACTTTTGGAAATGATGGTCCAATTAAACAATCATAAGCCCCAAATTGATATAATATTAATGTTCATGATAGATGTAAAAAAGTGATTCATACCCAGCTCATCCTTTCAGTTATTAGAATTGAAACTTAACCCTGATAATTTATTGATTTCCCAGTCGAGTAAGAGGAGGCAACAAAATCTGAAAAATTTAGGATAATTTGTTGAAGGACATCAGGCATGAATGATTATTTTAAATATATATTTGCAATCAAGAAATACATTAACATTATTATTATTTTGGAATAATGCATCAGGAATGTGTGAGATATATATGGTCCAAGTCTCCACACCTTGATCTCATACTTTATTTAAATTTAAGACAGCCCAATAAAACCAAAATAGCCCTTCATGATTCCGAGGTGTCAAGTAGCCTTTTTATCTTCCAGGATCATAATAAGAGCCACAGGTGGAAACAGGAGTTTCTGCTGCAGTGTTGCTTTTGATATTAAACCGTGTGATTCATCAGCAGCAAGATGGGGGGGGGGGGGGGGGGTCACATCTGTCAACTTTCTCATATTAATGTGTGCAGTGGTGGGGTAAACATGCGCGCGTGTCCTACCAGGCAAATCTCACAGAGAGCCATGGCAACAAGACATGAAACCTGAATTATTCAGTGAGCGTGTCTGAAACTTACAGTCGAGTAAGCACACACAGGCCCGCACACACGCATACGTTCATCCACATTTCTGGAGAGCATTCTGAATTAACGCACCGTAATGCGATCAAACTCTTTGGGTTGTCTGGAACCCTTTCAGCTGCAGAGAGAGAGAGAGAGAGACAACCTCCCAGAGATGCAGGTCAGTACGTTGTTGGCATGAAATATTAAAACTCATCGTCACAGGGAAAATAACAAAGAAAGAAATGGATTCGTGTGTTTTTGTTGTTGTCTGGCATAAAAACCTTGTAAAAATAAATAAAGGGTGCAATTAGAGCGGATAATCAAATGGTTGCCTGCAATCCCTCACTTAAAGTACTCCTCATTAGTTTACTATTATAAGAAGGTTAGCACATTAAGCCAGGTTTCCTGTGTGAACCTTTGTTCCCTCTCAACCTAACCAACCTGAACCCAAGAGAAGAACACAGATCAGTTCTGCCACTGTGCATTATGTCAGCTGAGCTGCAACGAATGTTGCTTTTAACCTGAAGGATTATGTATCGTAAAAAATACAAAATAATGTTGCTAATTAACAAGCTGAAGTAAGGATTGATCTCAATTAACAAGTAATCTAATTCACGAAAGCATAAAAAGCGATAAGAACACCGAATTATGTTCACTAAACGTCTTTAGAAAAGTTCAACTGGACATAAAAGCAATTTTAAAAAGGTACACGAGGTTGCAGTGTCCTTCCAATCGCCATCATCAGAAGCATTGAGTGCAAAATGTCTGTCAGTTAAGGAGGGGGGGGGGTCACTGTTTGGCCCACCCAAAGGCTCTAACTAGTGGCCTGTGAGAAGAGATTGCAATTAAAACGTTGTCATGTAAATGTGAAGAACAATCAAGTTTTTAATGGATTGTTATGGTGTGCACAGGGTCGTAATATCAGAAAGTGGAGAAAAAAAAGTTATGCTATTTGAGTTCTGATGAGTTCTTTCATTGCCTCTTTTAGGGACATATCAAATAGTGGACCAGAGGCTCTGAAAGATGGACAGGGAGAGGGCATGTTCATGGTTTTTTGTTTTTTTTTCAGTTTTTACACACTTAATCTGCAGCAAAAACATTTCCTGGGAATTCACTCAGAGAGACAAACTGAAAGAGTTAGTGTGAGTGAGAGAGAGAGAGAGAGAGAAGAAAAGGAAATATAAAAGGACATTTCAGTTGATGTAGTAAGAAAAAAAAACTTTCTTTGAAAGACACTCAGATGTACACAGACAAAAAATGTGCTGTTCTTGGTATTTTATTTATATTCATCCATCCATCCATCCATCCATTGTCTATCCCTGCTGGGATCGCGAGGGGTGCTGGTGTCTATCTCCAGGTGTCAATGGGCGAGAGGCGGGGTACACCCTGGACAGGTCGCCAGTCTATCGCATGGCAGCACAGAGACAAACAGGACAAACAACCACCTAAGGAGAATTTAGAGAGGCCAATTAACCTAACAGTCATGTTTTTGGACTGTGAGAGGAAGCCGGAGTAACCGGAGAGAACCCACGCATGCACAGGGAGAACATGCAAACTCCATGCAGAAAGACCCAGGTGTAGGACTTGAACCCAGGACCTTCTTTCTACAAGGCAACAGCCACTGTCATTTATTCAGCGGAGTCTATAATAACATCTTGTTTACAGCGGTGAGAATTTAACTGTGACAGAAAACGTAGAAACAGAAGACATTTTAAAGATATGCTTTGTCAATGCCCTGTAAGCATGTTTGAGCCTGTATGTCTAATTTTGACTATGTGCTGGTAAAACATAATAACAATAATTTAAAAATATCCAGTATAAATTCAGACGCATACACTCGGTTCATATTTTAAACCCTCTACAGCGGATCGCTGTTAACTGTCCCTCAGTAAGAGGAAAAGTGATCAATGCATTATTTATAGTCTGAGGTTAATAGGACAGTCAGGCCAATAATGGCTGTGTGGAGTTTAGGTTTCCCTCCACCAGAGGGAGCTAGTGGTCAGTTTGTTGTCATGCTTGCAGTGTGGGAAGCGGTGATGTGATGGAATTTCCCCCAGACCATTCCTGTCAGCCCCATCCTCTCTGCACACCTCCATTAGAGTCAGAGGTTTTCTCCTGCAGGCGCTATCTGTATCCCTCCATGCCTGATGAGTTTACTTTGCACCTCGGTAGGTGAATAACCGTGATTTGTGTGTGCATAGTGATGATTTGTGCGTGCTCTCACAGCACAGCTGAAACCGGTTCGTCCACATTCCTAACTGTTGCACAAACTGGAGACGCCAAGCTTCCAAGGCGGGAGTAGAGATGCTCTGCAGCCACTAGATGGCGGCAGATTATCAAAACACGTACCGGGAGATCCAGAAAGAATAATTCACGTCATTCAGAAGACTTTGGAGCTTCTTGCAGGATAACTCAGCCCAGCACAGCTGTAAATAAACCAAATACCTCAACTAAAGCAAATGGAAGTTCTTGGTCATCTGCGTTGTCCTTGGATGGCTGTAAAGGGGGGGGGGGGGGGAGCTATAATCAGCCCTCTAGCCTGGACGCCCACATGAGTGCTTTTCTCCAAAACAAGTCTGACAATAATCCTGGCGTGTTGTGGAGACAGATCCAGATCCAGTAAAGGCTGTCACTGGCTGCTGCACGCCAACATCTCAGCACCGCCGAGAGGAATCTGATCAAGCTTTTATTGCTGCTGTTGACTGAGTCAGGCCTTTTCCCGTTGAAACCAGAGCATGCACTGGATATGCTGCTGTGTGTGCGTGCATAGAGAGGGCAGTGTGTGGTGGAGACAGTGAATATGTCTGTCTTTTTTTTTTTTTCTTTTTTTTTTTACACAATGTGTCTTTGTGAGTCCTTGGCGTTGCGTTGGAGAGAAAAATTTGGCCGTTTCGCTGGACAGGGAGAAAGAGACGGTGAGAGAGGAAGGAAAGATGAGTGGATGGGAGTTTACTTTCCTCTGTCAAACATCTGTGCATTGCTGGGCTTCAGTATTCCCCTCTGCTTTGTTTTCGTTTTGTTGTCAAGTTTCTTCCTGTTCTCCTTCACTGGAAGTCTATCAGCTCTGCCAACTTTTGTTGTCTTCTCTGACGTGCAAAATGCCTCAGCACAAACCGCCCTTTCACTTTTGAAGAAAACCTGTTCCCTTTTCCTCGGATTACTCACGTTTAGGTGGTGCCCTGTTGACTCTGGTTCCGCTGCATTGTTTACAACAGCAAAGATATCGTCATGATACAGTGGACTGTGAAGAAACTAATTCACCCTGCAAATGAATGCACAAATGCGTTAATGAATGAATGTATGCATGCATTCATGGATGCATCGAGGAACGCATACCCCTTGAACTTACGAGAACGTCACGTGGTAGATCAACAGGGCTGAGTTTTCAGAGGTTTTTGCAAAGCAAAAAGCAAAAAACAAAAAGGAAGTGATGTGACTGTGTGGAAACAATGTGCATCATTAGCAGGTCTGAATTCAGGTCTGGGCTTTGACTGGGCCATTCTGCACAGAATGCCGCTAAATTCAAGTCATGTTCGACAAGCATTTCAAAATCGGACAGTTTGCTCTGTTTTTTATCATCTACACCTTGTTACGGCTTTGCGTTGTTGGTGTTTTTTTAAGATAATGTCCTGCCAGAAGGTGAAGCTTTTTCCAGCCTCCAGCAGCTTTTCTTCCAGGACTGCCTTGTGTTTCGCTTCATCCTTAGTGCTGTCAGCTCTGAACAGTTTCAGTGGCGTGGCTGAAGAAAAGCGTCCCCACAGCATGATGCTGCCACCAACATGCCAACAAGTTCACTTATGGTCTCATCTGCTCAGTATGAGGGATTGCTGCAAAGCCATCAACAATACAGATGACTGTCCCTGTGGCTCTATGCTCCTTCAGGAGGAGTGAATGCTGCTTGTCAAGACTTGATGTAATCTGCTGGGTTTCCTTAGATACGAAACTTTTTGACCAATCTGTATAATCAGATTGAATTTGACTTTGGAAAGTGCCTTGAGATGACATACATCATGAATTGGCGCTATATAAATAAAATTGAATTGAATTGAATGAATCTGACCATGGCAGCTTCCGCTGTGTCCTGTGGTAAAGTCTAATTTGGACTTTCTTTCAACAATGGCAGCTCTTTCAGAGTCACCATGGGACTCTGTTGTTGTTGATGCGTTGTCCTCCGATATAACGGTTTTGACGGACATCGCTGTGCTTTATAAGCAGGTGAGGTCTCCAAACCAAAGCCTCTGAAGGATGTGGTCCTGTCTTAGGGGAAGACCTGGGCCTTTAACACGGCAAATCTGCCCCACGCACGAACTCAAACGCATTTGATTTGCGGTGGTGGCGCCATGTGGGAGTTCTTCACAGAGATCAAGGGGTCTGGTGCCAGAGAACCAGCTCCTGCGTGACATTTGAGGTGACGTGGCCAGGGAGAAACGGAAAAACTGCAAAGACTTCATCGTGTGTGTAAATCCTGGCCTAGCGGCAGATCAAATCGTTTTAGCAGCTCGGTTCAATGTTCGAGAGCAAAGCAGGGAGGGGTGTGGGTTTCTCTGTGGCGGGGCATGAAACAGGTGCCTGCACTTCAGATGCAGGAGAAAACACACCATTGTCTAGCTAAAAAAAACAAAGGGGGACATTTTTTATGTATATTTATGACTATGGGGACATGGGGTGTGTACAGCTGTGTGTGCATCTGATTATGAACGAGCCAAACACCATATTCCTGCCAGTATGAGTGTGCGTGCCGGCAGGAGAGTTATAAATATGCACTTGCTTGTTGTTGTTTGACATTTAAGAGGCTGCGCTGTACCTGCAAATGCGTGCATGTGCGTTGGGCTACGATCTGGTTAATTAATACTGTGCCTGGCTTTGATTTCTCCCTGGACTCAACTTCTGAGCTCAGGTGTGCCCAAAAGACAAGGATACGCTTCACAGATCCGACTACGTTGCAACTTGCTGGATCGATTGGTGATTTCTCGGTCCTGTGTGTGGTGAGGGAAACACAAACAGAAAGTATGTTCATCAGTCACTCAGTCAGCAGGCTGCAGCATAGCAAGCATTCCTGCCTGTTGTAGTTAAGGGGTCGGAGAACGGCAACGGGTGCCAGAGAGATCTGCTGCTCCATAGTGGGGTTTTTTTTATGAGTGTTCAGAGCTGAGATGTTGCTCGGCAGCTGGATTTGGTCGGGATCAGAATGTGACCGCGCATTCTCCTTCGTTCACACGCTGAGAACGCTGAGAAAGGAAAAGTTACCCGACAGGTCTTAGCGGTTTCCCTTACCTTGGAGTCGGAGTCATTTGGATGCAGACTTGCGGTTCGTGATGCACCTTCTGCGTGTCACAGCTGGAAACTGTTGCCCTCCGGCACCGTCACGTCAACTCTGAGAGGATTATAGTCAATTTCCCCCAAAAAAACCTTTGACAAGTGCAAGCGTGTTTGATTACCCTCACTGAATGAGACTTTATTTCCACAAATGTTTCCAAATAACCTTTTAAAATGCATCTCCAGTGTCACGAAAAAGGTTTCGATATCCCTGAAGACCTTTTCACATTTTGTCACGTCAAAGCAACAAGCTTTAATATACTCTGAATAACACAGAGCAGTGCATAATTATGGAATTCGAGATAAATTAAATGATTTTCAAAATGTAAACAAAACAAAAAATTTGCATTTGTAATCAGCCCTCTTTACTCTATAGAAAGTCACGTCATCTGGTAAGTGAACAGGGTTTGAAGGAGAGCTAACTCCCTGCCTCACCAGGTACACGGCAGTGGCTGCATCATGCTGTGGGGATGCTCAGGAGGGAGAATCTACTGACAGGACAGCTATTGGTTTGGCGCTAAAACAACTAAAAGTCCAGTTTAGAGCTAACCGCAGGCCCCAGTGGGACACAGCCTGCTCGTGGAAGAAGTTTGGTCTGGTCAGATGATTTTTGCCTGCATCATCCTGAGGGGTAGTTTTTCTTCAGCAGGACCGTGGACGTTGGTCAGAGTTAACAGGAAGGTGGGATGGTGTGAAACCCTAGAAGAAAACCATTTAGAGGTTGCAGAAGACTTGAGATTGGGGCTGAGGCACGCCTTCCAGCAGCAAAATAAGCATACGGCCAGATCCGCACTGCAATGGCTTAGATCCGTGGTCTCAAACTCAAATCCTCGTGGGCTGGAGTCCTGCAACGTTTAGATGTGTCCCTCGCCCTACACACCTGAATTAAACCACCTCACTAGCATGCAGTCAAGCTCCACAGAGCTCTGCTAACCAGCTCATATTGGAGAGAGGGGTGTTGACGCAGGGTGGTATCTAAAAGTAGCTGGACCTCGAGGACTGGAGTTTGAGACGACTAGCTTAGATTGAAGCGTATTCACATGTTGGAATTGCCTCAAAGCCTCTTGTCCAGACCTTAGTTCAACCGAGAGTCTGTGGCAAAAACTGGAAAATTGACATCTTCCTGCCATTTAAATATGGTGGTAGTGGATGCTTTTGGTCCGGCCAGCTAAGTGACCTTAAACTCAAGCGCACTTGGCTTCTGGACAAAGGCTCCATCCGAATATGTCTAATTATGGTAAATGGCTTGTACTTTAACTAGCCGAACGACCCCAAAGCACTTTACAGTACAATCAGCCATTCACACAGACTAGCTACAACTTCACTGGGGCAGGCTGACAGAGGTGAGAGTGAGCAGGCAATGCAGGTGAAGTCTCTTGCCCAAGGACACAACAACTGAGACGGTCAGCGTGGGGGATTGAACCGGCAATCCGCCAATTGAAGGATGAACTCCCTAACTCCTGCGCCACTGTCACCCCATAATTATAGCTCCCAGCTCCTGTTCCTTGACCTTTCATAAGGTCAACAGTAAGAACTCTATTGTGGGTAGGGCTGTGTATCATCTAGGATGAGCCGATTCGATACGATTCTCGATACATAGCTCACGATACAATACGATTCTTGATGTAGCTCAGCTTGATTTGATTTGACTCCAATATCGATATTTATTACTTTCAAATTAATGCTCAAAGTCATTCAATCACCAAAACCAGCCAAATATTATATTTATGTTCAATTTATTGAACACTGATATATTAACAGGAAAATAAAGTTCATTTGGTTCAATGCGTTTAACGTATCACAGACACCAAACGTCTGATTTTAAATTCGTCTCACCTGCTCTTTCTCACTGTGAACAGTAATGGCGGCCTGCAATAACGCCCCCCAGGGGTTGGGAGGTATATCGATATTGAAAGTCAGAATATCGATATTAAATCGTTTTTAAAAACAACGATATTAATCTTTGTATCGATTTTTATGCACAGTCCTAATTGTGGGGAGGAGAAGATGTTCAGACTGCTGTGCCGATTTCAGACAACCTTTAACTGTGACGTCATTTCGTGACGGAAACGCACATAAATGATTCTAGTCAAACCTGGGCCAACAGCCTTCCGAAAATGAACTACAAAGTGCTAGCTTGGCTAGCTAGAGCGACTTACGTGTACACTGTGCATCTTACGCCCCGTGTGAGTCCGTCTGGCTGACCAGGCTAACAAAGTATGCTCTCCCTCCTCTCCGGACATTTTAGTAAATCCCGTGAGGTGGGCTGTGCTAATACGTCAAGTCACGCAAAGGATGGTGGGATTCCTAAGGGACATCGTGAGGTTCCTATGCTAAAGGAGCTATGAGAGGAAGCATATGGGCTCCTTTTTCTACCTCCTTCCTTACTGACTGCACTGTTTGGACAGCACTTATCATTACTTACGCTTTGGCTAAAGAGTCCTAACAGAGGTATTTGGACGGAGCCAATGATCCAAAGCACATCGCCAAGTCCGCCTATGAGTGGCTTTAAAAAAAAAAGTTTGGAGGAGTCTTAAGCCCCATTTACACTGCCCTTGTTAAACCGATCCATGCCGAGCTTGGACCGAGCTTGGATCAGTTAACCGTGCCGAGCTTGGTTCTGACGACTGTTTACACATCACGCTATCACAGTTCCTCGCCTCCTAGTGACGATCTGCGGTACTACTGCTCTCTAGGATTAAAGGAGGGACTCAAGCAAATCAAAATGGCGGTGCCTGTAACCATCAGGAAGTTATGCTTGGTTATAACTGTGATATTTCGTTGTTTGCGGAGAGTCAGGTGAAGACGGCAACCTTTGGTGAATTTACTTGATAGAGTCGGCATTTGGGACGTGGATCAGACAAACGAACGTCTAATAAGGATTTACAGACGCAGGAAACAACGACAGACGTTGAGGTTCATCACACTGCTAAGCAGAATCATCACTGGAAACCGTGTGGCACAATAAGGAAGCTAGTATTTTTATGAATGTCTGAAACAGCTAAATTAGTCAGCTGACTGTAAGGAGATGACTCAGTCTGCTCATGCGCTCTTTGTTATCAGAGAACCAAGGCACTGAAAAACCGGGCCGAGCCCACCCATCGAACTGGTCTAGATTTAGCGCGGTCCGGTTGTGTCCGGCACGGTTCAGTTCAGTTTGCGTTCCATTTACACTCGATAGTTATCTCAGTTACCGAGCTGGGACCGTTCTCGGCACGGTTAAAAAAGGATAGTGAAAAAGGGGTATTAGTTAAAGTCCGGACGGCAGTTTGAGCACAACCTGTTATTAGGTTTACATGTCAAGCAGGTAGTTTTTCACACCCAGCCCTGTGCTGGTTTGGAAAAGCCCTTCTGCCCTAGTACATAACACAGGCTAATCATCTGAGAACTGCTTTCAGTTCAAACTTCCTTGATGACATGAAGCATTTAAGCGACAAAAATAAACACAAAACAGAAGCAACCCCAAAGTAAGCAAATACTTAGAAAGTTAGAAGAACTAGCTGTGAGTCAAGAAGACTTTTTGCACAACCCTGCAAACGCACGGCGTTTTTTCCGCGTCGCGCTCAACGCAGTCCAGTCCAGGGGAACCAATTTAAACACACCCATTCAACACAAACTCTCCAACTCCCCCCCCTGCTCGCTTCTCCCGTTTCTCTGTCACTCAGCGCTATCTGACGCCGTCCTCCTCCTCTCCCTTTACAGCCCCCCCTCTCTCGTTTTTTTTCTTTTCCGCGCAGAAAACATGCTGGTAGGAGAGGAGGAGGAGGAGGAGGAGGAGGAGAGAAGAAACGCCTCACAGGCGACAAGAGAGTAAGGAAGTGAGGAAAGTTGTTAGAGGACGACCAGATGGACGGGAGTAAGGAAGGGGGATCTCCAGTGCGACTTTAGGAGGGCCAATAAACGCGTAGATGAGCCAGAGCTGGTGAGGGGGAAAAAGGAGACAGGGCGCGTCACCGCGGTGCGTGGACGCGGACAAGACAGCGGCGGTGGGTCCTGTCTGTGCGTGGGTCTGGCTCCTCATGCGCCTCGGCAACTTTTAAGGGCCCCCTCCTCCTCCTCCTACTCCCGCTAGAGACAGGGGGAAAAAAGGAGCCTTGGAGGAGCAGAGAGCTCGTCGACCCAGACCCGAGGAGTCCCGCTCGCACTAGCCGGGGTTTAGGCGTTGGCACCCGGGCTTGGGGTTGTCCCTCGTCATGGCCGGGGCCAAGCCGGGAGTCCACGCGTTGCAGCTCAAACCCGTGAGCGTCCACGAAGAGCTCTGCAAGGGGAGCAAGTTCATCAGATGGGACGAGGTGAGAGCGCCGCTTTCTACCAAATCTGCGCAAGCTTTTAAGACATAATTGAGTTTTCGGTGTGTGTGTGTGTGTGTGTGTTTTCATGAGCGGCAGCGCAGGTGTGCGTGGACCGTGCGCCGAACAGAGGCGCTCACTGTACTGAAAGTGTGCCTTCATCTGATACTCTGCTTTAAAAAAAAAAAAAAGAAAGAAAAAGAAGTCCCCTATAGTTGCCAGCAGTGGTGAAATGCGCCGAGTTCTGGTCGAGCCGGTTTCCCTCACCCTTCCTTCTCCTTTATGTAACTTCTCTTCCCATTCCCAGACCCCGGAGCACCTGTCTCTGCGGGATGCGTTTGAGGGGCGTGGGGTAAATCACGCTCAGGAATCTCACCTGAGAGCTTCCCAAAGTTGTGTGCGCTTCATTGTCCCCCTCCTCCGAAACGACACGCAAAGTCTCTCCCTCACGGGACCGCAACTGGTTTTCTGTTCCTCTCCTTCTCGTTATTATTGTTTTTTTTTTTTTACCTTCCGCGTGTTTTTCCGCGTGTCTGGCAACCCGACGCACACTGTCAGTGTCAGTGAGTGGGTGTTACAGGGCACAGTGCAGGGTGTAGGGCCCTGAGCTTCCCATTAATGATTAACAGAGAGGCCCAGGCTGCAGATTGCATGCAAAGTGTCTGTCTGTGTGTGACTGTGTGCAGTTGTGATCATAAACAGGAATGCTGCCCTGTTTACACTCCTGTTACTGTAACCATTCTTCACCTATGTAGCAGGTTGTGTGACTTGCATTAGTGAAGGAGAGAGAGGAAACAGCACAGAGCTGTCCGATTTGTAACATGCTGTATGTTTGGGTCTGACCAGTCCTTTTTAAAAAATTTTAGTCATAATTTAAACGTTTAAATAAAATCACAAAATAGGCTATCGACTCTTTTAGATTTTCAAAAACAAAGTGCGGTAAAGAAGGCTAAAATGCGAAGTAACCGGTTCGTTTCAGTAGCCGTCGTTTTTAGGATTTGGGAAAGTCAATCTCTGTCGCCGCTTTTTCTTTTTACAACTTCTGTAAGTGAGTTTTTAAGTGTTACTTTTTAAAAAGGTTTGGGAAGATAACTCACTTTTTTTTAATTTCATTAGCTTTTGAGAGTTTCTCTCCAGTTCTTCTGAAAAATGTCCATTAGTTTTCAGGAGGTTTGGCAAGTAGGCATTTAGCAGCTTTTTTAAAAATTATTTTTGGCACTTTAAGAAATTCTGTACGTAAACATGTTTTCCATTTTTAGTGGCGTCCATCACTATGTTTGTTTGGTAATATTTCACAATCGTACGCTGCAATAGAGACTCATGAGCTACTTAGTTTCAAGAAAAGATTGACCGAGGTTTATGAAACAAAATGAGCTTGTACCAGACGTGGTTATCAAAAGTACATTTTTCTACAATTGTCATTTGTAGTGATATAAAACTGCTTAAATTTTACTATTTTTATTAATACAGTAAATTCAGCTCTCCAGGGTTTTCATGGTCTGCCTTGTGTAACGAGTTGTACCTGCTTCTGATAAACGGGTCAAAGTCTAGCCTGTAGGGTGTATCTCCATAATTGATTCGCAAAACTGACTGTATGATTGGTTTGAAAGTGATTGTATATTTCTGTACATACATTTTGTTTTTTGATGAATGTACGTGTCCTTAAGACAACATTGAACTGGATTTAATTGAGTGCCACATTTCATTTCACTGGCTCCTGACATCAACTAGCTGAGGCAGCGGTGGTTCAGTAGTGACGAGCCTTATGAGCCCTGAGGGACTCCACTGTTTTACTTTAACTCTGCTGTTACCGGACCGGTGGCCCTAATCTGGCAAAATGTGTATATTTTACAGATCTGACTCAGAAACGAAGAAATCAAAGGGTTTCAGATTTGAACACATAAGAGACCAAGCATCTTTTTCTTTCATACGACTGAAATGTTCTTTTATATTTCCTTTGCTTCTCCCTCTCTCTCGCACACACTAACTCCTTCAGTTTGTCTCTCAGAGGGAATTCCCAGGAAATGCTTTTGCTGCTGATTAAGTGTGTGAACACTCAAAAACATGTGCATGCCCTCTCTCTGGCCATCTTTTATTCCCTCTGTTTCACCATTTGACATGCCACCAAAGAGGCCCCACATAAAGAGCATTTGAAGAGAAAATTAAAGAAATCATATCAGAACTCTCTTAAAAATCAGCTTGTTTTTCTAGTTTGGTCATAACAAGATAGTATATTTGTCATTTCAGCCCCCAAAATGACAACAGAACTGCGTTATCTGTGTGACAAGTTTAACTAAAATTGGTTGTGATATTACTTTTATAATATCTAATAGTATTTTGCAGTGATTTAGATAACTTATAACATAGTATGGAGACACAACTTTCCAGTTTTATGGCCCCTAAAGAAAAAAAATAACATTTTTACATTTCTCAGGTTGAATTTTTGTGCAGGAAACTAAATCCCATCTAAATCATTCAAAAACCAATATATGTTTTTTTTAGGGTAAATATCCCACCGAGGAGGAGAGATCAGAAATACATAGGGCAGTTTCAATAGGTTCCTATAGATAAAATGTCGTCTTAACTAACTTATACATGTATTTGGACCCAGATATTTACACATGCTGTAAAAAGACCAACTTTTTTGCTCAGTTGTGTATTACGGCCCTGCGCACACGACAGCGATCCATTAAAACGGGTTTCTGTTTACACAAAATGCTTTAATTACACTCTCTGTGCACAAGATACTAGTGGAAACATAAAAACGGTGTGATTTCCCTGCCACACCACTAGTAGGCGGTGTGTCCTGTGAAACTCAACAACATGCGCATGCGTACAGTCGCTTCTTCCTTAAAAAGGCGCCGCCACTAAATAAACTTTCAGGATGGCAGGGACTCAAATGTTCATACGGACAAAGTTCAACTGTTGTGGTGAACACGAACAGCAGAAATGCAACAACACTTTTCTGCCTTTGCCCCAAAAAACAAAATCGTCTGCACGGGGCCTTTAATCAGATTAAATATTTCCAGTTTCAGGTCAGCTACCCAAGTAATTTCTACTTGCTTGATGCCAGAATTGTGAAATAAAACAACTTTATAGTCTCTCAACATTTAGAAGTTTGCATGTTTTCTTTGTGTTTGGTAGAATGTCCTTTAAACTGTACGACCCGAGTCGGTCATTTTGAGAGCTCACGTCACAGTTAGCTGGAGTGTTGGCCTGTTCCTCCCAGCAGAACTTCTGTGATTGGCTCAGGTTCGTAGAAAACCTTCACTCACTTTCCCTAGCTCCGACCACAATCATGTTTATGGGACTGAGATCAGGGTCTTGGGGGGGGTGGCTGATTCTGAAACGATAACTTTGTTGTCCCCAGGCTACAGTGTAACTAATTTGGTGGTATGCTGAGTGTCGTTGTCTATTTAGAGCCATTGTGTCCAAGCTTTAACTTGCTGGCAGATGTTTGAGGATGTTGCTTCAGTATTTCTACGTAATGTTCTCTTATGAGGCTATTTTGTGAAGTGCACCAGTCCCTCCTGCTGCAATAAAGCCACACAGCATGATGTGGCATCTCCTCTACCTACCAGCTTGAGCCAGTATCTTCCAAAGGGCTTCACGTTGTCCTGGGGCTTAGACACACATTTTGCACTCTGAGCCACAGAACTCATCTCCTTCCTGAACAGTGTGATGACTGCACACTCCTATGCGGCTTTTACTTGTCCATATTTGTTGGACCGAATGAACGAGGCACCTTCAGGCATCTGGAAATGCTACCAAAGGATGAAGCAGACATCAGAGGTCCACAGTTCTCTTCCTGATGTATTAGTTGATTGTTTTTAGGGCTTTTTTCTTAATGATTTCCCATAAGGAAGCAGTGTGTTTAAGGTTTTGCTTTAAAATGCGCTCTCAGGCGTGCCTCAAATTTACTTAAATGTGGTGAAATAATTTACCTGAGGCCTATAAAAGCCACTTCGTCATCACCTGGGCTTTCCCTAACTGCTGAAGTAATGTTAGTATACTGACCTGAGTCATTCAGTCATTTTTCTGGCATGTAGCAATATTTTTGATAAACCGAAGGGACTTAAAAACATTCACAGTTTAGTCTGATCTGTTAGACAGGGGGACAAGTTGATAAGTCCCTTTTTTAGACACCTCACATGTACATAGCCTGTTACATAGTGCAGTTTCCACATTTACATCAAAGTATTTAGGCGCTTTCTTCCTGCTGCAGAGCCCTGAAGTGAAGCAGGTAACCTAAACGTTTTGTTTTTATTATTATTATTATTATTATTGAATTTCCATGAGGTGCTCTTTATTTCTGCATTCAGTGAAGATAATGACTCATTTGCAATATTAAAAGGCCTTATCTGTCCTCCTGGGCCTGAAAACTCCAGAAAGCCCATGGGTTACTCTGTGGTTTCTGAGAGATGACCTATTAGAGATTGGCACAAAATCTATATTATCTGAAGGGTTTGTTGTTGGGACCCAGATAAAGGAGCTGCTGCTTGTTTACATCAAACCCGTCTTCTGACCCCATCCCCTCTTTTCCTTTCTGCTCTATCCCTTCATCCCCCGCTACATGTCCTTTTTTCTTTTTTTTTAAATATTCTCCTCTTTGACCGTTTCTTCAACTTTCATCTTCACTTTTTCTTTTTTTTTTGCCCCAACTGCATTCTCCCTTTTTATTTTTGGGTGTAATATTTATTTATTTTTCCTCACAACAGAACCTGAGTTTCTCAATGGCTTTTAGGGAGTAAGACACAAGAAACCCAGAAAGACGCCCACAGCCTGAGTCATTTATGGACGGGGGAGGAGGAAGCAGGAATGCATTCCAAATTGACTCTTTCTGTCGTGTTTTGGCTCGCGTACACATGTGCTCGTATATGTGTTTGTGCACGTCTGTTTTAAACTTTTTTTTTTTTTTTTATACTGGCTGTGTTTTGAATTACTTCCTGTTCGAGCTTGTTGTGAGGCTCCAAACCATTTTTTTCCTGCTTTCTACCCTCCCTCCGTCCTGGGTCTCTGGCACCGGTGCTCCTGCCCTGCCCTGCGCAGCCCGGCCGCAATTCAATTTAGGCAGATTCCGACTAAAATCCAGTTAAAATTCCTCTTAAGCAAGCAGTTAAGCAAAGGCGCGACAGACTGTTTCTCTGCAGCAGAGCTTGGGCGCTGTGTCAGTGATTTTTGAAGCATGCTACGACCTAACATTGGGAATTCTTATGCAGAACTTGCAGATTTCATTTTAAAAACATTATATTTAGTCTAATACTGAAGAACAACACAGTGTACATGCGAACTGGTCTACCTGTTTGTGTGTTTTTTTTTTTTGTCCTAATGAGATGAGAAAAGTTGTGGATCTGATTTGTTTATTCCATTTAATGCAATTACTTGGTTTGCTGTGATTTGGACCTGTGCGCACCGTCACATGGAATCACATGTTACCTGATATCCCTTCAATGTCCCGGCTTCATTTCAGACCCCTGTAAGCTAAACTAAACTTGGTGGACCATAAAAGCTTGCATTTCAGGCTTGTTTCCTCCAGTAAGGTTTGTGGATAATGGACCAACAAGCGAAGCCATGCTTTGGGTCACGCCAGACTTTAATTTTCAGCACATCTTAGGACACTTTATGCTAATAATGATGCTGTTCTCGTCTGTGTTCTGTGTTTTTGTGTCAAACACAACTACAAACGTGTTGTTTTCTCCAATATTCACTCTTTGCTTTTGCTTTTCTAATTTCCATAATTTAGTCTGCAAGCCTGTTTTTTTCTTTTTTCCTTTTTATAAACAAGCTTGTTTTAGTGGTGCATGGGACGGAGCGAGCAGACAAATGCGTATTCTGGGCCATTTTCTGTTTGGCTCTTAGCGGGTTTTAATCTAAATTGCTTTGAGGTCTGCGCAGCTGCAGGGCAGATGGTAATGCGTCGTGTTAAACTGGCTGCTACACATTTAGGTACAGTTTTGATTTAGATTTCTTGGTATTAAAATGTTTTAGAGAAGATTTATTATTATTTTTCTTATCTGTAAACTAAGTAGTTGCAATAGTTTCACATTTAAAAGAGACACCAGGAAATGCAGTGTCATATGGTGATGTAAAAAATGCAGAAATCTTCTCCTGAGTTTCGGTCTGAAAACGGCCCCATCTCTGCGCAAAAGACTAACAAATTGCATAATCTTCAGGAAAAAGATCAATAGGATTCATAATTTTCATGTTATTTTTAGGTGGAGCCGAAAACAAATTAGTCATTTGAACAATCAGAGACCAGACTGAATTCCAGTTTTGGGATTTTGGTTCCTTGTAAAATGGACAGTTGATGTGAAGCTGTCACTAGCTTCACATCAACCATGATTCGCAATTTACTAAAATCTTACAAAATGGCAAAAAATATGAAACTGCAACAAAGTAAGTCACCAGGTGAATGTCATTTAAAAGCAGAGCTTTTAAGGTAAAAAGCTAGATTATCAAACTTTTGCTATTAAAATGTTTTGTTGATCTTAGGCTGTCTGTTAAAAAAGGCTAACTTAGCTGTGGAAAAAAACACACAAACAAGAAAATATTAACATTTGGAAAAGAAAGCTTTGATGTATCCCTATCAATTGTTATCATTTTAAAGGGCTGGGTTTGTATGTCAAAATTTTGAAACTCTGATCTTCAGTTGTGAAAGATGGCAAAAGCTAGCATTTGGCTACATTAGCTATCCCCAACATATGGCTCACAATAGTTATGTTTACATGCTCAAAATTCCTTGATCAGATTAAAATAATAAAAAAATAACCCAAATACATTGTTTATATGGGCACAAAATTAATTAAACCGATCATGGCGTACCTTAACATGCACTAGGCTTTATTCAGAATACAAGCACTGTGACATGCGGAGTCCTCAAATTTGCCTAAAAACCACAGAAGAAGAAGTTGTACTTGCATCTGTGCATAAGGAAATCGGAAGTTTGTTAAAATTAGTTTTACTTTATTCAACAATGATATACAAGCAATCACGAAATATGAACAATTACAAACGTGGAAGTGTGTTCATTCTGTGTCAGGACCCCAATCTGAAGGTCATGATCGGAATAAGTGTTTAGATGGACGCTGTACAGATTAACGATCGGCTTAAACCACCCGTCTCATTCAGAATACAATTTTATTTCGATTGAGTTTAATTTTACCACAATATTCCGATTGACATGTTTACATGACACATTTTCTTTATTCCCATCAGCCCTTTATTCCGATTACTTATGTCATTGTAAACATAGCTATTGTTTACTGAAAAGATTTAAACCATACAAAGATGAAAATGTTCGCCTCCTGGAAATATTTTCTTTTACATATAATTTCGAAAATGAAAATCTGTGTTCTGTTTGTTACCTGAAATGGAATTACACAACCATCAATGGCAAAATTCAGTAATTTGCTACATCTTTTGAAGAAGCTAACTTAGCTTAGCAAAAACATGACAAAAGAAAATGTTAAACTCCGGGAAAGAGTTTCTTTTTAACAGGTGTTTCCATAAATGACGAGATGCATGCTGCATTTGTAACCTGAAAAAATAACTATAGTGCCATCTGTGGTAAAATTGGGCAAAACTCTTGGCTACTTCGCTTAGCAGAAAGAGTTAATGTATGAACTTATATCCTGGCCAGAAAAAAACTACCCTTATTGATAATGGGTATATCTGTTTTGCCTTCAGCCATATTTCAGCAAGGGTTACCCAATTGTTCAAAGGCTGAAAGTCTAAAGCCTGGAACATGCTTGGCAAGAACTGAGAAATTAGTTGTTCTCGGGGTGGCAAGCACAAGAATAAAGTTTTCTTGGGCAATAACTATTCATACCTCACAAGAAACTCTATTGCCGGACTCGTAAAAGGTCTCGCCCACTGTAGCACCGTCTTTCCCGCGCTAAAATTGTGGATATTTGACAGACAACACAACAGTAGCAATTGATGAAAGAGGAGGAAGAGAACAAAAATGCTTGAAGAGGATGGAGATTCCTCGTTATTCGTGATTGCTGAAGAAATGGAGAAAAGAAGTGAACGCACGTGGCGCATTCGCCCGCTCAATGCCACCAGAGTTGAACAGGGTGAATACAGTGGCAGGAGGTTAGGTTGGCAGAGGCGCGAGATGAACCAGACATCGTACTTCAGGATGGTTCATCGGATAACGCCGTACGGCAGCATGCACCCACACACCTAGCATGCCGATATCTGCCCAGGAGGCATTAGCAGTCACACTCTGGGGAACAAAAAGGGGAATTAAATATCCGCTTTTCCACCTTAACCACGCCCATCCAAATCCGAACCAATCACATAGCAGTTGTCAGACACCCTGCGAGGAAAAAGTTCTGCCCAGATGTTTCGAGAACAAGCAGGAAGAACTCCCAAAGCAGGGCGTTGGGAGCAAGGACACATTTCTCGCTTCTCAGGGCGTATGTAACAGCCTTAACTCTGTAGAAAAAGGCTAATTTGGTTAAAATAGTAAAAACTTAGAAAACTTAATATAATTATATGAATGAAATAAATTTCTTTTGCTGTGTATTATGCTTACCAAATGAACCCTCATAAGACTTCTGCCTGGATAAGTATTTCCTGCATGCTCAGACCTGTTTAGCTACTTTGATAATCATATTTTCTAATGCTTTGACTGTCATCCTGGCCTCAGCATCTTCATATCGTAGCAGAACTTTATTTATTTTCAAATGAATGCAAAAGAACGTTCAGTCTTTATTTGAAACGATCTATTTTGAGGCAAGTTTAGCAGTTTTTGTGGTAAATTCTTGTTATTCGTGGGTGACGTATGCCATGTGGAAGCAACAAGTCCCAATTTGTCAGATGTGTAAGAGATTAGAGGATAGGGGGGGAAAAGAGGAGCCAAAGAGAGAGAGAGAGAGGGGGAGAAGCTTAGGATGGTGTGAATGTCTGATGCCGTGTTTAGAAACACTCCTGACATCTTGTCAGGTTGGTGAGAAACGAGCGCTGGATGGAGGGAGGGTGAGAGGTGGAAGGTCAACCATAGCCACATGTGAAGTGTGCTTCTGACATCTGCGCTGTTTGGCTGTGTGAAGAATTTGACCTCCATTCATTCCAAGCCTGGCTGCTTCTCCTTATCTGACAAGGAATCTCTTCTTTTCAATTAATTATTCTGTCATTTCTTGCCCAGTCTCCCCCCCCCCCCCCCCCGTCTAATTTGTTTACTTCCCTTCTTTAATTTAGTTCTTGACTGATGTTGTGGCCAATTATGGTGAATTTTGTGGATTGTAACTTCTACCAGTTTAGTTTTCTTCTTTGGGTAGTTAGAATATATTTAAGTTAGTTTAGAACCAAAATTTGTAATTAATCTTTATATTTGGAATTGTTTAGATTATGTTGTTAATTGTTAAACGCTCCCATTAATTTGAGTCATTAAGAACACACCGGGTGCTTGGCGGGGGCTATTGTTTGGTGAATGTCTGGTGTGTTGACGGGAGGTTTTGTTAGGGCTGGACGATAATTCAATAACAATATATATCGATCGATAGACGTGTGGCGCGATAGAGAAAAAAAAGGGTCGATAAAACTTAGAGAGTTTTCCTTCCTTCCTTTCAGCCTATCATATTAGTTGATGCTACAGTCACTACTTCCTCTCGACCAATCGTAATCGCGGACCCAGGCACGCCGTCACAAAGCGCCGCCCTCTCAAACCACAACACAGAGCATGTGAATATGTCGCAGGAAGTAGCGGCGGAGGAAACTGTCCCAAAACGGGGTTTTACTAGTTCGCCAGTCTGACAGAAATAAACCACAGTGATTTGTAACACTTACAAGGAACCGGTAAAAACAAAGTCTGGTAACGTAACCAACTTGTTTCATCACATAAGCCGCTGACACCCGCAGCAGCGCGAGCTGTGCAGCCCCGCGCGACACAGCTCACACGCGCAGCAGCAGCGCGAGCCCATTCAGCCCCGCGCTGCTGCTGCGCGTCATCTAAGGAATCTTCTGGAACTTCTTCCAAAACAAAGCAGGTATAGCAGCTAAACTGGGCTCCCTTCTTTGTAATAAAATGAAACAGCGTCCGAGCGGCATAAGGACATCACGCATGCAGTAACGTGCTTCATAGTGATTGATATGTCTGCAGCTGAAAAACCTGGCTTCAAACAATTACTCGCCACTCTTGATCCGCGATATAAAGTTCTGGGCTGCAAGTTTTTCTCTAACAGCGCTCCCTAAATTGTGCAACGAGTGCAGGGAATCAGTGCAAAATGAGCTGCAATCTGCGTCTTCCCACGCCACAACCTCAGACCTCAGCCCAAGTTTAACAGCGGAAAAGTCGGTCATATCGTTGTATCTGTTGCATGTGTAATGGCTGGTTGCTACGTGCGCTCTCACACTGTTTGCCCTACCTTAGCGGCAAGGGGCGTTGCTCATGAGATGGTGACGTCACGTGCGCGGTTGCGCCATTTAGATATTAAAATCATACACCAAATAATATTCTAATGACATATTAAAATTATAGCCTAATGATATAAAAAAAGTCGAGTCTTTTTCTCAATTTCCGAGTCAGAATGATCTGAATGTAGGAGTCCGAGTCCAAGTTCGAGTCATCAGTGCTCAAGTCCAAGTCAAGTCACGGGTCTCTAAATTTAGCTAATGACTCGGACTCGAGTTCGAGTCTCGGACTCGAGTACTACAACAGTGTTATTTAATAACATAACTCAGGTCTCTTAAGTTATTTTTCTATAAAAAAAATTCTGTTATGGTTAAAAAAGTTGGTTAAATAAAGATTTAATTGGAATTCTGTGTTTGTGTTCTTTATTAAAATTAAATCATTTAGCAATATCATAAAATGTCCAGGAAGAGCAGCACATAAAATATGGTTTTAAATATTTTCAATAATTATTGATATCGATCAATATGCATTTTTTTTTATCGATAAGCTTTTTTTCTATATCGTCCAGCCCTACGTTTTGTAATTATTTTCTGACCACTTTTTAGAGCTTCAAACATCAAATTATTTTGGTTTTCAACTAAGTTGCAAGACATTTTTTAGTAATTATTTTGTCTCTACTTTTTCGAGAAATAAATCACATATATTTTTACAAAACAATGAAGTCGGAAGTGCGTCCAAATCAAACCACCTGTTACCACCCACGGCCTATGTTGGAAATGTTTTTTTTTTTTGGAACATAGAAGGCCGCGACATTTAAGTCAAATTATTATTTTTTTTGATGATTCAATAACTATTACATTTTTTTTCTGGCTTGTCCTTGTTTTCTGTTTGAAATATGTTATTAACACTTTTCGGTCTTGATATCCACGGTTTTTCACTCCTTCCTTTCGTTCCCTATGTATTCAATTTTCAATTCAATTAAATTTTATTTATATAGCGCCAATTCATGAAACATGTCATCTCAAGGCACTTTACAAAGTCAAGTTCAATCATATTATACAGATTGGGTCAGATTATACAGATTGGTCAAAAATGTTCCTATATAAGAAAACCAGTTGATTGCATCAAAGTCTTGACAAGCAGCATTCACTCCTGAAAGAGCGTAGAGCCACAGGGAGAGTCGTCTGCATTGTCCATGGCTTTGCTGCAATCCCTCATACTGAGCAAGCATGAAGCGACAGTGGAAAGAAAAAACACCCGTTAGCGGGAAGGAAAAACCTCTACCGTATGTAGTCATTATGAAATTAACTGTAAAAACTGAGAGGTCCTTCGTTAAAGCTTGCAGCCTCAATCCCGTATAGCTTGGGCACAAAAGATAACAGTGTTCTTATTGTTTTAGGAAGAATTTCTCTGTTTTGTCTTTTTTCATCTAAATATTTAAGGTATTAATAAGAATGAAAGCGATGGATAAACCCAGGTTAACACGTTGTTTGGTTCTTCTTCCTCACATTTTTCCCCCAGTAGTAAAATTCAGTTCTTAGATGGAGCACCCAAAGCCAGAAAGGCAGAATTTGTCATATGACTATAAATTTCATTTTAGAGTTAAATGGGATGGTAACAATCACTTTTTCTTGGTTTCTGTGTTTTTTTTTGAGTCTTTATAGAAAATAACAAAGATGTGTTTGTTTTCATGTGCCTGGCACCAGTGGGAGCTTTAGGACATGGAGGATGTTACCCACGGCAGTATTAGAAAGATCAACAGCTTAAAGAAAACAACTTAAAGGAGTAATAAGCGAAACGTCATTATTTCTGTCACCTCCACTGTCTTGACGTTGCTGAGCTTCAGTTCTGCCCGCGGCAGTGGCCCAGCCGACCCGCCTCCTGTACGCAGACTCGTCGCTGTTCTGGATCCGACCAATAGCGGCGGTGTCATCTGCACGCTTCAGGAGTTTCACGGATGGGTCGCGTCTCACCTGCCGCTGCTGCCTGCCAGTCAGGAAGCTGGTGATCCTCTGACAGCTAGAGGCCAACACTTTGGCTACGTTCACACTGCAGGGACATGCGACCCAAATCCGATCTTTTCTGCCCGTATGCGACCCATATCCGTCTTTTTCACGGCAGTGAGAACGACCCAATTCCGATCTTTTCACCACCAAAAATATCCGGTTAGGGCCATTTCCATATGTGGTACTAATTTGGATAGATATAGGATATTTTTCAAAGCGTTCGCAGTCTCATGTCCCCAACTACACATCCACACAGCAGTATTAGTTAGCGCTCAATAAAAGACCGCTGTTAGTAGAGGTGCTGCTTTCTTCTTACCTAACTTCGTCTTGCTAAATATTGTCGGTTTCCATTGCACAGCAGCTTTCTAATAATAGAAAGGAGAGATGCCGGCCGGTATCCAGGTTTTTTAATTTTCCGAGGATTTTTTTTTTTAAACAAAGCTTTATTGAACACTTCTAGAAACAATTACGTTCACCAATAGTTGGTAAACGGCGCGCCGGTGTGTGGCGTCTCCTGTTATCCGCTCATGCGGGTCGCTTTGCGGTCTTGAACCGTTCAGACAGAAGTCTGATGGCGGCCGCATTAAATAGTAGTACAGACGGCCACCTAAAGAAAAATCTGAATTGAGCATCAAGACCTGCAGTGTGAACGTAGCCATTGGGCTGGTTGAGCATCTGGTGGAGGATGACTGGGTTGATGGTGTTAAAGGCTGAGACGAAGTCCACAAACAGGATTCTGGTGCATCATTGGGTGGGTGCAGGATGGAGGGTAGTCCCGGGTTGACTGCGCCATCTGCCCACCCGTTTGCCTGGTAAGCAGACGGCAGGGAGTCATGGGGCCTGTCATCTTCAGATGCTTCAGCATCTGTTGCTCAAAGGATGTCATGACCACAAAGGTCAAGGCGACAGGTCTGCATTCGTGTAACCCTGGGATGCTGAGGGTGCGCTGCGTTTCTTGGGGACCGGGATGATTTTGCAGCGTTTGGGTGTTGGATTGTACCACCACGGCTGAAGCTACTGTTCCCCGCTCCTCCATTTTCCTGAGCTTATTACATTTGAAAAACTTCTTTTACTTTTAGGTTTTCTGCCACTAACATGGACAGGTTAACAAGGTTGTAAACTTAACTTTTATCTGGTAGCTTATTTTGGTGCTGATATATAGGGGAAAGCCAGTGAAGATGTTTCTTTTTTATGCGTTTTTTATATTTTTATCTGTTTCTTACATGATTTCTGAATAAATGCACATTCCCATTGAACTAAATATACAGTTTTTTTTTTATTTTTAGAAGGAAAATTGGCCCTAAAAAGCAAAGGCTGAAACCACGTTTGACAAAAAGCCAAAACCTGACATCAAGTCCAGTCTTATAATTGAAAGAAACTGCGACAACTCTTTGTTTCGTTTATGGAAAACTTTACACTTTTTCCATATTCCATATATATATATAAATATATATATTACTAACAAACTGTCTTGTTCTAACAGTTTCAGGTTACATTGAGTTTTATGCAGGTACACGCGGGCGCAGACTTTCTGCAGACCAGCTGTTACAGCGGAGAGGATTATTGTTACACGGAATAAACCCAGAAAAGTGGAAATGGCCTCCTAAAGCTCTACACACAGGGGTATCGTTGCGTGTGCAGAACATCTACACGTTTAGGGGTCCATTTGCAGCAAATATGGCCTGATCAGATGAAAGTTAAACGAACAGTGTGAAGAAATGACGTGTGCAGCGCAGAAAGAGCAGGAGCCAAAAGTACTCAGGGTGAACACAAGCAGACCAAACTAACAGAGATGTTATCGAGACTGAACCGGAAAACAAACAAAAAAAAAAAACAACAAAAAAAAAAAAACTGCAGTTAGTTAGATTAATTCCTCTGACAACGGTGCAATCCTTATCGCCGTGCAAGTCTCTTTCGGTTTAGCTTATTTCCACCTCCTTGGCCTTTGTCTCCTCCCTGTTTCCTCTTTTCTGGGCTGAGTGTAAAGGTTACCCGCTGTCATCAGCTCTTAGCATATTGCCAAAGCAGCAGCTGAATCACACTCACACACGCCTCGCAGCTACAGAAGTCCGTCGCCGAACACACGCAGAAACTCGGGGCGGACCAAAGGTGCACTTGGAACAACCACTTTTTATCAGTTCTCCCACTAATGATAATCTCCTGGCTCTCATTACACACCCACATAAACACACGTACACCCACACACACTCAGACTTGCACTGCTGCCCGTAAAAGGACGTTGTATTCACTTCATTTCAGCAGCTGCGTTTGTGCCAGAACATTAACTAAAACTTATTCCACACCATACCTCTAAGCTTTAGCTCTCAACCCTAACCTGCCTCGTTAGAGCGGGGCTTTGGTCTCCATGAGGCCGACTAGTCTTGAGAAAGTTAAATGAATTTAGCAGAAAAGGTCCCAAGTAGGCCAGATAAACGAATAAACACACACATGACTTTGCGGTGAGGACAATTGGGGAAACGGTGCGGTCGTTTCTCTTGCTTTAACATGCGTCCTTGAAGTGTTGTAATTTTTCGAGAGGTGCTCATTAACTAACTGGTATACAGCACCAGCCCCAGGGGTGGTCCTTCCTCTCCGTCTCTGGGTGGCTGACATGCTGGACCAGTAATGAAGATGTTTGTCAGAGGGTCGGGGCATTAGGATGGGGCAGGGGCGCCGTATAGGGGAAACGTTAGGACAATTCAAAGGGCCTCTGACTGACCGGGGCCACATAGAAGAAAGTTTTCTACATGTGGGTGAGCTTTTGGGATGAGTTAGATCTTCTTGTAATGGGGAGGGCCCGTAGAGCCACATGAAGGCTTTAAATTGTTTAAGGCAGAAAAGAGTTGAAATAAATGTCGGTAAGCTGCGTTGGATGAAAGGATCAGTATGAAAGGGAACAAAGGAAGCAGAACGAGACTTCAGAAAGCTCCTACATATGGCTGTTAATTAGGGAGTGGGCTCCAATTATAGGCCCACCGCCCACTGTCGCATAGAAACACACAGTGGGGCGCACCTACAGTAAACAAGGTGTGGGAAGCAGCCGTGCTCTTACTGATTGGCCTGGACAGGCTTTCTCCTGATTTCAGCCGGAGCATGAAGTAAGGTCTAGTAGGACATTTAGTTTGAACGACAAAAAAAACGCATCCCTCTGTTAAATACAAGGAAGCACCAGTAAACCGACTGGTGACCTTAACGAGCAGCTCGTTTGGTGATGGGTTGGCCGGACGCTTCAGTCTTAAACAGATTTAGCTTTAAAGTAAAACAAAATGGGACAGTCTGGTTTTGCATATTTTGCTATTTGGTTGTAAATCATCATTTTAACTGGACAAAAAAAAAGCAACAACAAAATAAACTTCTATTGCAGTACCGGCAGGTCTCCTAAAGTTTTTTTAGCTGGGTGGCCTACGATCTTAGAAAAAATATATCCTTTATTTTGTATTTTTACATACCAGTTTAATGTGGTTTTTCCAAGACATCAGATGGTCTGGCATAGCTCCTAAGTTTTTAACGAGCACTTGATTGATTTTCTTTATTATTGATGGTATAATGGGAGCTTTATGGTAACCAGATAGTGACCCAAAACCATAAAAAAACTATCTATCTATCTATCTATCTATCTATCTATCTATCTATCTATCTATCTATCTATCTATCTATCTATCTATCTATCTATCTATCTATCTATCTATCTATCTATCTATCTATCTATCTATCTATCTATCTATCTATCTATCTATCTATCTATCTATCTATCTATCTATCTATCTATCTATCTATCTATCTATCTATCTATCTATCTATCTATCTATCTATCTCTCATCTTTATTTTTGTATTATTACAACTAATACAAAAAAAAGACAGAAAAGGAACTTTTGAAAACAGGGCCATCATAACAATAAGGAAGTTTGCTAGTATATATGGTTAAGCCTGCATAATGAGTTGCATCAGGGTGGTTGAAAACCTCGTGTCTTTCATGTTGTTTCTTTCGCGTCTTTCATGGTCAATTAAGCCTAACCCCCCCCCCCCCAAAGAAAAATCCTTGAAAACATAATTTAATTAAGGCTAGCCAAAGCAAAAACATCAACACATTACCAAGACTTTTCTCCTTTTTTGGTGGCATGTACAAACAAAATGTAATTTGTTCCATGCTATGAATTTCCTCTCTTCTTTTTTTCCCATTTTATTATTGTTTTAAGGTTCTTCAGCTATTTTACTAGTTATACAGCAACTATCTCTACTTTATGGTGTATTTTCTAAATGTATAACATCAAAAGTAAAGTTGAACATTGTTCTGATGACGGTTCTGATTGCAGACATAATGTCAAATCAGTGAGAGGATATGTGGAAATGACCCTTCTGTAATATTGATTTTTAAGTTTGTTTATTCTTTGCTTAGTTTTAGGGCTAACAAAACACTTTAAACTATTTGTCCAATGTAAATTCTCTCCACAGTCATGAATTAGAGGTAGTGGGCTGTGTTGTAGTTTTTATATTTAACAATTCCTCTTCAGTTAGCTTTATATTCACATCTTTCTCCCATCTGTTGTATTTATTTTAAGAGCGTTGAGCAACTTCATTAAGATTATATGAATAATCAAAAGACTATTCAGGACAGGAAGGCCCCAAGACTTCCTGTACTATAACAGCAAATTATCAAAGGATTTAACAATCGCAATAATCAGATGGGAAATCCTTTCTTTTACAAATATCAGGGTGGACACAAGCACAGTTTATTTAAAATTGGTCATGTGATGGGGAAAAATGTTTTACTTTTATTTATTTAGTGTCAAATAAAAAAATATAAATACATTAAGAAGTTAAAATGTGATTTGGCTCATTAAAGAAGTATGCTGTGATTATTTTTCATTTTGGTTTTATCTGTACGCAACTCCTGCATTCAGTAACCCCGAGCATCGGGATCCAAAGTGTGGCCAGCGGGCCCTTTGTGGCCCTCAACATGATTTTTTGTGGTACCAATTGTTCCCATAGTACGTGCCACTTCTGGCCAAAACTTTTTTTTTTTTAAAGCTAGAGATTTACAGACATTTTAAAATTTTTAAATTAGAAAATGATAGGTACACTGATTCTTTATTAACCATAATCAGTGTTTTAAATTTAAAATAAACCACGAAAGTCCTGCGACCTTTATTCAAAGCCAGACTTTGGTGCTCCCTCTCATTAAACTTGGCTAAATACAGGAAGTGTTTCTGAAGAATGAGGGACCCACATCCTGTTCTTGTTCCTGAGATTAGCACATTTTTCCAGACTGAGGAAATGAGAACATGATCGACCCCAAAACATTTTGACAATAAATGTCTTAAAGTGAACATCTGAGACCCTTTTTTAATGTTTTGGATCCACCCTGACTCAGAACAACCAGCCTACATTGTTTTATAAAAAATGTTATTTATCTTTTTTGCTTATTGTTCAGCATCTGAAAGTAAAATACACTTTTTCTTTTCTTTTAACAAATCAGATAAAAGTTATTTCATCTTGACAACATTGGCCCTATGTGGCAAAACGTTTGGACACCCCTGAATTTATTTCTAGATCTTCTGTGCCACAGATTGCAGAGACTCAGTTATTTGGTCATTTTAAAAATATATATTTTCCATTTATCTTCTGAACTGTAAACATTTAATTGTAATTTAAAAAGTTCAGTTTTCACTTCAATTAGGAATGTAGTTAGAGAGAAGATTTGATTTAGCTGTCATCTGTATGAGCAGAAAAAGGTTTGTAAAAGTCAAGATATCGGCCTATAAGACTGTTGCATCCTAAATTTCATGGCGATACCATATTATGTTTTAGGTGTCATAATTGAAGAAAATGCTTCGTCTCTCCTGTAGTTGGGAAACTTATTAGTACAATCAGTGAAATGTAACAAATTGAACCTGCAATCAAAGTAAATATAAACATATTTAACTGAATTAATCAATAAAAAAAAAAACGTTTTCCATAAAATTTTGCCCAGATAAGTAAAGGTTGAATGACGTAAAACGTGTTTTTGTTACGTTACGGTGAAAGCCATCATGAAACTGCTGGCCATGTGTGTGAAATCTGCAGCCTCATCATGCAAAAAATGCATCCAACCACAATGAAGCATGTGTGCTATAATTTGCATCCAACCAGTTCTTACACGGAAGCTTTAGGAATGATGTTATTGTATTTCTGCCATAATTAGCATAAAGTTTATACATCTGACATCTGAGTTTAAATAATGTCTATGGCTCTGCTCCAACTGGAACTTCCCAATAATGAGTTTCTGACATTGGAGTTTTGGTACAAAAAAAATAAAATACAGCTTATACTAGTGTATATAATAACTAAATGACAGTGAGCTTGCTAAATAAAATCAAAGCCATTTTGCTTAAAAAACATTATAAGTCTGGGTTTAATTAACTAATTACAAAAAGGGAGGCCACTCACCAGATTTTTGGAAATCCCCCAAAAAGATTGGTTACATCTGTGTTTTTATGAGCCTGGATCCAGATATGTGGAAGAAAAGCCTGGAAGTCTCCAATATAATTAGCTTTTTGAGACATTTTCTTTTCCGAGTTAACCTTAAAATCTTAATGTCACAGGAAACTTATTAAGTAGAACTGTTAATAACTTCAAATCAGTTTTTAAGTCAACTATTGTTGATGGAATATTTTCTCTTAATCTCAAGAACATGGTTTTGTTTTAAGGTTGTTTTTCCTTATTTTTTGTGAGGAACCTGAATGAAACGGCAGCAAATAGGACGGGTCGCAGATTAGCGCATTTCATTATGTATGAAAAGGGAAATTGTCTATTGGTTTAACTTCTCTTTTGTATTAATAAAGTCTGTCTGAATTTTAATCTGAAAACTAAAAAGGTTTTATTTCTTAAATGTAAACTTGAGCTGACCAGTATTGTACGGAGCCCCTAAAGGGACATTAAAGTAACAAAAAAAAAATTCTTGTGCGCACCAGATTGCTAATTTTTGTATTGAAATACGATTATAGCACTAAAATATTGTCAAAACCTATAAATGAATTGACTAACTTTGTCTTCCTTTCCGTTTTGGGGTGACAGTATATTTTAACGCTTTTTAAAAGATTTAATTGATCTTCTTCGGCTGCCATCTTTAACGTTAATGAAAATTAAGCATGTGGTCCGCACAAGAATTTAATTTTTTCCCCCCTTCAATGTTCCTTTAGGGGCTCCTTAGTCCATTAATGTGCAAAACCTATGATGTAATTACTGATCTACTTAAAGTTTCTTATATCATCTATGAATGGATGCCGCTCTGGTTAAAAACATGTTTTATTTAGCTTTTTTTCAGGGTTTTTGTATAAAAAGCTATTTTTTGATATCTTTCTAATCTGATTAGGCCAATTGTTGCTTTGAACATTTTTGTCTTGGTCTCAATAGACTTTCTCTTCCTCTTTTTCAGCGTTTTCTCTTTCAGATTCGTTTAGTTTGGAAATTCGTTGTCATTTCTCCTCCTGGCTAAAAAAGGTTAAAGATGTTTTAAAGTAGGAATGGATTCATTTTTATGACGTTATAACTGTGAGCGAGAATACCAGTTTACAGAATGAAACGACGTATATTCTTATCAAACTGCTTAAGTTTAAAACAGGAAAAGCAACAATTGCTCCGTCTGCTGCAAAAAACAAAACATTTTGATAACTACATATCTTTAACTTTTATTCATTATGTTGATGTATATTAAATTAGAATGTAATTAAAAAATGATAGATTTAATTTTTCCCCTGTAAATATTCCTGTTGTGCTGAATATTGCCTCAATTTGCCTTTCTGCCTTTTATAGTGATGCTAATAGCTATCCGATTTGGGGGGGGGGGGGGTTGGCTGCCTAACCCCAGTGGTCATTGAGCAACGGGAGGGTTACACCCTGGACATGCATTTGTTGCCTAAGGGCAACTTGGAGGATATGTAACCTAATGGTCATAATATTGGGCTGTGGTAGGAAGTCGGAGTAACCGGAGACAACCCACAAACACACGTGGAGAACATGCAAACTCCATGCAGCAGGATTCTAGCCTGGGATTTGAACCCAGGACTTTCTTGTTGTAAGGCAACAGTGCTACCAACTGCTTCACCTTGTAGCCCTGATCCAAGTATAGCTGGCTAATTTTAGCTGCCACTGTCGTTGGCATGCTGTCTGCTATTTAACAGAGATGTCGCTTGTCATTTGTAGTTTTAAACAGTTTTACCTAAATTAGAGCGAAGGACGGCACTTGTCTGATCCATGCCACGACAGTCTGTGGTTTTCTCAACCAGAAACATTTCCAAAAGCAAAATTTGTTGCTTTCTTAAGCAGAACTGGGTCGGCCCTTCGTTATTCTAGAGCAGGGGTCCCCAAAGCTTTCAGCCTGCAGCCCCCAAAGTAACATGGCCAGACCCTGGCGACCCCCCGATTGGCGGGTAGGATTATTATTTTTTTTAATTATGATAATAAAGTCAGACAATTGAGAATAAAGTAGTATTTTTGTAAGAACTCTTGCAAAAAAAGTGCAGCCTTCCCTCTGCCTTACAATGAGGAATGTTGAGCATCTTGTAAAGCTATACTTTGGTATCAGTTTCACGAAAGAGGAAATGCAAAATCTTTTTGGCACATCAGCACTAAATCATCTCGTGACCCCCAAGAGGTCTCTTGCAACCCCTCGGGGGGGTCCCGACCCCCACCCCCACTTTGGGACCCCTGCTCTGTGGTACTTTTATGGTACTACGGGTATTCACACCTCATTAAAAGGACGTTAAACTATTAAAACAGTGTGATGGAAAATGTTAGCTTTTTTATTAGATCTTTTTTAAGTTCTCTATATCTAGATACTAAAAAATGGGTCATGCCAGGAGATAAAACAAATGCTGTGATTCAACCCAGTTTTGAGGGTTCTGGAATTTTTTAAGTACTTACCAGATCTTGTTAATTATGGAAAGATTTGTTGTTTTTAGACAATTACCTGTCCAAAATCTGTGTGGATTAAAACCTGTATAAGGGTCCCAAAGATTAATCTGTGCTTTTTACACATATTTTACATAAAATACAATACCATTAAACCACGAAAGCAAGCTTTTTCTTTTTAATGCTGGCATATGTGAAGTAAAATCTAAGACCCCACCCAAGCATTCTCATTTTGAATTTAATTGATTGATATAATTCGGGTTGTGACTTCTGTTTATTCTCTCCTATCATCAGTACAACTAGGAAGTCTTGTTCCGATCTTTGCAGGTATACTTCCACAGTTTCTTTCTTTTCAGGTGTTTGCTGCTCACACATTCAGAGCTTTCTGCAAGAGCTGTAAATTCATAGAAAACAATGAAAAACAAACTAGCATTTTGGTAAATCAAAGTGCATTTTCCTATATGTCAGCCACAGATCAGAACTTGACAGTTTCTCATTGATTGATCTGTAGGTCTCACAATCTGCCCCCCACCACCCCCACCCCTTTTTTATCAGATTTGATCAACTCTAAAAACCCATCATTAGGATTTGTGTATACTTGTATACACATTTATGGGGATAATCTTTTAAATCCTTAATTTTTATGTTGAGTTCAGAACTGGATATTTGGATATTTTCCAATTTTATGTTTATAGTGAACAGAAAAAAATTAATGGAATCGGGTAAAAACCAGAAATTGGCCGGTCGGGCCTCAAAAAAACGTGATTTCACTGAAAAGCCCGAGAATAAAGAAAACTCCTTTCAGCCCTAACAAATAGTTAATTTCCTGCTCAGGTGATGCATTAAATTTCTGATCCTTGCATTTCCTCGTTGTTTTTACTGGTTTTACCACTTCTTGTGTGCTGCTGTATTTCCAGACACCCTTCGTAGTTTCATCTCATTGGCCGTGTTTCATTTCAGCTCACGGCTACTTGCAGTTTTAAATCGCTCTGCTGCGTTTTTGCTGCTTTGCTTCTGCTTACAGGATGTTTTTATAAAAAAAAAAAAAAAAAAAAAAGTGTTTCTCCAACTTGGGAGCCAGACGAGAAGTTGATGCATCCTTGCTTATAATATTTCGGAGCACATGGAGGCTTGTTCTGATTACAGAAGTGTTATCACAGATTTTCAATATTTAGGTTATCTGTAGCTGAATAGAAAGCCGGTTGTTTTTTTTTTGGGGGGGGGGGGGGGGAACAGTCTGTCTCACATTAGGCTAAACTGGAATTGGATTAAAGTTAACATTTTTTTCCTGTAATAGTCCAATTTGCTGCCAGTGCCCAAGCGAAAGATTTTGATTTGCTGCACATGCATTTAATAGAAAGCAAGGTACCGTCTGCCATTATGACGATAAGTTATCCCGGACAGCTCTGGGAGCTGTTAGTTCACTTCTGTGGTCTTTAAAGCTCCAGCTAAGCGGGCAAAAAGATAAACATGACTGCGAGTCACTCAAACAGGCGCGCAGCTCCAACATTTTCGGCATCCCCTCACCGTCTGAGGGGAGCCTCTGGGAGGAGGTCACGGCCTTAAGACGGTAATCACAGCAGCACGTTTGGGACCGTGCGGCTCCCCAGTTGTCCCAGTCCATAAGCCGAGGTCAGGACTTCAGTCATCTATAGAGCGGAGCTCCCCTTTCATCGCAGCCATGCTACTCTGTCAGTGGGTTTATGTGAGGAATTGGCCTTGTTGCCTTTTTTTTTTTCATAGCTAATGATTCACTGTTTTTAAAGAGGAAAATTATTGCTGCTTAGGGCCGCTTCATGATGTGTTAGAAAATCACCTTGTTTATTAATTTTCCTCTTGTAGCTTAGGAATTTCAGTTACAGGGCGTCGATAATTTTTACAACTTTTCCTATTAACCCGTGTTCATGCTTTATTAAATAAAATGTCAGACGTCAAGAAAAAGGTGAACAGGCATCAAAGGAAAAAGGGCGAGTTGTTGTGGATCAGAGTTGTTGAAAAGTAACGATCTCGTGTTTTTGAATGCAGAATTCAAGCATTTATGCAAAACACCATGGTTAACAGAGATGGAAATGGTGGAAGTAAAGTCTGGAATATGAGTTAATGGAGGAACATTTTATGGAAGTATTAAATTATCAAAACGTTTTCTGAGAGTGGTAGCCCAGAGACCTACTAAACCAGCACCCTAAGGGAGGGATTTAAAAGCACTCTGTAATGACCCTTGTTTGCCTTCTGAGAATGATTACTGGCAGCAAAAACCAATTTGAAATAACATTTTGGCAGCATTCAGTTTGAGGTTGTATATACTGCTCCAGTTCTGACCAGCATTATCACTCTGGTGTGTATTTCTCTAAATAACTATAACCATAATAACTTAGAACCCAATGGGGATAGGACCTTTCAGTTGCAGCACCACATTTTTTTCTGCCCAGGCGTATGAACAATTAAACGTCAGGAAACACCTCTCTTTAAACAGATTTTCTGCCTAGTTGAGTGTGAAACACGAGTTTTAACTTGTATGACTTGATTGTTTTAGAGCACATTTTTTCCACAGATTGATCAAGTTATTTTCCATTTATTGCACTCGACCTATTTATATTCTACCTATGCAACACTTTGGTGCAACTGAGGTTGTTATTACATGTTTAAACATTATGCAATATTATGACTTTCCCCCACATACCAGTGACGGGTTAAAGCATTAATGTAGCTTTATTTGCTCCAAGGACGCACCACTGAACCTCTACAGGTGTGCCGCAGTTAGCTATCTCACCGTTTGGCCCTAAAACTGACTTCAAGGTGATTCTACGATGTAGTGGAAGGTCGGGAAGGTAAATGGCTCATAAGCAACTCGTGCTGTTCCTCCAGTGGTCTGGCTGTTGACTCTGGTCAAGCCATAGGCTGTAGCTGTGTCCTCAGCCGTCAGCCTTGGGTTGCTACTCCCTTTAAATTCATGATTTCAAATGTTTCATAGTCCCGAGGCACAAAGAGATACTTGATTAAAAGAAATTTTGTGTTAGTGGATGAAAAAAAATGTCTCTTGTTTACTTTGTTGGAGCTACCCACGTTTTATGTATACAAACATGTATGGTCTTTGTAGTTAAAGTTGCTCCCTCGATCCTTTTTCTGTGTCGCCAGTAAGCGGCCATACATTCATTTGAGATGTTCTCGTTTGGTCTTTTTTGTATTTTTGTCAAGGAAACAATCCATATTGTGATTATCGTGAGCGATTCCAGATGATGTGTGTAGAAGCCAACATGTGTAAAGTCTATATAAGACAGGAAATGATGTGTGTATGGGTGTGTGTTTTGACCTCTTGGCCGGGAAACGCTGTCACCACACTGCTGGCCGTTTGGATTATCTTTCGTTTTATAAGACAGCTAAACTGGGAATAAATCAGCTTTTAACTGCAAGAACACCGTCTGGGCATTTCCTATTTACCATCTCACCCTGTGTCAAATACAAGATTCCGGTTTAAAAACACTCCAGTGGCTTTAAGTGTCGGCTTAGCCCCTACAATGTGGTTAAAGACGCCACTTGGTCATCCTTATATGGTCGTTCCCTCCTGTTTTTGTGGGTGTGACTCAAAAGTCTCTTTTTGTTTAAGAAAACTTTTAAAATTACTCATCAGTTTTGAAAATGGTGGCCAAGTCTGATCTGTGTTTCATAATTCTAAGGCTTTCAGGTTTTCTGGCTCTAAATCATGACGACACGTGTCCTTTTAAGGCATCCAGTCAGCTGTAATGGTAAACAGCATGATATTATTTTAGGAGATCTTTCGCCTTTGACAGATTTTACTTCAATGAGTTTGTTTTATAAATCTGAAACACCTGAAATGCTGCTATATCGATTTATCTAAAGTGAACTGAGATGCCCCGTTAGGTTTTATTCTGTTTTTCTGACTTTGTTTCTTGTGTTTCAACCTCTTCATTTTTCTCCCACCCTCTTTCCATCTGTTCTCTCCTGTTTTCATTCTTCTCTTTCTTCCATCTTCCTGTCAACCCAAACCTTTTGCTATTTCCCATTTTATCTTTAGCCGACCTTGGAGCCTAAACTGAAGGTATGTTCTTAGTAGTAACAGCTGGTAATTATAGAGCATTTAAGGTTTTACTACTGGCTTTATATCAACAGTGAATTTTAAAACCTTGATACCGGTAGCCTGCCCATGCCTGCTAGAACATATACTAATTAAATCATCATTTTATAGAGTCCTATAAAGTTCCTGTTGCCTTGTGCTTCATTCACAATCCGCTGCTTTCTTGAATCAATCTCATGCAATTTTCATGATTTTCATGCCACAGTACTGGTTTTGAATATCCAGCGCTTAGCTTCTACCAGATTGTGCTTTTCTCGTTTTTGTTTAATCTCCACCGTTTACTGCTGCTCTTTTTCAAGCTGCTGCTGATGCTGGTAGTGGCTGGTGCCCGAGTCATCTGTCACTTTAATAACTATCTGGATCGTCGCTGTTTTCCACCATGTCTGGACTGTATTATAGTCTGTGAGTGTAACTGATGAGCCAGAGCCTCTGAGAGAGTGTGTGTATGCGGTCTGTTGTATGACTCCATAATCATTATGCCATTGACATGTTGATTCGGGCTCCTGTGCCATCATTATGCTGAATATGAATGAGACCTTCATGCTGGCCGAGGCGTGTGGTCTGCAGGATCAACACAAATGTTGCTCGACGTCAAATGCAAACACCCGCCACCATACCTTGAAGGTACCGCAGCTGCCTGTGCGGTCCCAATCATCTGGTTCCTGAGCAATATAGAGAAATAAAATGTGAAGGTCATCGCTGCTTTAAATGTGTGCACAAAAAATGTTGTTAATGTTGGCCATATTTTTGTTGAGTGCCTGCAAAGTTATTATTGTTTTTGTGCTCCAAGACCTTTAGGCTTCTATTTGTTCACGTCAATAAATCATTTACTTTATTTTACATAAATAACTAACTTTTAGGCTGCTTATAGGGTTTTTCCCAACATGCTACATCCCACAGTGATCTGACATTGTTTGCCTCAGTGCTAAACCAAGGCTAACATTTTTACTCTAGGTTTTAATATGACTTGTTGACGAGTCATCTCGTGACATACAGTTGATTCCTGATATGAAGGTACATTGTATAAAAATGCATAAAGCCTGACATTAAATGAGACTCCTAATTTAGATCACTCAGGAGTACTACCATGATGTCTTTTTGCTAAATGCCAGAATAATGAGGGACTTTTTTTTTAAAAAAAGATTTTTTTTTTTTATTCCTTCAAACCCAGACGTTTTAATACATTATTTAATTATTTGGTTGACTTGTCTTCTTAAATTGTTATGTTGAACCACAATTCAGAAGCAATGTCCGTTTTTTTCATTTATTACTTTTGTTAGTTTCAAGTTATTTCAGTGACCATTGTGGGATTTTCTTTCATCAACAGATGAGGTACTATGCATGTATTTTAACTTTAATCGATCTTTCGGTTTCCATTTATAAGTTGTACATCATTAAAACTTCTGATTGACAAACTAGATCTACTCTGAAAGTACAATGTCAGTACGTTAAAACATCTTCCAATGTTTAATCATGTTTTCCCCGTGGTTTAGCTTGATGATTATCGCATGTTATCAGGGCGAGCGGCTATAATCGGGTTTCCTGATAGGAAAATCAGCCACGCAGAGCAGCAGATGTTTTACGACTGGTGACAGGGCATGAAAGCTTCACTCTCTAGTTAAATATTGGAGACACAGAAGTAGTCACGACGTGCCCAGTTTTGCTCTGTAAACACAATTCAGATTTTCTAAAAGTGAGTCGGCTGCCTGAAGAAACGGTAACACTCGGCAGAAAACAACAGTTCCAATTTAAAATAAACACGTGTGATCCTTTTAAAGGTGTGTTTGATGGGCTTTATAAACGCTGAGATGTCTTCATCTTTTCTTGTAGAGTGTGGTTTGTGTCTTATTTGTAGCTCTGACGGCTTGTTTTCTGTTGTCTCCCAGGACTCCAGCAGTTCTCCACCAACCCTGGGGAACCTCAAAGTTGACTCGGAGGGATTTTTCCTGACATGGACCACAGCGAGCAGTTTTGTAAGAAAGCCTTCAATGTTTCAAACTGAAAAGGAAATTGACTTTTTTCTTTGTTGCTTTCTCAGAAATACTTATATGAGGAAACAGAAATGGACCACAATAGGTTTTTGATGTACCAGCATGAGTGCTAATATGAGTGAAAACATTTACTTGTCCACTTTAACGCCACTATATGACCGCACACCATCTTCTTGTGGGCCATTTTATCTTTCCTAACTGCTTTTCCTCTTCTTAGCTCCTTTAAAGTCCCGTATTGTGGTTTTCCTGTCCATTAGCTCTGCCAGAATTGGTCTCTTCAATTTGTTGTGGCTTTGCGTTTGTGTCTTCTTCTCTGTCCTTCCGCCTCCTCCCTCATGTCTGTGTGGTCTTTATCAGTCTCGTCTCTCTTTTGCTCCATTATCACCACTTCCGTACATCCATCCTGCCCCTCATATCTTTTGTTGGCTGCGCTTGTTTCTCCATTAGTATGGTCATATTAGATTTTACATTTTGAGCGTTTAGCTGATGTAACTGCTCAGACGCTATAAGCAGCGGGCCGTTAGGAGGCTGCGCTTTGAGATTTTAGTTATGATTGTGTTACACAGCTGTATTTAATTCTAAGAGTTAGCGTAATGGAGGAGTTTGATGAATTAGGTTTTTTTGCTAGCTATAACAACCTGTTATCTGGTCTTTTTGTTCATTGTATTCACTTACATGAGTTGGATAAAGCAGCTAATCATCCATTCTCGCCACTATAGGGTCTAAATTGGTTATTTAATGAATACGAACTGACCTAAATGTTATTTTTCTTTTGAAAATAGGGACAAGTAAATATTTTGCTGATTTTAGTAGATGGTTTGAAAGGGGCGTGAAGGAAGCCATCTACGTAAAGAGAGAAAAACCAACCTTAAACAGAGGAGGGGGCCTTAGGTTCCAACTCTCAAAAACGTACAACACAGCTATAGGATTAATTCCGGCCAATCATCACCTCAGTTCTCACCCTCATACGGGTGATCAAAACATCGTTCCTTTAAGCCAGGCCAATAACAACCCTAATGACTCCTCGTTACAGAGGAGTGGACCAGTTTCGGTTCAATCTGCTGTCTTCATGACTTTAACGACCGCCCATTACTAAGGGGTGGACCTGTTTCTGTTGAATTTGCATGTTATCTAAGCCATTACAAGGCCTTTGTTGGGCAGTAGTATAAAGCTTGATGCTCCACATTATTCCAGACTTTTTGAATTGAGAAAGCTTCCTGGAGAGGAAGTGAAACGTCTTCAACTACGGAAAATAAGTCCAGTTGCTTTTGTTTTTTACTTTTTTGGATACAATTTAGTGTTGTTAGCGCCTAGCGGTTAGCTAGTTGTGGTATTCTTTAATAATAAGTATTATAGTAATTATTCCTTGCATCTGAAAAGTAGTGGAGCCTTTTTTTAATTGCAACTCCAGAAGTACTTATTTGCGTCAAACACTGGATTTTGCTGCGCTTTAACAAGATATAGTTTCTTTTTAGTATCAAGAAATTTAGCTTCTCGGAACTAACAATTGTTCCATGAATACATAACTATTTACAGATTATTAGAGTATTAGAAATCAGCATCAAGTCCCAAAGCTAACAATGTCCATTGTAACAAGTGTTTGCGCACCGCTTGATTATTATATTTTTCAACAGCTATATAAAACCCTAGACAATAAAATCTACTGAAAATATGACCTAAAACACTCAAAATCCCCTGAAGTAAGGCGGATTAGATTAATATGATCACGTGTGTATTACTGATGTCTTCTTTGTGCTCAACATTTCCCAGTGGCATTTGTGTCTTTGTATTATTTTATGTATTAGCGACGTCTGCTGGTTAGGAGAGGTACTGCATGTAGCGTAGTGGCGATATAGATTGCAGCTCCATAATGTTGCTGTCAGAGCTCGCTAATTGTATTAAAAAGTTGATATAACCATTCAGATAAGGTGCAACACAAATCAGAGGGCGCACAACCCGCTACAACACCAGCAGCCAATGTTCAACATCAGTTTGGCTTCAGTTTGCATGAAATGATTGCAAATATATCATCATGATAAGGTCCGTGTGTGCAGTATTAATATCACAAAGGATTATTGAGGAATGCAATCATTTTTGGCTGATATATTCCACATGTAATGAGTTTGTTTGCCAATAAGAGACTCAACCCTGTTGGACAGAGTCTCACTGCCGCAGAGTGTTTGAATCACAGACGAGAAACAGAGGGAGATTTTACAACGGGGTCACAATGGCCAGGTTTGCCAAGTCACTGATAGTCCAACAGTTTGCCTGCAATATGTAGGTTGCCTCTAAACCTGTTAACCGTTCCGGTCTTTAGAGGTCAGGACCCTCGATGCGATGCTCAAATCAAAGGCAGATGTACAACATGGTGATGGAAGGAGTGACTTATTTGCTGGTTTCATGCAGAATTTCTTATAAATGGGAAAATGTTTAGTGATGTTGATTAGGGCAGATACAAATTTAAGTTGACTAGTGTGTCAAAATAGAACCTGATCACCCAATTGGCATGTTAAATGGAATTTGTAGAGAAGGTGATTCAAAGCAAACCATTTAGAAACGTCAGAACTAGTCCAATCTTCCTCCGTCCGCTCACCTCGCCACATCCCTTCGTCCCAATCCGAGCTTTTTCTCTTTTCTCGTGGCTCTGTGTTTACCCCGTAGGCATGTATGGACCGACTCGTTGACAGGCAACACTATCGCCATGTTGTGTCTGCGTGTTTCGGATTCTGTGCACAAGTGTTCATATCTGGGCCAGAGCACGCGTAACCCCCCCCCCCCCCCTACACCCCCGTACACGCATTCACATAACACGGCAAAGCTTCAAACACTCACTGTGTCCTGATGTGTTACACGTGTGCGTTTCTGGGAGGGAGATAATAGGCCGTTTGTCGCCCGAGGGGCAGCCGTGGCACTATTTAGCAAGAAGTGAGACGATCACTTGTCGGATCCTTTCACAGTGATGGGAAAGAGGCTCCTGCGCTCTGTGTGCAAAGGCCCACCGAGCAGCAATGTTTTCATGCGTCGTTCAGCTGGTTTGGCGTCTGGGCTGCAGAACAACACGACTTATATGCCGCTCACACTCAATTTATGACTAATTACCGTCATTTGAGACAAGTAATTACCTTTTGAGTTTATTTTTTTGGAGGTTTTACGCAGCAGCAGACCATATAATCTGAGGCTGCTGTGATATATCGCTTCTTGTCCTGCTGTCCCAGTTGCTCTGTTTGCAGGGGAATTTTTTTTACCTGTGTTCATTAATCGATGGTTCTGGTTTGTCGTAATCTACGTCAGCGGGTATTTGTCACCTTGTCTCATGTGGGTGAAAACAACGACACAAGGGCATGTAACTGAGACCGGCCTGACGTCAAATCCCGCTCCTCCGCACAGCAGAGCGTGTTATTACGGGAATCCGAGCGACACATGTCAGATGGTAATGGTAATTCCTTTGACTTGTGTGACACAGTGTTTGCCTTTTCTCTGAGTACTGCCTCTGATTTCTGGTAGCGTTGGCACGTCTGAGCCGGGTTAGTGCGGCTGCTATTCTTATTCCGGTGGCGGGAACGCAGCTCGGCCGCGGCCAGAGAACGCCCAGACCACCGAGGCAAATTGCAGGGAAATCCGGGAATTTTTGGCCAGGGAGTTGATGTAATTTCACGTTGTTTTTGGTCGTGCTGTGTTTTTAGTCTCCAACTTCTCAGCAGCAAAACCTGTCAGTCAAACAGTTTATTTTTTCTGCTTTCTGGCTTTTTCTTTTTTCTTTCACCCGGAGCTCCTCCGCGGCAATTGTGACTCGGGAATCGACGCACCTGAATGTTTCCGAGTGTGTTCGTAATCATTTCATCGATCCCAGAGAGAAGCTTTAATTCAGCCTCGTGGCTCCCCAGGAGGTTTCCCCGCCAGAGCTGGAGAAGAAGAAAGAGGACACGGCAACACAGATCTGCAGCGATTATTAATGAGAACAATTAATGCGCCTTCGCACAGATGACAAGGATATTCTGGATGGAACCCATTTCTCTGAATAGAGCCACTCAAAATATGAAACTCTCTGGTGCAGCTTTACTTTCTGCTGCTCCGCTCTTTTAGTTCTGTAAATTAGGGCTGCAGCTAATGATTTTTGATAAATTTTGCAAATAATCGAAAAAGAAACACTCTGAGTAATTCAATATACCTCAATGAACAAGCGTTTTGGACTTAAAAAAAACCCACAGCAAACATCTATTGCACATTTTAGATGCTTTGTAATTGAAATAAAAAAAAAAAATATTTCAATGCTCACGTCAATGCAATTTAATTATTAGGTTCCTTGTTTGGCAAAGCAGTAGATAATATAACTCATTTTACATATTGGTTAATCTGTTGACTTTTTTAATTATTCATCTTTCTGCTATCCTATTACTAATAGGATAGCAAAAGGGGCTTAATTGTAGGTTTATTTTACCGAATTTGAACCAGGTGAAGCTAAAACTGCTACTTCAGGAGTTCTGGATGGAGGATATTTACAGACAAAGAAGGTTTTTCATTTTATATGCATAATGTATATATGTTTTAAGTGCACTTCTAACTCAATTACTGCCCTTAGTGGGTTGTTCTTTCAGCAATGGCATGTTGTAGAGTCTGCGTCCTCCAGTTAACGATTATTCGATGACTAAATTAATGATTATTATTTAAATTAATCACGATTAATTGTTTCAGTCCGCCTGTAGATGTCAGATATTTAAACTAAAACAGATTTAGCCTGAATCTTTCCCTCAGGTCAGGCTTAAGGGACTTTTATATTGTTTACAGGGTGAACTGGTTTATATTCAGCCAAGTCATTTTTAGATTCTGCAACCCAAAAATGTCAAAACCGCATTTTTTTTTTAAACTGCAGAAAAGATCTTAAAGGTGACTTTGCATGTTACGCAGGTCTGCGAAGTGCTTGTGCAGCAGAATTTTATTGGGATGCAGAACTCTCATACCGTACCTTGCAAAACGATAAATACCCATCGATTTGTCACATGACAAATCAACACAAGGTAACGCATAATTATAAAGCGGAAGGAAGTTTGTTTTTGCCAATAAACGCCTGAAAGGTGTAGCGTCTTGATGGATTCAGCCCCCTTTACATGGATAAACCTAAATAAAATCAACTGGAGCCACTTAAAATAAAAACTAGAGTCCACCTGTGTGCCATTTAATCTCAGGATAAATCCAGCGGCTCTGTTTCTGGCCTCAGAGAAGACCAAGCAACACAGCCGACAGGTTCAGGGATTAAGTTGTGGAAAGGTTTAAAGCAAAGCTCGGTTGTAAAGTAATATTTGAGATTTCTAACGTCTCACAGAGCTCTGTTCAGGCCACCATCTGAAAATGGAAAGACCACTAAACCAGTGGTGTCCAAACATTTTGTGCTGTGGGCCAAAATTGCACAGTTGCAGGTATTTAAGGGGCCCTGATTAAATTTTATAGTGTGTTTATTTTGTTTTCACCTGCATTAAGTTAAACATTCAATATTTTAATGAACCAAAGCAGTAAAGAACAACTTATTGTAAGAGAGAAAAAGGGTATCTAACATCTGCCTTAACAAAAGAAAGGTGTACATTTTCCTCACTTTTTTGATGGGATTTATTTTTATGTTGATGGTCTATTAAGTCGTTTATTTTCATTCGCAGCAACAAAAAAAGAGAGCCTCTTTTAGACTTAGACTTAGACTTAGACTTTCTTTATTGTCATTTTGTATGCACAGAGTGCATACAGAACGAAATTTCGTTTTCACACAGCTCAGAAAGATTGCAGTAACTCTACAGGATACCTTGCAGTGAATTACAGTACAGGATAAAAAGTGCAGTGATAAATCGCAGTCACTTACAGGATAAGTTTCAATTGACTTCCGGATAAAGTGCAGCAGTGAACAGTAGGCAGTTGGAATGTAAACAATGTAAAACAATGTAAACAAATATGCAGTAAGGTGCATCAGTGATTTACCAGTAGACAGTTGTGCAGCAGTGATTTAAAAGTAGACAGTTGCATTGTACACAGTTTTGCAGTACGTTTCCCGGTAAGGTGCAGCAGCGATTTTGCAGGATACGATACAAATGTGCAAATGTGCAAATCAGCGAGTCGAGTGTGGTACACAGTCCGTTTTTATACTTCAGCAGTTCAGCAGTTCAACAGTCTGATGGCAGCAGGGAAAAAGCTTTTGCAGAACCTAGTGGACCTGCAGCGGATGCTGCGGAACCTCTTTCCAGAGGGCAGCAGGGAGAATAGTCTATGGTGGGGGTGTGAGGGGTCCCTGATGATGTTACGGGCTCGAGACACACAGCGCTGCGATGAAATATCTTTAATGGAGGGAAGAGGAGCCCCGATGATCCCTTCTGCTGTCCTCACCACTCTCCTCACGTTCTTCCAGTCGGAGGCACTGCAGCCTCCACACCACACAGAGAGACAGCTGGTCAGAATACTCTCTATGGTGCTTCTGTAGAAGGTCGTGAGGATGGGCGGGGGCAGGCGGGCTCTCCTCATCCTCCGCAGAAAGTACAGTCGCTTTTGTGCCCTCTTCACCAGTGACGTGGTGTTCACAGTCCAGGTGAGGTTGTCCGTGATGTGCACCCCCAGGAACTTGGTGCTGCTGACCACCTCCACAGCTGAGTTGTTGATGAGCAGTGGAGCATGGTGAGGCCGGTTTTTCCTGAAGTCGACGATGATCTCCTTTGTCTTCTCCACGTTCAGGATCAGGCTGTTGTCTCTGCACCAGCCCACCAGCTGCTCCACCTCCTCTCTGTAGTCCTGGTCGTTGTCGTCTCTGATCAGGCCCACCACCGTTGTGTCGTCTGCAAACTTCACGATGTGATTGGTGGTGAACCTGGGGACGCAGTCGTGTGTCATCAGGGTGAACAGCAGGGGGCTCAGGACGCAGCCCTGAGGGGAGCCCGTGCTGAGGGTGATGACATCAGAGGTGTTCTGTCCGACCCGGACTGACCCGGACTAAAACCCACATTAGCTAACTTTAATAGGTGTATGTGGGCCCATGTCTGTTTAATCGTCCATTTTCTGGATGTTTACGACCCTACTTATGATACTGTAAGTAAAAGCAAAAAACATGGCAAAACAGAAACACGTCTTGAACCTTTGGACACCTCTGGTCTGAGGAAGATGAGACCCCAAGGCAAATTTTTCCCAAGGGAGACAGATAAAAGGACTTTAACTAAAGATTTCTATTGAAGAAGATGTAAGTTTATCATTAAAGCTCTCATCCTATAATTTTACAAATAATATCCATCTGCTTCTGCTACATTTGCTAAAATGAGGTGAAGGTTCTCACAAAAGGAAAATGTGCCAAGACTTGAAAACTTATGCTGGCAGATGCTCTCCATCCAGTCCGGCTGAGCTTGATCTGTTTTGCAATGATTGCCGTCAAAGGTGCGTCTGTTAAGCATTGACACGTGGATGCTGAGCACAGATGCACGCCGCACTTTTCAGATTTTATTTTCTAAGCCACATTCTTTTCGTTACACTTCAGCAATTATGCTCAGCTTTGTGACTTTATCTCAGTCCAACACCCGAGAAACGCGAGAACACGTTCAACTTTCTGGTCGGAACGTGGCGGAAAGAATGTCGAAGAAGTTCATGGATACGTTTGCAAAGCAGCTCCAGAAATCTTGGACGTAAGCTTCAGATTTAGCCCTGACCACTCGGTGTTTTTTCTCCCATATCTTCGGAAAACTTTAAATTAGCCTCGGTTAACAGAGCGGGGCTGCGGCCCGGCAGGACAGGCGGGTGTTTTCTCTACCGGACGGCGGCTTGATTCTGCCGTGGACTCTGAAATTGTCTCTGCGTGTACGCGGGCCGACGGATGTCCCAGAGGAGCCGGCCAGCACACCTCTCGTATGTAAACAATGTGGTAAAGTTCCAGCCGATCTCGGCCCGCCGTGGTTTACAGCAGGAGGGTAAATGTTTGTACGGGCCGTTAAAAGTTAGCCCCAGGTCCTTCCTCCTTTTCCATCCATCATCCTTCGATTAGACACTTTTTGTTCCTGGCTGGCTCTGTTTCGGAGAAGCTGCCGTCAAACTTTCACCCATTTTCTACATGTTTTATAACATCTCTTCTTATCCCAGTGTGTGTATCTGCTCTGATTTATGCGTCCTTTCTCCAGTTCTCCAGCTTTCCTTCCTTCATCCCATCTTATCTCCATCTGCTTAGTGTCACCGTCTCTCTCTGCTTCGCGTTAACGTTTTACTTCAACACTTTTGTCTGTTTTTTTCCCCCCCAGTATTTGTCCTACCCTCCGTCCTGTTTCTGACTCGACCAGCCTTCTTTCTATCGTTCACATCTCTCTGTCCACTCCTGCTTCCTCCCTGCAGACCTTCCTCTGTTATTCCTTGTATCTTTCTCCATCTTTGCATCATGTTTAGAGCGGCAGCTTACAGGAACGTAGGCCTTTTTTCTGTTTTTTTTTTTTTTTTTTTTGCGCGTCGAGAACCCAGATTTGTTCGTTTGTTACAGATTTTCACATCAAACTTTTTATCCTAACATCTCTACCTATGCTTTGCGGGCGTTAATGAAACGGTTGGTTTGCTGCTGTGCCTTTTCAGCCCCAGAGGGAATCCAGCTTTGTAGCTACTTCCCCAACATTCCCGCCGCGGGACGTGGGGTCGGGTCCAGCCGAGGCTTCGCTGTAAACACACACTGCATGCCAGTGGCTGCGGGTTGCGCAAGGTTCCAACATCCACACACGCTGCATGCTTGGAACTTCCTGCTGAAGCTCCTCTTCACGTCTTCTTTCGGTCGTCCGAAGCAGCTTTCCTCATTCCCCGCCTTTGTGTTTGTTTTGCAAGCGGTGCATTCGGGGGGTGTTTGATGGATGCTTGTGTTGCTGAGAGCTTACATGTTCTCTCCCCAGTGTTCCTGCAGGAGTTTTCTCTGCGTTGACCCTGTTGACCGTTTTGCAGATCTGCCCACCTTCCTGTTCCAGAAGGGCTGGACCATAATTCAGTAACAATACATATCGATCGATCGACAGATGTATATTGATGATAGAAAAAAAAAAGTCAATTAAAAGTTCAATAGAATAACAGTTTTCCTTCCTTTTGCATTCTAGCCTATCATGTAGGTTAATATTACTGTCATTAGATCCTCCCAACCAATCACAAACGCAGACCCAGGAACCAAGCTCCGCCCCCTTCAAAGAGTTCAGAGAGCACTCGTTCTTTTTTCTTTTTTTAAAAGGTTTTGGTAAAAAGTTGGTTGAATAAAGAGTTGTGTTTTTAATTCAGTGTTTGTGTGTTCTGTATCTAAACTAGGTCGCTAACAGCATAAAATGGGCCAGGCTGCACTTAAAATATATGTTTTGAATTTGTTGATAATTATCGATATTGATCAATATGATTTCTAGTTTATCGATACGCTTTTTTTCTATATCGTCCGGCCCTAAGTTCCAGCACTTGGCTTACAGAGTTTTGGGTAAAATTTAGAACAAGCGTATCAAATCCAGCGGTTATCTTTACGTTACACTGCGATGTTGGCCTGTCTTGATCAAGGCTCTGCCGCCTGACACCCATGTTGTGTCGGTGATCAGATCGCATCATGGAAACATCTATTCCACTACATCATACTGTTTAAAAAAAAGTATTGGCCCCCTGGCAGATTTGTCCTGTTTTTCTTACAGTTGAATGTTTTTGATCATTACACAAACTTGATGACTGCCAGAGTTAAAACCAAATAACGTGAGTGCATTTGGTTTTGTCACCTGCCTTTTATAGTGGTGGTGGGTTTTTTTTTTTTAGCACAAAAAGACCAAACCACGGCATCTCAATCATATTTAAGTCCAGACTATTACTAGCCCACTCGAAAACCATTTATCCCACTTTACTCAGGATTTTTTCATAGAGCTGAATTCATGGTTCCTTCAAATTCGGACAAGTTATCCAACCAATTCAGGGACGTTTTACCACTTGTCAACGGTTCTGTTTGTCACGTGTTTTTGATATTTGTATTTACTGGGAAGCACTTTCAGATCCTCTTTGTGGTTTTGTTTTGATATGCGTCTTTTGAGCTTTTCTCCTTTCAATTTTACCACATAACACAGAGCTTTAGGGTATCCCTCTGGAGACCAGGTTCAATGGGGGAGTTTTCCTCCTGTGAAATTGGGCTGAGCGATATGGACCAAAAATATCTCTATATTTTTAGACTGAATGCCGATATACGATACTTGATATGTTTTTCTCTTCGTAATTATAAAAAGGCATCTCTGACTCAAAGCTTTGTCCCAAATGTCTCGCTGGCAAATTTTGTAACAAACAGATGTAGATAAATATGAGAAACGACGGAAAAATAACCTCCTGGAACACAATTTATAGGCCATCTCGATATAAACAATATAGTCTCGTGTGTTATCTCTTTTTTTTTTGCCACTTGCCGTGCCGACTCCACGTCAATTTTGAGCGGAGCGGATCGTTCTGGCTGGAAGTCAGACGAGGAAAAGCAAAGTGGATCCAGTCGAGTTTACAAGCAAAAGACTAGATGTGCAGACTTTGGGTCGCATTTTACTTAGAAACATCAACATGTCATTGCCGGCGACTCCAGCACCAAGACACCAGCGGATCTCACGTGATACTTGACTCCACGGACGACGATTTTAATTTTATTTAAAGCCTACAAGAACATTACTATGACGCAATCCTCACGTGATCCGAGTCCAACCAGCTCTCCGCTCTAAAATCACTCGCAGCGCAGAAGGTCCTTATAACTTTTTCCCTAAATAAATGAAATCATAATTTAAAAGCTCATCATCGTTGCCTGATAGTCATAAAGACATTTAAGTGCGATGAAAGGCAAAACCTGAAACCCAGAAGATAATCCTTTGACCCTTGTTCTATGTTGCTCTCTGATCCCTTTTATCTGGTTCTAAACCATATAAACGTTTTTATTTTCCCCTTTGTCAGTTTTTACGGATTGCGTTTTTATCTTTGATGTATTGTCATGAATTTACTGTGATGATTTTTAGGTTTTGTCCTAATTCGTTAAACACTAATGTTTGTGTTTTAAAGTGCTAAGAGGATTGAACTGCATGCGACTGCCGCCTAATACATGCTGAACACTGAAAAGCAAATTCAGAAGTGCTCAAAATGCATGAAGATAAAATATAAAAACAGATATTTGCCGTTCTATTTTGGTGCTGCTCAGTGGTCCTTGGACTCAATTTATCAGATTACTATCCGATGTTTCCTTCTCAAGAGAGTAAATATTTAGTTATTTTGCAGAACAGACAATCTAACCTGACCAGCAGGATCTGGTCTGTACGCAACGCAGAAATCAGTGAGTTGTTTGGTTACTGAGGGATTTCTGCTAATGTATTTGTTGGTTAAATATACCTTTTTTTTAAATAATGAGGAACGTTTAATTTTGGCTCAGTTAAGCTGTTCCAGGTACCCTCCTCACCAGAGCACACCTGGTTACTCTTTGTTGTTATCTAGCTTTCTTCATCGTGTTTCCTTTTGGCCATTTATTCTGCAAATCCGGTTACGGTTTGTCAGCATTCCCCATGTTGGTCGTCCGCTGTGTCCCAGGACAGCTGGTAGCTATCAGAGGGTTGAGGCAAAAGTCACTCCTCCAACATAAACTGAAACATGTCTTTTCCTCTGCTTCTACTATTTTCTTCTTTCCGTTTTCTTTCACGTCACTTTTTTTGTCCATCTCAGTTTTTTTTTTACAACCTTTTCTCTCATCTGTAATCCTCAAGAGTTACTGCTCCGTAATTTCTTACAACATGCCAGATCTCTGTGATTCTGCCTCTTGGCGTGGGAAAGTGGGCAGGAAGTAGCTCATAGACAAACATCGGGGTGATGGGGAATTTTGTTTCTCCCTCTTTCTTTCCTCCCGTTTAAAGTTCCCATATTTCTTTTCTTCTTCTTACGCGTCCTGCCCGTCCTCGCCTCGCTACGTCCCCGTCTCCTACAGGTCATGTCGATATCACCTGAGAGCTGTTGAGTGTTTGTCTACAGGGATGTTTTGACACCTCTGTGGTGTGAACGTGATCTGAAGTTCCTAAACCTGACGTGACAACACAGTTTAATTTAGCATTTTGGTTCTCTTCAGACGTTTACGTGCACTCATGATCGCCTTGAAGGCCTTTTTTTTTGCTTTGGGCTTTTGGATTTTTGGCTGGGTTGATGTTGGATCATAAAAGTGTGGATTCTTCTCTAATCCACACAGTGTCAAAAGTAAACAAAGAGGTTTAAACTTGTACAGAGATCTCCACTTATATTTGGGTAAATGTCCCTCAGCAAGTTGTACCTCAACAACACCTTTTTGTAGCTGTCAACAAGCAGCTAGCTTAAGCCTGGCTGGATATTTGATCATTCTTTCTGGCAGAGTTCATTAAAATCAGATGGTTTTCTGGATTTGACTGAACTTTTAAGGATAGCTACTACATTTTCAACAGCGCTGAGGTCATAGCTCAGGAAAGAACATTGAAGGATGTTGTCATGTACTGCGACTTTACGAATTTATACGGCAGTATCTCTCTCCGGTTGCATATGAAGGTTTTTTGATTAAATTGTTGTGTCCTGTTTGCTTATTATATTTTATTTCTGTGGTTCACACCTTGATTTTGCTCTGTTTGTTAGTAAGCAAAGTGCTTTTCTGTAAAACCAAACCATGTGACTGGAAGTACAGTAATGCACATGCGTGTATTGAGTAAACAAGGAAAAGCAATGGTGCTCACAGCCACATATACAACATTATACTGGCGCTTATAATGAATAAATACTAGCACTCCTACCTGTAATAAGGTAATGCCAGTAGATCTGGTTTGTACTGTGAATCAGTTGATAAAAATCCATGCAGCACGTGAATGAGGCATCTTGTCCGACTCGCTCCATTATGCCACTTCCAATATGGGTTTGACGTCCAATTCACTGCTAAACAAGGCGTCTATGGATGTAATATGTCTGATGGAGCCGAGCGAGTCAGCAATGTCCAGTGGGGGAGTGAAAAAAGAGTAAGTAACCCTAACTGTAGATCAGGGTGGTCTTCGACCACGTTGTCACTTTAGGTCCGCGGTACTGCCGGCGGATGCACAACATTGTTTATATCTGATGATCACGGCCGCTGCTAAGTTGTTTTCAGGCTCAAAGGACTAAGTAAACACTTTCAGGACGAACGCTTGGTGTATGTTGTTGTTTTTTTAATATAAATGTATGTTTTTTTTTGTGTTTTCTTTTTATGGTCAAAATACGTGACTAATGTTAACCTATTTAATTCATTTAAATTCATTTTCTTATAGACCAGGGATGGGTGGTCCTTGTCGGTCAGTGTTCTGCCATTTTTTTCAGATCTCTCCTCACTTGAATGCTCCTGACCTAAAAAAAAAACGATAGCTAATTTGAACTTGGTGACAAACAAGCAGATAATTAAAATCAGCCATGTTGGAGCAGGGGCACATCTAGAACAGACGGGACCCTGGTGCTGGACGGCACGTTTCCCACCTCCTGTCTACATAGTTCATTGATTGTGAAGTTAAAGAAATGGGAGGGAGTCCTACTTCTTAGGCATAAGAGCATAATGCTGACACCACCCTGTTTTACAGTCGGTGCATTGTTCTTTGGTTTGAAACCTTCACTCCTTCACAGCCCAATCTTTTGTCTTGTCTGACCATAAAACATTTCTTGTTAAGCCATCTGGGTTCTCCAGGCGGACAGCTGCAACTTTCACGAAAGCTTGAAGTAAAACTTTCACCTTGGTAAGGGACAGTGGCACACCAGCGGTTTCCAGTTAAAGTGGCCTCGAGGTTGGGTGGTTCTTGGGTTTTTCTTGAACTTTCTAACCCATGTTCTTTCTACTCAGGGTGACAGTTTGTGTAAGATTATAGAAACGGGATGTTCCAACAGGACAACGGTTCCAAAATGGCAATGAAAGGTTTGAACAAATATCCACTGTATTGGATATTTGTTCAGTTCAGGCCAAAGTGAAACTTAATTAGATACATTTAAGAAAATGCCTGTCAGGGTGCATGTGTTGAATCTATTTTTCCCCTGTGCCGATTTGAGAAAATCCACACCTAAGCTTTTTTTTTTTATCACTGAATCCTACTGCCATTAAAAAAGCTGTTCAAATGCATCATGAAAAGACTATAAAACGTGGATGTAAATTTCTGACATGATCCGTTTGTGTGTGTATTGTACGGTTGAATTGTTGGTCAAGTGTTTGTGGGCGAGTATAGCTAGATGTCACATAGATTAACTTTCTGGCTCGTGTCAGTCATTCACAGCGAGTTAAGTAAGAACAAAGGGGTAACGGAACAAGCTCTTTGGTCACTTCTGTGCTCCCAAGTTCGACGCAGAGGAAGTTGAGAGTGACAGTTGATAGTGTGACTGCTTCCTCCCTCTTTCCCCTGTTTTGTTTGGCGGAGTGGTCTTTATTCTGCTCGTACAGCATTATTACTCAATAGAGCAGTCTTCATTTTAACACACACTAATGTAGAAACATGCATATGGACCTACTTTGTTCGTGTGCAGTATAGAAACCCAACAGCATGGAGAACTGAGAGGGTGTGTGGTACTGAATCCTTTGTCAGAGTCGGTGCTTCCTGCACAGTGTGAGTGCCTGTTGCTGCGTGGATGTGTGTCCTTTGTTTTCAGAAACCTAATGAAACCGCCACCCTGTGCGAGGTCACTTTTCCTACTTCAATTTCAGCTTGGATCCTTTGTAGGCTCTTGGTTCGGGGTGTGTACCGAAACACAGTATCAAAGCGGCCCTGGGGTCATGTCGGACGGTCCTCACAGACCGACAATCTTCGATCCTCTGAACGGTATTTTTTTAAGGTCGTATTAATTTTTTTTTGGGCGACTCCAACTCAAACAACATTGTTTTGCTGATCTTCTCCACCTTAAGAAATGCACGCGGCAACTATTTAGCAACTTTTCAGATCTCTCCGGTGACATATTCATTCAAAAGCGGCAAGCGACGAATCTAGCTAATTTTCTTTTGGTGTCGTTTGAGACTTTGACAACAAGTAAAAGCACCGATGGCTCCGAGTTTTGCCGTTTCTTCAGCAAACCGCAAGTACAGCGGTGAGGCCCTCCCGCTTCGACAGCTCAGACAGGCGGTCAGTCAGTCGTGCTGCTGCTGAAGTCGGAGAGACGAGAACGACTCGTCTGTTTCTCCGTTGAGAACGAGTCACGCATGAGCAAAGCTTCCACCAGATTACAAAGTGGCATGTAAATACGTTATTACGATAATCTTTAACGGCTAATGGTGATTTATTTTCTCTGAAGCTGGTCCACTTAAATACTGCTTAAATTCCCTTTAACGTATTCATACAGCCTCTCATTTATTCACCTCATCCACTGTGGGTGCCACTGCTATCTTTTGGTTAAAATTCATCATATTATGGATTATTCCAGCAGGATAATGCACTTGTTCACAAAACCTAAGTCATCTCACATTGGTTTTTAGAACATAGTTATTTCACTGTACTACAGTGGCACTCACATCTGCAATAGATGGGCCTTGGTGGAATAGGAGAGTCTCATTATTAATGCGCCACAACTGCATGACGCCATCCTGTCGATCAGCCAGGTCCGGAAGCTTGTGGAGAGTAATCACAACTTTTACCTTTGTGGTATTATCAGTTATAGTAAAGCATGTTTCAAAATATCATGCATCCCTAGTTAGTATTATATTTATTTCTCTTTTCTTTTACATCTACAAACTATTGACACACTGCTGGCTATACCTTTAAATGCAGTAGGTGGTGCAAGGAAAAAACTCCAATTTTTTTTCTGCGGTACCAGTGTTACATGCGTGTTAATTGGCTCCAGGAGGTGGCACATGCGGGCCGTGTTGTGAGATCCCCCTTACTGATCCATGGGAGTTTCTGCTTCTGTAAAAGATTTATATCTGAGCTAAAAAAAATGTGTGTGTTTTTGCATGCACTCATTTTTAGCCAGTATTTATTTGCACAATGGGAGTCTTGGGTTGGGAATATTTTTTATGTACGTGCTTATTTTCATATGATAATCCACTTTTTTTCATCCCACTCCCATCTCCCTCCACAGGGGATGTTTTAATCCATCTCCAGTTGTGTGTCTGGTCATTGTAGTCTCTTATTCTTACAATCCATTTAGCAGATTCTGTCCTTTTTTTGCAGATTCTACTTTATAACACTCATTCTTAACATTCTTAATCATTCTGGATGTGATTGCCATCTGAGTGGCAAACATTTTCAAATTCTTTCTATTTTGTTTATTCTCCACTAATTGTCGATTTATACTTTTAACTTTTATCTCAATAGAAAACATCTTATAGGGTCGTATAAAGTGTTCCCCTTTCTTTATTCAACCCATAACACAGTCAAAAATCTGACATTTTTATACTTTTCTGCTCTTTCAGTGCCCTTTAAACTCCTCTAAAGCTCCCTTCCTACTTGCTTTTTTTCTAATCTTTAGCTGGTGGAGGTGCATGTGTTCCCACCAAGTCTCAGTGCTCAATAGGATTAATTTCTGATCAGCCACCGTTTTGCCATTTGATAACGGACATAATTGGTCATCTGAGACGTATTTGGCTAAGGTGATCTTTGAAAACACACACAGGAACGTCACAGGAAAGGAGTGCCGCTGCCTTGATTGTTTAGTTGCCCTTTTGTTTTCTTTTACTCTTCAGAAAGTGAATGGAGGACGGAAAATGGAAAGTCAATCAGAGAAATGAAGGAAGGAAAAGGAGTATGTGAATGAGGCTCTAATCACAATGTATTATTTCTGTTGTCCTTGTTTAAAAGGCTAAATATAGGCTGACCTAATAACAAAGTGATTAAAATCACCAAAATAATGCAAGCAAAGACATTCAAAAGGTTAATTCATAAGGTGGCTCTGCTTTTTTTAAAGACCAAATTCCATCTGCCTTTGAAGATTATTTTAAAAATCATGACATTATTTTAAGAATATTTAAGAATACTTTAATTTTAACTGTTTAATTGACTGTAATCAGTCAGCTCAGTGCTGAGCTGCTGTTGGCTTAACTGGGGCAACAGTGGAACAAGGAATTGGGGACTTTGTCCTGTAGGTTGCCGGTTCAAGTCAACCAACTCTGTCGCCGTGTCCTTGGGCGAGACACTTCACCCACATAGCCTGTTGGTGGTGATGGCGCTGATGTATGGCATCCTCGCTTCTTTCGGTCTACCCCAGGCTACCATGTAGCTTATCACCGTCAGCGTGGGAATGGGTGAATGACTTAATGCTTTATCAAGCTTGGACTTGATAAACTATACAAGTACAGGCCATTTTTACCTTTTAACTGAGTAGTGGTTAGATTAAACGGCCATTCGCTTGATTTTAAGCAGCTTTTTAAATGGCTCTGAGTAGTTTTGAATGACTCATAACTTCTCTTGAGTTTAGACACATTTAGCTTAAATAGCTTTTAATATAACTCTTAGCATCTGCTAGCTTGGTGCTAAGAAAAAGTTTGCTTTATTTGCTGGATTTTAGGCAGCTGCTGTCTTGGTTCTGAGCAGCTGCTTAGTACTAAAGATGTGTTAAATTTTCCTCAGAACCTGAAACTAGCAAGTCCCAGATTATATCATCGCCACCTTTGTGGATTCTAGTTTCCCTGTTGTTGGGACAGTAGGAAAAGACAAATGCTTGCTCCAAAGCCAATGTTACAAATACAGCCTACCTGAGTCTGAAAATGCATTTTAAAGTCACATTTTATTGCAAAATCTTTGTCCTTTATTAAGCCAGGCTGAACTGTTCAACTAAACATGAAACATTAAACAACAATAGGTGGTAATCCGTCCTTGCTGATTTAGCCACTATGGTTACATAAATAATGGAGAACAGCTAAAAACAGTCAAAGTATAAAGTTTTACTTAATGTTGCTGCGAGGAGCAGCCACCATGAATGCAGAAGTTGGGTAATTCCGACTTTAGGGGCTGTTCCACTTGAAATTCCCACTTGGAGCTCGACATTTTAGCTTAATTATGAGCAGCAGTTAGCTTTAGTAGTTGTTAACTTGGTGCTGAGCAGAGGTTAGCTTTATAAGCTGTTAAGTAGAGCAGCTATTAGCTTGGTGCTGAGAAAAAGTTGCCTTCAGTTGTTAGCTTAGCACTAAGCAGCTATTAGCATGGCTTGTTAACTTTGTTTTATCTGGTAGCTTTGTTTTAAGCAGTTGTTGACTTTGTTCTAAGTAGTTTTTAGCTTTGCCTCTGAGCAGCTGTTGGTGTGATTCTGTGTAGCTACAAGGTCATTTCTGAGCTGCTTTTGAGTGCTCGGTTCTGAGTAGCTGTTAGCTTATTTTGCAGACTGGCTGCTAGTAATGTAGCTGATGGGCTCACTGACTGGGTTAATCCTGAAAGAAAACAAAACTATGATAGATTCAGCTCATAAAAATCTAGCTGTAGAAAAAAACCCAGCCAAGATTCTTACCACCAGTTCAGTTAAAAACCTGATTTCCATCAGATATATGCCATCGTAATACTTTACACCAGTCCATCAGATCAAAACTTTTGTCTTTGAATGCAATATGTTAGTCATCTACGCAGCTCCAGGAAATGTTTCTGTATCACTTCTGTAAAATCAAACCCACCAGATTTTACAGAAGATGTGGTTTGAGGAAATGATGGTGTGTAAGTTATCTATGTGATACTATTATTCGCAATCCCCAGCAGAGTTTAACCCACTGTAGTGCACAGAAACACCTTAGATTTGCTCCTGAAATGCCTGTAGTTATACTACTAGCATTATCATTTATAGGCTCCTAATAAATTCCACGAAGGTCCCCCTTACAACAGTTTTAAGCATTAATCTAGTTTAAAAATTCTCCTATTCCCACTGTCGGTGTCTCAAGATCTTAAAGAGTGAAAAGATGACTTCATCAGTTGTTATGCACTAAGTTTTGTCTAAAAAAGTTTTGCATCTTTTTCTTTCAAACTCTTTAGACGTGTACTCCACGTCGCTTGAAAGCCTTTTTATAACTGCTTTTCCCCTTGTTTCTAACCTGGTTCCATATCCAAACTGAGTATTCTCCAGACATCCAAACGCCTTTACAAAAACTAACAGTCTCCAGCTGTCTGGTGACCCAGTCTGTACTTTATGCCTAGAGACAAAAATGTTGGACCTTTACATCCAGAGCTATAACCCAGGTCCCTGAAAGGTTGTGGAACAGCCCATGTTAGACCGAAGTAAGGGACTCCTTTTTAGTGCTGTTCTGGTGCTGAACGCAGATAAATCCATGTGGTTCAAAGACTTAAATTATTCCTATGTTTTTACTTGACTCTCTTAGATTTAAATCCACAAAACAGACGTTTCTATAAACGTCTGTGATGGTGACTGACTATAAATCTAACAGTTTAATCAGTATAATTGAATTAAATTAGATTAAAATTCAATTTTATTCAGATTAAAATAGATTCTCTCATCACGGAAGTCCCCCTTTAAATCATTAGTTTGTAGATATAATGTTTTGTGCTCCTTTTATCTAAATAAGCATTACTGAGTTGATAATATTTTGATTGACAATACATTACAGTTAATGCCAATGTCATTGATTTTTCTTTGTCTTTTGATAAAGTGTAAATGTTAAGGTTGATTCCAAATAATTTTAGCCTTGCGAAATGCTCAGAAATCTGCCCCTTCTTATTTCATATATTATTAATTATTATTTATCATTTAATAAATGGGTCACAAATTCCTCCAGAGCCTGGCAGGAATCTGTCCGTCTAATCAACCAACCAACCAGGATAATACAATACACTGTTTATCACTGTCTTTAAAAACAAAATGCTGTCGAATTAGATTTTGGCTAATTGATAAAAAAAAACAAAAACTGGGAGAAGTTGTCGAGACCAAGATAGTCTGTAAATCAAAGTTAATGACAGCGCTTTATTCTTGCGTTCTTCATGGAAAGCCCTCACCCAGCCTCGTTTGTAGCCGTAGTGAACCTGAGTGTGAAGAGATGAATGAATGCTGCTCCCTGCTAAACATCACACACAGAAACACACGTTGCAACCAAGCAAAGGGCTGGGATATGTCAGGAATGTGATTTCAGAGGTGGTCAGGCCTCACATGGACGTACACAATAACACAATATCACATTTCGTCTGATACGCCTTTTTTTTCTTTCTCTTTTTTCTGTGCCACATGGATTGACTGTGCACTGACGAGCGTTTCCATACTTGCTTACACACCCTGCATTGCTCAACAGTTAGGATGTTTCACAAGTCCGGACCTGCGTGCAGAGGATTGGTTGGTGTGAATATTATTACAGGTTTTTGACTCTCTCTCTCTCTCTCTGTCTGTGTGTGTGTGCGTGTGTGGATGCTTGTTAGACAGTTAACATTTCCTTGCTTGCTTGTGATGTAGGAGACTCTTAGAGGCTGGAGAAAAAGTTGTATTCTCATTACTTTCATCTCCAAGGAGTCTCGGTGGCAGTGGCAGAATGAAACCATGGCCTGTGGGAGAAGTGGGGAGTGTGTGTATGTCCTACAGACCCAAAAGTCGTTTGTTCCCCGAGGAAATAATTTATTCTCCACAGGCCAATCAGAGGTCAATGCTTGAGAGAGCTTATTGGTGCGTCGGTCCCTGACTTTTATTTCTAACAATCAATCCCAGGGAAGCTAGCAGCCCGAAGGCGGACGAAATGCCCAACGAGGAATGAGGAAGTCATGAGTTAGTCTTTAAAATTATTATTAGCATCTTACCTGCTTATTCATGCTGTGTGGTGGAGGGGCTGGTGCCTGTGTCCAGCTGTCAATAGGCAAGAGGCAAGGGCACCCTGGACAGGTCTCCAGTCAATCCCTGGGGAACACAGACACATACAGGACAAAAAGACACACCTAAGGGCAATTTAGAGTAGCCAACCAACCTAACGTCATGTTTTGGGACTGCTGGACGAAGCCAGAGTACCTGGAGAGAACTTACACATGCACATGGAGAACATGATGAGGGTTTCCATTTGATAGATCAATACAAATTAGTGCATTATTGTAATGTTAAAAAAAAGCAATACACGTTTTTCAGTCTGCTTTACTCTGATGCCCCTAAATATAACGGCAAAATCATGCTGTGGCCATATTTCTTCTGCAGGGACAGGAAACCTGGTCAGAGTTTATAGGAAGACGTAGTCTAACAGCAAACAGCAGGTGCACCAAATGGTGATGGGAGTATCGTGCTGTGGGGATGGTTTTCTCCTGCAGGGACAAGGAAGCAAAGGGAGTTAATACTGGAAGAAGACCTGATGGATGCTGCACAAGACCTGGGAATCTGGCGGAGGTTTAACTTCCAGCAACAGTTCAGATAAATAAATAAATAAAAAATTATTAAATAGACTAGTCAAAGTTCATACCTAAAGTCGAATCTGTGGCATGACTTGATTTTTCAGACACCCTCCATCAAATCTGTGCTGTTTTGCAAAGAAGAATTGGTAATTTCTTGCAAAGCCATGAGGCAAAATCTGGTTCTTCATTCAGGAATATTAATACGCATACCACAGATTTCAAATATACGCTTAAAAAAGCAAAAAGTCCTAGGGGTGTGCATATCTTTTCCTTGGATGTTTCTTAAAAATGTATTAGAAATGTTTCATTTTTACAGGAGCCACAAAGAGCATTTTAGAAAAGGAAGAGTGGGTGGAAGAAATAAGAAAGCTTGTGGATTTAGTGTGGGTCTAAACAAATATTTACACAGGACTGTGCATGCATCCTCCCCTGTATTTATAGTTGGGTTTATGACCGCATTCTCCTCCTCCTCCTCCTCCTGCTCCCCCTCGCTCAGCCCAGCCCTCATTTTCATCGTTTTGCCCAAAGGCAGCTGCGTCCTCACTGTTAATGGTGTTTCCAACTCTCCCGCTCTGAATCTCTGCAGGAGCACCGAGAGTATACAGATATTCCTAAAAAGAAGAAGAACAAAACGTCTGTAGTGTGTTCCTAGCCTCTGTGATGTCACACAGCCAGCCAAACATCCAAACACGTCGCTGGTCGTGTTTCTGTGTGTTTTGAGGAGGTGAAATGCATCCAAGAGGTTTAATGGAAGGAGATAAAAGGCTGCAGAGCATCAGGTTTTAGCCTGCGGAGTAAATTCAAGCATGGAGCTTCAATCTGGTTCTTTTATTTTGCTCGTCCGTCCAGCAGTTTCTTTGTACCGTCTTCATCTGCTTGTTTCATCTTACGTTACATCTGTACACATTAACGTAAGATGGAACAAGCGGATGAAGACGGCAAAGCAGGACTTTTGTTGTTTTTTTCTTCTGGCTGCACTGTTTCATATTTGCTCTGTTGTGCTTTTATACGCAATTGAATTGACTTGTCAGAAGAAGATTTTGTGGTTTTCTGGGCTCATTCGCATTTATTTGCCCAGTTTTTCATTCTTAAGCGCCATCTTCAATCCTAGTTTTGTCCTTACTTTTAAGTCTTTGAATAAAATTATTGTATTGTTGTTTTTAAAAAGAACTAAATATGGTTATTAACTTTGTAACCACTTGTGTCCTTAACTTTTCAAATTAGACGAACCGATCAGGTTTATCCTCCTGTCCAGATTTTAGAGCCGATTGAGAAAATAAATCATCCCATCCCATAGTTGACGTTGATATTCTTGTAGCTTTTTGTAAAGTACAGATTAACGGCGGCATGTTTTAGCTTGATCTTTGATCTTATCAGATCTCGTAGATGAGAGTCGTCACTTTTCCCAGCTTTAGGTGACGCGATCTTTTGTCCAGAAGCCGAGGTCTAAACTGAACATTGTCCTGGATGCAGTGATGAAAACAGGCTAAACTGTGCTGTCCAGCTGATTTCTTAACTTGATGCAAAAAATCTTCTGTTCGACTTCTGTCTGACTGAAGCCACACAGAAGAAATTAATTTGTTTCAAGCAAAGATTCTGTATTTTAACTATAAATGAATGCAATGCTTAAAATATTTCAGCACAGCGTTTTATTGTCCTGATGTAGTCATGTTTTGGATGCTGTAAATAGTATTCAAAGATGTACTCATTCACCAAATCATTGTTTTTGTGTTGCAGGAGCCCGAAATCTTCGACATCAGCACAATCAGGGACACCAGAACAGGAAAGTACGCCAAGCAGCCCAAGGTTTGTAGCCCGTCCTCGTGTTCGAGTCAGAGAGAGGGAGAGTGAGAGGCAGATTGAAGCTTTTTCCTTCTGCTGTCAGGAACTTTCTCCTCTGACCACGTATGTGATGCTCAAGTGTTACCGTCAGGGAGAAGTGTGTGCGTTTCCTCACTCAGCTGATGGTGCTACGGTGACGGGTGTTAATGAGCCTGCTGACAGATGGCCCATCAGACAGGAAGTGATATAAGCAGTTACTGTCGGCGAGGAAGTCGTTGTGTAAGTGGGTTTATGCGGCCGAGACGCAGAGGAAGCAACGTTTTGGACCCCGTCCACCATGTGCTCACGTTATTCGTCTGAGTGGAATGATTTGGAAAGGATATTTAAACGTTGATGGCTGCGGTCAGTGGGTCGTGCTAGGAAGAAGCTATGACTTCAGATTTTTTCACTGCTAATGCTTTTCCCCAATCAATTAGCCAACATAAGGCAGTGTTTCATTCATTTTCTCCGTGAATGTATTGGATATTCCTTAATAAAGCATAGGAAAGGTAAAGTTGCATTAGAGCAAAACTATTTTCTAATTGAGGCTGTTCATATTAAAAAGTTTAGGCAGTTTAACGGCATTTCTTTGTAATTGCCTTTAATAGGAACCTTAAAGTTAACGAGAACTGCAGCACGCAGGAGTTGGTTGTTATCATACTTCTATGACACGCAGCTTCGGAGATTTGCACAATTTCCTCCCTGTACTCTCTAAGATGATAATCTTTGTCTCTCCTATATTAAATCATACTTCAGTGGATGTTTTTCTTTTTCTTTTGTTTTTGTAAAGCAAATTACCCCATTCCATCGGCTCTCTAGAGGAATACCCCAAAGCTCCATGTTTGGCCCACACAGGCAACTGATTGTTGTGAAATTGAAGGAGCTCTAAAGCTTCATATCAGTGCAACACCATGAAGATTAGATTCATTTTAATTTCAATAATTCATCTGAAAAAGTGAAACTCGTGTATGGCCCAGTAAAAAAAAGCAGTTCCCGCTCACAAATTTCTTTTGTTTTGGATATTTTTGTCATACGTAAATCATGCAAGTCATCAAACAAATGTTCACACCGCATCAAGAAGACCTGAGTAAATATACAAAAAAAGCAGTTTTCAAATGATGACTTAATGTATTAAAAGGAAAAAGCTATCCAAAATAAGCCATGTGAAATTCCCCTTCTTTTGTTTATTTTGTGACCAATTGCTGTTGAATACAAAAATCTGAGTTCACTTCCACACGCCACACCCTGCTGGATTGCTTTAATCACTTTAACTGGAACCTGTCAAACAACTTGAAGGATGCTAAAACAAAAAAGGCCTCAAAAAGCCACACGTCTTTATCTCAAGAAACTCAAGAACTGATGAGGACTCCAGTAGACCAAAAGTGGGAATACTTATCCACAAATGAAAACAGGAAATGGTGGTTAATCAGCCTTATCAGAGCTGCTCAAAGAGAGCATCAGTGGTCCATCCAGGAGATCATAAAAGAACCAAAACCAGCAGCTAAAGCACTACATGCCTCTCTTGCTGCAGTTAAGTTCGGTGTTCATGATTCAGCGACAAGAAAGAGAAAGCAAAAAAGAAAAGAAAGCAAAACTGGCCTCCGTGGGAGAGTTTCAAGGCCAAAGTCGGTGAACCGGAGAGACAAAGTGAAACCTTTTTAAAGGCGTGGATCTGGTTACATCAGGTGAACAACTAACAAGGTTTCGTAAGAAAGAGCACCTAAAGTCAAGAATGGCTGGTGGAGGAGTGAAGATCCAGGGCGACTTAGCTGCTTCAGGAGCTGGACAACGTGCCGTCGTAAATGGAGGGAAAATGACAAGACAAAACCAGGAGGGTAACATTAAAGTTTTATATATTTATTTATTTTTTTTCCCCCCAGTGTCCTGTCTAGCAATGTGGCAATAAGAATTGATGTCTTAATGCCAAATAGAGCTTGACAGATTTTGCTTTCACAAGTGGAGCAAACAGCTTTCGCCATAATGCTCCGCTTGATTTGTGCGTGTAAATAGCTTTATTGTGATTCCTGCAGGGAGAATTTCAAATTATATGGACACTACAGTGGGAAAGTAGGAGAGTAAAGGAAGAACAAGAAGAGAAAAAAAGAGAAAGAGAAGAGGTGAAAGAAAGAAGAGATAAAAGGGAGAGAATGATAAAACGTCCTTAGTCTGCTCCATCACCTGGAAAGAGACTCAAAAACAACAGCACAACCAACAGACATAAAGCAACAGATACAATCGTGTAACACCTTGATACCATTGCTAAATCATATGTATTATTATTTAAGCCGACATGTGTAAAGTGATACCTGAAAAAAGAAAGTGAAAGAAAATAAATAAATGAATAAATTACAGGCTTTCTGTATATAGGTGAACACTTAATACCTGGGACCCTGCACCTGTGGGAGTTTGTGAGAGTGCACTAGTTTAGGTGAAAATTATCCAGAAGGAAATGAGCTTGATAGTGGTTGTGGAGAACCAAAGGTCCACCTTCCCCGAGCACAGAGGCAGGGGTTAGGGGACCCATAACCCCGGACTCCCAAAGGGGCCCCCAAAGCAGGGTGCCCAAGAGGGGCCAACACAGGAAATCTGCAACCCCCCCCCCAAGGAAAGAGGAGAGACGACCCCGAGGAAATCCCCCAGCCACCGCAATGCCGACGCCCCCAAGAGCCGCGGGGACGAGCCCGTGGGCTCATGGGCCCTGAGGGCCAGAGGCCCCAGGGGCGCCCCCTGGGGCGTTTTATTATTCAAAAGTAATCTGAAGGAGTTTGAAAGGGGAAACTGGGAACCTGAAAGAAAGGAGAGAGTAACCACCAGAACCAAGATCTCTAGCAACCAACAAGTCCTCCTACACAGCACCACAGAGCTGCAGCACACATGCTGCCCAATTGGCCAAGATGCCCTGAACATCAGTTCCCCAGCTAGCCTTATACTCTGCTAATCAAGAGGCAGAGTGAAAACAGCTGGGTCTGCTTAACCTGCAGCCACCACTGCATGTAACAATGCTGAAATAATAAATGGGTGTACTTGTATTTGTACAGCGCTTTAACTAGTCCGACGACCCCAAAGCGCTTTACACTGCAGACATTCACCTATCCACACCCTGATGGTGGTGAGCTACGTTAGTAGCTACAGCTGCCCTGGGGCACACTGACAGAGGCGTAAGACCCTCCATTGTGTAAAGGTCTAAATTACCTATTAACTATCTCAAATACTGGATGGCAGCTGTTTCAACCATAACCACTTTGGCACAACAACTTTTTAGGTTTAGGCTGCAGTAAGTTTTTTTGCATAGGGCCAGGTATGTGTGGATTGGTTTTTTCTCTAATAAATGATTAGAATAATAAATTATATTAAAAAAGATTTTTATCTTCAGCTAAAAGGATTCTCCCCCCTTTTTTTTTTTTCTTTGCAAAACAAAAACACATCAGCGTCCTATTCTCTGTATTGTCATCAGTCCATCTTCTGATCCAAGGGAACGTGGTGCACGACTCTGCATGTGTGTGCAGAATAAGGTGCCTTTAAATCGCTCTGGACTAAAGCATCTTCTAAATGTGCTGTAAAAGACTTGGGCTAGTCGTTTTAAGTCCTGACTCGCAGACAGAAATGGACTCTTCTTAAATTATGCCTCCATTTGTCCGGCAGGAGCCTCTTTTAAATTTGAAAGCTGTATTTGCTCTGCACACCCACTGCAGATCATCCCTAGAGCAAAAAAACTAAACAAAAGAAAGACATCAGATATGAACCAGTGTCTCTGGGAGTAAACCAACTTATGCTCTGATATAACCTGAGATATTCACGGCACATCAGGGCTGGGCGATCACAGGCTCCCGGTGATCGATGTGTTTTGGAGGAAAAACAATCCGCAGCGGTCCAAGCCCACAACATCCAGCCAAGCAAGCAACGCTCTGCAGGAGGGGCTTCTGGTGTTATTCAGCGTCGCATTAAAAGGAGAGCAAATGCAGAGGCTTCGTCACTCGTTGACAACTATTTATACTCTTTCAAGAAAGAAAAGTCCAGATTTGGTTTTCTGCAAATAAAAACATTTGTTATACGTCATTTAAGGACAACTTGACCGAGCGGATGGTAGTTCGTAGGAATGTCCCGCTGCAGTTAAACATCTGATCTAAAGAGGATTTTCAGGTTGTAGGGTTTTGTTTCCTTTTAAAGGCATTTCAGCTGTATGCCATTACATTCATTCCTTTATTCATTTTTCTAATCAAGTATGGAGACGCTAAAGGAGAGGGTTTGGGATGTTTAACACCCGTCTGTCCTGAGGTTCTGCCTCTGAACTTTCCACGGTACCGCTCTGTCGGCTCTGCCGTCTTATTATAGCACCAATCTGGCTTTTCTAATTCTAATAGATCTCGTATCTAATGATAAAACAAATTATGGGTTTTCCAGACTTTATTACCCGACTCATTTTCTATACGTTTCCATCCTTCCTTGCATCCATTCAACTATTTGCATAACAATTTGCATATCCCTCCGTCCGCTCATCCAGCCGGCCATATGTCTGTCTTTCCGCCTGCGCGCCCACTCATCCGTCCGTCCGTCCAACAATATTCGGTGTTGCCAAGTCTGGGCAACTTTGGACTTTCTTCATGCAGGATTTGTCAGAATCTCTCCTAAATAAAATGCACACAATCCCGTAACTCAAAATCCTCCGACTGGTCATGTTTTGGTTCATATTTCAGGAAACCAGTTTGTGTCCATGCACAGCGATCCCAGCAGCTTCCTGCGTGGATGTGTGGGCTTCGTTTGATATGCGCTAGTTTGGTTATTCATTGCCGCTTCGTGTTCTTTATGGAAATATCTAGCGGAGCAGCGCACAGCTCTGAGCAGATTCAAATAGTCTATTAAGTAGACTTTACTGTAGATAGCATTTGCAGTTTTAGATAGAAAAGGACTTTATTTTATCAGCATATTGGTAAATTTACCTGTTCAGTAGTGTAGATATTATTGGTTTATGCAGAGCTGAAAAAATATTTGCAATTTTGTTAATGTATAACTTGACAGCTTTAAAGATATTTTATTGCCTTTGATCAAATAAGTCGAGCAAAGAACTGAACAGATGCTTTGCAGAGCATTTTATGAGCCTTAATGACACTGTTTTTGATGTACGCCCCTGTAACTTCGCAGTTTTGATTTGCATTTATTTGGATACCAAACACACGGTAGTAATGTAGTTACTGTAGCTGCCAAACATCCAGATTGGCGTCCCAGCAGCGGTAAACCCAGCTTTTAAGTGCTCATCGGCATCACTATATCAAGCAACGTTCCTGGCAATCTAGAATGGACATATTTTGATGTAAAATACACAAAGTAGCCCATAATGACAAAATGAAATCATGTTTTTAGAGAATTGTTTTGAACAAATTTATCAGAAATTAAACATGTTACGCAGAAGTCTTCACATGCTTTGCTATAATGCTCTGATTTGAGCTCAGGATCCTGCTGTTTCCCCTCCAGAACTGCAGTAAATTCAGCTGGTCGTCCATCATGTGGAACAGGGCGGACATGTTTAGAAGGTCTCACCGTTGAAAATCCACACGGGAGCAGAGACCAAATGTTAAACCCCAAGTAAATAAATGAATGAATAGATTGACACATTTCAGAAGCATTAAATATGATTATAAACATGGTGGCCTCCATGTTCTGGGAAACTTATAAATGCTTCCAGTGGCCGAGATGCTAAAACTCGTACAGAGTTGTGTAACGGGGGAGGAACAGAAGGAAGGTTTGGGCCAATTGAATCGTTGAGTGAAATGAGTGAAACTAATTGGCCTGTGTCACGATCGTAAAAAAGAAAATTAACATTTGCCGGTCAGAAATCACTGGTATTGGAGTACTTTGATATCAGAAAGCGGACTGTGTTCAGTTTCCATCGTAATAGAGTCATATTTGATTAGACTATGGGTTCCAGTGAGGCTCATTTGTCATATTAAAGTACATTTTGAAATTGACAACCTATAAGCAAGTATTATAAATACTTTTTATAAAGCCAACATTTCTGTATTAAAAATCTATTTTTTTAATCGGTTTGATGTAATATTCTAATTTTAAATGTTGTATTTTCATTATATGTACGTAAATATACAGTTAAGCAGAAAAATCATCGTTATTAACAGAAATAAGGGCTTTAAAACATCAGTCTGAGTGATTATTCTATATAATGTGTAATAGTTAATTGGGTTACTGAAATAAACGTTTTAAAAATATTCAAATGTATTGAATATGATAATAAATTGCTGAAAACATAAAGAAATTAAATCTGGGTGTATTAGATTGTTAAAGTGAGTTTCAATACATCAACATATTTTTTAGGACAAACAAATGTCCTTGCTCTCAACTCCTGATGGGTCCTGGGACACTTTTGAATTTTTTTTGTACATTTTTTATTTCACTCTTGTAGAACTGTGACTGTGTTTTTATACAATTTGACCTAGTTCTGTAGTTTTGGGGGACTTTATTCATGTTTTCTTTTTTAAATAAGTTGTGAAATCCCTCCTGCTTTGTTGTTTTCCACGAGGTGAAGATATTCTTTGAGTTGCTTTAAGCATGACAATATAGACATCAGATGGAAAACGTCAACATTTTAATGACTTCCTGTTGACGTTGCACAAGAATAAAATCTCTGACCAGACTGGTGAGTCTTCTAAGCCTCTCTCAGGCGTACAGCTCCCAGAAATTAAAGCTGCATATACAGGAAGTGATAAAAATAGCATTTTTGTTATTCTTTTCTTAAGCAAAAAAAAGACATTATTCACTAAAACTATTATTTAAGGGGTGAAACATTTAGAAAACTCACGAGGATTAATAATGTGTGGTGAGGATTGAAGTTAAAAATAGTGTTTGCCTAAAATAGTTGCACATTTCTATTTGCAAAGCTTAACACAGCAATTATAGCGCATAAAACGGACACTTTAGTAACTGTGCATATGGTTCCTAACAAAATGATATGGGCAGCCATTGTACCAGTGTGCTAATAAATGATATTCATTGCATCAGACTCACCACCCCCTATGTGCTTTAAGACGACTTTCTGCACTGTGCTGCTATGTTACGGCCGACCAACGAATGTTAAAAGGTGTTATGCACACACGAAGGGGAGCCAATATTTTGAGGAAGTTTTGGAACAGCCTTAAATTTTCCAGTTAGTTTAAAGCTGACTCATGGGGAGAAACTGTCCCTCGTCGCAGAATAATGCCTGATCCAACACGAGGAAGTCACACAGTCCCTTCGGTGCGATGAAGTCCTGCTGCGCCACATATTTGAATACCTGGGACGGTTAACCAGCGGTATCTTTGCATGTGCCCGTCATTTGTAGTTGTTGAAGAACAAGACTGTCAACTCATCTATATCAGCTGTCTCACTGAAATTACCTTTACTGGTAAAAAAAAATTACAATAAAGTAGCTTATTTGTTGTATATATGCAGCAGATATACAAGGATTCAAACCCAGGACCTTCCTGCTGCAAGGCAGCCGTCCTACCTGTGCAGCCTTCATATAAACTTATTCATGGAAAGTTTAGTGGAAGGATAAAGTGAGATAGAATAACGTGCACAAGCAGCGGGGATAACCGCACTAGTCTTTATAAGACGAGTTTAACCTTTTTGAATTGAATTAACGAAATAAACGAGCTAATTATTCTATAGAACTGTATGTCACCTAAGTTGAGAATCTTGGAGCTTTTTCCTCGGGATATTTGCTCTGCATGACTGAGGAACAGAGCTCCATAACTGAGAGACAGACGCTGGGTATCGGAGGGAGCTGGCGGGCTAAAAAGGAGGAAAGAGTCATTTAGTTAATTAGTTTAGAGCGCACAGCCTCATGCATCACGTTTATTTTCTCTCACAGACACAGTTTGTGTTTCTCCTCCTCAGTGTTCAGGTAGTTGTTGGGATCTTTGTCTTTTGGGGGACATTGTGTCAATTCTGTTTGTTTCATCAGGATCATAAGCTGCGGGAGCAACTGGGCTATAAGGAGGACAGTAGTTCCAAGCTGCTGACCATCGTCTACGGACACGACCTGGTGAACATCTCGTTCATCTGCCTGCTTGCTTTGTCTGAGGATTCAGCAAAGGTAATCCTGGAGCCCCGCATCCTTCTTCCTGTCGCTCCTCCTCCTGCCGTTTGCCCACGTAGCTCACTTCGTAATGCAGGAAGACGTGTTTGTAAGCAGGCCTCCTTGTTTGTCTTCAGGTGTGGACGGAGGAGCTGTTCTCCTTGGCCACAAACATACTGTCCCAAAATGCATCGAGGAACACCTACCTGCTCAAAGCGTAAGACCAGTTTCAGGGATTTCTCCCGAAGTTGCTGCAGGTTTTATTTACAGATTCTTGCTCAGTGAGGAATGGTGTGGAAAAAGAAGATGGAGAATGGAAAAATATTTGTTTTTACAGAATTGATTCAATATCATATTGTACTAAGTAGCGTCTCTCCGTCTGTCTGTTTCTATGTTTGCAGGTTCTGTTTTTAAAGCTTGATGCCTTTAAATCCGCAGGGAATTTAACACTAACCTTTGCAATTGTACTTAAAAAAGACTGAGAAATCTAGAAATTTGTTTTATCTTGACATGAAAGATGAAGGAACCCAGTTTTTTTTATATATTTTTGGTGACGCTGATGCTCTGGTTTGTTTCAGGTACACTAAAATAAAGCTCCAAGCGAGTTCGGAGGGGAAGATTCCTACAAAGTGGTGAGCAACATGGTCATCGTTTTCCGCCTTATTCACTTTCTCGCTTTTCTCTTTGTTTTTAAAATGTGGACGTCTGGTTCTGTTTCATCTTCCTTGTCATGCATTCAGTTCTCAACCTTTTCTCTTAATTTCAAACCAATTTGCAACTGTGAGAAGAATTTCCCCCCATAAAATCAATGAAATGGGACCTGTATGACAACCTGAAGTAGGCTAAAAGCTCTGGAAAAGCAACGCACGAAGACCAGAGAAACGGATTAAGACCAGAGTCATTGACGTCTATCGGTCTCTTAACAGATTACAAAGCATTTTCTAAGGCTCAGCGACTCCAGTGAACCTCCACAGGAGTGGCTGGTCTACCAGAGTAACTCCTAGAGCTTCACTGATCTGCAGAAGGAATATCAGCAAAGGACTCAATTATGATCAGAGTTCATGATTCAACAACAAGAAAGAGAGACTGTGTAAAAAGAACATCCATTAGAGCATAATCCAAGGTTAATGCTATTGCTGATCAAAAAGAACACAGCGGTCAAAGAATATCCTAATGAACCCCAAGACAATATTTAAACTTATTAGTCCAGAGTGGAAATGACTGTGTCTGTTGCAGCACATATCTAGCTTACAGTTAAGCACGGTGGTGGTGGTGTGATGGGCTGCAGCTTCTTTAGGACCCAGATAATTTGCCGTAATTGATTGAACGAGGCGTTCTCCTCTCTCGCTGAAAATCCAGACGCAGAATCTCTGGCCTTCGGATCGTGACCTCGGGCTCTAGCTCACTTCAGTTATGTGGCAGGACACACTGCAAATCGCCCTCTGAACAGCGATAAAAAGCATTAAAAAAGGAAGTAAAGTTCAATGGTGTGAGCTTGAACCGGTGTTCTGACGGTTCACCGTACCCCTCAGAACGGCATGCCTCGGTTAATGCGCTGCAATGAAACCTGCATAATTATACATGCGTATATCATTTCAGCATACCTCCGACTGCAACTGGTTTACGTGGATTATACTGCGTTACGTATTAATTACACATGACTTAATGGCATGCCTTGTCAGAAATAAATGCAAAAGTTTTTCATGATATTTTTTAGCAAGTGGAGCCATAAAATCGTTTAATATCCTGTGAAGTTATTAGGGTTTAACGGCTTCCCCCAAACTGATCCAGATTAAACATGTCAAAGTCTGTCAAAACAACGCTCCCCTTCATAAATTGTATTTTCTAACAAGCATCGTCAGCATACTGCATCACAACTGAATGCTGCTTGATAGTCCACACCGACAGCACGCCGGCCTTTTATGCTTTAAAATCCTCCAGTGTGACTGAAATACAACAACTCATCATCCATTGTTCGAAAACCGCTTTTTTGGATTTACTCAAGTTATGTTTATTCCATATAAAAATTGGTTTCATGGTTTAATTCGCCGTCTTATAGAAAATTATCGAATTTAAAACATCACTTTAATACAGAGGTTCGTTTCCAAATTTAATACCTTCCTAGACACAAGTTTCTAGTTTTTTTCCCGCTGTTGTATAAGCTTAGCACTGAAAAAACCCTAGAAACCTCATGGCAAGTAGTTTTTCAAACCAGCGTACTGTGAGGAGAGTAAGAAAAAAAAAACATCCTGAACAAAACCAACGTTGACAGTGAGAGTTTTTGCCTTTCAGCTTCCTGAAGCTGTTCTCTGATAAGAAGAGGGTGGAGATGGCTCTGGAGCAGAGTGGCCTCATCGTCAACAAGGTAATTACTACATGCAATCTCTCGCCATTAACCAAGAGGTATCCATGCACACAGCATTGCTTCGTTCAGTGTTGCAGACGGGTGCATACCAGTGTTTCCCCGACCATTCTACAAGGGGGACGCCCCGCCAACAAGACAACCCCCCCTCAGAAGAGTCTACATGTTCTCCCTGTGCATGCGTGGGTTCTCTCCGGGTACTCCGGCTCCCAATTAGGTTAATTGGCCTCTCTAGATTCTTCTTAGGTGTGAGTGTGTGTGAGAATGGTTAAAACGTCCGGGGAGAGTCCGTGCGGCTCACAGTTTGCGCACAGTTCACCCAAGTGTGCAGGAGACTTTAATTTCTCCTTAGTTTCTCCGTATCCAAGTCGTCGCTCCTCTGCTTTCAGCTAAGGGTCACCTGTGTTCGCATGCAGGTAAACTCACACTCTGGCCAGGAGTTGCGACATATTTTTACCTGCTTTGGTAAACATGTCTGAAAATACCATTTGCTTCGATTGTCGCAAATCAACAAAAGTCTGTCTGTTGGAAACAAAAATCCACCTTCCTGCGTCCATCTATGAAAACATGGCTGTTTTATTCTTGGAAAACGCATTTTTGTTGCTACATAGAGCCCATGAAACAGATACCAAATGTTAAAAAAATTAAATTGAATAAAATTCTGCTGAAAATGATTCTGAACTCTGGCAGATCTCAGGTTAAAGAGATTTTCATTCAATCAAAAAAGTATAATGGAAGAGAGGCAGGTATCCTTCAAAAATATACCCATGTATCACGATACAGAAACATAATACCGAATTTATGTGGTACAATGTGCTCAAAAATCTGTTAAAATGTGTAAGTACGACTTTGGTAAGTAAAGAAGCCGCACTTTTCAATGGATATTAGGAGCATTGCGGTACACTGTGTCACTACCTGATAGGACCCCAGAGCTGTCTACAAGACTGCCTGACTGTAATGTCTAAATTAGAAGTACATTCTTGTAAGGCAGCCCGGAGTATGAGCTAGCAACAATAAACCAAGTTAATTCAATATAAAAGTTACGTTTATTTTGGCTTTATGTTAAAAATAGGGCAGTGTAGTCCAGCCACTCTGTCCTCCTCGACAGAGATGGACAGAGAGCTGTGGACGTGAAGGGACGGAGTGATATTACACTCTTGGGAAGAATATAGTAAAAAATACAGTAATCGAAAAATGGAGAGAGACAGAAGCCGGTGTAGGTACCAGATCGACTCGGGGTGCCAGATTGACTCGGGGTGCCAGATTGACTCGGGGTCCTGCGCCTCTGGATGACGTCACTATACATGATTGGTTTAACGTTTGCACAATTACGCAAAACATTGTGATTGGGCTGGACAACTTAATAAAAGTAATTATAGCGGGGTGTAGGTTTTATTCGAGAGCGGGATTGCGGTTTGTAAACGGACAATTTCTCCATGGTCCCTGCGCCTCCCGATGCGGTCGCAGTATGGCAACGCCACTCAAACAAACTACATTGAGCCCGTGGTCTGCATTTGTAACGAATCAATTTTATTTAGTTGTTTTAGCGGTTTCCTTTTTCTCAAAAGCTTCAGGCTTAAAGATGAACATAGAAAAATGTGAAATCTTAGCAATTCAAAATAATCAACCCACTTTAATTGATAAAAATGAGGTAAAACATTTAGGTATAATGATTAACAAGGACCACACTGAAAATGACAGAACAAATATTCAAGCCATTTTACAAAAAACAAAAAAATTGACAGTTGGCTCAATTTTTGGAAGAATATTGTCACAATTTCATATGGAATAATAAAAAACATGTGATCAGAAAAAAAGAGTAATATCAGTAGATAAACGAGGAAGGAAATTTCTCTTAAGATGTAACTTTGATCCTGCAAAATTACCGATTAAATTGTCAGACTACCCCAGAAGCATTCCAAAATGATGTTAAAAGTTTTCATGCCTCGATTAAGTTACTGGAAAATAACCGTAAATTAACAAAATAAAATTGATCTGTAACAAATGGAGACCGCGGGCGTAATGTAGTTTGTTTGAGTGGAGTTGCCATATTTTTGACGTCATTGGGAAGCGCAGGCCCCCCGAGTCGATCTGGCACCTACACCGGCTGCTCATTTAAAACTGTTTTCTGGGATATTATCAGAAAGTTACATGGAAGTATATCACTCCCCTGAATTTCTGACAAATTAAACCCTTTTTACACTGATTTATATTTAACTACATCCTTTTTATCTTCAATTTGTTACACAAGTAAAAATGTGTCTCATTAAACCTTTTCTTTTAAGTTTTTTTTTAAGTTACTGACAGAAAACCCTCAGATAAATTCACCACCATTAAAAGAAATTTTGGGGGGAAAAAAAACATGTCACATTTCTGGCATCTGAGCCCGTCTGCTGTTCCAAGCCTGGCTCTAGTTTAGATGCAGAACAAAGCGTTGACCTTCCTGTGTTTTGAATTTTCACTAACAAAATAAAGATAAACAGATGACAGACTTGGCCTTAAAGAAGCCAAGTACAGGCCTTAAACCTGTACTTGGTGTAGAAATAATATAAGCCTTATTTGAGGGGGCTGAGTGTTACAGATTTTTAAATGGGACAGATCTAAGTTACTCCAGATGCCTAAACTGTAAGGAAACAACCTGTTTTCACTGCAGTGACCTGGAAGTTTACGTGAACATTGTGTTTTTTGTAGTTTCTTTTTGTTTTAACTGTCTAAAATGTTATAAAAACAGCGAGAGAAATCTAGAAATATGTTTTTGGGAGAGTTTTAAACTTGGAAATGAAGCCGTGTATTAAAAATGAAAGGAAATCATGCATGCTGATTTGCATTGAAAAGCATAGGCTAGTCAGAGTAAAGTTGTGTGCATCCTTAGCTAGAGTTTAATGGAAATTGATCCATTTTTCAGTTCTTAATTATTCTGATAAGTTGTTAAATTTCTTTTTCTTTTCTGCAGCATTGGTTGGTACACGGGGGGTGGGCCAACGGCGGGAAACCTGGGGTTTGCACAGGGAGGTCATGCAAGAGCTGCATCTGGCTGCTGCCGTTTACCTCAAAGATTATTTATCTGCTAATGTTAAACAAAACTTGTTCCTGTTTACTGGCTCTCACAAGTCCAACTCGATGAGCTGGCAGGATTGGTCCTCTCTGTCTGGACGAATCAGCGTTTTTTTTCCCTTTTAACTCCACCGTGTCTCGTGGAGATTTCTAGTGTCTTTTCTTCCTGTTTTATACCACCAAAGCGTCATCTCTAGAACCGAAAAAGAGAGCCATATGTAACAATTAAACAACTATTTTCTCGGTTTGTCCATTTAAGACAAAGCAAGACTTCAGCGTCAGTACAAAGTCTGATTCATAAATATGTCTCTGACTCTTGGTCTGCATGAGGATAAGTTTTAAAAGCAGCGAGTGGGAAAAGACAATTCAAGGGAATTTAAAATATATGTCTGAAAGCAACATTTGATTTTATCTTAACTAACTATGAGGCCAATAGCATCGAGGCTCTTTAAACACTGCGTCACTCGTTTAAGTTTGTAGTCCATCTTTTTTATGCGACTGCAGTGTATTTTTCTCTGTTTTATTTTCTTCACGTGCATCACCTTGAATTGTCTTTTCACTGAAATGTGGTGTATAAATAAGCTTGCTTTGCCTATGTTGGATGGATAGATGTTGGATGGTTAGATGTCTTAGAAGAGGGAATCTTACTTCCAGGCCGTAGCGCCTTTATGTTAGCAGATAGCATTTTTTTTAAAAAGTCCTATTCGTTTGTTCTAATAACTGTTTGGGATTTGCTTAATGTTCCAGTGTACATATCTGAAAAACTGAAAACTGTATATAAATATAAATATAAATAAATTAAATGTCTTCAGTGTAAATATACATAAGAAATTGATTTTCTTGGTTCAGTCCCCTTAAAACATTAAAGTTGATTTGAGTGTTTTCTTAATCACAGTTTGGTTTTTTTTTTATACTTTTTTTTATAACCTGATTTTAAAAATTAAAAATTTCCAGATTATGATCATATTTGATATCTACACATCGTAAAAAAAAAAAAAAAACTTTCCAAGAAACTCACAGCTGGGGATATATATCAACAGTTGTGCTTTATATGCGGTGGAGGTTTTTCTCCAGTCTTCTCCTGACTGATACCTTTGTACAGCGAGACGCTTCTGGTCCTGTGTAACAAGTCTCCACACTTTGGCCTTAGCTGGGGAACGCATATGAGCAAATGTCAGGCAGTCTCTGCTGGCCGAGCTTTGTTTCGGGTTAATCACATTCACTACAACTGATAACAGGAGCGTACCAAATAAGACTGGATGCTGGAGGTGCTTCAATAAGGTTTTAGTTTAAACGTCTGCGCACTTAATCCAAGAGGGGACTGAATTGCTTGTTTTTCCCTTAAATTGCATAGGATGTGTGTGTTTCATTAAAGTAGAAAAGTTTTAAAATAAGTCATAATTTTTTTTTGTCTTGGCGGTTGTACTGAAACAGCAATTTCCCTCTGGGATTATTAAAGTATGTCTGATTCTGATCATGACCTAATTTTCCTACATCACAGAAACCTGTTGTCGTAACCGTCGTGTACGCTTCTGCAAGCCCCTGCATGTTGCTTTCATGCAGCAGCCACGGCCTAAACGAATGTAGCTTGTTGAGGCCGTTCATGTCTGCCATCGTTGTTATTAGGCGTTAGCAGCGTTGGTGCATTTCGACCACTCACAGCTGGGGGTTGCATGTGTCTGCCACTGTGGGCTTGAAATCTGAAAAATGTTTGGAAACCGGTCCTCCGCCGTGTTTCTTGTCTTTACGGTGTCTGAGTGTTGCACGTTATAAGTTGAATCCAGGAGTCTTATGTGCTGAATAATCTCTGCTATCTGTACTGCAACTCATTATGAAGTCACATGACTTTCTGACAAAGACCCGAAACATGGCAGAGAGCTGTCGGTCATTGTTGCTTTACTCTGGTGCCGCCTGCTGGTTACACAGCAGTTGTCGAGTCAGCTTCTCCTGGTTTTTCTTTTAGTGAGCTCCTAAAAAAGCTAATCTTTAAGCCTGATTGTGATATGTTGAGTTTTCTTACACATTACTAAGCTCTGGTGTTGAGGTCATCACTATAAACTCATTATGCTTGAAATGGCCATTTTCCTCTAACAGCTCAAAAGCGATTTAACTCGTTCAAAGAACAAAAGTTACATCCTTTAAAACTATCTAATGATTTAAAATTATGTTATTTGACCTGAAAAGAAGACAAATGATGTGTTATTGTGTTTGGATACACACAGCTGAAATCGGTTAATTATAGGCACTGCATAAAAACACAACACGGCTAGAGATAAAATTAGACTTTGTTTTAGGTAACTTAGGGTTGTCAAAATGATCTTTATTTGATAAAAAACGGAATATTAACAGAGCCAAGAGGTTTTATACACTAACATTACTGTTCCTATAAACAATTTGGGACCAAGCAGAAGATGAAATTAATGTAAGCTTCTGATAGGCTCAACATCTGAGGTAATATCAAGCCCTCCCGTTGTATAGTCTGGACCCTGTAATTTGGACAGAGTTTTTATTTTTATTTTGTTTCTCTGCATTACTGGAATGTATATTAGTTTAAATAAGTCAGATGCAGTTGAAATGCAGATCTCCAGGTCTAATTCAGTGGGTTGGACAAAATTATTGGGTACAAATGTGAGGAACTAAAGCACTTTTTAATAGAATTCCTTCATTTTTAGGGGCTCAAAAATAATTTGACGAATTATATTATTTTAAATAAATGCTTTTATTTCTGATACTTGGTTGAAAACCCTTTGCTGGCAGTTTCTGCCTGAAGGCTTGAACTCATGAACATCACCAGACGCTGGGTTTCCTCTGCCAGGTCTTTCCTGCAGCAACTCGGTTACTATTTATTTGTGGGACCTTTGGTCCAAAATGGAGTCCTTAACATGTGAAGTGCCTGCTCTGGGTTAAGATCAGGTGACTGACCTGGCCATTTAGGACTATTCTACTTATTTGCTTTAAAAACAGCAAGCCAGAGTCTTAATAAAATAAACGATTTACCTTCTCGGTCCGTCATCAACGTCTGCAGAGGCCTGCCGATTTAACACTCATTAGGTCCAGCTGTGTTGAACCAGGACAACACCTCAAAGGTGCAGGACACCACTGCTTTAGACTCTGCCTCTTCCTTTGTTCATGATTGATGGTAGGATGGAACCAGATATGGACAGACGGATTGGGGGCTTGTTCTGCAGAAACAAGATTCACCGCTCCCTCGACCATCACTTATGGTCATGACGTCTGGATGATGAGCGAAAGAACAAGATCCAGATACAAAATCCTCCCGCTGCAAGCACCACACCTCAGATCAACTCCTTTTATCAGCTTGTTTGATAATGACATAACAAAGGAATTGCCCATAGCCTTTGTATGCTCATACAAAGGCTATGGGCAAATTACGACAGCCTTTGTAGCCTTTGAGGCAATTTTACAATTACTCTTTGTTTCCTTTTGAAAAAGAGGGTGACGCATGTTTAGGAGCTGAAACTCCAAAGCCCTTTATCCAATTTGAATGTGGATTCCCTCAGATGGTAGCGAAGGTTCTGCACGTTCTGTCCATGTCCAGTCAATAACTATAAATGGCTTACGTTTCATTAGATGTCAGTGTCCGCATATACAGTAAATGGATCTAACAGTATATTAAGGCAACTTCTCAAACCCACAGTTTTCTTAGTGAAAACATGGACAAAATGAAACTATATCAGGTAAGTTATCAGGAAGCCAAAGATCAAGGTTAGGTATGAACACCATGGCCAGACGTAACACTGTTCAGGAAGCAGACGGACTCCGTCTTCCTGAGATGAACGTGTCTTGGTCCAAATTCCTGTGAAGATGCTGGTTTTAAGTGAGACAGTGTCGTTATCCACTGTCGAATGAGTCCAGCACCGGCATGGGCTGAAAGGTCACTCAGACAAGAAGAAGCCATGAAAAGCCAGAATACAGGTCGCGAATGCACTCGGGACAAATGGGTCTTCCAAACGGACAATGACACAAAGACTGAAGCTAAATGAATTACAAAGTTGCATGAGGACAACACATTGCATGTTTTAGAGCGTCTATCACAAAGCCCAGATCTCAGTGTCATCAAAAAAACGTTCCTGCGGAGCTGAAAACGTGTGTGGGAGCGAGATGGCCTTTAATCCTCACACGGCTGCAGCAGTTCTGTAATCCTAAGTGACCTAAAGCAGAGATGTTCAGTCTGATTTAACGTCAGACACCGAGGGGTTAAGGGTTCTGTGTTGTTTTGCGCAGCGTATATAAATATTTGGTTTCAGCCAGAAACAGGTTGACATCAGCATTAATCTTCCAACCCTCTCCTCTCTGTCGTCTCTCTGCAGTTAGAAAGTGTCAAACTCGAGGCTTTCACATGGAAGGCTTTCTTCCTGTTTCTCGACATTATGTGTTACCGACCTGATCTACAAAACATCTTCGCCGAATGGTATTTGCTCTTCACATTTTCTTCAAACTCATATTTTAACCTCCCCAGAGGTTAGAGTCACACACACCTTGACACGCCTTGGTCTCTCCTCCAGCGGCGCTAAAAGTAAACCGTTTATCAACCTGGACCAGTTCATGGAGTTCATCAACGAGAAGCAGCGAGACCCCCGGCTGAACGAGGTGCTGTACCCCCCGCTGAAACGCGAGCAGGTTCGACAGATCATGGAGAAATACGAGACCAACGTCAGCCAGCTGGAGAGAGGTTGGCAGCGCCCCGTCTTTAGAGCTCGTTACAGCTTGAGGTCTTTGCCTCTGGGATTTTCTGTTTAGTTACTTATTCCAAGCAATTAACAACAGCCTTGTAAAGAAATAGTTCTGCTGACTTTAGAAGCTACATGCTGGCTTCTTTCTGCTCAGGAAAAAAGAAATAAAGCTAGTTAAAGCTAGTCCAAACTGATAAAGAAAACTATCTTGATTACAAAACCTTTGGAACGATCCTTATTTTGGCATTATTACACATAAAATGTAGGCATTTTCTGACATTACTAATACCTCAGATTTGACCTGAGCTTTTTTTTCTACTAAACATTTCAATCAATCAATCAATCAATCAATTTTATTAGTCAACTGCAATTTGCATTACAATCGAAATTTCAGTTCCAGTCCATGGAGCTTTAAAAGATGGATCCTTTCAAAGACACAGACTTGGTTGTACTTTTTCAAACCATTATTCTACAGGTTTTCTTTGGACCTGTTTTTTTTTTTTTTTTGTTTTTTTTTGTTCATCTTCAGCGAATTAGCTAAGAAATCCTGTTTTTGTCTTTCTCAGCCGCCTAGCTGTTAATCATTAATCTATAAAAACGCTAGTAAACTCATGTTGTCTACACCATACAGAACATTTTAACAAGAAAAAAACATTTCGATTGTAAGCGCAAGCGCTTTATCAACAGCCGTTCAACATGTAGTCTGAAAACAGGCAGGTTTCTGACTTTGTTTAGTTCAAAATGTTTTAAGTAATAAGATTAAACCTATTCTGTCCTGCTTTCTCTTATAGACCAGATCAGCTTGCAGGCTTTTAGTCAATATCTCGGCGGTGATGAAAATGGCATCGTACCTCCAGAAAAGCTTGACCTCATCGATGATATGAACCAGCCGCTGGCTCACTACTTTATAAACTCCTCTCACAACACGTACCTCACAGGTAAAAAGCTCCTAAGCAGAATTTTCACATTTGATGGTTTATCTGAACAGGAAGAGATTCCATGCTGCGTTTCTTATTGGTAATAGGTTAAAAGTCTTAGCTTTAAAGCTTTGTCTACTGTACTGGCTCAGTTTTTAACATGCCTGCCTGCCTCTCTTCAGTGGGTCAGCTGACAGGTTTGTCATCGGTGGAGATGTACAGGCAGGTGCTGCTCACCGGCTGTCGCTGCATCGAGCTGGACTGCTGGAAGGGCCGACCACCGGATGAGGAGCCCTACATCACCCACGGATACACCATGACCACTGAGATCTCATTTAAGGTGCTACACCCGGCTAAGTGAGACCTAAGTAGGGTCTTATTCAGCTGCCTTAACATGTGTGTTTAAATGAGTCAATTTTGTCCATTGTCGCTGGTTGTTTTTACGCAGCATGTATTACGTAGGGTTGTTGCATATACACGGTCCACTCACTAGTTTTTTGATAGCCAAGATATATAGCTTCATTATCGAGGCGGGGTCAACGTAAAAAGAAAAAAAAAATGGCCTTGTTTACCCATCCATTGTCTGTAGCCGCTAAACATAGAGACACACAGGACAAACAACCATGCATGCACTCACTCACACCTAGGAACAATTTGGAGACACCAATCAACCTAACAGTCACGGCTCTGAAGAGAAGCTGAAGAGCCCACGCATGCACAGGGAGAACATAGAAACTGCAGACAGAATGCAGACTGGGATTTGAACCCAGGACCCAGTTAGTGGCCAAAACACATAGAGACAACTTAATAACATTCGATAGGCAGCAGGTGGAAACTTGAAATTCACAGGATTTTTCGAGGACCTAAAGCGGAAGAAACGTTGTGAATTTCAGCTCCATGCATTAATCGCAGACCCCGCAGTAGCCACTGGATTTCCCCATTGTGGACCACTGCCTGGATTTGTTGGGGTTTGACTGAATTCCCTAAGATTGTCGTAGAGGCTGTGGCGTCTCTTTTGGGGCATTTGGGGCCAGTGGGGCCAGGTCCCACCAGATGTTGCTGTGGAGCTCTATGTTCACAATAATCAATGGGACAGGGTTGTTCTTTATAGAGTAATATGGTAAAAAAAAGACAGATTTCCTTACCAATCAAATTCTGTTAGAAACATTTGTGTCTATAAATCTAAGTCTGACAGAAATCTGAGAAGCTCAGTAGGCTGAATCCTCTTGAGGCGTCTTGATGTTGGGGCCAGTCCACCAACATTTGTTTAAATAATGAGCATCTGAAATCACAGCGTGCATGTCCAACACGTTCTCGGTAGACAGCCGTGGGGCACAAATACTGTGGCCCCAAGCTTGGATCGTCCAATCAAAATGCTGGAAATGCACACGTTACATTTACGTTCTGCCAGAAAGTGTACGACCATCTAGTGTTGGTTGTCCTTGTTGCTCAGTGGATTTTCTGTTCAATAACTTTATTAGTGAGCCTTTATTTGTAATTTTATATATAAAAATTAAATTACATTTAGCTTATATAAAATGATATTTCTATTGTGTTGGTTTACGTTAAGGTATCTGTTTAATTTAAAATGGATCAAAGTCAGGTTGTATGCTGCTAATAGGTCTTCCTTTCTGGCAAAACTGACACTGAAATTGTATTAGCCTGTGGGATTCTGTGACTTTTGTGCGATAAGGACAGTTTTCACAAAAAACTGTAAGACCTAAAGCTATTCCTGAGATATTTACTTAAAGCAGAAAGACATAACTACAAGCTGAGTGAAAACGGTGACCGTGGAGCAAAAGATGTGGCCATCAAAGCAGGTTAAAATCTTTTTCTCTTGGAAAACCTGCCTACACTCTGGCGAATGGCCATCTGCCCTCTAACATTGGCATTTTCCTGCAAACTTTGTGGCACTTTTAATACACATGTTGAAGAAACGGTGGCAGGTATAAACATACCGTCCTCACTTGTGAAGACAGGACAGATTCATCTACAGACTGAAAGTTGAACTGTGTTTTCTAGGTGAATGTAAATCTGCGAAGGGTCATAAATAGTGGATTTTCAGGATTTCTTCCTCGCCTCACTCCATTCATTCCTATATGACTTTTGGGAAGTATAAGGCAGTATAACCAGTTTAATTTTATTTATATAGCGCCAATTTACAACACATGCCATCTCAAATGGAGATGATGGATGGAGGATAATATGAGCCGCCATGCATTGCATGGGGCAGAGAACGCTACTGCTTCGCATTCTCTGCTCCATGCATTGGTATGGCGCTTAGTTCAGTGCTGTATGTAATGTACATACAGCATTATTTAAGCATATAAATGTTTTGTTTTATGTGTTACATATTTAAACTATACAATTAGGCTATATTTCTATTGAGCAATGATGGGTTTACTCACCAAAGGCGTGAGATGCAATCAACTGGGTTCCCTTAAATAGGACATTTTTTACCAATCTGTATAATATGATTGAATTTGACTTTGTAAAGTGCCTTGAGATGACATGTTTCATGAATTGGCGCTATATAAATAAAATTGAATTGAAAATTGGATAGATCTCCTGGGACAGCAGCTCCTCATGCTGGCCCACGTTACATACAGCACTGACGCGCTCCGTAAAATCCATCTCCAACGCTCCGTGAGTTGATAGTTGGTGTCCTGGAGTGAGATCCGTTCGTCGCGGGACAGCAGGTCCTCATGCTCGGTCATGGAAAGGTGGAAGTCCCACTGGAAGCAATCCTCATCCAGAAACAGCTACAGGGGGTGGAACTCGCCGAACTGGGTGCATCTCTGCAGGATGTGGTGGACCCAGGGCCAAGGGCGATGCCTTTTTTCTTCTTTCCACATTACATGAGCACCGTCAGTCGCTCAGTAAAATCCATCTCCGCTGCTCTGAGTTGAACGGACAGAAGGGGTTGGCAAACAGATTAGACGCTCTTCCAACTTGATGAAGCGTTGAAGCAGGCTGGGGGCGTGATAGGCTGCTTTGTCGGTGCGTTTTCAGCTAATTGTTTGTGAAAGAGAGGCGAAATGTCGAGCATCACTGGTTACTATGGTGGTTCCTGCTTTTTCTGCAGAGCATAGTCGCACAGAAACCAAAACTACAATTTAAGCCTGCACAGAAACTGTAATTAATGCTTTCACGTGAGGGAGATTACTGTAGTATCTATTGGTATGAGAGACCCACTTTAGTGAAAGCATGGCTGGTTAAATTAAACTGAAGCTATCAAAGTAGTTTAAATAACAAACATTTCAGAATATTTCACTGGTTCACATTCTAGACTGTTGTTTCATTAATCTCTTAAGACCAACATTTGGAGGTAAAAACACCCTTTAAATGTTAGTGAAACAAAATACAAAAGATATTTAAAAGATAGCATTACATATCATGCATAAGCAATAGAGCGCCAAGGTCTTATCAGTTTTAACAATGTGCATGTAAAGCTTTCTTTCAAACAATAACAATTATGTTCCATTTTTAAATGTCCTCTTTCTGTCCCTTTCTGCAGGAGGTGCTTGAAGCGATAGCAGAGAGTGCTTTCAAGACTTCCCAATATCCTCTAATCCTGTCTTTTGAAAACCACGTTGACTCGTAAGTCCAGTTTTTCACACCATGCGCCGATGCTGACCTCCACTATTAAACTCTACCAGTTTGTCATTTGGTTCCTGTTTGAACTTCACAGTAAAGTGGTCACTGATGCTTGAAGGCACGTAGGGTTCCAGTTTGTAACAGATTTATGTCATTTCAGAGCTAAACAGCAGGCCAAAATGGCGGAGTACTGCAGGACGATCTTTGGAGATGCCTTGCTCATTGATCCACTGGAGAAATATCCGGTAAGACTCAAGTCCGTGTTCGCTGTTCCAGAGCATCTGATTTAATCAGATCCATTTTGGTACTCGGATCTGCTCTTAATACATGATTCACTGCCTCTACAATCACCGCACAGTTCTTTAAATGAAGCTTAACGAATCTTAACCTGATCCATGAGCCAGAACCAGGGTAGGAAGAGGGAGGTGGAATGGGTAATTTTGAAAATATTCTAGATAAGAAACAAGGAATTACAGGGATTAATTAGAAATTATATCATTTCTAAACATGAATATTAACATTTTCTTTTGACGTTGGCAGAAATTGCTAGGACAAAAAGAACTGAGAGCGTTACGTATCAACAGATCAATTCACAAGTAGAACTTATAACTTTTGATCTTACACACAAAGTTGTGTAAACATACACAATAACTGTCTTTGAACATTAGTTTTAGATAGCGCACGTGGCATTTTTAGCAGAATCATGTGGGGGGAGGGGCTTATAATAAAGCTGCAGTAAGTAGTGTTTGATGTACATTTAGGGTTTGGCAATAACATATATGCTCAGTGTAATTGCATGAAATCGGGTTGTTTAAGTCAAGATTAAGCTAGAAAGTATTTTCTCCAACTATATTTAAAATCCTGTTAAGGGCTAAAGGTCAATATTTTAACTTTGGGTTTTTTGCCGTTGATTTCAGATTATAAATTCCTGAAATAGTCCAAACCCAACTCAAAAAAAAGATTATGAGTTTTTAAAGACAAATTGGGGATACAGGAGATTTTGAAAATGGGGGGAAATCACAGTTAATGAATGGACTGCTTAGAGAAAAAATAATTACAGACATTGGGATAAATGCTTCCCCATTTTACAATGCCTGACCAAAATAAATAAACAAATAAATAAATAGTGACCAAAAAAAAAGTTACAATCTAATATTTTGTTGGAGCACCTTTAGCTTTGATTACGGCCCGCATTCACTGTGGCATTGTGTCGATAAGCTTCTGCAATGTCACAAGATTTATTTCCACCCAGTGTTGCATTAGTTTTTCACCAAGATCTCACATTGATGATGGTAGAGTCTGCCTTCTGCACAAAGCCTTCTCCAGCACATCCCAAATATTCTCACTGGGGTTAAGGTCTGGACTCTATGGAGGCCAATCCATGTGTGAAAATGACGTCTCAAGCTCCCTGAACCACTCTCTCACAGTTTAAGCCCGACGAATCCTGGCATTGTCATCTTGGCATATGCCGTACCATCAGGGTAGAAAACAATCCATAGATGGACTAACCTGGTCATTCAGTATATTCAGGTAGTCAGCTGACCTCATTCTTTCATCCTGCTGCTGAACTCAGACCTGACCAGCTGATCATAGCACCGCCCCCACAGGCTGGTACAGCAGGCACTAGGCATGATGGGTAAACCCTTCACCTGCCTCTCTTACTTTCTCTCTCTTACCCTTTCTCTCTCTTACTTCTCTCTACTTCCATCTTTTAATTATGCGTTGGACAGATCTTTGGGAGTTTCTGCAATCTCCTAGATGTTCTCTCTGCTCGATGCACGCCAGTGATTTGACCTTTCTGAAACAGACTGGCATCTTTTCCACGACCACAGGGTGTGTCGTTCAACAAGGTTGTTTAAGAAAAGAGAAGCAACTCTTTAGCACCAGTTGGGGTTAAATAACTTGTTGCCAGCTGAAACATAATCGCCCGTGCAGTAATTATCAAATAGGAGGCTGGTACCTATTTGCTAAGTTAAATCCAGGTGCCGACTTAATTTTTTTGGCAAGTCACTGTGTTTTACAAGCTGAACCAGAAATATTGCCAGATGGATACAGGCTGTGCTTCTAGGAGATTCATAAAATACAGCTCTGTCAGTGTTGCAGGAAAAACACTAATGTAGGTTTTAAAGCAACAAAACGAATAACTTTAACCTCAGTTTTAAAACTCTTGGGTTGGTTTTGATACTGTGGAATTTAAGATGGTATATCTGAGCTTATTAACCAGTCTTTTGATAATTGTTAATCTAGTATTGATGCTCAAACGTCACCATTTATCATCTTTATGGTCCCTCGCTGGACTAGTGCCAGTCAGCTGTTTGTGCAAAATAATGTACCCACTCTAAATGCTGCGATCAGAAATCTTGTGTACAGATTCAATGCGTCTGGAGGACTCAAAAAAATTAAATGATTCCTGTTCTAATTATGCATCAAAAAAGCAACATCCAATACACTTCTTGTTATTGGAGACACTGGAGAATGTGCCTACGTGGATTATAGTGTTTAGAGTGTTTTTTATTCTGAATTTTTGTTGTTGTTGCTGTTGTTGTCTTTGTTTTTATATGGACCAAACAGTGTCTGAAATAAAGATTGATTGATTGATTGATTGATTGATTGATTTATGACTTTTAGCTGGTCAAAGGTCAGCCGCTTCCCTCACCGCAAGATCTGCTGGGAAAGATCCTCATCAAAAACAAGAAGAAGCGTCTTCACCCTGTTGAGAATAACAGCATACGCCGCAAAGAGCCTGGGGGGCAGTCGTCGCTTGCCTCTGGTAGGAGTCTCTCGTGCCGTGGGAGTGTCTGGAAAGCCTCAGTTGACATTTGTCAAGCAGACAGCCATAAAGAGGATGAGCCACAAAAGGTCATTGCTAAAGTAGCTGGCCGTTCAGGGATTGGTGCGGCCAAAATGGAGAGTTGGGTGGAAGGAAAAGGTGTGGCAAAATAGATGAACAAGCATTAGGGGCTAAATGGGCAGCAAATGTGGCATTCTTTGTGTTAATTCAATTCAGTTAAAGAAATACGCTATTAAGCTCAGAGGGAAATTTGATTTTACCAGTTTTAAATCAGATGTCATAAAGTTCTCATCTGAGCAAAGAGAAAAAGGACTGAATCTTTACCCGCTTAACTGCACTTTTCAGATTAAAGCGGTTCAGAAGAAATCTAAATCCCAGAATCTACAGAGAGACAGGAAAAGCAGGGAGTCCAAAGGCTGGTTCACATGACAAGATTTTAAAATGGTCGACACATTTTCAGAGCCTGATAGACACCACACGCAACGATAAAAAGTTGTAGATAAGAGGTTTGCTCGTACAGTGTGTGGTGTCCGGTCACATGGCCAGCACAACACACTACAAACAGACTTCACTCGGGATCATTTAGATATTAGACGCGAAATCTTGCCAAACCTCTCCAGATCAAACGTGAGTTCACGGTAAATAAACATGGATGACAAGGAAGACCAATGGGGATAGTTTGTGGGCTAATTTCAACAAAGAAAAAACATACAAAAAGAAAAGGTGTTGGGTTAAAGGAGTAGAGACAGCGCGAACCGGGGGCTCTACGTTTGCTGCACTATAATATGGGGGTGAGCTGGTTTTCTTCTTTGTTTTTTTTTTTTTTTACCTCGCTTTCTGATAGGCTACACGTCACATTCAACAGGCTCGTTTGTCCTTGAGAAACACCGCACATGCTAGGATAGCGGGCCAAGGCAATGCAACATGTTGAATATCCCCAATTTGAGGTCAGAGGGGTCCCGACGTCCTTCCGTGCGGACCAGATCACTCTTAATACACCACACATCTCTTAAGATTATATTAAGAGCCAACCTGATAGTCGCCGCTTGTCGGAAGGAGAAGATCTGGGCAACAGTCGGGCTTTTTATCCTGCCATGTGAACCAGCTTCAACATGCTTCTAGTCTCTGACGGTTTGGGGAGCAATGTCACCTGCTGTCTTTAGTCCACTGCTCTTTATTAAGTCCAAAGTTAGAGCACTTTACTCTTCCCTTTGATAATGAGGTTAATGGAGATGCCAACCTGTCTGTATTAAAACTCTTTATTTTTTTTGGTTTTATGTAATATTCCATGAATTAATGGAAAAGTAGCCTAAGCTAATAAAACAGCTATTGATTTAGACCGCTTTCAAATGCTACAGGAAAGAGTTAGTATTAACAAATTCTGGGTGATTTTAAAATGTTTTGCCAATCCCGTGTAAAAACTGACATCTGGCTGCTTTCTGTGCAGATTCGCCTCTCGCAGACAGAGAGGGACAGCAGGTTCTGTCCAACGGCGAGCAAAAGCTGCCGGCCAAAGACGTGGGGCGTCGTAAGTCCCTCGGTAGATACAAACAGAACTGAATGGATTTGATAGGTGTATGTATACTATTTCTGGATGTATTTATCTTGTTCTGGCAGGTGAAGGAGAAAGTGAGGAGGAAGAGGAGGATGAACCCGTGCAGGAGATTAAAAAGCCTGCTTCTGATGAGGTAAGGGGGCATCAGAGGGTGTTGATGTCTGATGGGCTCTTGGAGGGGCTTTCTGATGGATTACTGCCATCCTCTTCCTGCAGGGTACGGCCAGCAGTGAGGCCGTCGCTACTGAGGAGATGTCCACTCTTGTCAACTACATCGAACCTGTTAAATTCAAAGGCTTTGGCCCTGCATTTTGTGAGTTTGTGTTTGCAGATGATGATGAAACGGTGGCAGAAAGGTGGCTTTCTGCACTTTTTCTGTTAACTCTACATACAGAGTGATTGACATAATGTCTCTCGCTGTTCTGTCTCTAAAATTCATCCTGGCTAACTTCCCTTTTCACTGTTCCTTTTTTCAGACAGGAAGAAGTACTTTGAGATGTCTTCATTTGTGGAAACCAAAGGCCTGGAAGCCCTGAAAAACGCTCCCATTGACTTTGTTGAGTATCCTTGAAAGCTTGAAAGAGAGTTTGTGTGCTAGTCTTTCTGCTACTATTTCTCAGATTCAATACAGAGGTCCATAAAACGGATATATTGGCACTACATCACATCCCTATCCCATGTAGCCACCAGTAAATAGAGATAGAATCTAAACAGTTAAACTCTTGGTTTCAGGATCAGTATTTTGGACTCCAAGCTTAAAGGAAGCTGCTGTGTAAAACAGTTTTGTCAGTTTTTCAGTTATCTTCTAAATTAGGCAAATAATGGAGACCCTAAATGATAAAGACAAGATATCCCATCTAGTTTCTCCACATGTTTCTAGTCTTTGTTCAGAGCTAAACTAGGTTTGAACCATCCGTCAGCCTGGACACCATCAGGAACAGATTTTTTTTTTACCCTTGCAGCTTTCAGCGTGTAATAAATTGAACCCACAGATGTTGATCCTTGACGACACTTCCAGGTACAATAAGAACCAGCTAAGCCGGATCTACCCCAAAGGAACGAGGGTAGACAGCTCCAACTACATGCCTCAGATCTTCTGGAACGCCGGTTGCCAGATGGTGGCGCTGAACTTTCAGACTCTCGGTAAGAACTGTTAATGTAATTGTTCATATTTATGTGTAGACCCAGTAGCACTGGCACATTGTCGCTCCACACAGGTCCATTTAACTCCTCCAAGCATTTTACCACTATAAACACCCTCTAAGGATGACTCAACTTCAGAGTTTCTCTAAACCATTTATTCTAAATACGTCAGAGAAATAATCCCAAGTTTACGGCGCTGGACTCTTACAACAAAAACAACACGGGCGACGACCCAAAGGTGAAGAGCCCCGATGTCATACAAACATTGCTTTTTTTAAGCTTAGACACACCCCTCAAAGGGTATAGTCTCAGGGAGACGTTATCTGTTTTACAGCATGTGTTACTCTTAGTGAATGCATGCATCTAAATCACAGGGAGAGCTGTTCCAGTTGTCGTCCCACAGAGGCCCATTTTCTCTTTGCCACTATTCAAAATGGGAACGACATGAAAAAAATGACATTTGGAAATCAGTAATTTGTTACGAGAAAGTGGATATTCAAATGTTTCTGTCCATATCAATGGTCACAGTAGTGATTAATACGTTCAAAACAACTGGAAGTGTGACAACCAAGGTTGTAGGTGGACCCACAGCTATCCTGCCACTACAACCAATGATGAGGTGGTGGGGGGGGGGGGGTACAAGGGAGGTTAAAGAACAACTTTATTATTAGTGATAGCCACCAGAGTGGTATCCTGGGGTAGGTTCTCAGCTCTACACTCTGGTCTGATGGTACTAAGATTGTGCTTTTTTGCAGTGAACACAATACATAATATGAATATGTGGAATATGTCCACTGTTGGGTTTAGTGGAGTATTTGTGATGCTATGGACCTGTTTTACTTACAAAGGCCCTGGAAACCACGTTAGAGTGTATGACATCATTTGTCCCAAATAAACACTGAAATGTTACACCAAGCGTAAAATCAAATGCACCCGTCCTTGCCTGCTTCGATGCATTGAGTGCCATTTAGTGTTCGTATATACAAATTGCTGGCAAAATATGGGGCCGAGTGTCAAACTTAAAATTTGGCTCAAAACACGGGATGTCGAAGCTAAAATGGGACAGTTGGCAACCTTAGCCACAGAGAAGTCTTTGTGGATGCGTGGTGAGAGCCAGGACAGTGACGTAAAACACGGACGAAATGCAACATTACCGTCCAGATTGCAGATGCTTTGAAAACTATCTGATACGTATCTGATTTAATACCACATTTGAAAGTGGTACAAATTGGATTTTTTTTTTTTGGAATGAAAAGATCGGAATTGGGCTGTTCCCACTGCCATGAAAAAGATCAATGGGTCGCACTTGGGCAAAAAAAAATTGGATTTGGGTCAGATTTGCCAACAGCCTTGCGGTTTTTTGGCTACTTTCCTGTAAGATTCTCTGCTATAATTTTGCCACATCTGTGGCCCTTAAACAACAAAAAACAGGGTGCAAAATAAACTCTAAATCTGATAGTTCTGGTGGTTACAAAATGGCAATTCGGCTTAAATCCTTACATTTAAAGTGAAGCCCAAGGCGTTGCAGTCAACTTTAAAGCAAGAGGAGATGCAAACGCTAAAATCTGCTCATCCTAACAACTGCAAAAACTCTCTGTGTATGAATATTGCTGAGCACAAACGCACTCAGAGCAAAAACTCAGCGCTCACCTTGAGGAAAACTGTTGTTGCAGCTTTTTCAAATGACTAAAGTTTGCCTCTGAAAGCTGTGTAAGTTCTTCTTTCATCTCAAACGGACCATCATTAATTGACGTTAGGAAGAGCTGCCCTTTCTTTGAGTTCATTATGTAAAAACAGCTTTGCTCAGTTCACAGTTGTCAAAAAAGAGTGAACGCCACTCGTTTACACGCAACACTTGAGTTCATGCAATCTGTGTTGTAAATAGTCCATCCATGCGTAACGCTATAACTCTGCAAAAAGTCCTGACAGATCTGTCTTTCTTTATGCTTCAACCTTTCAGGATTTTGGAAAACCAGATTAATTTCTTAAAGCATTCCTTTTTTCTCTGCTGAGTTAATGGACTCTGCCTAAATTTTTTTTTTTTTTTTTTTTCAAAATTTCTCAGTGTGAAATTGAGCAGTTGGAGAGGAATTTATTTTAAGGTCTTTTACTTGTCTTTACTAGCTGTGCCAAAAAAAACAAGGAAAGGCTGTATTATAAAAGCTTTTATGTCAGCCTTTGCAAAAACTAACCTTCTGCGCATTTTCAAAATCTTTTTTGTTTGTATTTAGACCTTGCTATGCAGTTAAACATGGGTGTATTTGAATATAATGGTCACTGTGGCTACCTGCTGAAGCCAGAGTTCATGAGGAGGGCAGACAAACACTTTGACCCCTTTACGGAAAGCATAGTGGATGGGATTGTTGCCAATACAGTCGTGATCAAGGTACATTCAAAGTTGTTGTTGCTTTTTAATTGTCAGATTAAAGCAGCCTGTGTCAGCCTGCAATAACTGTTGGTAACTTCACCTCCACCAGGTGATTTCGGGTCAGTTCCTGACAGATAAAAAGGTGGGTGTATACGTGGAGATAGACATGTTTGGACTTCCAACTGATACAAAGAGGAAGTTCAGAACCAGGACCTCCAATGGGAACTCCCTGGACCCTACGTGGCACGATGATGAAGTTGCTGATTTCTATCACGTCAGTCCCACACACGCTTATGAAATCTTGTTCTCTCATTTTACCTTCTGTCTCACATCATTATGTTAAACGTGTTGGTTCCAACATTTTCCAGGTGGTTCTCCCTACACTGGCCTCTTTGAGGATAGCTGCTTTTGAGGAAAATGGCAAGTTTATTGGACACCGAATTCTCCCCGTTTCAGCCATCAGACCTGGTGAGCTTACTGAGATCTATGTGAACTGAAGGCGAAGTCATAAAAATAAAATAAAACATGTCATCAATCTTTTTTTTAACCTGTCCTTAATGGATATCTGTCTGTTTCTGTCTTTCCTTTAGGCTACCACTACATCAGCCTGAAGAATGAGCTTAACCAGCCACTTTTCATGCCCTCCCTGCTAGTTTATGTTGAAGCTAAGGACTACGTTCCTAATGAACACCAAGGTAAATGTAGCAAAATTTCACTACTAGGAACACACACACACACACACACACACACACACACACACACACACACACATATATATATATATATATATATATATATATATATATATATATATATATATATATATATATATATATATATATATATATATCAAAAGGAATCATGTCACAAATCAAAGAAATAGGCAAAAATGCACATTTCTTTGATTCAAAGTTCAACATTTTGTTCATTATTATTAAGTAATTTCAGTTAAAATTGTTTATGGTAAAAGTGTTTAGCATAATTTTGTTGTTGCTTATGTATATTGTCATAATATATGGATTTATACAGTTTTAATAGCTTGTTTTCTTAGAGCTGCCTGCTTGTTTCTCTCACAAGATTCTGGAACACTAATTGTCTGCCACCATGATAGGATAGAGGACAGCTTATGGACAAAATATTGGGAGCTCTCTCTTTATTAGTTGGCAACCCAAGATACCACTGTGCACCAATCCCTAGTTTTAGCTTCATAATTACTCCTTTTACTATTATTTTTTAAAATTATGGTTTACTAGATTATTTCTTTGACAAGTTAGCTACAATATTCACACAAGCTTAATCCCTACTTTTAGCTAACAACATTTTTCTGTCTGTTTTTTATTTATTTGGTGTGTCTTTATTGCACTTCTTGGGATAAATAAATGGGTTGATATATCTTTGAAATTCATTAATTGATTCTGTTTTTCAAAGATAAACTCCTGCGACCTATGTTTTTGGCATTTTGGAGCCAGCACTTGGTTAGCTTAGCTTAGCAGCTAGCCCGCCTTTCATGTTGTTATCTTATTTGTTGTAGTACTATTTAAGTTCCTTATTGTCTAAAGACAAACATTTGCCTTTTGGACCGCTTAATTAAGCTTATGTTCCTTATGATTTAACATGTGAAATTCTACATACAAGTATACGGAGTGGATATCGAAAGAAAGTATGAAAACAAATTTCTTCAGGTAGCAGTTTGTGACAAAATAAACTGGAAGCCTGAAAACATAGTTAAGCATAGTAAATAATCAATGAGCATTTCTGGTATGAGGAATGCAAAACACATTCTGGACCACAGATTACTCCATATTCTCTGATTCTGCCATATTTACAGTATTGTGCAGGGGCTACTTACAAATGTACAAAACAATCACTATTCATACTGCAGAAAAGAGCCATAAGAATAATTCATAGTTCTGGTTCTGGAGATCACACAAATAAATTTTTCTTAAAATCAAAAACAGATGTGGTTATTTTCCAAGCAGCAAAATATAGTGTATAAAGCAATACACAATTTAATTCCTGAAAATATTGAGAAACTGTTTTTGAACAAGTTGGGGGCTATGATTTGAGGGGGAGTTTAACCTTAAACATCATTGGACACATACAACTTTAAAAGCTTTTTCTTTTTTTTTTTATCTCTGTGAAGTGAAACTGTGGAACAGATTGGGTATATTGCTCAAGTAAAGCCCCAGTTTAAAGATCTTTACAAACAAATGATTTTCACAATGCACAGGGAGGAAGAAGGGCTTTAAAAATGGCAGCGCGTGTGCCTGGGTGTAACGTCTACATCCTATGAGAGATAAAACCGTGGTGGAGTTTTGGACACGTTCTAAATATGTATACATAGTTGTGCTTAATGTAAATATTATAGATTTGTTTTCTGTGAATGGTTATTGGATTGCAAATCCAACACTGTTGTATAAAACCTTTGTGCTTATCCACTGCCACAATAGTTAATATGGATGGAGGGGTAGGTTCAAATGAGCTTTTTGGTTCTACCATTCCCCTTTTGGGCATCATGAAAAATATATTTTCTGCTAATTGATGAACTGTTATGTGGAGCTCTCTAGTGGACTGAAAAACTACTCTCATAAAGCTAAGCTAACTATCGGCCTTTGGTGTGTGTTTATTCAGAATATGCTGATGCTCTGACCAACCCCATTAAACACGTCAGTAAATTATGCAAGAGAGAGCTACAGCTTGCTGCTCTCCTTGAGGAGATGAATCAGGTGAGTCACAAAGACGTTTTTACTTTGTCGAGGAATTAGCTCGCGCATGTGGGTGTGAAGATCTTCCCTGTTTGTTTCTTTATTTTTGTCTGTTTTAATGAACAAAATTTGGACAGGAGATCAAAGCGGGAGGCACTCCGCAGGATGTGCCCTCTCCTATTCCGCTGGATACCGACATTGTTTTTGAAGAGTTTCCTGAGGACCCCAAGTTAAATATACCAGGTAGGAGCATCCAAAATTTCCCTTCTCTGAGCCAACCCTCAAGTGTTGTCCTTAATTGACAGTTCGTTAGATGTAATTGCTTTCAGACTCTCTGTTGATGCCACCCTAGCCACTGGTCATAATGTCTTAAGAAAACCGCAGAGAAGAGCTGCAATGTGGGCTATGCTGATGTCTGTGCCACGCATTGCAAGATCTTTTCCACACTTCGATCACATTACAGCCACAAACGTGGAGGAATTTTTTTTTTTTTTTTTTTGATGTAACAGACCAACTCAGAGTAATAAAAAGGATGCATGGTTTTAAAACATTTGCAGGAAGAAAGCTAATGTGTAAAGAAACCCACAAGATGTCCTGTTGGTAGCTTCCTGTAAGAAATGCAAGGGAAACGACAAACATGTGGAGGAAGGCGCTCCTATTAGATGAGACTAAAGTTGAACTGTCCACACCGGTGCACATCTCAGTCAACACACCATCATCCCCACACGGTGGTGGCAGCGTCACACATCATCCTGTGGGCAAGCTTTTCACTTGCATACACGGGCAACTTCGTCATTGTGGATGGGAAGAAGGATGGAGCCACATACCGAACGTTTTTTGGAAGTAAACCCGGACAGCAGCACCTTCCGGCAGGACACTAACCCTTAAACATGAAGCCAGCGTGTCAGCATGGCTCTGTCACACAAAATCCAAACAAATCGCTTTGACGTTTGTGGTTGTACCGTGATAAAACGTGGAAAAGTTCAAGGGCTGTTTTAAGAGGCATCACGCTGTGTGGCAGCATCATTTGTTCACGCTCTTTCATGTCCTCCCATAACGTCGGGCCAAATGATCATTGAAGATATTTTATTGTACAAAAAAAATGTGTTTTGAATTTGTCTTCAGGCCAACTGAAGCACAAATTTGTGTATGATCATTTGTCCATCATCTGTTGAGCTGTGAGCGTTTTCTGTGCTTCCTTTTCCTCCCGTGCCTCCAGGTGTAGTACAACCCGCTAAGGATTGTAAGGAGGATCTGGTGTCCACGGTGCTCACAGGTAAGGTCCTCGCCAGGCGTTCATTTTCACCCCGACATGGATAAAGTCATCCTGTCCGTCACATTAAGCTGCCATTGCAAAAAGGTTTGTCTGGGTTGATGTAAGCTGGATCTAATGGGATGTTTGTCTTCTAGAACCGCCGAGTCTGTCTCTGGATGACCTGAAGACGCACAAGAGTTACACGAAAGTGAAGAAGAGACACTCGAAAGAGCTCGGTGAGCTGCAGAAGAAAAACCAGAAGAAGGTAAAAGGCGAAATGGAAAAATCTTGGAGTGGGTGGAAACTTCTAAAAGAACCATTAGTTTTATTTTTGCTTTTTTCCTGGTGTCCTCATCAGATTCAGTCTGAAACTCAGAAGAAGCGCAGCATGATTGAGAAGACCTTCAAACGTAGCATCAAGAAAAGGTGAGTATAGATCAAGGGTCTGCAACCTTTACAATCCAAAGAGCCATTATTGCCCTGAGTCCAGCTAAATAAAACTCTTTTAGAGCCGCTAATGTTCCATCACCTTTTGGAAAAATGACAACTTATCTTTTTATTTTATTATTTACAAATATCTTCCACGGGAAATGTGTTGCCATTTTTAAAGAACCACTTTATTTCTATTTTTAGATTGGAAAATAAAGAAAATCATAAAATCTTTGCAAAAAGGTTGGATCCACTTTCCGCTAGCGGCTATGGATATTTATCTGTGGAAAGTGATGTTTAAACAATTAAAATAAAATAACACGCCGTTTCCAACCAAACGACAATAAAAACGGTCCACTCTGGTGTGGAAATTCAACGCAATTGTTCCATTAGAAAAATTTAAACTTGTGTTATTATATATCTATATTAAAATAACACTGGTTAGTCATCATTTTTAGGAAAGTTTCTATGCCAGGGTCCCATGGCTGAACTGGTTGTTCCTCTGTGCTCCAGTGACTCCCAGGACGGGGCGCCGCGGGACGTGGAGAAGGAGACGCACCAGCTCCGGGAGCAGCAGGTGCGTGAGGTCCTGGAGCTGCGGCAAGAGCTGTATGACCAGGAAGCCAGGATGCGAGAGGAGCATTTCCTGGAGGTAACTACTAAAAGCTCAATATACCGACTGCTCTAAGAAGGCGAGGCGCCTCAGCAAGCGCTTTTTGTGGCCGCAGGGCCCATTTTCTCATTTCGTATCAAATTTAATAAGTTTCCACTTCTAGAGGTTGTTTGTGTTTAGGGCTGTCATGATAATCAATAAATCAATTAATCCCAGGATACATTTTAATCCCAGGATCAATTAAAATAATCTTGATAATTTGTGTATGCATATTATCCCCTTGTGTTTCCCTTTCCTCTCTGAGGCTTCGGTGTCTACTCACCCCTCCCTTCTCGTTTCCTCACTGTAGGAGGAGTTAAATCTCCTGTCAGGTAGGCAGATGCTCATAGTTTAGCATGAGAGCCTCGTTCTACTCCGAACTCCGCTGTAAATACACACAGCTTAAAATCAACATGTGTCAAGTTTAAAATTTGGCGTGGGAGGGACTTGCGGAGTTGTCCTGTTTTTCAGGGGTCAGGTTAAGCCCATTTATTCCTGTTGAAAATAAATTTAAATTCTTTACTTGGCCAAGACGTTTTGACAAAGGTCTTATGAAAGAGGCTCTGGATTCTGTGGATTTACCCCAAATTAATGAAATTAAAAACTGAATCTCCATGTGCTGAACAGGCATGGTGGCTCAAAGCTGCAGTTATCCCCGTTTCAGTTTTCAATAAACATACTTGAATACAGCCTCGTTAACGTAGGGTGTCAGTGATTGTCTGCTGAATCTCTCTCATGCCAGCAGTCTTTCTCCTAATTGGATAGGCCAACATGACATTTCTTTAATAAAAAGTATTGTTTAATATTAATGTTTTCTGAGCAAACTGATTTTGTGTTTTCAGAAATAAGTGCTTGAAACGATATATCTGTGTGTGTATTGAATAATGAAAGAAATGACTTTTTAGAGACGCTCTACTTTGAGATGCACCTCTACTGTAGATCCCAGAGCGTACAGGTCAGCCTGGTCCCGACCGTGCCACGCTTCTGAAAAACCTGCCGCTGTCTTTTCAGGAAATGGGGAAGCTGAAATATCTGGCGCGTGAAATTAACAACATTCATGAGAAGAAGCTCAAAGAAACCTGCGAGAGGTGAGAGCGACCAGTTATACTTACAACAGTCAACACTACAGTTGTTTTTATGTTATTGCTGCTTTTTTTGTGGGGGGGGGGGCTTTTATTTAGAAAGTTAAAGTTTAACTGTGTCTGCAGGGAGAAGAAGGAGGTCCAGAAGATCCTAGAAAGGAAGCGCATAAACAGCATAGTTGAAGCCAAGAACAGAGACAAGGCGGAAGTGTAAAAATAGCATTTTTATCTCCATTTATCAGTGTATCTGAGTTAAACCTAAAGTGCTTGTCGTATTTTTACAACCAAGTCCCTGTTACCTTTCACCGCTCTCTCTACATCTTTTCCTTGTGCTCAATCCGTCTCTCTTTAGGGACCAAAACGAGATCAACAGGAAACACATTCAGGAGTCGGTCGACGCTCTCCGCAGGGTACGTAGCCCACCTCACACGTCCCCATGCATCGGCAAAAGTTTCAGACGACTTCATTTACAGCACAGTTTTCTGCTTCATCTGGACCCCGTTTCTTCAGAGCAGCTGCTTTAATTGCTTTGATTGGCTTTCCTTTGTGAGTCGATGCTAAAATCTGGTCTCCGCTTTTTTTGCTCACCAGCTGGAGAGGGCCCAGGAGGCGAGACAAGACAAGTACACGATGAAGTATCAGGAGCTGGTGCAACAGTTGGAAACGATGCAATACTGTGTGAGCTCTTATGCGTTACCACAAACACAACAAAAGAACACATGTTCTTTAGAATAAAAACATTAATCCAAGCAGGGTTTCTCAACCCTGGTACTCAGGGGGTCCTCAGTCTTAAAACGTCTGGGATTTCACTGTTTTCATGGTCTGGATAAGAATGGAAACAAACGGACAGAAGAAGTCCTGTCCTGGGGAGCTGCTATCCATGAACTTTTAGATGTGTCCCTTCTCCAACACACCTGAACCACACGGTTGGATTCCCAGTCATTCGGCTCTGTAGCCGCCTGTTTAACAGCATGTTTGTTTGATTTAGGTGTGTTGGAGAAAAGAGGGTGGTAGCCTTCCAGGACCGAGCCTGGGCACCAAACGGCACGATGCACAACCTGGAAGTCGCTTCATTTTCTGCTGGATTTAAAACCATGTCCAAGAACCTGCAACACATTTTTGTTTCTCCTTTATACGCTCACTTTAAAGCGCACTAAATTGACATTGAAAAACTGATGAGACCTGAAACAAAATCAGGGAAAGGCCAGATATGTGCATCCCTAGAAAACAGAAGATCGGATATTTTGGATATTTAAGTCAACAAGTTCAAAATGTAACAGAAAACGTATAAAGTCAAGTGGTGGGAGGGGGGAGGGGGGAGGGGGGGGGGGTTGAATACCATACCATACCATACCAACTTTATTTATGAAGCACTTTATACACCGACAGGACCAAAGTGCTGTACACAATCATAAAAATCAATGCAATTATAAAATAGAAAGGATCGAATATAAAATACATATTAATTTACAGACACAATAAAACAAAGTGAAACCTCTCAGATTGTGCCAAAAGCCAAAGAAAAATTATGGGTCTTAAGAAAACAGCGAGTGAAGAGGCCTGTCTTATGCTCAAAGGAACATTATTCCATAGCTTGGGAGCTGCCGCAGAAAAAGCACAATCACTTCCCTGGAGGCCAAGATTCTGGACAAGACAGCTTCATGGTTCTGTTGGAAGTAGTGTATCGATCAGGAAAAAAACAATGTTTTGGTGGTTGAGGAGAAATTAGCTCTCCTCGTTCTCCTGAGTGGCATTACTTCTCGACCCCATGCCAACCTTGGTTTGTTTGTCCTCTGTGCCCTTTGAACAGGTTCTGTCCCGCCTGGATGAGGAGCTCGACGCGGAGCGCCGTCGGCTGCCAGAGGAGATCTGTCAGCAGTTTGATGTGCACCCAAAGGAAGTCTTGGGTAACAAATCCCTGTTCTCGTTGCTGTCCAATCACAGCACCCGCCGCTCCGGCCCGCCCTCCAACTGCTCCACACCCAATTCCCAGTCCAGTCCCTTTTGGAGAACCCCGAACAAGAGCATGGACAGTAGCCTCGTCTCGCTGGCCAATTCAACGTCCTCCTCCACCACTCCGGACCAGTCCATGGCAGAACTGTATTATAGCTAGACTTCTAAGTTTTACAAAGGAAAAAAAACAATGAGGGGTCTGTAGGGGGCCATATGTGGTGTAGAAATGTTAATGGAGTATCTACTAATTTTATTCTTTTTCTCATTCACTGTTTTGTCTACAGAGCTGTATTTTTCATTTTACCATTTTTGACAAATTTTGTTGTTGGAATTTTCATTAGCATCTTAATCAAATGTTTCTTTTTGCCATATTTTTTTTTATTTTTTAAAAATGCTCTTCTTGATTTAAATGACTTTCATCTTTTCCATCGTGGTTGCAGCCAGTCAGATTTGCAGCTTTATGGCGACCCAAGGAAGCGTAAACTTTGTGTTTCAATCATCTTTAACCTCTCTTTTTTTTTTTTTAAGATGTTCTGAACAGCTTTAAACTGTGTCGAGCAACAGCTGGTAAACAGCTGCTGGCATCCGACAGATATGACCACCATTGATGGATATTTTTTTAGACCCTTTACATGTAAAAAAGAAATCAGCTTTGAAAAAGCTAATTCAGGGGATTTTTTTTAAAGAAAAAAAAAGTTTTAAATATGAAATTTGAACTGTTATTGCATGGGGTGACCACTAGATGGTGATGCAACCTTACCCTTTTTTTCTTTTCAGTTTCTGGCTTTTAAATTTTATTCAAAGCAGTCTGTAACTTCAGGTCTAAGGATGTCACCCTTTTTACACTTGTTCAAGTCTTTAAAATCTTCTTCACCCCACTCAGTCGACTCCCTGTTTAAAAACACAAAAGCGCTCTTGCACATATTCTGAGGACAAACTTCAGCTATCCTAGAAACAGCCGATGTGGTGGGGTGTGGCCGTGCCTGCCGTTCAGATAATCCCCTCAACAATCTGCTGCTGGGGAATTTTTCTTCTTCTTCACTCTAAATTGAAATAGGTTCAATTTTGAATGTTTTTTTTTTAAATCTCCTGTATGTGCCATTGCAGCCTGGAGGAGGACATTTGCTAAATTAGCAGGACTACTGTGGATTAAGGCCCTCCGGTGACTAAAAGCTGCACTATGACATCATAATGTAACTGAGATTTTGTATCAATCCTGTGGTTGTTGACGTTTAAGGCTGATTTTACTTTAAGCGTCCAATTCCGTAACCCCAATGTTTTAATTTGTGTCTAAGTGGACTTAAGTAGATTTTATTTCTCTTAGACATCCCTCTAATTAACTCGGAGTGTCAGAAACGGGTGGTGCACAATGTTAATGGTACGTTAGGTTTGCTTCTACCAAAGCTTCCAGGTTTTCTGTATTTAATTTGCTATTACTCCTGCTTTTTTTTATTTTTTATTTCCTAATTGTCCACTCTGACTGGGGAAATGATGGTACTATGTATAGATAATCTATGTATATGTGTAGCTGTACATGAGTTTTACTACTGACTACTAATGCTGGTGAGTGATTGAGGTTAAAAATGGGGTGAGGGAAAAACCAAAACAAGTCTAATTTTTTTTATTTTTATTTTTTACATATTTAGGGAATCCTCTTTGCTTTTATGAGCACTGGCTGCCTTTATTTCTTCTCACCCCTCTGAATTACATATCTGATTGAGCTGATTGTTTTGTGGTTTCTTCAAATAATGGAAGGTGGTGTCCATTCGGGCTGCTGAGAAATGGGTTTCCATCGGTGGCTCCAAAATGTCTACACACCACGGTTTTAAAATGTCAGGTGTTTGAGGCTTAAGAATGCTGAGACCTTGATAAATCCTTTTCCTAACCACCTACATCCTGTCTAGTTTAACTAAAAACATCAAACAAATCTGTTACTGGGAAAAAATATAAAAATAAAGCAGCAACCACCTGGGTGTAAAGTCTAATTATAACATTCAGTCTTTGTTGTTAGGAGTCCATCAGTATTCCACTTTCTGACTTGGTAATATTTCCTCTGCCTCCAAAAGAACATCTGGAGACCACAGCCCTCTTCAGGTGAACACAGATTGTCTTTGCTCTGTACTTTCTAGACTCTAGTGGAGATTGTGAAATCAACTGTTTATGGATTTGGATGTTTGGACTTGATGCAAGGCTGAAAATAATTTCCATCTTCACCTTGTTGAAAGCTTTGGGTCCAAACTGACTGGTACTTGGAACAGCTCACAGTTTTCTCCACCCTACGACCAAAACAGCTCCATCTGTAGTAATTTAACCCCACAGCATGCTGCAGCCGCCACCCTGCTTCACTGCATTTGGTGATGTGCAGCGCTGTTTCTTTTTTGCTGAACAAAACCTTCGGGTTTGTGGGCCTCAGGTTTTTAGTTCCTTCATACTGTAGTGCTTATTCCCGTAGGGATTTGGGAGATTTTAACCAGACCTGGATGTCTTTGTTGGAAGAAAGGGATTCTGTTTCACGTTTTTTACTCCTTAGTCCAAAAATATGAGCAATACATGAGTTTATGTAGAATAAAACTGATACTTGTTGGAAATTGCTGCTGCTCCTCTTACAGATTTTTTTGATTTTTAGTTGATCTATGCAGGTTACATAAATATTTGGGAATGAGTTATGATTTTCTCAAAATTTTAAGTCCATAACACTGGACGTTAAGGCATTTAAGACCTACTGTTTGAGCAGCACAACACTAACTTGCTCCTTTTTTCCATCACCTGCAGCGGTCAGCACCTCCTTTGAATGAAACCTCTTGAGCTTTAAAGATGAGCAGATGATGATTGTCAGGTGCTCTGCACCAACATAGGGCGCTCTACTCAGGAGTCAGACATGTGACTCCTTACCGGTCAAAATCTTTACCAAAAACCTCAACACATTCCTCTCAGCCCGTACAGAAATGGCATTTAATTTTAAATTGGCGTCCTTCTGTTCTTTGACTTGGACAGGGTTATCAGGTACTCGCTCGTTTCGCTGTGGTTGAAATGCACTTTTTGCCAATCTGTCTTGGATCTGTTTGTGAAACATGTTCCCATGATGTCAAGATTTCAATACAACCACCTTGCAATTACACTTACTTTTTTGCAAAGTATCTGAAGAAGTTTCTTTTCCCCCTGTTTGCACTTTGAACTTGGGATTTATTTGGTACTATTTTTATTCAGAATGCCGAGAAAAAGCATCACATCATTTGAACCATTAATTACTGATTTTTTTTTTATCTTAAAGAGGTGCATGTATTAGTAAATGCCTTATAGCAGGTGTAGCTATAGCTGCATCAAGGGCAGTTGTAGACTGTGTTGTGCAGTCGACTAAGCTCACATACTTTCAAAAGTAGACCAAGAACCCCAAAGGGGTAGAAAAACCTGCCGAATGACTCGCAATTATAGAAATCTATGAACCACATAGTTCAAATAATTCTACATGGGAAATGCATTCTGCATTTTTGGTTCTAGATAGCATCCTACCGGTAACTGTCTTTATTATCCAGCAGACTTTTAAAGGTTGTATCATGTAAAAGGGCAAAAAAATAACTTAAAACATATCTTTATTAGATTTGCATAACACTACATTCTGAGGCTTAGGGAGAAAAATAATGTCAATAATTTCATTGTGAATTAATGTAAAATTACTTTAATTACTGTTTGGTGTTCAGTAATCTCCTTGTTGGTGGATTAACATAACTTCGTTACAAACTGCATCATCTGGGCATTATATTATGTAGCATCAACCATATTGATGGTAGTGCCATCAGAATCACACCTTATCTTTACAACCCAGGTTTTTTGTCTCATGAAAATATTCCAACAGTAATGTATGTTTGTATATTTTTCATGACATTCTCCTGGTTCCTCAGTATGAGTTGTTTAGATTACAGTGAGGCTACAGGATAACGTATATTTTAGGGTGATGTGGTTTACTGGTTTGCTTAGAAATTATTGATCCTGGGGTAAAACATTTTGCCACTCCAAAACTTCACTTAAACACAAACAATTGGGTATTTCCAGACAGACAATGGAGCATGGATTACCTAAATTGAAGACGGACTGCTTTACTGCAACAGTTCATGTTTTTGTTTCAAGACCGGACAGTATCTGCCCTGTGGGGTTTATGGCACAATGAGTACTAACAACAGCTAGCTGGACTGGATTAGAATACTAAAATTAAGTAAAACGGCCTAGTATAAGAATGTACTTATTGTAATTTCTTAATTAACTGGTAAAATACACTTGTTTTCTTTTTGCTGCAGTTACATTTGGTTTGGTATGAAATATGCCACATATCACATATATTCAAATGGATAAATTAAATTAACTCAACTGCTAGCGCTACAAACAGGTGCTATATAGTGCTGGAAAATGTTTCACTTATTTTACCTTCTCATGGGTCCCAATAACATTGTGATTGATGTAAAATGTGCCAAACATCATTGTCACACTTAATGTAGCACTTTCAGTTGGTTACTTAAATGGCTGAAAACATAAACTATTTCTACTTCTAGTGCTACTTACCAAGAGGCTAGTGCTAATTAGCACTAGCGCTACAATTTAGCCCTTATCTCTAGTGCCGGTTTGTGATCCTAAATTTAGTTATTAATAGGCTACAGCCAATTTTCACTTGAGTGCTACTGTACACAAAAACACTCAACAAAAACACTACTCATTTGTTCAATGTGCTTGAGCTAGTTAGCAGTCTAGTGCTAATTGGCTCTTTCGCTACAAACGAGTCTTAATAATTACTGCAAGCCTATTGCTACTGCCAGTTAGCAATAGGCTAAATCTTAACTAGTGATATCACTACAAACTAGCCCCTGTACACTATTCACCAGAGGAAGTTTGTAATGAAAATGATAGTTAGCCATAGGCTAGTGTTATTCAAAGCGATGCACAAACCAACTAAAGATTTTGAAAAATGTAGGGCCCGCATTACAAGTTTATCCTGATCCTAGTTGTGAAGTTTGTAAAATCCGTGTTAATTACCAAAAGGGAAAATAATTGTCAACAGGCCAGTGCTAATTATCACAAGCACTAATTATGCACAACAGATAATTGACAATGGCCTAATCCTACTTAAATCTAGCTCTACAAACTGGTGTCAGTCATTGCAGAATGACGCAGGCAAAATAAATACTGCCAAAATGCCAAATAATGCATATAGGCTACTGCAGGCAAACACATTTGTTACATTTATTTTTTTTGCACTGTATTAGTTACTTGTATATGTAGCAGAGAACACAAAGTTAATTCTTTTTATTTGATGTTAGCCAATTATAAAGAGAGATAGTATAATGAAGCTAATTAATTTTTGCATTAGGATTATCATTGCAACATCAGCACCTGGGGTTGTGAGATTTCGTGCCAAAGTAATTTTGTAATTTATGGTAAGGCCATTTTATTATGTCCTGAATCGGGGTCTAAATAATTATAATAATTACCTCATATGAACTTAGATATTGTTTTGCTCGATTTATCACAAGTGTAAAGTGTGTGAGCCCCAGTCCATGTACTGCAGCTATTAGATTGTTTCTTTTCCATCACAGTGAAGCAGCTGGGTTGTTTCTTTGTAAAGCTACAAAGTTTCATTTCTTCTGTCCTTTTAAAACTGTAAACTACAATTTAAACATGTGCTCATAATCATACTTACAGCATTGTACTGTTGGATATTGAGGGTGCTCAGCATTAAGCAGAAATCTTTCACTTTCTTCTTATTACACATTTGGTGACTGGGATCCCTCGGGCCAACCCTCAGGCCTCTGGCTGACATCTTTTCCCTCTGTTCTTCATCTCTTAGCCTCGCTGTCACATTTCTTTGCCTGCAGTTTCACCCAGTAATGAGACCATATTTTACTCCTGGACTGGTTTAATTAATTAAGAGAAGCAGTAGACTGTGTTCACTTCAGCAAGTGGAAGATTGCATGCAAACTACATGAGACAAGATGTATATTCAGTTTCCTATAATGTACATGACAGTTATAAAGGGAATATTAAACGTTGATCCAGATGTAATATTTTGTTGTCCCTTTCTAATTAAGATAAAGTATATGAGTGAAACTTCAGTAATAAACTTGTAACTTTATGAAAATAATTGGATGTTTTCTGTTTTTCTTTGTGTCTGGTAGTTAAAGGCATAAAATCATTAATTTCCCTGGCACTTGCACAGGTAAGTGGCATACAATCAAGAGTTTGCACATTTGTTAAGTTTTTACACAGCATTCAATGGAATGTCTGTTTAGAATTGTGCTATAGAGCAAATGGCGCCTCTTCACTCACACTTTTTACCTATTCAAGGTTTTTATGCATAGATTTAGGGGAGAATCTGAGCATATTCATGAGAAGGGAAAAAAAGTGAGGGCAAGGCAAGTCCAAGAGTTTTAAAGCAGATGTAATTATTATTAGCATTGAAACTCCTCAGATTGTGCTGACTGTACACTGCAGAGCTGTTAAAACTAATATTCGGCTCTTCAGACTGTCTGACAACACTCAGACAGTCAGTTACATAAATGTCAAACAAGCTCCCAAAATGTAAAAGACAAATTCCAGAAGAGAAAGAAACTATGTTTGGACATCTTATAAATATTCAGAATGACTAATGTTGTTGAGCTCATTGTCTCCATCGAAGCTTTCCATCAGAAGGGGCATTTAAGTTTTTGGACCATTTAATTATTGCTAGTTATGTTTTTTTTTTTTTTTTGCATATGTAAAATCCAAGTACTCCTGGATCAGTGCTTCTGTGCTCTTATTGTGTCTCTGCTCTGTCTTCTCTAACCCCCAGTCGGTTGAGGCAGATGGCAACTCACACCAAGCCTGGTTCTGCTGGTGGTTTCTCCCCGTTAAAGGGGAGTTTTCCCCTCCACCGTCGCTACGCGCATGCTCAGTATGAGGGATTGCTGCAAAGTCAACAACACAAGGCAGGTGACTGTCTACTGTCGCTACGTCCTCATCCAGGTGCCGTGAATGCTGTAAAGTCAATGACGATGCAATCTGCTGGGTTTTTTTTAAGCAATTTCAGTAATAAACTGAACTTGCCTGCATTGTTTGACAGCTAGGATCAATTTGTAATCTATGTACTTGACTATGATTCGACTGAATTGACTTTGTAAAACACCTTGAGGTATTTGTCATGATCTGAAGCTATGGGAATAAGTTGAAATAAACATTGCCTTGCAGCAAGAAGGTTCTGGATATGAATCTCGGCACAGATTCCTCCCACAGCCCAAGAACCTGACGTTTAGGTTAATTGGTTTCTCTAATCTCTCCTTAGGTATGAGTGTGTGTCTGCATGGTGTCTTGACGTGTGTGTCTCTGTGTTCTACTGTCTGTCACCCAATGACTGATGAAGATGGGCACCAGCCCCCCTGCAGCCCTGACAGGATAAGTGCGTATATGGACTGAAAATCCCCAAATTAAAGACAATCATGCTGATTATGTATCTAAACTCCAGATAATTAACAACAAAAGGGATTTAAATCTCTTATCCTTTGCTGTTGTTGGCTGGATTTATTTTTGTTTCAACAAACTTTAACCATTGCAAATGCTTCTTGTCAGACCGAGATGACAGACAAAATCGCAGCATTTATGTTTCATTTCATAGAGAGTGATAAAAGCCTCTTTTCAGCAGCTCTTTTGTTCGCTGTCACGCCTGAAAGCCGCCTTCTGCTTCTGCAAGCAGCAGCCGGTTTGTTTGGTGAATACTAATAAGAAGTTGTTTGTAAGACTACAAAGCCAATTAACCACATAAGAAGTGTCAAACGCGTTTACGCATGAAGGCAAAAATTTGGGCCCCTGAGAGATGAGGCTATCAGTGTAGCGAGTCACTTTCTGTCTGCTTTATCCCACAGGATAAATTTGTTCCAGCATCACCTATCCTCCTGTTTCGGTTTGTTCTTCCCTTCTGGTAAGCAATTAACCACATTTCCTTCCACGTGTTTTATTTCGTCTCCCTCCACTCATACGCTTTAAATGCTCCAGCAGAGGATGCAGACTTGTCTCAAAGCCGAATCGCTGTGAGAATAACAGCTGCCGCTTTTGTTGCTGAGAAGCTGACGGAGAAGAACGGCAACAGGAGGAGGATGCAGGAGCCTACAGCCACGAACATGCACGCGTAAGCCTGAAACTTTGGGTCTTCTCTGTCTTTTTTGGATTCGTATTTAGAAAGCAAAAGGAAAACAGAGGCCTGTGATGCTGTGAAAGAGAATCAGTCTGACCTAGCTGTCCCCAGAGTGCCTGAGGAAAAAAAATCCGTAAACCACACGGTTGAGGTGTTTATTGGCCAACAGTGCAGCACGGTTGTTTCACCGTTTAGGTCCCAGGTGTCGTTCAGCGTTTGCACATGTGAGTTTGCAAACTTCCAGCAACCCTCCTCTCCGGCGTGTGCCAAAAATATCCCGTCTCAGGTAGGGTCTGAAACGCTGTGCTGGATGCTCATCAGGTGGATGCTGCTCATCCCAGAGATGCGCCGAAACGCCTCAAACCTACAGTTGAAACCAGATATTTAAAAAGTCCCTTAACCTTTATCTTTGTCATTGCTTAATACTAATGAGATGGAACTTTTCCTGTCTGGTGGGTCACCAAAATTAATAGTTTTTTTGGTGATATATGATATTTCATAAGTTTACAGTCACTAAGATTATTATGACAAACAATTTGGGAAAAACCCAAAATAGGATGTCACAGTTTTGTAAGCCTCTGTGCAAAGTAAACACATTTCCCAGGTGACTGACCTCATCAACAAGCAGATGACGGCAATATTTGGCTAAAAGTTGAATTGACCCGGGGATAAACGCGTTATCTCCACCCGAGGAAAAGAGGCAGACATGCTTTTTAACATTTGCCAGTCAAGTTTTATTTCACTTTTAAGAAAAAAACAAACAAAACAAAAACAGAAAAGTTTGGTCTTTGTAAACATCAATATAATTTTTCATATCTTGTCATTTTCAGCATTTAAAAATACTCTTTACTACAACATCTCCAACATCAACACTGTAGTCAGGATGAGCGTGATTCATGCATCGACACACCCATGGACGGAGAAATATTAATGAATCCACACTCGCACAACTCCCCCCAAAAACAGGATAACAGCAGGTTAATGATATGATTTTACTAAGCTACGTTCATGTCTACTCTGAGAGGCTTTTCTCTCACAAAAAACAAACAATAGAAAACAACACAAAACAAAATAAATGCAACAAAACAACAATAAGGTCCTAAAATTAACTGAAACAAATGTCATTACCAAAAACTGATAAAAGCACTTTGTGACTCTTTAACATGACTGCATGAGTATAAAGTGACAAAAAATTAAAATACTTGGAAAGGATTGGCTGACAGAGAAAATATCCAATAAAATCTAAAAATATTTATGCTCGTTTTTTTTTTTTTTTTTTTTTTTTTGGGACATCTTCGACCACAAAAATTTTAATAATTGTTCTTTTTGAATGTGTCAAGCATTACTTGTTTGACTTTTAGACACAAAATATCCAAACATTAAAAGCCTCACCAAGTTAAGGAGGGATATGCATCAGCAGCTTGTAGTCGCCTCAGATATAATTATATTGATTAAGAAACAAAGCGACGTTTGAGAACTACTGCTTGCAAAAATAAATACAGAAAGAATAAATAGTGGTAAATATATGTTATGCCAATGCTTTTCATCAAGCAGTGGTATTTAAGGGAATGACAAGCAACCAATATTATAACAGAGTGCAGAATAACGAGTAAATAAACAGACATAAATAAAGACACAAAAAATATGTATAGTACTGATGAGGTTAAAACCTTTCTGATCGTTTTCCAATTTAATAAAAGGTTACATATATTTTTACCCATAATTGTGAGTGTAATGTGTGTTTTAGGGGGGGATTTTTAATATTCTGAAAACTATTATTATAGGAATATTGAAACTCTGGAGCTGGGTAATCAAAGCAGCAGGTTCCTCCATTACCTATCCAGGATTTTCCACCAGAACATTCTGTAATACAATCTCCTCCACTTCTGACCCTCATTCAACACGTTTCTCTTGTGACACGCACAAACTCAGAGTGCATTGAAGGAACCATCCCTGATCCTGCACAAAACTGTGAGGAAAATAGTTTAGTTTGAACTGTAAGCCCCGCCCCCAACAGTCCCCCCCCCCCCATGAGAAATCCTCGACATTCACGAGACTAAATACACACCTCCAGCTCATGCACAATCCTACGGAGGAAACAAGGCGTCATCAAGGGACTTTTATTAATTTTCTTAGACATAAATGGCTACTGCTTGGGTAAATTATATATTTTTTAATGTGAATGGTCTACAATAGCATTCAACGCCATGCACACGCTGGAGGAGCGGCTGTTTAGGGAATACGCCGCACTTTGTTGTGCCATTGGCAGAGAGAAGTGGTCCTGGGTTGTCGCCAGTTCGCTGCTTATTCCTACTAAAAAAAAAAAGCCAGGACTCGCTTGATCACGCAATCAATTAGTGAATTGTTATCACATTATGTCCTTTAACTCATAATACACTCCGAAAAAAAATGCATTTTCTTAACCAGACAAAAACAATTCAGGTCTAACTTCTTTAATGTATGAATTAATGGTAAATTTTCAACTAAGGGTGAAGCCAGCATTTCAGATTTCTGTCGATTTTGGACAAAATAAATTTTCTCTCATATTTAGGGCTGCAAATACACTTCTTTTGGATATTTTTATTTTTTCCCTCTAGAAAGGAAAAAAATAAGATTGCAAAAGATGCCAAAATGTTTCTGTTGGACAAGTAGATGGCTTGCAATTCTTTGCTCAAAGAGCTTGGCTCAGATTTATTTTAAAAGAATATTTCATTCAAATATTCGCTTTGTTTTAGAACAGAAACGCATTTGTAAAGTGCCTTGAGATGACATGTTTCATGATTTGGCGCTATATAAATAAAATTGAATTGAATTGAATTGAATTTAAAGGTGGGGGGTTCAGCATAGATGTTGCCAGACATTTAAAAGACAGGAAGTGATGGCATTGTTTTGTTCTTAAGTGCATTGCAATAAACAAGAGTAGCTACTTTCTCTGAGAAATTACACAATCTTTAACTTAGGTTATTAAGAAAAGCTACTTTCTGAAAAAAAGATCTGGATTGTAAAAGACCCATTCCCCTCCGGGGTCCTTTGGGGATCTCTATGACTACACTCATCACATTAGAGCCACTGAAACACGAGGATCAGGTTCTGCAGGGAAACGCAGTGACATTCATGTGGATGTTAGACATGCACGACCCTTCATAACCTTGGAAATAAGCCGGGTCACCCAGCCTGTGGTGATGGCGCGTCTCAGAGGGGGTGGCCATGCCCACAAGTATTGATTGCTTTAAAGACATGTTTACCAGTTAGACATGGGCTGATATGAGATTTCAAGGGGATGATACTAATAATCTCTTATAGCAAAAGAACAGGGTTTAATGTTATTTACACTAAAATGAAGCACCTACATGTATAGCATGAACCATTTGCTTTTATCTTTAATAGAAAAGCAACCATTGTACCTTCTGGTGCTAGAGAAACCCCCAGAAACTCGAGCTAGCTTTACGTGAAAAAGTAAATTCACCCCTTGATACATGAACACATTTGTTGCAGGGATTTGCACTGCCCCTAAAAGTATACGTTAGAACCTGTCAGGTCAACAGGAAGTAGGCCAAAAGACGTCCAAAGCCAACACATCATGGCCAGGTCTGAAGAAAGTCATGAACAAACCAAGTCATTCGAGTCATCAACCAGGGATATGGGCTCATTTGTGAGACTTTGGGAGTCCAGTGAACCACAAGCTTCCATCAGCTGTTTAACAGAGATACTGCCCTCAGCCTCCCAGCTATAGTTTTAAATGTTTTTTGTTTTGTTTTGCAATCAGAAATATTTCCAAACTGCTCCTTTTTGAGTGGTTATTGAGGCGGCTGACTGGCAGTGAGCAGCAACCTTTGGGCTCCATACAGCCTGAAAACACTCCAGTCAGTCTGGCTCATTTTCTCACATCTTTTTAAAGCTACTTTAAAACCTAATAATGGAACATTTTAGCAATTTTTAACCATAACATTTTCAGTCACTGGTTGATACCGGTAACCGGCTCACACCTTCTGCCATGATTTTTTAAAATTTTTTTAATTTCTACTCACCGGTTTGTCCACTAACATTCCTGTACAGATATTAAAAAAAACATGGTATTTAATCTGCTGATTCTTTGCAAACTGGATATTTTTGGGAGTCTGCCAAAAATCTATTTTTGAGTTTGTGTTTGATGAATGTATGTAAGCACGGGTACAGCAAGCCCTCAGCCGGTCAGCGGACAAAGAGACGGCAACATCTATGTAAAACAAGAGCTGGCTTCCTGCCAGCACCTATTCTCAGTTTTGAATGACAGCCAGATTTATTACAAATCTAATATAACCTGGCAGGTACATACATGCACGCGCACGTATAGATAATCCAATTTAAACCCCCAGCCCACACCCGTGGGTCAGGCCTACATTCAGATTTGTTAATCTTGTGTATGGGATGTTTGCCAAAGAAAGAGGGCAAGTCCTGGTAAGGAGATTACAACACCAGCTCACACAGAAAATCCTAAAATTTACACATGCTTCAGAGATGGGGAACAACTCAATGAGAAATGACGAGTTATGTTCAATAGAGGGACAGAAAACACAGATAAGGAAAGAGAACGACAATCCGGCAGTCCCAGAGACTTCGGTTAGCTGGTAGCTAAGCAATAAGCAGAAGAAGAAAAATATGGTTACCTGACTTCACATCCAACAAAGATTACTGACTTTTAAATAGCCAGGTTTCCTAATTCAGCTTGCTGGTTTTCCCGTGTCGTCAGCAGCACTATTGTCCTGCCCAATCTTTCTTTAACCGGTTAATGGAGCTTATGTCTTTGAGTAAAAGAGCTTGGCCAGACAGACGCCTTGGCGTCCGAACCGGCCAGGAGCCGTGCCAACCAGCGAATTTTAAAAAAAACAGACAGCGATACAGACAAGACCGAAGACCGAATGAATAAAGAGATCAACTTGGATAAGATCGGGGAGACCAGTGGTGGTCAAACGCTTTGTCACGTGCCCCAAAATCGTCTAGTCAAAAAACCAACTCAACACTAAACTAAGCATACGATTTGTATTAAATAAAATGAAGCATCACATTTCCTGTAGGAAGGGCATTTGTAAATTACTGTACATCAAGAACCTTAAATGGGTTTTGCAGGTTTTCCCTTTTTAGAAGAAAGGTATCCAGTTTGCCAATTCTTTTGAACTCGATCGCCTAAAAACTAGAACAAATTTAGTTTGTTCTCAGCAATAAGAACAGCACTTAGGTCACTCTTTCTTTGAAAATATTGCTTTATTCAGACAAGTTGAATGAATTAATGAAAAATAAATTTGGGGTCAAACATGTTTTTGAGTAAAAAATTATGTTCCCCTTTGCTATGAAATTAAAGAGAATGCAAAAAGTATGGTTATTAAGAAAACCCAAATACTTTGTTTTGTACCTAAGATTTTCCATAGTAAGAAGATTTTTTTGATAACAACCTCTGATGGAGGTGTAATCTGTGAACTGTGGCTGGTGGCCAGGACAAAATGAGTCCAGGGCCACACTTAGGACACCCCTGGTGTAAGCAAAACGCCCTGCATGTAGCGACTGGGGGAAAAATGGCATGTCTCTTTATTTTGTCAGCACTGTGGCTCACTCAGGACTTTTACTCTGCTAAACATATGATCCCCAGTTCACCTTAGACTGAGCTGGGAGTTACTGGAAGTGATGGATGCAGGCAAACGGATTGAAAGCGTTGAAATGAACCAATGGGATCAGGCGATCTGCAACGAAAGGTACAAAGCTTTAAATCTGTCATGAAGGGCCTATTTTCTGCTGCGAAAGCATTTACAAGAGGAATGTGTGAACATGACAAATCGAGGTTTCTAGAGAGCAATAACATCCCAGACGACTAGACTGGTAATTACTGTTTCTTTATGTATTCGGGGCATGCTGAAAGCAACAACAGTGAGGTTTTTTTTCTTGGCTCTGTTGCCATTAAACTTTAGGCATCAACTCAAAATGTAATTTCTGATAGCAAATGATTATGATTGTGACAAAAAAAATGTGCAGGTTTTCTTTAGCATCTCACTGGCTGTAGTGAGCATAAAGCTTTCAGTTGGGTGAGAAAATGCATCGTGTTTTCTCTGTGTCTGAGCAAAATGAAGCTTTCACTGCTGATTGCTAACTTCTCTCACAACCAGCTTCAGCTGGACAGTGTTAGGTCAAATTTTGAAAGAAATGGGATGGGATCAGGGAAGTTTTCAGCAGAAGCTAGAAGGTGCCTTGGTTGAAGGTCTAGTTTTACATATAAGGGAGTTTTTGATTGTCTAGTTGGAGCAGGATAGACCAGACCAGACTCTCTACTGAACATGTGTCCCATGCTCTTCTCCTTCTCATGAGAAGATAATAAATTCTGAAAATCATCGATCTCTCTCGGTAATTAAGGAACGCAATGAGAGACTTTTTTTCTGGGTATTTGCCGTTGTCAACAGGATCTCTTTGATTGATTTTGTTCGAGGACATCGACATCCTGAAGTGACTGTTCATCTTTGGAGCAGCTTTCTAGCCTCAACCCCAACTGCATTTCAAGGGAAGGAAGACTTCTGGACTCCGAGGTCCCTGGAGGGTCAGCAAGAGATCCAGCACGGGACCCGGTTTTCCCGAGACGGCGGCTAAACTCTTAAAATGCCTCAGGCATGCGGATTTAAAATTAAACACAAAAAACAAGGACTCTGTCCCTAGATCACTGCGATGATGTTAAACCCTCTTGAGTAAAACGCAGACTTACGCTCTTCTAACATTTAAATCAGGAATAATTTACTGTTTTTCATTGAGACGACATTGCTGCCAGAAGTGAAGATGAAATTGTAAAAATTGGCAGAAATTGATTGTTATGCGTGCGTTTATACTTGCTGACCACAGTTCTCGGTGCTCTGCTGCAAGCTTTTTCAGAGCGAGGTTTGCAAACCTGTATTTATATGGGTGTATGAATTGTTAATTTTTACCAAAGTGGGTGGGTGGACAGGGGTGGTAATAACTGTTTGGGGGAGAAGCTAACATGGGGGGGAAGCTAACACGATTTTTGCAGTTTCTCCTTCGATTGCGTGGTTTAAAAGAGGGAATTAATTCATTAATAATCCACATCGTCAAACCATATGCTATCCCGTTTGTCCAGTTCCGGTCACGCTGCTCTAAAAACTGGGCTTTAACACTGCTTCCCCCCCCCCCCAGACAGACATGGAGGTCAGAACAGTTAATTTGACCTGAAACAAGGCTTAAAAAAATCTCACAAAAGCAAAACCCAAGAGATTCACCCATGAAACAGGAAAGATCACTAAGCACATTTAATTGTAGTGTGAAGAGTTTCAGTTGTACTCACCACAGCTGCCAGCACATTGGGGAGTTTAAAAAGTAAAACTGCACATTTAAAAAGGTTGTTGTTAGTGATTTGTGACAACAATTTGTTATAGTTAATTTTTCTTTAGTACAAAGAGACACTCCACGATGCAGAACAGACCGGTGATATTTCAGCTGCCTTATATTTCCCAAATAGATGATTTTCCTCTTCGTTTTCACGTTGTCCGAGAACAGTTCCCACAAAGATGGAGGGCGTCACATAAACTAAAATGTCATCCATGCCCCACACACATCAATACAAGTTTCTGGTAATATGTGCAAATAGAAACACTGGTTATGGTCGTAGCTTGGATTTTTCAACACCGTTTGCCTTCACAGTTGTCGTCACGATCATAGTAAGACAATTGGTCCTTCTGGTGTGCCGCAGTCCCCTCTTGGCTATTGTTGTCCGAGATTTGTTGTTTTTTAAAAGTGTAAACATTTTACTTCACAATGTGTAGCGCACAATACTTCTTTTCGCATCCTCGTCCGCTCTATTTTCATCCCACGTTGTATTTCTTCATCTGTCTCACATCTTTGTCACTTCTTCTGTCCCTCTGTATTCACATAGTCAGTCGTTGTTGTTTTTACAATTGCACGATAACAACATCAACACGTGACGCCATTGATAGAAGTAGAAAATGTGTTTTCCGGAGCAGGGCTTGGCCTTGATGGGGAAATGGGAGGGGCTTAAAAAGAGGGTTTGATGGCGGTGACCTGTCACAACGTCACGAGTATTCATTTTGGACACACAAACGTAAGGCTGGAAGGGTGGGAACATAAGGCAGGAAGGGGGACGAGTCAGGAGAGGAAGGTTTTTAAAAGATTATTCTGCACAGTGTATCCTTGAATTAGAGGAACAGACAAAGGAGGATTAATTTAATATCTCGCCAGCAGGTTTTAATTCAGGATCTCCCGAGGGCCCGGTAATGTTGATGGTATTGAGGGAAGTCAAAGTAGAGTTCAAAGGTAATGATGGGAGGATCCAGTGCTCCTCTTGTAGGACACTGCCTTTTTAAAAGGATTTCATACCTCATGAACCTTTTTGCATTTTGTCCCGTTACAACTGTAAACTTCACCTTGTTTTAGTAAGATTTCATGTGATAGACCAACAAAAAGTTGAAGATAACTGATACATGGTTTTCAAAAATGTTTTCTAAACATAAAAATGAGAAAAGGGTGCTATCCAGCCCTTTTTACTGTTTGTAAAGAGGGCTGGGTACGAAGGAGTCAAACTTCTTCCCGTTCTGAAGCATACCTAATAAACAGCCCCACTACCCCGTAGATAAATACAAGCAAAACCAGCTGCCTTCAGCAATCACCTAATTAGTCAATGGAGTCAACCTGTTTGTAATTTAAGATCAGTATAAATCCAGCTGTTCTCTGAAGACTTCGGAGGTTTGCTTGAGAACATCAGACAACAAACAGCATCATGAAGACCAAGGATCCCATCAGACAGGTCAGTGGGAGAGGCGGCGAGAAGTTTAACGCAGGGTTGAGATCTAAAAAAAGAACCTAACGTTTGAACATCTCACAGCTCTGAGCTCTGTTCAAGCCATCATCTGAAAATGCAAACCGTATGGCACTGCAGACCAACCCTGAACTGACTGGCTGGGCGAGGAGAGCAAAAAAAATCCGAGAAGCAGCCAGGAAGCCCATGGTGACACTGGAGGATCTGCAGAGATCCACAGCTCTGGCTAGAGAATCTGTCAACAAGACAACTACAGACAACATGCAGCCAGAGCATGTTCATGTTAAAATGGACCAGTCAAAGACCAGACCTAAATCTCATCTAGAATCTGTAGCGACCTTTGAAATCTGATGTGTACACATGCTCTCCATTGGATCTCAGTGAGCCTCTGCTGTTTTGTTAATGGACAAAACATTCAGTCTCTTGGGGACCTGAACTGGCAGAGGCATTCCCCAAAACACCCGCAGCTGTTATTGCAGGTTAAAGTCATCCTAGTATTGACTCAGTAAGGGAATACAAATGCGTGCCACACTTTTCAGATATTTATAGTTTATTGCCTTTAACTTCTCAATTAGTTGGGCTCTTTTTGGCATTAAGACAATTCTTATTTCCACATTGCCAGACAGGACACACACAATCAAACAGTACTTTGAGTTGGTTTATCACATAAAATCTATATGAAACGTGTTGAAGGTTCTTGGCTGTAACACGAGAAAATGTGAAAGCAAAATCCAACGGGTCTGCCTTTTGCAAGGCGCTGTGAAGAAAGAGAGGGCAGGAGCGGCTGAAGAAGTTTATCTCCTCTAACTCCACTCCTCGTCCTCTTTTATTCTGCTGCAGGACGTTCTCTTCTCTCTGGTTTTGTTGTTGACTTTTGTAGATTTATCTCTGACCTTTGTCCTTCCTCGGCTCTGTTTTTTTCTTCTTCGAAGCTCTGCTGATTATCTCCTCTGCAGCTGGCTTGGCTTTATAGTGAAACAACTGCATTTCTCTGATAATACAAGTACTGTTTCAAGGCTTTCCTTGACACACTGGAGGGCCTTCATGGTTCAAAGAGCATCTTTCACAGACAAGAATAATTAGTTTCAACATTGTTGGGGAGTAATTGTTTCTCACGAGGGTGAACACTCCTATTATTTGGGGGGGGGGGGGGGGGGAGTTGAATGACATTAAATCCATTTTCAAATAAAGTTTTATGGTTTCCCTCCTCCATCAAACCAGCATTGTGTCTCTCTCCTCTCAACTCCATCTAGAATGCTTGTAGATGGCAGTAGGCCTCCATGGAAGCCAGCACGATGTAAATCAGCCACATCGAGACAAACAGCAGCGACGTTAGCAACTTGCAAGTCCGTGGCCCGCCCAGCTCACCTCCAGCCACCGATGGCCGGCGGCGGTAGAGAAGCGTTAGCACGCACAACACGGCCATGATGGTGAAGAGGGTGACGGAGAAGGCCAGGTTCCCCGGGTCCACCTTGAAAGGCTCGCCCTTAGAGCGCCAGACGATGGCAGCAATGGTCCACGCCACACCGATGCCCAAGAAGACGTTGACAGCGTTGGAACCAGTGACGTTGCCAATGGAGGCGTCGGCGTACTGGTCCTGGATGGCTGCGACCTTACTGGCAAAAGTATCTGAGGAGACAGCGAAGAAGTCATATATAAGACATCGACGACATAAACAACAAAAACCTGAAATATCATTTGTATTTGTATCACTGTTGCTTCATGCTTGCTCGGTATGAGGGATTGCTGAAAAGCCATGGACAATGCAGACGACTCTCCCTGTGGCTCTACACTTCTTTAGGAGGAATGAATGCTGCTTGTGAAGACTTTGATGCAATCAATTGGGTTCCCTAATATAGGACATTTTTTGACCAATCTGTATAATCTGACCCAATCTGTATAATCTGATTGAATTTGACTTTGGAAAGTGCCTTGAGATGACATGTATCATGAATTGGTGCTATATAAATAAAATTGAATTGAATCTAAATGCAGACCAAAACCAAAAATAAGTAGAAGTAAAACACAAGATTGCAGGACAAGGATGGAAAAATATAAAATAGATATGCAACAAAAAAGAAAAATCTGTAAGCAATATACACCAAATCCATGTTTGAGACCATTAGATGATACAGGAATTCTCATAGTTCATGTGATATGTTTCAGTCTGACACATTCCTGCAGTCAAAACTAAGGGATAGAATAACAATTCACTGCCTGCAGACACAACACACTCTGGAAAGATGGCAGTGATGGCACATGTCACTTTTAGCTAGCCTTGAACCTGGTCATCAATAAAATACACAGACCTAAAATAGGCGAGCCTAAATTCTATGTACCAAACTTCAGTTTTGTCTTTATTCTTTTCTTAGAAAGCAAAGATGTCCTCTTGTAGATGTCACATGACAGTTAAACTGCAGTATCTTTCTAATTGAATAACCATGCACCTTTATGTTGAAAGTAGCAGGAGCCTGCTGTAGGTCCCATGATTACATTTGAGGGTTTTTGGAGACTTCTTCAAGCATCTTGCAGTCTGTTTTCAGGGTTTGGAATCTGCCATGTTGGCAGTGGTTTTAAATGCCTTATGCCAAGGGTGTCCAAAGTGGGCCATTTGCGGCCCCTGGACTGATTTTGCGCGGCCCACAGCTGCAATTCAAGACTTATTTGGCCGACCAGCAGGGATCATTCTGAGAACAAAATTATCACAGACAAACTAAAAACTTCCTGCATTTGGGAATGTTAGGTACAACACAAAGAATTCATCTTTTAATTGCCACACCTTTTGCGGTCTATTCAATTTCATAGCAAATAGGTCTATTCAACAACGTTTACTCAAAATAAGGCTTTGGTTGTCCGTAAAAATGTGCCTTTAACTCGTTTACTTAAATTAGCTAAATGCAGCAAGTGTTTTCAAAGAAACTGTGACCCGAATCCCATTTTTGATACTGAGAATACACACATTTTTTTTTTTTAAATTGAATGAGATGTTCATCCAGTTGGCAAAACAATTTACAAACTGGGTAACCAGTTTTTAATAAGGCAAAAGTGCAATGTGTTTTATTAATGTTCTGGACCTACAATGATTTTCCTACAGAAAATCTGACTTATTTATTTACTAAAAATATTGCATGACCAAATTTTGTGGAACAGGTGGTAAAAATCCTACGGAAGAGGATTAGGGCCATTAAAAAAAGAAAAAAAAAGTCTATTCAATTCTGACTTTTTTTCTCAGAATTCTGACAAAAAAAGTCAGAATTGAATAGACGTTTTTTTTTCTTTTTTCTTTTATTTATTACCCTTACTGTTTTGGGTTGTAATGTGAGAAAAAAATTCAAAAGGGCAGAAATAATTTTTAAACTCCTTCAAATTCTGAAGTGCTGATACTGAAATACTTATAAACAACGCAGACAAATTAGTTAAATAACCCTCTCGAACCGTGTTCTGGTCGGAAACTGCTCTGTCATTGTCCGAAATAGCAAAATTACAGTGACTGGTCCTTATAATTGCTGAGTGTAATAATGTGAAGAGCTTAGAGCTGAAACTGGGAAAATCTTGAGAGAAGATGAGTGTTCCTCACAAGAAGATTACAACTCTGTGCACAGCAGCAAACTCTCCCCGTGGAGAATATAATCACTTTTTTCAACTGCAGTTTTGCAGCTCGCAGGTCAAAATGATGGATGAACCAATAGGAAATACACAACACCCAATAAAAGGAAGTGGGAAAGCAATAATAAATTGCTCCAGAACGAGTATCAGGGCGGGAATCACATGTAAAGAAAGGAGGATTATGCAAGACTGAGATACATGAGACCCAGAAAGTAAATAAATTAGCATTAGAGTGCGTTGTGAGAGCAGAGACAGATCCATGTTTACGTCTCCACTCCCAGCACAGCTGTGGCAGCAGCTCACTTCGATATGACTTCTCAGAGACCTCCCTGCAAGCCATCAAAGCTGCCACCTGGAAGAGCAGCGCTTGAGCTATTTCTATAACTCATACAGCGGAGCCACAATAAACTTGCTGGCGAGAGCAATGAGGTAGGGAATTGAATTAAAACCTGGGGACAAACCGTCCCCTCCGGATGGAGACCAACTCAGCCTGAAGGCTGTGATGGAGTCTGCTTTTTACAACTCAGATTGGATTTTCAGCCTGAAGTGCAGCTGGGGGGGGGGGGGGGGACTGACAGTCCCTGATTCTTTCATTTGCTCGTCTGTCTCAAGTAAACTTTGGCAGAGATACAGAACTCACTTGGTGTATGTTTAAACAGGGAGCTAACGTGCCATACATGGAGGAGAAAGGTGTAGCAAAATGTCACAAAAAGATGCTTTTACCTTGGTTCTCAAATTATACCTCATGTTCTAAGTTGTAAAGTTATATTTTTTAAGGTACATTTCACCTAATATATGCAGTATCTACACACCAATGACTTTGGCTGGGCCACTCTAAAATCCTATTACTTTCAGTAATAAGAAACATGTTACTGCAATTAAAAGATTCCCTTAAACCCTAAATGTGCCCTGCCTTGCCCAGGGGTATGAATACATTTTGGACCAAACAGTTAAAGGTTATGTTACAGCCTTTGTGATATATTCTTTCTGAAAAAGACTGTTTATATAGTTTTACCGAATTCCTACCATATAGCCATATTTAAGTAATTTTATTAGGTTATAAAATCAACAAATCAAAGGCAGAATATAGTCAAGTGTTTCTTTCCTGATATAGAAAGTTCACCTCACTCAGTGCTTCTGTGTGTTAGCTTCTTGAAAGGCCATTGGTTGGGCTAGTACTGCTTTTACACATATCTTGTTCTATCTGTTTGGTCCTAATGTCAAAGTCTCAGTGGTTCTGTATGGATCTGTCATTAACAGACCTACTGTTGTCATTAACAGTGTATTCTTTGTTTTTTTTACCCCCATAGAAAGCACTCCTGGTCCGGTGGTTCTGTGTTTCGCCGTTTCTCTTTCTTAGGACAGAGCCATTGATGGTACTCAGCAGGGACATGGTGGTATCATTAACTGTAAAGTTTTTTTTTTTGTGTGTCTCCTCCCTGTCCTGTCAACTCACAAACAGTTGAGGAATATGGCTGCTCGTACAGAGCATGGTGCTATGGAAGGTTTCTTCCTGCTAAAAGGAAGCAGTTCCACTCCACTGTTGCCACATGCTTGCTCAGATAGGGAATTGTTTCAAAGTCAGTGGCTGCATGCAATCCGCTGGGCTTCCTCGGATAATCTTTTACAAAATCGACTAAGCTGTATTATGAATGACTGAATTGGGCCGTATGTAACTGAATCTGAATCCGACCATGTTATCGGACTGTGTTTGGACTGCACCTTTTTCTTGTAAAGTGCCAGAGGATTGCGTTTGCAGTGAACTGTGATGATTTGAACTGATTATGAAAGTGCCGATTGACGTCAACGTGCTGAAAATGATGATTTATATCACTGATTCAAGTGAGCTATCCTCCCTGCAGTCCCCATCCCAAACAATTGGTGTTACTACAGAAAAAAACAATGATACTCAGGGAAATTGGGATGTAGGAATTCACATCAAACCAATCCTGTAATGTCCTACACCATTTAAACATTACAAAAAATGTTATGTTATTTAATGTTGGTGAGTAAATTAAACCTAATTTACCAATTTGAAAACGTTTAGGTTACAAACATTGCAGAAAAACTGTGATGCCACTCTATCTCACCTGGTACCGATGTCCCCAAAGCCACAAAGACCACGGCCGTCACGGAGTCCTTCAGTCCTATCGTGCAGCCGAAGTGTGACGCCAGGTCACCGGTGACGGCGGTGAGGACCCCGATCAGTGCTATGGAGACGAAGAAGCAGGCCCAGCCATTCCAGTACTCAGTGGGCGGGACAAAGGCAAACAGGACCTTCCAGAAGACGGTGAGGAAGTGCATGATGTAGTCGAAGCAGGAAGGTAGCCGCTCTTCGCCACTCTCCTCCTCGTCATCATCTCCTTCAGAAGCAGAAGTTTAAAAATGAATGAAAGTAGGACACGTGAACTAACACTCTTATAACAGAAAGAAATTGAGACAGAAAACCGCTATTTCATTTTATTTTCTCACTATGACAGAAATGAAGTAAGTTTAGCTTAATTTATGAATGTGCTAGCTTTAGATAGTAGCTTAGTTTGGCTTAGATGGCCTCATTTTAGCTTAACTTTCTCACTACATGCCAGTGGTAGGCTTCTGCTAAATTTATATATAATTAACTTGTGTATTTTAATTCGGTGTCATTTCCAGATGCTAGTAGCAGGTGGTAGCTCCGACAAGCTAAAACGAACTAACATATCTCAGCATAAATTTGCCCACTCTAGCATTTACTGTAGCAAACCACACCCTCAGTCAACCTATCTAAATCTACTATTGTGGGCACAAAAGCACACTAGAGATTCCACGCTGTAATTTTTTCTTAGGCATAGATGAAAACGCTGAGTGTGAAAAAGTATGTAGTTCTTTGGTTTTTAGCTAGGTCCTGCTAACCACCTTAGCAAGTGTGACAGATCCAGTAACTGCTGCTATCTTACAGCTTTCTGCTGATTATATGTTCAGAAAAATCTATTATATTTTACCAGAATATGAGGCACGTTAAATACTTATTTTATTTAAGTTAGTTTGAAGCTCCACAAGTGAAGTGAAGCCTGTTCTCAGCTCATTGTGTAATCCCACTAGGGGCAAACATTTTGTTATTTTTTTATTGTTTACAATGGCAGGGCCGCCATCTTGTTTTAAAAGCGTGTTTCACTGCTTGTATTTAGTTGCACTTTGAATTCAGCTCAACTCCCAGATGATGAAATGCTTGACAGAAAAGTACGTTTTTGAAAATAAAAACCGTCTTGATGGTATTTTAACACAATGCTAAGAAGGGAACGCATCAGGAATGATCTTAGAAAACTATTATTGCTGCCCATCAATCATGGATCCAGCAGCAATAAGGTTAACGTTTTAACAAGTTATTTTAATGTGAACAACATCTGTGCTTTTACCTGTGATTTACACATTTTATAAACACCTTTGTGGGAATTTTGTTTTCACAGTGTGTTTGCTCTTGTCTCCATGGTTGCCATTGTTTACCATGAGGTAACAATGATCAGCTGATTCATTTAAATGCGCATTAAAATTCCTGAGGTCCTTTGCATTGTGCCTATATGGTTGAATCTAGGAGGGTAGAGGCAGAACCTGGTACGCAAATGTTCAGGTGAAGCCGTTATTTATACAGGAAAATTGCTTTCTGGTGCGTGTGGTTGAATAAATAAGCATTATTTTGCTGCACGCCATTTTCTGTTTTTAGACATATGCAAAATTGTTAGTATAGATAATATGCTGTGTTTTATAAATGAGACCCCAGCTCACTTTTACTAAATCCCAACATGTAAAACTCTAGAACTGAAAGAGGGTGTAGCTTCTTTGCTTAAAAACTTAGACAAAGTTAGCATTCTTCTGTTAGAGGATCATAGCAATGATTCATTTCTTTCACAAAAATGCTTTAACGAAAGCTGCTGCCTTGGTATAGCAGTATACTGTTTTTCTATAGCAGAAAACAGCACAGTTAGTGATTGTGCATTACCTGCGCTAACGGTGACGGCATTGACAAACTGCTCCCTCCAGCTGCTGCTCCCCACCACCAAGGCCAGGTTTGTCTTCTTGATCAACTTATCTACAGTATTCTACAACCACGCACACAGAAAAGCAAACATGCAAGTGCATACAGACCAGAGAGAGCAAGAAAGACACAACCCGAAGTTGTCGATTCACACAGAAAGAAAAAAAAAATACAGTTTTCAAGTCTGGAAAACCACAACCCAAGTGTCAGAAATATATTTAGGCACAGAGTTTGAGGTACAGGATGTGTTAATTTACAAAGTGCATGGATGTCATGTCTTAGTGATGCTTCCAATAAATCTGCCTTGAGTCACTTCGTCTGACTTTTCTGACGAATGCGAACGGGGGGAAAATGCAACAATAAAATAAGCAGCGTAGCAGCTTAAGTGACCAGCAGTCACTATCCTAGTTCATCTGACAGGGTTTAGAGCAAAGCCTGCAAGATTTACTGTATGTGTGTGAAAGGGAGCAAGGAAAGAAAAATGTATTTATTTTAGTTGTATAAATAAGAAACATCAGCAATGAATCACTGCTTGTCTGTGTTTGTGGAGGAAGACAATTAAGGATCTAATTAAGGTTTGGGATGGGAAAGACAATGCAGGCGGAGTGAAGAACAAGCATTGCATGCATGAGAGAGAGTGATACCTTTTCAGCATGCCTAAGAAGAGTATTTACTGCTTTCTGCACACATGCAGAGACACACACATGCACACACACAACAGAAATGGACAAATGAGGCAAAGTAAATGAGTGGACAAAAGTACACAAATGATTTAATACATTCAGAATCAAACATAATGAGGAAATGGAAAATGGAGCAAATGGAGCAACACAATGGGGGTAAAAAAAGGTGACAATACATGTTGTAATGAGCTGCTTGCAGGAAATGCCAAGTTTATTTGCAATGATCTATGCATTGATGATTTCACCATTTCTATGACCCATGGTCCACTGCTAAATTAATTACATCCAAAAAGGTGAAATATGAAATAAATTGAGCTGCAAGGCTGCATGTTTTTATTTCCTGGATCAGTGAGTGACCAGCTCTGATCTGAGTCATCTTGTTACTGAAAAGTGCCTTGCCTAGCAACTTGTTTTTCCTATTGGAGTCTGATTTCTGGCAGAAAAAAAGACTGTTAATAAGACTTTTAGTCATTTTGTAAGTCTGATTTAATACGCTGCATGGTCCATTACATATCCACAAAATATTTGATGTACAAGAGGGAGCCGGGTTTCTTTTGAAAATCTTTTTTTAGAGGAAATATAAATCTTTCTCTACCATGTATCTACCAAAAGTATTACTACTTCTAAAATTTTAGCACATCTTCACACAATGTTTAATGTGAACTGGAAAGAAAACATGTGGTTTTTATCAGTTTTGACAAAAGAAAATCAGAAAATGGAGGGAATTTGTGTTGAGCCCCCTGACTCAATGCTTTATGTAGCCACTTTTCACTCCACCTACAGCTGTAAATCTTTTAGTTTGTTTGTCTGCCAGTTTTGCAACTACAGACACTAAAACCTTTGTTCATACTCCTTTGCAAAATAGCTCCAGCTTAATCAGATTTGAGGGAGTGCATCTTGACGCACATGGAATCTGGACTTTGACTAGGCCATTCTAACACAAGAATATACTATGATCTAAACTACTTCACTGTAGCTCTGGCTGTGTGTTAGGGGCTGTTGTCCTGCTGGGAGATGAACCTCCATCAGTCTCAAGTGTTTTGCAGCCTCTAACAGGTCTTCTTTTGGAAATGGCTCGTATTTAGCTCCACGCGTCACTGCAAAAAGTGAAATAAAAGTAAAATCTTCTTGAAATTAGCATATTTTCTTTTGATTTAAGCAGCTAAATAAGACTATTTGCCAATGGAATAAGATTTTTGCACTTAAAATAGGAACAATTCATTGCCATCATCTTATTTCAAGTGCAGGATATCTAATTATATTATTTTAGGGGTAACAATACTAATACCATTGGCAAATATTCTTATTTAGCTGCTTAAATCAAGGGAAAATATGCAAATCTCAAGAAGATTTTACTTAGTTTTAGTTCCCCTTTTGCAGTGATCAACTCTGAACAGCTTCCATGTCCCTGCTGCCAACATGATGCTGCAACCATCCATGTTTTACTGAGGGGATGACGTTTCCCTTACCCTACACACCTGGATCAAATGAATAAACTGCCTCACCAGATTTCAGTCAGAAGTAGAGAAGCAGAGACACATCCAAAAGCTGTGGACACCCCCCTCGAGGACTGGAGTTTTGGTGACCAGTGGTTCATCTGCAGTCTTTATTATGCAGCATTCATATTTTTTTGCATGTAGACCGAAACGTAAAAATTTCCGTCTCATCTGATCAGAGCATCTTCTTTCACATGGTTGCTGTGTCCCCAGCAGGGCTGGTTGCAAACTGCAAATGTGACAACTTTCATCAACACCTTTCTACGTGTCACCCTTCCAGATTTGTGGAATGCACGACCTACAGAGTTACTGTCTACAGATTTTAACTACTGAGCTGTGGGTCTCTGCAGCTCCTCTGCTCAACTAAATTCATTCTGTTGCTCAGCCTGCAAGCTTAGGGCGACCATGTTTTGGTAGGTTTGCAGTTGAGGCGTTCTGTTCCCATTTTCAGCTGAGGGACTTATCAATGGCCTTTGAGATGCTAAGATATTAAGACCAAGATGTTAAAACCAAGCTGGGTCTCTTGGTCTTCATGAAACATTTTATCCGCTGATGTTCTCAAACAAACCTTTTCACACAACAATTGGCTTTATACTCAGATTAAATGACACGCAGGTGGACTCTATATACCAGTAGATGACTTCTGAGAGTATTTTACTAAGGGGCATCAGAGTGAAGGTTGAATACAACCATCCATTTTCAGACTTTTATTTGTAAAAATAGTGAAAATCCACTTCACAATTATGCAGGACCTTGTGGTGCTCTATCGGATAATGTTTGTATTTGTAATGTGACAAAATGTTAAAAGTTAAAGCACTAGGAATACTTTTGCACTGTACAGCCTCCTGGGGATAGAAGCACTAATTACAGAGCACAGATACGCCTACCTTGAACTCATAGGACTCCTCTATGATCACCTCCAGCTGGGAGTGTTCACCCAGACTGGGACAGCCCATCTTGGCCACCTCTTCCTCCTCTGCTCCCACTAGTGGCTTGTTCTCGTTGGAGTCTCCTGGGTAAACGGATGGTTCATAGATTAGTGGCAGTGAACATGGTCCGTGCCCTGCTCAAGCTGACACTGACGGTACTCAGGTTAGTTTGTTATGACCAGACTCAACTTACTGACTCTCATAAAACCTGAGAGTGACACAAAGTGGGTGAGGAAACGGTCACATTTACAGGTACATCTAAGAAAAAATGTTAATATTGTGGAAAAAAGTTCACAAACACACAAGAATCCATCTTATCCCGCTTCCACATCAACCGTTTGTGATAGAACCAAAAAACGGTTTGGGCCAATCACGTTGCAGCATTTGGGTTTAAGGGACGTACAGCTGTGACAACAGCAAGAGGGGCAGAGCCCACAGCTGAACCGTCATAAACACGCGTAGCTGCTGCTATCACATCTATCAGAATCCACAATTTCATCTTTGAACGAAGATTTAAGGCCTCAGGAAACCTTTGCAGGTGTTTAGAGTTAATTAGCTGATTAGGGTGTGCCACCATGACTTTTCCAATATTAATATTTAGGGTTTTTATTATGTGTATCGTTAAAATTGCAAGAATTAAAGGCTTGAAATATTTCACTGTATCTATTTAAGAGCGTCACTTTCTGAAACAAGAGACCAGAAATATTGAACCTTTGCACAATATTAAATTTATTTTAGATGTCCCTGTAGTCCCCTAAATTGCTCAATCAAGAGGCTGCAGTATGTCCTGTGTTAGCATTTAAGGGTTTTTGGAGGCTTTTTTTATCATCTTGCAGCCTGCTTTCAGAGTGAACTTGCGTAGGTGGCCAGACCTGGTTGGTTCAACAATCATTTAGGATGTCCTCTCCTTCTGCACTTTGTTGGGTCGGGAACACACCAAACTAAAGCTCTGAGATTTAAAAAAGGTCAAATTTTCCTTCAAAATATGGACTTAAAGTGATTTTATTAGGTTTCATTGTAATTATCAGTGGTGTGAGTTTTTTGTATTACAGTTTACAGACATGTTAAAAATGTGTTATTTCAGTTTTATTGTTGTACTGAAAGTGACCACTAGAATTTGATATCAAAAACCCATAATATACAAATATTTTTATCTATCTGATCCATGTTAGAATCCAATAAGAACCTTTGACTTAAGCCTCAACAACACTTTATGTGTAACAGCGAGTGATATAAAGTGCAAACCTCATGGAAAGACGCTTTTTCTCCGTCTGTGATTGGTTTCCTCCTTAAATATTTCATAACTGGCCAAAAATATCCTGAAAATCTAGGAAACTAATTTCCACTTCCATAAGCTGGCCAGTTAGTCAAACTGCTGATTAGCATTAAACTGTCAGACTTGTGGACTTATGTACAGTCGTCTTGTCACATATTCTTGTGATTTGTTCAATTTTATGCAGCCGCTGAAGACATTTCATTTATTCAGCTTTTTCACCTTTTTTAATTTAGTCGCTGCAGTGGGAATTGTCACTGAATTTCATGAAGTCTGCAGTGGGAAAATGAAGTTTATTAAATGGACTGAACTTATATAGCGCTTTTCCAGTCATGCTGACCACCCAAAGCGCTGTACACTATAGCCACATTCACCCAGTCGCTCTCACTAACGCACACACATTTATACACCGAGACGCAGCTCGGTAGGCAACTTGGGGTTAAGTGCCTTGCCCAGGGGCACATTGAGATGTGGCAAGGGGAAGCTGGAATCGAACCCAGAACCTTCTGATTGCCAGACGACTACTCAACCCATCAAGCCGCAGTCGAACAATATATATACAATATGTATTGTTCCCTATCATATGCCACATGGAAAATCCAGTCTTTTCATTGCATAAAACAAAAGGAACATATACTTTAAGCATTCTCAACCTTTATATCGCCTTATTACCACCTGCCTCATCATTAACTGCATGTTTTTTCCCATAATCTCCCTGTCCTCACTCACTCTGCACCAATCATTTCTTGAATTGTTATCAGTCTTTCTGCTGTAATTGGAAAGCAGAACATGTTTTACAGTAAGTGGGTGCATGAGCGTGTTTAAATGTCAGACCGTGCGCTCTACAACGGCGTTGTAAATCTAATTATAGTCCCCCTGTAATGAAACCCACCCCAGGCTGTCGCTCCTTCTTGTCCAACATCTTGACTATGAACCTGTAATCTGCCAGGAGAACAGCCCAGGAAAGACAGGAAAGCCATGTTTAGACGACGGTGTGTTTTAGTTTTGCTTGATGCTACGTGTAACAGCTGATAATATTGCAAAAACAACCGCTATGATGATTAGGAGTGTCCATTTTAGAGCCAGAAACCTGAAAAATCATTGAAGTTTGAATCGATAAAAGATCACGGTTCAGATTTCTATTGTTTTTCAAAGCAGATTAATTAATTAGGCAGATGGAGAAGGGCACAACGCAGCTCACGCCACACCAACAGCAGATTGTTAAAGCAGGGAGTTAACAGCCAAACCGCTGAGGCGACCATACTGTGTGTTGTGAGCATAAAGTTTTCTCTGGTCTTTAGAGTGGATGTATATTTTGTTTGCACGCTCTCTCAGTACAAAATGTTTGTTGGTTGAGTTATTAAATTAACCCTTCGTTTACCCTAAACCTTTGCTGTATGTTTACCCACAGAAATTAGCTTTGTTTTTTTTTCTCAGTGTCTGAGCCAAATGAATGACAAAATGTATATCGTTAATTTAACAACCCTTCCAACCACCACATGTGTAGCACAAGCTTAAAGTGACGTTTTAAGGCCAAATAACATGTTGTGGGATAACTGTAGATGGACTAACAGTTTTAACAGCGATATTACAGTACTTTGATTACTCATAAGTTAAATCAAACTGATCATGTCAAGAAAAGCGTCTGACTAAAGACACTTAGTTTCTGACGAAAGACACTCAGTTATTGAATTACTGGCTTATAGAGAGGATGCCCAGAGTTTTTCATTATGTTCTTCATTTTATGAAGCAATCTTCTTTGCATAATCAGGTCTAGATGCTCTAGGTATTGATTTGAATGGAAGAAGGTCTCCTGTCCTTTGTGAGAAACTCTCAGAAGCTAACTGCAGGTGGTAAATGTAGGCAGATTCACGACTGTGTCCTCCCTAACTCCTGCACTAAATTAGCTGTTAGAGGAAGCATACAGGCTCCTATTCCTACTTCCTTCCTTACTGACTGCACTATTCAGACACCAATTATCATGGCGGCCGCTGGCACACTTCTGCTATGGCTAAAGAGTCCTTACTCAATAAGGGTATTAGGATGGAGCCTACTTCTTTTGTTCTGCACTCGATTCACAAAGCAAATAGCGCTAAATACATGCCTACCTATGAGGCTCGTATGTCAATTTTCAAAATACCTTTTTAAATAAACCTTAAAGCAGGTATTAAACATAATTTTCCTATAGCCCAAATCTTTGTGTCAAAAATGATTTTAGTTTTTTTATTGACCTGATGTAAATAAATTTAGGCTAAATGCACATGCAATGCATCATTTAAATGTGGGCACATTGCATAGTTGTACAGAAAGGGGCTCACTGAAGTAATTTTCAAAGCAGATCTGCGTTGTGTGTAGTTTCATAACTAAAATGGTAAATGGTAACGCCTAACTCCCTTACTGGCGCTAAGGAGCATATAAGGAATCACACAATCCCTTGTGTGGCATTTAGTATTAGCACAGCTTACGGAAATGCACCAAAATGTGCGCAGTGTTCGCAGTTTGTAGTTCATTCTCACTAAGGCTGTAGGCCTGGATTTTACTCGCATCATCCATGTGCATTTCTGTCACATTATGACGTCAGAGTTAAAGGCTGTCCGAAATCGGCACAGCAGTCCAAAGCTCCTTTCCTACCCACGATAAAGTTCTTACTGTTGAGCCAATGAAGGTTCAAGGAACAGGAGCTAGGGGCTATAATTAGACATGTTCGGATGGAGTCCTAGTAGCGAGCAGGCACAAAACTGTTGAAAAAATGTAGGGGACTGTTGGTTTGTATTATCGTCTCTCTATTACAGTGAGGAAGTGTTTGAACAACCTGCGACTTCGCAAGTTATCCCATTTAGAAATCATGGAGAGGTCTGCCATTTTCATCTTTGGTGCATGTCCACTGTGAGGGACATAATCAAAAAAAAAAAAATCTGGAAATCACAAGGTATTGTACATGATTTCTAAGTGGGAGAACTTGCAAAGTTCAAATACTTATTTTCCTCATTGTATTTAAACAAAGGGGTAAATCCTGACCAGTCCACGTTTACAAACTAATCAGATGTTAGATTAAAAGCTTCAGATAATCAATGTGGGCCGGACTCTGTTTCTAAGTGATAAATTGGCTCCTGGCCTTTGTTTCAGGCTAAAGGAACCCTTTATTTTTCCAGTCGTTCCTCGTTCCCTCAGTCTAACACAACATAAAGTAGACAGACAGACCTACCGTGTTTCTGTCCGATCTCCAGCAGAACAGGCTCTCCAAGCTCAATTGTAAAGGTCTTGTTCTTCTCATACTCCTCGTCGTCAATGATTTTCACGTCAATGACCTTCCTGTCAATAAGAGAGGAGAAAAAAAACACACTCAGTGAAGGTTTCCTTTACACTTTATCTCTGCTGAGGTTCATCAGAAGTTAAGAAGCAGTTAGAGATCTCATGAGATCACACAACCTTAAGTAACAATTAGCATGCTTCTCTAATCCCGCGCTCATTAGGTCGCTTTAAAAGACTGATGACTCATGTTGACAGTTCAATACTGTGTGAATAGAATAATATCTAACCCCCAGGTCCTGAAAGATTATTTTCTGCAGCTGCAGTGCATTGCACAGCGATGCATTGCGTAGCTCAGCAGCCACTTGTGATGTGCTTTCAATTAGAGGCACCCTAAGGCCAGGTCTAAAATGCAGAGCAAAGAACTTTGAGAAAATGTGTGCAGGAATCCTGCTTTAACAAGTTAACTGGAAAAAGAAAACTAAGACGATAAGCAAAAAGATGCCCCATCCGCAGTTTGAACAATATCTCAGCTGGTGAGATATAAATTTGATTGCCAGTAAGACCTGGATGAAATATAAGCCCAAATGTTCAATCATAAGTAGTAGAATTTATAAAATCATTTATATCTTGGTTTTTTTTGTAGGGTGTTTATATTGGTTATTTAATTAAAATTGTGATCCTATAGGGTAATATCCCTCCTATACGGTGGCAACGATCCAAATAATAATCTTAACGGAGTTGTGTGCAACAATTTTCAAACCTCTTATTCCTCAATATTTTGCTCCTGAAGAGCCCAAGTTATTTAGGTTTTCTTTAAACTTTGGTTGTTTTTTTTGTTCAATTTCAGTTCATATCCTAATCTACTGTATGCCATGTTATCAGCTAGCAGCTGTTAATTTCAGAGCCTTTTGATGCCTTCACAAGTAACACTAAAGCGGGTTTAACAAAAAATAAATATTTCTTAAAAATATATACGAATGGGATAGAAATTGCAGAAAAAAATCCTCACATTTATGTACCAAAAAATTTCTTTATCAGTCCAGAAAGTGAACAAGATGGGACAAAATGGCGAGATGTGGAACAAAATTTGGGTTTTATTGGCTAAGGAGTGAAAAGAAATATTTAAAGCTACAATTTGAAGTTTATTGTCAACACGTTTAATATGCCTTTATTTCACGGACCAATAAGGATACTTCCTGTATTACAGCAAGAAGCAGATGCAGGGCAGCCCTTCAATAAGTAAACACCCTGTAACCGTAATAAGGTGGAAAAAATTTGTAGTATAAATAAATGCTCAAAAATGTACATCAAAATACATTAAAGAGAAAATTGATATGTACACAAATATAAAAACATTAAAATACATTATTTATTAAATAGTATTATTCAATGAATTAAAAAACACAACTGAGAAATAGAACTATCAAGAAAAAAATTATAATAAAAAATGATTAAATTGTACTTTGGTCTGAAAGCAACACATAGAAACCAACTCATTAATAACCAACTTGTCCAAAAGCAGTGGGAAGACATTTATTTGCTAACAGTGCATAATAAATTTTTTAAAGGAATTTATTACATTTTCTTTTCAGTTTTTAGGGCCTGCAGGGTCATCTCATCCATCGCTGTGTGGCGACAGAGCGCTCGCCTCCTGCAGACTAACCCTAATACTCTTCACTGTCATCCACAGTGACTCTAATGCTCCCGATAGGCTCTGGTTGAGCTGAGAAAAAAAACACGCCACACAGCGAGAGTTGACAAGGAGGAGTGTCTGTGACAGAGGAGGAGGCACATTGTTCGTATTAGTGAGCCGTCACAGCAGCTGTGAATAAAATTGTCTGGACGTGCGTCAGCCTTTAGAAGATAAGAGCTCTCATCAAAGCTTAGAAAATATTTGAATATTTAAGTCAGCAACACACAGAAGAAAAGGAAAGACCTGCAACATGCAGACGCATAGGGAGGAGACCCGATACGTTACAGTACGCTGATTAGGTCAAATCCAATATTTTTGATTATCTGTGTGTATAACTGTCTTAAATATGGAGCAATGCAGATTTTTTTTTAGGTTTATTGCTACATTTCTATAATTGCATTTATTTTTATTAATTACTGTAGCTCAAAGTAACAAGACTGTCAAAATTTGGAATATTCTCCAGCTCAAATCAAAGCGCATTGGGCTTCGGCAATCAGGCTTTCCTTTTTGTAGCCTTTCCACAACTAAAAGCTTTTGAGCCAAAGTAAGCGGATTATTTTAACCACTGGATTTATTTATTTGTCTGAACATATGCTGCAAAACATTAGCGTGGCTGAAATGCTTTTACAGGCCAGGTGCTTTGCTTTAACTAACTGCAGCTCTGGATTTATCAAGTGTTTAGCTCCAGTGTTGAGCCAAATATTGTTGTTTGCTTGTTTTGCTGCAAAATGTGCTAAAGGACAGGAACAAACTCAGTGGTTTGGTACCTTTGTATATAACAGTTATGAGCTGCATTTCTGTAAATAAACTCTTTGATGATATTATAATTTATGCCAATAATTCATTTAATAAAAGGTAAAATGTTATTTATTGTATCGATGAATAACACAGGAGTGATGGATATCAAGCATATAACAAGTATTAAAACTTACCGCCTATAAAAACAGAACAAACGATTATTAGATCAGAGCAATAAACATTTATTTTTAAATTAGATTGGTTATGGAAATGTTTTAGTCTATACCAGGGGTCACCAACATGGCGTCCGTGGACAAAGTGGTAACGTCCTGTTCAAAATATAGCACAACCTCCCAGTGAGCTGCATCAAAAATTGTATTTCATCTGGTTGCTTTTCCTTTTTTAATCACAATTGCATTTATATAGATTTAAAAATGACAAAAGCATGAATATTTTTTTTATTTTTTATGTAACATTAAGGTGAGCTCTGACTCTTCTAGTTCAAAGGCCAGTACTGGTAGCCCTCTGTATGACACGGTACCGATGAAGCAGCTCTCAGTTTCAAAAAGGTTGGTGACGCCTGGTCTATACAAACTTACCGCCTATAAAAACAGAACAAATGATTATTATATCAGAGCAACAAACATTTATTTTTGTATTAGAATGGTTAAGGAAATATTACAGTCTATATAATCATGGGAAAGACCAATGACTCACACAGTCATTGACACCCTCCACAAGGAGGGTAAGCCACAAAGGGTCACTGCTGATGATGCTCTCTTGTGACTCTGTGCTGGACTCAAGCATATTAATGGAAGGTTGAGTGGAAGGAAAAAGTGTCCTATGAAGTGAAGGTGATAACTGCTGCCTTTAGCGTACGGTGAAGCTCATCGTCCAATGGCTACAACTATCCCTGTTGCCTACGCACCTTTTATGTACCACTCCTTTTCACCTTTAAAAAACCCTCTTTATTTTCCCTCTGTAATATTCTAACTTTATCAGAAACAGAATTTTCGTTTTTCATTAGCCGCAAGACATAGTTATGAAACGTTACAGAAATAAACACTGTAAATATCACTTTGGGTGTAATGAACCTATATGAGATTTTTTTTTTTATTGAATGATTGAAATAAACTTGACAAAACTTTGCGAATAGGCATCTGCATGTCACTGTCTAGTCTGCCATATTTCATACAGCTGATGTTATTTGGAACCACCATGTTTTCTGTTTAGCATGCAGCTGATCAAGCAATGCAGATGTGTTCAATGTATGATGTACCAAATTTGATTCGGCATAACTCCAAAGCTAAAGATGTTGGTGAGCAGTTTTGGCTTTAGGCTCTATGGCACGTGTCAAATTCAAGGCCAGGGGGCCGACTAAGGCAATTTATCTGGCCCTCAAGAGCCAAAAAAGCCACATCATGTCATAAAGTAGAGACATATATCCTTTTAAAGTGTATAAAGTGGCTAAAAATGTTCCTCCTGTAGCGAATGTTGATTTTTTCAACTGTGTAGTAACAGCCTCCTGCCACTAGATGTCAGCTTTCCCACATCATATTAAAACAACCCAGAAATGTCCAAAAAGAGAAAAAGTGATGCAGAATGATGAGTTTAAAGAGTAGCTCACCCCAATATCAACCTTTTCTCTTTTTTGCAGATAAGCCGTATAAACTGGGCCTAAGGGTGCTACTTTATGTTACTGTGCATTTTTTTTATATTTCTATGTGAACTGAAATGAAATTATGAAATCGAAAGTGTCATCTATACAGGTGCAACCGGCCCTTTTAATGACTTCATGATGCCGAAGTGGCCCAATATAGAAACAAGTTTGACATCCCAGCTCTAGTGCTTAAACGCTCATTTCCTTTGAAATGTTGATGGTAGAGAAAGTCATGTTCAATGTGATGACTAAAATCTAAAAAAGAAAAGGCAATGGACATCGGTTGTGTAACCACAAGTTTGGTTTGAAAAAAGTTTCTGAACAGATAATCAGTATTTAAGCGTCTTTCAAGAAATATTGAATGACTGCATAACTTTATTCTACTGCAGACGGGGCAAAGAGACATAAGGAAAAAACAAGAAGACTACACTGCTGTCTCCTTCTGGGTATAGAGGAGTGGATCACAATGAAGATCCAGTGCAATCCACTGGAGAAAAAACATTTACTAACCGGCAATTTAAGAATTAGGGAATTAGTTTATTCACTTTTGTGTTCATATTGGATTGTATTCGACTGCATGTAATTAGTTTTGCGCTGGTCCAGTTTGTTTTTGTTTGTGGCTTCCTGTGATAAATTCTGTTGCAGTTTAAATTGTTCTCAAATGATTGTGCCTAGGGAGAAAGCTCTGTTGCAAAACTTGAAAATTAGTTTATGGCATTTATAAAGCTGTGGTAGAGAAAGTTAGAAATGCTGGAGGAACACTGGTGGGTCCTAATGACTGGGTATTAGGCTCACCTCGGCCAATTATTGTTCACTCACAGCAATACGACAGATACCACCCCATCAAACACTAGACTTCCCTGGACATCAAGACGAGGCCCGTTTAGATTATTTAGTCTCTGTACTTATTCAGACCAGAAATACACTATATTTGACGTTTTTTAATCCCATTCATCTGTTCCAAATTTAGCTTAAACCACAAGTGCCAAAGTCCAGTCCTCGAGGGTCAGTGTCCTCCAACCTTTAGATGTGTCGCTGCTTCAAACACACTTGATATAAGAGTTTAGGTCATTAACAGGATTGAGAAGGTATTCACCCATTTGGATCAGTTTTGTTGGACCTAGGCTTACCAACTCTGCACCTCCAGGATATGGGTCGGTGAGGGTTGATGGGGATCTGAAGCTTAATCTGTCAGAGACTGCAGAAGCAAAGCTGCACCGTGCTTTCTACTTCAATGTGACTTCTTTATTTAGGTCCAGGTAACTAAGGAGAGGAGTGCCATCTAGTGTTTGTAAATACAAATTGCGGTCAAAAACGGGACACTTCAATTAGGCAAAAAAACCCCCCAAAAAACGGGACATCCCAGGTAAAATGGGACATGCCGGATAAAAAGGGACAGTTGGCATCCCTAGTTGGACCAGGGACATGCCTAAAAATTGCAAGACACCAGGTCTCAAGAAGTGGAGATGGACATCCGTGACCTAAGCAAAGATGTTATAGGTCAGGTTTGGTTTGGATAATCGATCAATCCTAACAAGCCTTTAAACACATTTTTATATCTATATCTGTATATCTATATCTATATCTATCTATATATATATCTATATATATATATATATAGATAGATATAGATATAGATATATAAAATTTGTGTGCATATGCAAACACACTGTAAAAACGTGCACGTGTGTCTTTTATTCAACTATGCACTTTCATCTTGGAATGACAGATGTCATTTTTATCAGAAATTGCTTTGTGTACAGAGACACATTAACCCAATAGTGGGGACAAAAGAGTAGTAAATATTGGATAATGTGATTTAACTTATAAAACAGCTATTTCTAAAATTCAGTGGTTAGGCGGTTCTTATTAAAGGTTATCTATCTTTGTGCTAGCTCATTTGCTGGTTAGCTTGAGTTACTAATAAGGAGGTAAATTGATCAGAAGTAGTTTTTATTGCATTAACAGGATATAAGTTGTTGTGCTTATTCTATTTGAAACTGCTTCTATTTTCCCTGTATGTCTTCCTTTGAAATGGAACGGTGTCCACATTACTTAGTAATAGACTTCATAGTAAAGAAGATTTATGGCCGATGAGTTGAGCATTATTTCAAGAGGACAGAAAAACCTGAGAAAAAAAACAGAAAATACATCTCAGAAAACTGAATAGCAGATAAGAAAAGAGACGTGAAGAGAGCTGCCTGAAGACGAGGATGAGTAATGCTGCATCTCTGCTGAGAGATGAGTGTTACGACTCAGTGCTCACTGAGCTCATTCAGGGGGCAAACAAACAAAGATTGTCCTTTTTTGAAGCTACTCGTTTCATAATTCATTGATTGGATCTTTATCCTGAATAGTATCCATCACAGCTAAGAGCTAAAATCCCAAATCTCACTGTATCCTTTGGTCCAAAACAAGATCCCAAGCTTAAACAGCTCTTTACAAGGACCTAAGAAACAGAACAGACCAAAGTGTCCTTACTTTACCTCAAGTGGTCCAACACCATGCTTGTCCTCAATTCAACAGCACACAGTGACAGCACATGCAGCAAAAACACATTATATAACACAAAAGCATGTATGCATTGTGCCAACACAAACTTCTCTATGTTTTACTTCATTCCCATGTTTATATGAGCAGGCAGCCAACCTTGCACGGGTTGTTCACAAGTGACCTGTACCGCTACCTCAATGCACACAAACAGCTAAGCATGACAACATGTTCCCACTCAACACCTGGAGGAATATAAACATATTATCCATCCAACAGAGCAAATTTACTCATTGCAAACAAAACACACACAAATACACAGTACCTGTTATTTGCAAAAAAAATGCTTGCCGTTGTTCGCTTGTTCGTATTTATTTCCACTCCTCCTACTTAGCAACAATTAATTTACACATGTGTACATTTTATTAACACTGCGGCGTCCCTTTATCACCTTTAATGATGCATGTGCAATATAAATAGTGTTAAGCCCTTTTAACACCCTCCTTGTTGATGTAGTTGACATGGACTCTTGGATTAAATGGGTTTTTGGGCAAAACTCCAGTCAAAGAGATTCAGGAGTGAATTTCCACTCCCGTCCAAGAACAACTGGTAAATCTCCAGCACTTAGTGTTAGTGACTTTGGAAACATGAAATATATAGTTATTTTTCTCACCATGAGCGTCAGATATACTGTTTCAAGTATTAATCAAATACTAGCAGGAGCAGAGGCAGCTGATGGATCTGATTACCGCTCGAGAGCCTCGAGATAAAGGTTGTCGTGATGCTGAAGTACATGAAGAGGCCATTTTCCTGTTTTTCTGCTAGGAAAAGATTGTCAGGAGCTTTCAGATTCTAGTGGGATTTTGGAAAATGGAAGTAGAGAAGACTTAAGGGTTCATGAACTAAGTGGCAGCAGAGGTGGTCAATGTGTCCCGTTTTATCCCACTTTTATAGAGGCCTTGGGAAATAATATGCAGATCGCTCACAGCTCTTCGAGGAATTATTCAGAATTTCGGATTTATGGGCTTTACCAGATTATCTCCTCACTATCACCACTGGGGATTATGGTTGATCTCGGACATTGAGAGGCAGCACATTGGAGACATTTGAGCAGAGAATCTTCTTTTCAGGGTTTTCTCTTCATATTCATTTCCTGGAACACATCTGACCCATCTTCAAATTGAGTTATCTTCTAAATAATGGTTTAACGTGATTAAAGTTATTTTTCTTCCCAATCACAGCGGCAACAAACCCGAGTCTACTGCAAATATAAGAAGATTGAAGGGATGCTTTCAGTTTTGCCCTTGAAAGAACAAACACAAGTTTCATTAACGTCTCCCAGACCTACTTTCAAAATCAATCTAACAAAGTTGATTCATTTTCTGACTAAATGAGGCATAAACAAGTAATCCCATCTCAGTTATGTTATCCATTCTGCATAGAGCAGTGCCGCCCTCACAATCACCGCAGACGAAGCCAGTGTTTTTACCTGTCAAGCTCTTGCTCCTATATATCAGCATCCAGAAATGTCACGTCATATATTCACATTTTTATCAAAATTCTTGTGCTGCAGTTTGTTTTTAGTGACAACAGGGAATATTTTCCCCCACAGAATTGTAGCTATATTTCACCAATGCCTTGTTGTTTTGCTATTCTAATCAATCACACTTGTTTAAATCTGGTAAATTAACTACCCAGTGAACACCAATGCCTGGTTTCTGAGCTTGTGGAACTCTAACAAAAATAGGAGGTGAAATCTGTTATTACAAACACACACTTGACCGATTGGTAACAAATACTTTATCAATCATTCAAGTGGCAAAACTCAGTGGATAAAGGCATTGAGACATGTTGAAATTGTCTTTCTGAGGTTCAAGCAAGGCATCAGAATGGAGAAGAAAGGGGATTTCAATGACTTTGAACATTGGGTGGTTGTTGGTGCCAATTCAACTGGTCTGGGTAAATCACAAACTGCTAATCTCCTGGGATTTAGGGTTGTCAAAATAATCGGTATTTCAATATAATCCACACTAACAAACTGCCCAGATTGCCGCACTCAATAGAGACACTTAGCTCCTCCCCTCACTGCAGCTGCTCGTTTTACAAAACAATGTTTTGAGTTTAAAATCTGCTAACATTTTGAGTTAATAGATATTAAAATAAAAAAAAACTGTTTAGCAGACAAGACAAACACAAAAGCGTTGTTTGGAAGAACTTTCCCCACAAGGCAGATGTACGAGAAAAAAGCAAAAACGCTGAACGATGCCACATGCTAGCTATGCTAATACTGCTAGCAACTTTAAATCTGCTAACATGTTGAGTTAATAGAGATTAAAAAGAACTCTTTAGCAGACAAGACAAACACAAAAGCGTTGTTTGGAGGAACTTTCCACATAAGGAAGATGTACGAGAAAAAGTGAAAACGCTAAACGATGCCACATGCTAGCTACGCTATGGCTAATACTGCTAGCTGCGACATTGATATTTGAGAGCAACTGTAAAAGGTCGGTAAAGCTTCTGAATCTGCAACAGTGAAGTAGCAAACCTCCCAGATGACATGAGCTAAAAATCTGTCTAAATATTAGCTTCACAGACAGCCAAATCACTGTGCTCTGTCGAGATGTACTTCCCAACCGTGCAGTTCTGCAACATGCAACGTGCCACTCCTTTCAGCTAACATAACAAAATTTAGGCTGAAATACAGACAGCAGACTGGAAAATAGTATTAATTGTTTTGGTTTTAGCTTTGACATTCAAATGTTGAGGGCGTAAATTTGGCAGAAACAACAGGAACTCATGCATGCCCTGCACCAACTCCTTAGGCTGGTAGTGCTTGTGTAATAATTAGGGAAACATTTTTCATGTAGGTTCCCTAAGTACCAACGGATTAAATGCTGCAGCCTGCCTGAGCGGTGAAGCTGACCGCATGTCCATCCTTCTACGATGAATGTGGGACCGTCTTCTGGTGGCTACGTCCATCAGTGTGCTCCAAGATTTCCCATAAATCAAGTCATCTCAAACTGCTTTATTGGACCTGGCAATGAGTTCATTGTACTCCAGTGCCCATTCTGTAGTGCACCCTTCGGATGTACTGAAAAGGGAGACTCAAATTATGGATGCCCAGCTGACAAATCTGCAAAACTTTCCTGATGCTATCATGTCAATATGAACCAGTTCTGGAATTTTTGACTATGTTGAAATTATTTTGTGAAGGAATTAGGCTGTTTTGAAGGAAACAAGGGATCAACCTGGTATTAGCAAGGCACACTTAATAAGGTGTCCAATAAGTGTGTCTTCTGCATATAGTTTTACCTTTGAAGCTTTGGTTTACATATGTAAAGCAACCCAAACTGCCCACCAGTTTGCATTCCTTAAGTATTGTGTAAGGAATAATTGCATTTTCTCTTAATGATAGCATTTTTATCCAAACTAACCATAAAAAGAACAGTTGCACATCCAAAAATCATGGGAGCTCAGTAAGAGCACCTCTGCCTTGTGGAAATAGCTGTTTTTAAAATGATTTGGTATATATGGGCGAACACTATGTAGTGTGGAGGCTTCGTGCGCTCGTCATTAATAATTTTCTCAGAAACATTACTTCTCTCCCACCTTTACCTTCGCCTCTCTTTCTGTCTTATCTTCGTCATGTTTCTGCCTTGTTACTTTTTGACACCTGCTCCCTGGAAAGTTCTTTTGTCAGCCTCAACGCTTCGGCCTGTCAGCGGTCTGACACCAAACACAGACACACACCGACATACTCCACCAGGTTTAGTGAACACACCGTTTTGCTGCCGGCAGTAGAAATAAAAACTGGAGTGAAAACGGCCAACAAAAGCTTTTGCTCACTAAATGCTTCAGACATGATTTTAAATTTAATGTAATTGAGAAGTTCTTGTCCTTGTAGCTAGATTGTTTGCTTGTGACTCTAAAGTTTGTGTCTAAGCGGATGAGTGAGCAGCAGCTTGATTTGATTAGTCGGGAACTCATTGCATTACTTAATGGACAAAACCTTTCCTTACATCTTTATCTCTAATCTCCTTCCAGAGAAACGTGGCTTCCCATGCTTCCCTGGCTCCAGTTCTACGTTTTGATTTGCGACCATCAGACACATTGTGTTTGCATTCCAATAAGAAGCAGGACACCATATCATTCAAACAAGCCATCTTAGGTCGCTGCTAAAACCAGCGAGTAATTTTCTTGAGTAAAGGTTGATTTATGTGCCTGCTTCACTTTTCTTGATTCTTCTTCTGGTGAAACCTGGGCTTTGAAAAGATTTAAGAGCAGTACTTTCTAAACAATGCCTCGCACACATCTAGTCGACTGCCTTGATGAAGTGACTAATGAAGGGAGTGGGAAAAAAAACACACGAATGCATATAAATGAATATATCAATGTCTGGTCAAATTTGATTAAAACAACAGCTTAAGAGCATTACAAAGATCAGAGGAAAATCTAGGTACTCTGATCCGAAGTAAGAAGAACCCCAGAGTATCTTTGGCACAGTACTGGACGTGTATTTTCACATGAATAATCAGCCTCAAGGAGACATACAACACAATGTTTCTTTCCTCAGAATAAACTCCCATCTCATTCGCTTTATCTGGAGTTACGGCTGCCATGCTTGAAGGTTTCTCTCTCATCATTTAAGTTATTTCTAGTAGCTCCAGGTGCACCGTTCAAAAAACCCTTTTCTCTCTTTCAAGTCTACTGAACGAGACTAACCTTTCTTTGTCATTCTTTGAATGCATACATGTGCTTCTTTGTGGGGATAAAAACCCAGGTATTATAGGATTCACACACACAGATACACATTTGCTCATATTTAGGTCATCTGGGGTCTGTGACCCTATATTTATAGGTGAACCTCAGTAAATTAGGACATAAAAAGTTATGTCTGTGGTTCATTGAATATAGAATGATGCGTTTTAATTGTTCGTTTCTGTTAACTTTGATGATCATGGCTCACAGCCAATGGAAATTAAACATATTTCTACAAAAATTATGCAAGCCCAAAAAAACTTTATGAAGTGTTATCTTATTGCCTTCATAGCTATGGGTAAGACTACATACTGTTCAGAGAGCTGTATCCAACCTTTTTATTGGAAAGTTGAGTGGTAGAAAAAAAGTGTTTTTGGAAAAAGGAGCTAACAGGATTATCTGCAGCCTAGAGAGGATTCAGAGGAAAGGCCAATTCAAGATCTTGGGAAGATTAACAAGGATTAACTGAAGCTGCAACGCAGGTGTATCCAGGACATATGGAATAGTTGTCATATTCCTTGTACTAAGCCACTCCTGAACCAAAGAGGTCAGAGGTGTTTTGTCAGGGCTAAGGAGAAAATCGAATGCACCATTTTTCAGTGGTCCATGAAAATAGATTTTGCATTTCATTTGGATATCAATATCTCAGTCTGTGAGAAAACTGAATCCAATCTGCTTTATGTAACGATTGTAGGTGTGAACCCAAAATTCAGCTGAACACAGAGTTGCGTTAAAAAGGGTTTATTGGAAATGTTCAACGCAGAGACAGACCAGGAGTTGCTGACAGAACCAGACTTGAGCAGATGCAGATTGAGCACACACGAACGGCAAACACCACGGCGGCAGAGCACAAGTGAGATGATCTGGCCGTGAATGAGGCAGGTACATGAAGGCAGGGGAACAGGTGAGCAGATTAGGAACTGATTAGTGGCAGCAGGTGGGACTGGTCTGGGCTTGTGACTGAGCTAATTGGAGGGTTTCTGTGGCTGAGAGGTGACAAAGCTGATTAAAGGCAAGTGCAGAAAAGTACAAAACAAACAAAAAACGTTTTATCGTTCTCTCCCAGTTCTCTCCTCTTTCTCTTTCACCTTTTCTCGTTTTTTTCTTCCTCTACCCTCTTGTTTCAGTTTCCATTTAACATTAAATTTTCCCTGCATAGGTTATAATAAAACTTCTTGCATGTATAAATCAAGCGGAGCACTGTGGTGAAAGCGGTACGGCTCCGCTTGTGAAAATAAAATCTGTTCTGCTCTTTTTGGCATTAAGACAACAATTCTTAATGCCACATTGCCAGACAGGACACTATTAAAAAACAACAACAAACAAACAAACAAACAAAAAGACCTAAATCATGACACTTTAGATCCAGCACACAGATTTCTACAGTCGGTGATGAGTTTAAGGCCATTAATAAAACTACCTGGACATCACATCAGCAGAGCTACAGGCTGATCGTCTCCATGCCACGCAGCATTGACGCATTCATTTCTATAAAAAGGAGCCTTGACCAAGTATTAATTGAATATACTGTAAAGTAGATGGACATACTTTCTAGTAGGCTGATATTTATGTATTGAAAATAATTTCTATAGTTTTATATAGTATCCTCATTTTCTAAGTAGTTGAATTTTGGATTTTCACTATAGCGGCAAGGCATAATCGTCAAAATTAACAGAAATAAACAGAATAGATCACAATGTGTGTGAATTACAGAATACATTTAGAGAACATTCTTATTTATCTCCTATTCATCTTGAAGAGCTAATTAATATTGGACACCAACTCTATATTAAATGGCCAAAAGTTAAACAGGAAGGTTCTCATATTAATCTCTTAACACAGGCATTTAAGAGACGGATAAACAAGTCGAATTTACATAATTACTGTAGTGTCAGAATGTTTCAGCCTAAAAACCAACCACATCTGATGAAGGTTTATACTGTCTAGAAAGGGAAGACAGCCTCAGTTTTAGGTCGAGCTTGTCTTGTCACGGTCTGAATACGACCGACCAGGCTTCTGCGACAGCAACTAGGTTTCTGCACAGCTTCTCTTCGCTGATTAAAAGCAACACAAACAAAACCTTTGGAGGGAAGCCAGTCGAGAGAGTGAGATAAAAAGCTCTTAAGGGGTAAGATATTCCCTCTCCTAATGATATCATGGAACCATAATAAGGAGCCGTAAAACTCACACACTTTGTCACCCACATATGCACTCTTGATAAGTAGTCTCCAGCTGTGCTGAGTAATAAAGTTGCACCTCAGATGTGCGTGGGAAGGCAGAGATGGATAGTTTAAGGGAAATAATTTGAGGGCGAGAAGGATAGACTGATAAAACATGTGGACAAAGGAGCTTTAGAAAAGGTAAGAGGGGCAGCAGCAGCTGACAAGGAAGAGGTAGGGACTAAAACATGAAAGGAAGAAAAGCAAAAAGCAATATAGGAAGTAAAGTGGACAGAAAAACTTAGCAATTACCCTACAGTTATCACAGACTGAGATTTAACATCTAGTGTCTTCTCTCATATGGAAAGAGAAAAAAAAAACTAAAATGATGAACATTCATATTGTTGGTCCATTTAAAAGTTAAGATGGTTTGTCAATTAGATTTATTTATATAGCTCCATTTCACAATAAATGTCATTTTGAAACAGGTTAAAGTTTCAAACACTCCAATTTAGTCCTATAGTTACAGTGCAATGCAGTCAAATTAATTTTATATGCCACTAGTTACCTAACCAAAAAACTATTGACCATCAAGTGATTGAGTTTGCAGCAATCTCTCCTCTTGATCAAACCTATGATGACCATGGATGGTTGATTTCGCTGTGTCTTTGACTTTGCAGCAATCCCTCCATCATAAAGAGCATGACATGATAATGGATGGTGGTTTGCATCGGTGCACTGCCTTTGCAGCAATTCCTTCTCCTGATCAAACATGCAGAGATAGTGGATGGTTTGAGTCAACCGAATCCTTAATGTTGCAGTAATCTCTCCACCATAGCAAGCATGGAGTAACAGTGGACAGTTATTTACATTGAGTCATTGACTTTGCAGCAATCCCTTTTGCTGAGCAAGCATGTGCCAGCAGTGACAGGAACAATTTCCTTTAACAGGAGGTAATCTCCAGTGGGATTTTACCCAGTGCCAGCAGCCATCTGCTGTGACTGACAGAGTACTCAAGCGATTAAAATTAGACATACTTCTAGCATTAATGTTTAGCAAAAATAGTAGAATTATTTGCATTGGCACTTTTAGTATTCAAATCTAACTATAGCAATAGCTTTTTCGGTATTGGAATTTATGACATTATTATTTTGCTAAATTATTTTTGACTAATTTTCTTAACTAGGTTGTCTTCTTTTGAATCTTTTGTAAATTTTAATCATATTGCAGGTTTTAATGTAAAACAAGTATAAAGATTAAACCCAATAATAAATGTTCAAACAATTCTTACTATATTATGCCTACCTTTGGAAACACATGACTGAAAACAATCATATGTTTTCTTTAAGCACTTGCTGGGATACATTTTGCGATTATAGAATTAACATTTAGCAATACAGCTAACATTTTTAGGATGAACGTATAGGAATAACTCCAGCACTTTACGATAAGCATTTTATGCTGGGATTAGCACTTTAACCATTAACATTTTACTATGTATTTGTTATTAGTGGAATACACACACATATATATATATATATATGAGTGTGTATATTTTTTTCTTTCTTTCTTTTTTCTTTTTCTTTTATAATATTATTGGAGATAGGCACCAGCACCCCTCGCGACCCCAACAGGGCTAACCGTGTCAATGGATGGATGGATATTATTAATATTATTGTTTATGTTCACTTTCCTTTTCATACTATTTAAGGATTTTTAGTTTGTACTTATGTTAAAACTGAATAATATTTGAACACCGTTTTAGATCATTTTCCAGGGACTCCCTGTTTAATAATATCAATAAATATTATTAAACATTGTAATGTACTGTAAGCACTGTCTTCTTGTATAGGAACATCATTAACATAATTTGCTTTTATTCCCAAGGTTTGGATAAGGGGAAGCACATCATCAACATCTTTGACAACCCTCTCTCCGGGCAACCAGACAGATGCATTAAACACCAAACTGCCACACTGTCCCCACAAAAATATAAGTATGTTATCAATGTTTATCATTTGTGTAATAGCAGTAGTAATGTACTGAATTCAGAATATTTTTTCAGCCAAATTCATAAAAGGATAGCGCAGAGCAGCAATTGTACCAACAACACAACATACTGCATAGCATTTCCCAGAAGCTGTGCATCATTTTGTGTATTAGACCCTTGGATATTTATCTAAAAAAATGGAATACGCCTTTTATAATATACCTTTTTTAATGAATGCAAGTGTTTTAAAATATTTTATCCCATTCACAGATTTGATGTAAAGACTCTCAGAGTTGGCTCATTTGTGGAGATAGCCCCCTTCAACCTAACCCATGTGAATGACAGTGACAGGCAACCAGTGAAAATCACAACCATATGGGCTACAATCTCTGGTAAAGTAGTTACATCTTGAATATAATGTGTAAGCAGGATTATAGAGAAACCGGGTAATGTAAACCTCATAGCATAATGCATAACACTAGGTTAAGTTAGAGTTTTACTAGAGATAATTTTTGTATCCCATGGCTACATGCACATGTTTCTCCCCAGATATTCCACTGGTCCTGTTTCAGGGTACCACTTTCTGCAACGCACAGAAGACCCACTGACAGGCTGCTAACAGTATCAAGAAGGGGGGAAAAAATCATTTTTCCAACATCAGCTATCACTGACACCCTCCTGTTCCTCCACCACAAATGCTTCTGGGAGCCACCAATGGACAGTACTGTCAATTAGCTGAAAAAAAAAATCTTTCACAATCCAAGGAACAAATTGCATCTTAGAAACGCATATCCACACTCTTATATAGAGTAACCTTACCAAACACACACACACACACACACACACACACACACGTAACGTGATGTCAATTTTGTAAACCTAATCCTCTTAACATGTTCATACTATGTGCAATAATTGCAATACATTGAACTGTATTTTCCTATGTTTTATTAAATACTCAGTGTGTCATATAGGGTTTGTCATTCTTTTCTATAAACAAAAAATATATAAATTATTACCAAGGAATAGTGGATAGTGATATTTTACTAAATTCTATTTCTAAGACATCTTCAGATATCTCAAGACATCTTAAGACATCTTAAGACATCTCAAAAATGTGTCTTGAGACGCATCTTAAGGCGTCTTGAGATGCAGTGATGGCTGGGTATGGAGTTCCGTTGTTTCTCTCCAAGCCACAGAAACACTTTTGTTTGAGTTAGGTCCTTGCCAAAGGATATTTAAAGTCATTTTTTGCTTCTGTTTGTTTCACTATTGACAGTAAAAAGGGTTTGCAGACCAGGTAACGTGGTAACAGGCCATATTTTGCTCAATGCAAAGCTAATTATACACACACACACACACATATATATATATATATATATATATATATATATATATATATATACACCCTTATAGTCCCACAGAAGGGAAACTACTCGTCGTCGGTGTGCTGCCGACAATGAGTGGTGCACGGGGAGCAGTCTGTGGTCAAGGCTCCTGCTTAGGAACCCAGAGTAACAAACCCAGTATTGAACCGCTGACCTTTTCGTGCCTCTTCAGGATACAAGCACCCAACTCCCTAAGCACTAGACCACCACTCCCTTTGAGCTGCATTCATGTAAAGACAAACACAACAGACTTTTAAGCATATCTAAAGAAAATACAGTCAATAGATCAAAATTTGCCTAATTACATAAAAAGATGAATAAACTACGTCTCTGTGAGATTACTGGTTTAGCACTGTCATCTGATGAAAGGACAGACATAACGAGATGGAAAATGTCTAGTGGTCTGTACAAAAGCAGATGCGTGCCCTGGATATTCAGATTGCTCATCTCTAAAAGCACATCCACAGTCAAAGTGTATTTACATGTTAATACAGCTCTTCCCAGAATAAAACTAGCAGGAATAAACTATGTAAAGAGAAAAAGAAATCACATCATGTACTTTCATGAATCTCAGCATAGTTCATTCTAATCCTTATGGGTTACTTTTCTCTTGTGCTCCACTAAGAGTTATAAGAAAATGACGACAGAGGATGGAAGAAAAGGGTGAGAGAATAATAAATGTGGAAGAAGAAAGGAAGCTGCCAATGATTAAATTATAGAGAAAGTGGAGAGTCACAGAAGATGTGCACTATGAAAAAGAAATTAAAAGTGAAAGAAGAGAAAAAGCATTGAGAGGAATGGAGGTGGTGATTTAGGTGGGGATAGCTCTCGGTGATTATGCTTTATTAGAAATGTTGCCTGTATGAAGTTTACAGCACAGAGAAAACAGAGCAGACATCAAACGGCACACATGCATGCGGTCTGCCTGCATGTTCATGAGGCGACAGCAGCAAATTCTGCGCAGCCCAATGCGACGACACACGCTAATACACTTTCACTTACACTTTTTCTCCCCCGATCATCATCCGCCCTCACAACTCCTTCCCTCTCGCCACCTCTCCCTCCTCTACACATCAGATTCAATCAGCTTCATCTGCACGAACGAGGCCTGGGAAATTCAGCCGCCGAGGAGAAGAATACGACACGTGACTGTTCACAGGGGGGCGACACGGAGGGATGCCATCTGCAGATGTTGCTTCTGCTCCAGTTTTGGAAAACATAAATTCCTCTGATGTGATTAGACTTTTTTTTTTTTTTTGGGGGGAGGATAGAGTAAAAGGAAATGTTGCTTGTCTGTGTGGGTCTGTGTACTCATTGAAAATGTTGCATTCCTCCCACGTCTCGTTTTTATCACTGATGTGCGCGTGAACTGACACTTGGTGGGAGGAAACAAGTGGAGGATCAACGTAAAACAGAAATAAGATCATTGGTTCCTTTTTTTAAACTTTTTTTTATGAGATAGTAGCCCATGTTTATCCATTTAAAAACTGGCCATTAAAAAGTTGAAACAGCATAGGTCCAATGTGAGGAATCAGGGGTGTCTGAACCACCTAATAGTGTTTCTTAACCCTCGTCCTCAGAGCTCTACTGTCCTTCATCTATTAGATGCTGCTCCGCTCCAGCACACCTGATTCAAATGACTGCCTGGCATCCAGTGCTGCAGAAGCCAGCTAATGCGCCGTTCGTTTAGGACAGGTGTGCTGCAGCAGGGAAGCTCCTAAAATAGCAGGAAGGTGGTCCCTGAGGACCAGGGTTCAGAGCTTTTAATGAGGCTCATTCCTTACGGCTCAGGGCTTTCACCAAACGGCGCAACTTTGTGAAAAGCCTTAAACAACAGGCGACAGTTTTAGACTATTAAAGTCTCTGATTGAAAATAAAAATAAAAATCACGGCCACCTGAATGCCCAGGGTTTTGTGTCATAACATGATGGAAATGGTCAAGGGTCTCGTTTATAAAACTTTGTACGTACGCCAAGAAAAAGAAAAGGCCGTATGCCCAAAAAAATTCAAATTTAATTACAAATTCAGATGTACAAAACCATGCACGCACACGCCAGTGCCCGATTTCCCTTTTATAGATCACAGCTGTACCTGAACGTTTGTGCACCTGGTTCCGCCTCAGGTTCTGCCCTCTACAGGCCCAGATTCAAACCATAAATCATCAATGCAGACCATGAATGTTAATGTGTTAAAAATGGGTCAGCTGATTTTTTTCATCATGATGGCATGGCAACCATGGAGAAACGGCAAAGAAACTCTGAAAAAATGGTTGATTACTAAATCTGTAATTTGCACATTAATATAACCTGTTAATAATTAAACCTGATTGCTGCTTTAAACGTTGGACGACAGCTGTATTCCTCTGAGGCTGTGTGTTCAGATCGACATTCAGAGGACAGAGCGAGACCAGGAGGTCCCAAATAAATACATAAACACAATAAAATCAAAATATGAAAACGCTGCAATAAGCATTTTAGGAAGCCGCTGCACTGCATGGTTGTGAGCAGTGAGCGCGTTGCGCTCTGGGGTTGGAGAGCAGCATTTCAGCACCTGTTGGGAGGTGTAGCAACTTTGCCCTTGTAGGTTATATCAAAATGTAATGCTCATAGTCTAAAGCAACATACTGGCCAGTCATCATCATCCTTGGCCAGGTAATCTTTGATCCCTGAAACCGCCTTTCCTCCTAATTCTGCCATTTATAAAGATCCTCCAGCAGTGGCACAGCATCCACAATCCAGAGGATTTGACCGTTTACAGCAATTAAAGTGATCGGCTCACACCTTGTCACAATAATCTGTTAATCTGTGGTACAGGCCGCCCTGGTGATCAGCGGGGAGAGGAAGGTGATGTAGAAAACCCAGATGAAATGTTGGGCTGACTTCTGATATAAAGTTAAATTGAACGTCTGAGAGGAATCATGATGCAGTTTGGCTGCAGGTCACCACTTCACCATCGGCGTCGCCAGTTTCCCTCGTCTCCAAAATGAGCGTACGCCTGAGTCAGAGTCGCGGTGAGGACTACACTTTTTCCTGTTTTAATAGATCCTAACTTTTACGTGGAAAGTGACGAACGCAGGTCTTAGACCCCATTTTGTGCGTACGCAAGCTTTATAAATGAGACGCCAGAGCTTGACCAGAATATTGAGTTATTTACTTTCATCTGAAGTGTGTAAAAACAGGTTAAATGCAAGATTTACAGATAAAATAGAGATGAAGTAGAAACAACATATGCAAACTTGGAATTTAAAAGAAGGTGTACTTTATTTTCACCATGGTGTGATAAAGTGATAACATCCTAAAACTAACACAAATGTTTCTGCTAAAGCTTTTGCTGCAAAGTTTGCACATCTAGCCAGCAGGTGGGTAGGATAAAAAAAAGAAAAAAAAAGGTTTTGTAGAGTGGAAATACAAAGCAGAAAGAATGTATCTTTGTGGTTTAATCTTCTTGGACAGGATATGTGAAGAAAATGAAAACCGATGACATAGAGAACCACTTCCTGCACGGCCCACCACTGATTTCTGAGCTACAAACCACAGCGACAACAACAGCGTTTTTTCCCCACATCGGTCTCACTTCATGAAACCTTTAATGCAGCGGGAACACGACCATTCAAGTTGTCACTGAAACCAGAGCTTGCAGCAAAATTTACCCTTTCATCGACTGCATAATGGAAAAAAGTCATTCGCCTAATTTATGCACGCAAACATAAAACATGAAATACAAACAGTGCTGATGTCGGCCTCCTGTGGGCAGGTTTTCTGTATGTCCAGAAAATATGTCTGCATACCGCAGCTTTTCACACCGAGGTCATTTTCAGAGGAGACTGATTTTTGTTTAAAGAAACATCTGGAGTGACGTAGCTGAAATATCGAGGTTTTAGCACCAGGAAGTCACCGAGAGCCGAGAAGAGGAAAAGGAGAAGGAAATTATGTCTTTGTGCCTCCAACAGTGTTAACAGTTGTCGTTAAAGGGTTGACAGACAGAAAGTGGCCGGCCTGTTTATGTGCTCCTAAAAAGGGTTTTCTCTCATTGTGGCTGCCTGTGCCAATCCTGCCATGAACACGAAGCCTTTTAGCAGCCATAAATGATATATTACTGAGAGTTTTCCACTGAGGGGAGTGATGCACGAAGAGTCGCAAAAACCTTAATGCAAATCTTTGCGAGCGCTGTGCAGACGATCGGTGAACACAGCAGAGAGTATCTGGGAAGAAATCTGCATTTAACATGTTCCAGTTAAAGAGCGAAGGCGGGTACAAGAATAAATCAGGAGAAAATATTATGTACTAAACAGTCATCAGGCACTTCCTGTGGTCTTTGCCTTCTTGCTCGCTTCTCGTTTGTTCTCATGTATGTTTTAATCCTCATTGTGAATTTACGTCCTGGCAGAAAAGGGAGCTGCCGTGGAGAAGCTAGCTATCTGAAGGATGTCACAGCACAGCGGCTAAAACCGCAGTGTCCGCATCTCAGATGGTGTTTATCTTTGTTTCAGCGCCCTCAGCGTCTAGCTGTATGTATAATTCAGCGGTTTCTGTCCATGTTTCATCACGTGACGCTTCAGTTTAAAGCAAAAACCCAACAACCAGGCTCCGAGATGTCTGTGTACTCCGTCCTTTTTGGCCATTTGAAGAAAAGAAAACGATCACTGAAGTTCACTATCGTCTTAAAGCAGATGTTTCCAAAGTGGGACAAATTTACACAAGGAACCAGTAAAAAAAAATGTCCGGGAAGAATGAGGGAGGAATATAATGACATTATAAAAGAAAAGAAGGAAAAAAGGGATGAAGGAAAGAACGCAAGCTAGGACACAATGGAAGGGGACAACGAAGGAAGGACACAGGGTAGGACAGAAGGAAATGTGTACGCAAGGAAGGATGGAAGAAAGAAAGGAAAGACAGAAGGAATCAAAGGAAGGAAATACACAACAAAGGAAGGAAGGAAGGAAGGAAGGAATCAAAGACGTAGGAAAGAACATTATGAAGTAAGGACACAAGGAAGGAAGGAAGGAAGGAAGGAAGGAAGGAAGGAAGGAAGGAATCAAAGACATAGGAAAGAACATTATCAAGTAATGACACAAGGGAGGATGGAAGAAAGAAAGGAAAGGCAGAAGGAATCAAAGGAAGGAAATACATAACGAAGGAAGGAAGGAAAGACATAGGAAAGAACATTATGAAGTAAGGACACAAGGAAGGATGGAAAAGCCAGAGTAGGGGAATAAGAAAGGACGAGAGGAAAGAAACAAGGAAGAGAGGAAACCAAGGAAAAATTACTGAAAATGGGAAGAAGGACGCAAGGAAGGACTCATGAAGGGAGAGAAACACAAGCTAGAAAGTGAGGAAGGAGGGACAGAGGATCGGTGATAACATCAGAAAACAAACTCCTTCACTATTTAAAAAAGCTCTCCCCGTTGCGTTGTGAACCCTCTGGTGAAAAACTTTGAACAGTATCTGGTTTTAAAGACCGAGTGTCAGGAGTACGAAGGGTATTTAAGTCACAAACAGATTCCTAAACCGTCCGTAAAACAAGGAGCTGCTGGATTAAATCCCACCTCACGGGAACACACTGCGGTGAAGACTTTGAGCAGCAAGCTAAACATCCTGCCTTCCCAACAGCTGTCAGGTTGCCAAAGTTTTTCCGCTCATTCCTCTCGGCCTCTTGGAAAGACAGAATCCAACCAACACCCTCCTCCTCCTCCTTCCCTCCGCTCATGCCTCTGTTACCACCCAGGGTGCCACCAGTTGGCCTGAGAAAATGTGTCACCCATCCTCTTCTTTCCCGCCCTCTTCTACTTGCTTTCCTTCTGGCCCTCTGGCTCTTATTTGCTCCAGTTTCCTGTTCCTTCCCACCTGCACCTGCCCTTCTCTCTGCCTCTTGTCTCTTCTCCCATCCGTCTCTGCCCACCTCCAGCTTTAGTGTCCGTTCAGCCGCCTGCCTCTGGTTTGTCGTCCTGCAGAGGAACAAACCTGTTTACCTCCCTCTTCTCCTCTGTCCTCCCGCCGGGGACCCTCAGTTTATCGATTTCGTCTTTCCTCTCGCAAGTGTGTTTATGACCAGGACGCCATGAGAGCTTTTAAACACCACCAAGGGAACTAAGAGCGAGGAAAGTGGACGGAGCACGCCGGTTCTGTCCGACGTGTGAATGTTAATCCAATTGATCCAACGGTTTCCCATCTGAATGTGTTAATAAATCATAAGCCAGTTCGTGTTTTTTAATAAAACATAGAAGGGGAAAAAAATGCTGCAGATTTGATGTCAGAGGATTTTAGGTTCTGCTCTTTAAACATGAAGGAGATTTACAGCGGCCCGCGCGGACAGGCCTGATGAAATGTGAAAATTGACGGTCAGACAAGAGAGAGAGAGAGAGAGAGAGAGAGAGAAATTGAGAGCTCTGGCTACAATAATGAGAAGAAAATTTTAAAGGGTCAAGGTGGAGTTTGCAAACTTAGGAGCAATGTGCCGACTGTAATGCATGGTGGTGGCGGCAGCATCCTGTGGGGCTGTGGCTCTGCTAGTGGTGCTGGTGCAATACACCTCCAGATGCTTCTACTTTACCTCAGAGCATCCAGTACAGGATAGAAACTCGGACACTTTCAGAATCTGGTCGTGGAACGGCTGCCATTAAACCTCACAACCTCAGCGTCAATTAACAGATGTGGATGGTGCTAAAAAGTCAGGACTATGCCGCAAAAAAATAAAATAATAATAATTTTAATTATCTCTACCATGTCTGCCAAAAACAGTTGCGAAATATCCAGCCAGTTCTCCCAGAAGCTTTTTCAAGGTCCTGAAGAGCGTCTGGTTGAGCTGCAACATAACAGGAGGCTAACTTTGAATGCTGAAATTTAAAAAACGTTAAAATAAAAACACTAGCCATGTTTCCATCAACATTTTTTTGTTTAGTTTTGAAGTATTGCGGTAGAAAAGTTAAAAAAACGTTTTAACTTTCCCTTTAGGTGTTTTTTTTGCGGGAGACAGGAAATGGAAACACATTTGCCAAGATAAGTTCTGACGTAGCGAACATTTATCTCGCATGACTGATCAGCTGTTTCCGCCGTCTTCGCGGGAAAACATGGCGGGAAGCAACAACGGGTCGAGACGACCAGACCAAACCATGACAGAACAATTACAACTTGCCTGATAATAACAAATTCCTGGAAACGTCTCTATTTTCCCCAGACGTGTGGTCCAGGCTAGTTTGCAGCCTCTACATCTAGGCTCCAAACCAGAACATGGAAACATGCCTAGTTTGCATTTTCTTTTCTTTTCTTCTTTCTTTTTTTACAATGTTTCAAAAGTTTGCTCAAAATTTGCACGACGGTTGGATGGAAACGTAGCAAACAGAGTTGTTTGTTGCACGATTATTTTGGAAACTGAATGGTTCAAATAAACCGTTAAAAGCCCGAAATCTGAAATCACCGCTATGCCCATAATGATATATAAGTTTCTCACCAGAACTGCTTATTCCAGGTTATTCCTGCTAACTCCAGTCCTCAAGGGCCGGCGTCCTGCATGTTTCAGAGCAGAGCTGTCCAAAGTGTGGCCCGGGGGCCATGTGTGGCCCCTGTGCTGTTTCTGTGTGGCCCTCCAACTGAATTTCAAGAAAACTTTGGCCAACCAGCGCTGGTGGCTTTTTGCAGATGGAAACCTTTATTTGAAATTATTTTTTAATTAGAGTAAATCTATTATAGACAAGTTAAAATTTTACAGTTAAATGTTCGGTACAAAACAAAACATTTGTCTTTTAATCAGCACACTTTTTACATTCACTTTAATTTCATAGTAAATAGGGCTACTTTTACTCAAATGCAGAATTAAAATCTAATTGGAATTCATTTGATACAATAGGCTAAATACAGTTTAATATATCTTTTCTTAAAATGGTCATATTTTGTTTGGGTAGTGTTAGTATTTATATGCGATTTATTTTTATCTTTCGATTTAACAATTTTGGCCCAGTAGCCGAAAGGTTTGGACACCTCTGCTGTAACACAGCGGAGTAAAAGGTCTGAATTGTCTCCACATCGTGTTCTGCAGAGGGTTGCTAATGAAGCATTCATTTCATTCAGGAAACTAAATTAATGTACTTAAATAACACATTTTTGGATCTATTTTGCTTACCTAACATACATGCTTTACTTACTTTCACTCATTGCAGAGTCATGTCTGCCAGTTGTGCGCAGATCAGTGTTTTTTTTTTTTTTTTTAAAGTTGGGTTGTTTTGTTCAGTCAGATTCGTCTCCCGCCTCATATCCGCCTTGATATTTCCTTTAGACGACCATTAAAACCCAAGACAGTGTAATTGCTGACCTTTTTTTGGCACATTTTAGGAGAGGAAACATGTTCCGGTGAAGGTGTGCGCAGGGAAATTAGCGTGTCTGTTAAAGGCTCTGTTCAGGTAACCTTTTCAAACGCGCTGGACAAACTTTGTTAAATGCCATTTCTTTCCGGAAACTGCGGCAGAGTCCTACTGGCCTGCGATGATAAATACGAGCAAGAAGGTCTGGGGGAAAGAAGGAGGGAAGAGGAGGATGATAAAGTAAGGGGTGTTAAAGATGAAGGGCGAGTTTTAAGAAATGAGAAGAAGCTCGGCGAGGATGAAAGAGGTGAGAGGGGACGGCTGAATGAACAATAAAACAGAGAGGGGTAATACATCATGCGGTAGATAGACAGGAAATGTGATGGGACAAATAAGAAAGAAGAAGGTGGATGATGAATTGAGCAGAGGAGGGTGGTAAAAAGATGAGAATAATAAAGGGAAGGCGAGCTAGTAGAACATTAAGAGGAGAACAAGGAGCTTAAAATTACAGTAAGCAGCCAGATGAGCCCCAGAATGAGGAAAATGAGGTAAAACAGAGAGGAAGAGAAGAAGAAGGACTGTGGTGGAGAGTTTGCTGAGGAGGAAGAGGAGGGTGAGAGATGCGGGTGGAGATGAAGAGCCTGCATGAGTCACATCGTCTCTTCCACAAGCTATTAGTGATTTAATCACTCTGACGTGGTCGTGTGTGTCTGTGTGTGTGCACGGATCATACCAGATTACCCTGAGGTGGTACAGTCGGGAGCTGGCTCATCACTCTCCCACAGCAGCGCGCCTTCATCACGCCACAGCCCAGTTTACGCAGACCCCCCACCAGGACGGCGGGCTTCCGTGGAACGGTCCACCACAGAGCCTCCCGTGTGGCCGTGAACCTACAGATCCTCCGCCGACGACACTTTGATTCACTCCAGAGCTGGTCCTGAATGACGGGATCCGAACGTTCAGCTCGTCACCCGTTTAATGCCTCATTTAATGCCTCTGCTAAATGTGCTCATCAACCTGAGCTCCGCTCATTCCCGCGGGGTTTTGTGCGTTTGTTAAACTTTCGTTAGTCAGTCGTGACGGGAATGTCATGTAAAATCCTTTACTTAGTTTCTCTGTATGCACGCTCTACAGATAATGCCTCATTTAGGTCAGTAATCTGATCCTACCCAGGCTGATACGGCTGACCGTGAAGCTCCCACTGAATTGCCTATAATAAGACTTTAGGACAAAAAGGGGAAAATGAAGCGTAGCGCCCTGAAACCCATTCAAATGTACTGCATTGCTCCATAAAACAGCCGTGCTGCAGAAGCGCCAGACTGGCTGAACGTGGACCACAGTGCACTTTGATGTACAGTACCTTACCAAAGTATTCACACCCTTTACATCCCACAACGTAGCAACCGCAACGTTCAACGTATGTTATTCAATGCGGCAGACCAACACAAGCTAATGGTTGTGAAGTGGATTTAAGGTGAAACATGGTTTTCAATCATTTTAACGAAGAAATCTGCAAACCCCCCAGAGTGGATACTTTGTAGGATCTTGTTTTACAGCAGCCACAGCTGCAAGTCTTTTGGAGTTTGTCTGATAGGATGTTACATTAAGAGACTGAATGTTTTCCCCATTCTTCTTTGGAGAATACCACAAGATCAGTCAGACTTGATTAAAACAGCAGTTTGTTGCAACTGCTGTTGTTTTAAAGTGCTTTAAAAAATAAAGTAGTAGTAGTAAAATGTCTTTAAAACGTTCAATTCCTGTCAGAGATTCTCAATTGGATTTCAGTCTAGTATGACAGCTCAGGCTCTGTGTTTAGGGTTGTTGAGCTCCAACTCACTCCCAAGCCTTTTAAGATAAGATAAGATAAGATGATAATTCCTTTATTGACAGTTACACACAATTATTAGCAATGAAAAGAAGAATAAGAAAATTAGAAAGTAGTTTAATCTAAAATTAGCTCTAAAGAAATGCCGTGAATGGAAGATAAATACCAGAGTAAGTAATTGCACAGTTATGGATTTGGCATACGAAGGTAAAAATAATAAGATGAAATGTTCCAGTTTAACAGTGGAATAGACTCCAGCCTATAACACACGACAATATAATATGCAATATTCATGACAGTTTTTGTTATGGATGATTTTCACGCCTCCAGTAGGTGTTTAGCTCCGCCCATCAACTCCAATCAGCCTCTCTGTCTGCGCTAAAGAATAGCATTCCCATAGCATTATCTTTTTTTTTTTTTTTTTTCTTCAGTGTTTTAAATTGTTTATTTCTTTTATTATTATTTATCTATTTTTATTTTTTAATTTGCTTTTTTAATTTTATTTTTATTTGCATTTATTTATTTATTTATTTTATTAATTTTTTATTTATTATCTTGCCATCACCAAGTTTCACAGGGTGTTCAGGGTGATTTGTGCTGCTGGTTTTCCACCACACAGAGCGCTCAGGTTGAAGCAGTGCTACTCAACTTCGTCCAAATGTTTGCTGAGTTCCCTGTACGGTTTGCAGCAAACATGCGTTTCTTCCAACAATGGCCTCTCTCCTCGGTAAAGGCCAGTTTTGTGAAACACACGGCCAACATTCGCCCTGTTGCCTGGTTGCAGGTTACTGCAGACTCCATAGGATTCCTCACGTCAGAGATTTGATGTGCTTAAGCTATGACGACGTACTGAACGCTGTTGGTGTGCTGGGAAAGTTTAAAGCTCTAAGAAAACCTGCAGTCAGACTCAATAAACAGAAAAGTCGAGGCACAGCTGACACACCCTGGAGGCTCCTCGTTGCCCTTGTTGGTCAGTGAACCCAGTAGTGAGAGTTTTAATGTGGTCTGGGCCTGGCAGGGTGGGGTGGGGGGGGGGGCATCACAGAGGAACTGTGATGCCTGAGGCAGCTGGGGAAGGAGGGAAGCACAGAAGGAAGAGGAGGAGGCAGCCTGTTGCCGCAGCTCTCGGTAGGTCTCCGAGCCGTGATTACAGGGTGTGTGCAATCCACGGGGGTTTGATCACAGGCCTTTGCTGGCAAAAAAAACAAAAAAAAAAACACACATGGGTGGAGTGCACGCACTCACACTGCCCTGTGGCTGGGGACAAGCCGCTCTGACCACAGGGCGTGTTGCTCCAAGCGTGCACTGACTTGGCAGGGAAAATTGCTTGGACTGCAGGGTCGCCAGCGGAGTGAAGAAGTGCACAGAAGACGGACAGATAGTGACAGGAAAGCTAAACGGAAAAGTAAGATTAAAACACGACAATGTTCCTAAGAGTAAAGATATTTCTAATGGGACTATTGATATGATGCTCCTCGTAGGATTTCTGACAGAGGACTCAAAGGAGTAGCGAGAAGAGCCAATACCCCGTTATAAAGAGCTTCAGAATGTCTTGAAATCCTATAAACCACCAGGGTCACTGTGTAAAGGTGCGTTCACCCTGAACGCTCCCCGCCGTTGGACGCTTGACATTTAGCCTCTCTCTCACAAACAATCCACGCTGACAACGCAGTCATTCAGTGCATCATCAAATAGGAGGAGCGTCCATCTGGGGAGTGGGTCAAGGTGTGGAAAGCCGAACAACGGCGTTGGCGTCCCTGGCTTCACCAGGTCCTCCAGAGACGCACCTGATTCGGCGAGTAGCTACCGCCCGTAGCAGCGTCTGGATGACGGTCGCTTTCAGCGGTACTTCCGTCTTTTCCAGGACCCAGCATGAGGAGCTGCTGCCACACGTCACCCCGGGACACGGATCTCTACAGGCTTTTCAGTGAATAAACCCATCATAAACAGATTTATATTTAGAAATCATTCTGTCTAAATGTGTAACACGTAAAAAAAAACATTTTGTGCTTAAATAAATGCACGAGGAGCAGCACCCTGAACGCGACGCAAATTGACAGAAAAGTTCAGAGTTTTGAACTTGAGCAAAATTGCACTTTGCGCTATTTCCAGTTTCGCATCTACTGCGGCGTTCGCAGCTCCGCTTCGCTCTGTTGGCCCAAATCATGCCGATCGCATCCCTCCAAACTCCTAATTCACGTTGCGCACCGCTAATTCGTTCTTTAAAGCGCCTTTATATAGGGATAAAAATGTAAATCAGTCGCTCCAAATGTCTTGTTCGTGTTCATGTAAACGCACCTTAAGACTCCACTGGTGAAGAAAAAGCATGTTGAGGCTTATTTCTGCAGAATATTTGGACAGTCCACTGGGAGACTGCAGTCGGGACGGATGGGACCACAATTTAACTCTTTGGATGTCTCAAACAGCACATTTGGAGGTAAGAACATCACGGTGTGGGGCTAGTTTTCAGAATTTGGTTCTGACATTCTTCATGAGATACTTGAACATGAATGATCCCAAACACACAGCCAAGAAAACTCCGGTCTATCGTTTCATAGAAAATAAAGCAAATCAAATGGCCAGTCAGTCACCCAACCTGAAACTAAATCAGGTTGAAGATCAGAGTGCATATATGACGCAGAACCAGAACCTTCAAAGGTTTGAAAGTTAAATGTGTGGAAGAATGGGTCAAAATCCCACCGACCTGAGCAGAGTCTGGCTAGTTTTTACATACAGAAGATGTCTTGAAGTTTGCATTACAGGGTATTTCAGTGAACATTTTCCCCTGTGTAATTCCACATTTCTGCTGCGACTGTAATCTGTTTGGTTGCTTTTTATGTGCACCAACAAGCAGATCCAACAGGATCAGAAGTCCTACACCCAGACCCGTAATCTGTGGTCAAATCACCAGAGTGTTTGATTACATTTTACCACTGCAGCACAACCAGAGAAAAACCCTATGTAAAGCCTCGGCGGTAAAAAGAAAGAAATCGACACACGGCGTTCAACCAGCACCGGAGAACTGAAGGAGCACCAGGCAGGTCGAAGCTTTTCAGCATCTGCATGAGATGTGAAGTACAAGCCGGCGGTATGGAGGGAATTCTTACTGCAGCCAGCAGCAGACAGCCGCTGCCACATCGATTTTTCCATTTAACACAGCCAAGCTCGCACACACGGAGGGAAAGCAACACGGACAGCTTAAAAACCGTCTAAAGATGTCGACTTAAGCTACTTAACTTTTACTGCTCTGACATTAGAGATGAAGAGAAAGAGGGAAACGCTCAGACTTGGAGAGGAAGAAGACAGAACTAAGGCTTTGATAAGTGCTTTCTATCCTCTTTATACTCCTCTCCTATTTTCATTTCAGCTCTCTGTCATTTGGCTTTCTGTCCTTCGCTTTTCTCCGTGTCAGCCAGACCATGACTGCGCCTTTATGCGTTTCCCCCCTAAGACTCCGTAACCCACTTGGACCTGCAGGTTTTCAGCTTTATTAATTACAGATCAAACAATGGATGTCCACCCCGTCGCGGATCTGAACAGAAATGCTTCAGGAGCAGAATAAGAGCTGAAAACCTGGTGAGGAGAGAAATAATGCGGTTTGTAATCGCACGTAGATTCTTCTTCAAACTTCCAGACACATAACAAGCAGAAAAACAAATCCCTGCACCACGTGAACCCCTTTTTTCTTTATCCTACGCAGATAATTTTATTTTTATTCCTCTTTATGTTGCTTCGTCTTTGTTGAGCTACGACGGGAGGGATCAAAAGTTGCTAAGGCAACAAACAATAAGTTGAAGAGAGAAGAAGAAGAAAATCCCTGTTTTGCTTATAGAGATGGAGGAATCCGTACGTTCCCCAGCAGACGAGCTGAGAGGCGAGAGAAATAGAGGACAGAGAGGAGATAAAAGTGGTTTCTGTCTTGGACGGGAGCAGAAATGGAGGCACCAGAGAATATAAGCAGCAATACCTCTGCACACAAGATTTACTGATCAACTAAAACTTATTGATGCCCTTTAACCTTTAATACAGCACATAGATTACTGTATTCAACTTAGCTTCTGTCTCTTTAAGGCCCCGCTCTCGCTTAAAAATGTGTAGGTTCTGAATTAAAGTAAAACGAAGGAAAAAGACACATTTCAAATGAAAAACAAGCAGAACTCATTCATTTGTTTATTGTTTTCTTTCAATCAGCCTGACGTTATTTTGTGATGAGTGAAGTGCAGGTAACCCCCCCCCCCAAAAAAACAACAACGTTATTGTCAAGAAACACTCAATTCAAAGAAAAGTTCAATAGAGCAAAAGTCAACACTCCAAAAAACAGCGAGGACATCGTTCACTCAAAGTTTTCCTGTACATTAGCTATCATTTAACTTTCTTCCTGGATCAGCTAAAAGTGCTTCACCTCGAGGCTTATATTCATCCTGTGGCTTCAGCTGAGTAATATCTGAGGTAGATTAGATCAGCTGGAGGGACAAAGACGATTACTCATGGTCTGACATTATGTGCCTGCATGGCCACAGCTTCCTGGACAGATGTTATCCAGAAGGCCCAGGCGCTGTTCAGATGGAGACGTTGCAAATGTTAACCAAAGCTGACCCTGGAGTGGCTCTTTCACCGGACTTGCTTTAATTGGCATCGTTAAGACACTGACCAATGAGCACGCAAGGCGGGTTTTAGGTACACGGTTGGATGGCCTTGTAAAAGGTTGCATGGGTCGGGTAACTTTTAAAGTTGAAAACTACCTGCAATCTTGGGAAATTCGTGGGAAAACTTGAAATGTTGAGGGTTGGCCCATAACAAGTTTTATTTTAAAAATATAAATGGATTGATTTATATCGAGCTTTTCTAGCCAGATCATCCACTCTGGACCACATTCACCTGCAGATCAGTAGGCAGCTGGGGCTGAAGTGCCTTCCCCTAGGGGATATTGACATATGGCAAGCTGGAATCAAACCCACAACCTTCCCATTCCTTGACAACTACACTTCCCATTCAGGTACAGCGGCCACTAACTGGGAGAAATATTTTAGCTTAATCCTGACTAAAACATCCAAATTTGATGCAATTCCACTCCTTTATATCTGTGCTGTTTCTCAATAACATACACGTGGTGTAGCCCACTGCGGACTGAGGCCACAGCCCCCCCACATGCGCTTCACGCCCCTCCATAACGCGCACAGATTCATTTTACCAAGGATCACTTAGGCAACCGTCTTCAGCCCAGAGCTCAAGACTATTAAAGTAGCTTTATTGAGCCTAAAGTGACGTAATTTGTTATTTGGCAAACATGTGACGTATAATATTGGCGTTTAACTTTCAAAAAAACACATGGATGTCGGTCCCTGACAAAACTAAATGATTTATGTTTATGTTTGAATGCAATATAGTTTCTTTGAATAAAGGTTCCAGGACAATTACCAGACATGTTCCTCCCCTTTGTAAGCCTGGCCTTTAATAATTGTGTTATAATGAGACAACACAAAGAATAATCTCATGAAACCTAATATTTGGTCAGAGTTTAAAACCCTTTCTACAAACGTTACAAGATGTAGGATACATGGACCTCTGGTAAACACCAAAAGCTTTTTATTTATGATCAAATGCCCTCGTTATACTCGGAGTTGACCCATAGCGGGAGCTCTCGATTGCAGATTCTTCTGATCTTGTAGTTAGGAAGAATAGAAAAGCATGTAAGACTACATTTCTAATTTTAATCCCTTCAGATGCTATATGTTGCTGATGGTTTACTTTAAAGATAAATCCTGACTACTGTTTGTGTTTTCTTGGTTGTTCTTAGATATTTAAAGTTCAGGAAAAAAAGGCAATTCTTCCCTTCAGGCAAAACATCAAGAGATCTGAAGCAAAAATATTTGAAAATCACTAAGGTACTTAATGAAAGCCATTAAAATTTTTCAGACCAATTCTTGGGTTAACAGTTTATTCACATATTCTTTTATGTAAGAGTTTCCAGAGTGTGGCCTGGGAGCCATTTGCTGCCCCTCAGCTGCAGTTCAAAATGTCCCGGCAGCACAGGTGGTTGATTCATGCGGCTGGAGACTTCGTTTTTAATTAGGGCGACTTAACAACAATCCTCTTACAATAGAAAATGTTAGGAACAAAACAAAGTATTTGTCTTTAATAACAACACTTTTCTTTAATTTCAGAGTGAAATAGAACCGCATCCATCTTGTTACTTTTACTGAACCGCAGACCTTGGTGCACCCAAATCTGCTTGTGATTAATTTATTAGCTAAAAACAGAAAATATTTTCAAAGTAACCCAAATCCTGTTCTTATTGCTGAGAACAAACAAAATCTTCTTCTTTTTTTATCGAGCCCAAAAGAATTTTAAATGCGGATGCCTTTTTTTTAATAAAGCAAACGCTCAACTATTGTTGAGCAGGGAAAAAAAATTATGGTTAAAAAATTCTTTCCCCTTTTCCATGGTTCACAGATACTTTTTAAATGATTTTCAATATCAGGTGAAAAACAGTTTTCGTATCACTGCTTCATTGTTACAACAAAACATTGTGGCAAAATGCTTTTGTGTAGTTAGAACAAAACAAACAAGCAAGTAAACTAAAGAATAAATAAATACATTTTATTTTGGACAATAAGGAAAAACCCATACTGGTCTAACAACGCAGGTGTTGTCCATCTGAAACATAATCTTCCAGATTTGGTAAGGACGGCCATTTCCATCATCAGGTGCAGAATATGATTAGAAAATATGTTGAACATTTTTGTCCAAATTTTAGATGTGCGTTAAAGAGATATTCTCTAAAACCCCGTCTGCTGCATATAGACGTACACAGACGCTGCAGTCATCTTACAACTTTAATTTACACCGGTTTCACAGAGTGAACCCTTTTAAATGTCCAACCATGCAAATTCTGGATATTTGTTTTTATGATGCACAGCACCTGATTAGGATTTTCTCTCCAGCGTTTGCTCGGTCGCATTGGGAAAACAACCCCTGGCTTAAATCCAAGCTGTTGTTTGACGGGAGTGCATTATGCAGCCAGCTGATAAGCAGCAAGGACACAACATGCATTGGGGGAATGCTAAAGATGTCGAGGAGCGTGTGTGTGAGAAGGGAGGAGGCTAGATAGGCCACAAAACACCACGACCCAAGTGCTGAGTCACACGCGTTCACGTGCGGCAGCCGCAGGAAACCCGCACACATACGTGAAAGACGCACGCAGGCATGCTCCACGCACAGCGTGCATCCCTCTGCGGGATTTGGTGTTCAAGAGACGTTTTATTTTAGGAACAGCTGCTCCGGGTTAGTCACCCTACGTCGGTGACAGACGGAGAAACAGGTTGCAAATATCAAACGCGTTACAAGCACAGCAACAAGCAGAACGCAGCAACACGGCAGCAAACAAACAAACACACGCGCAGGCTCATATCCCTTCTTTTCCATTTCCTCTTGAGTCCCAGAAATATCTCGCCGCAGGGAGAAAGTGTTGCTTGAAGCACGCGGGCTGACGTCTTCGTCACCAGCAACTGAACGCACGGCCCCAGCTCCGTTTGACAGCTTTGTCAGAAACTGTAAGAAGCCGAGCCGGAGGTTCATTAACACATATTGCAACATGGAAGACGGCATGAGAGAAGTCAGACTTTCCCTTTCACCGATCGTCATGCATGAAAAACAGGGCCACAGTCCATTTGTGATAGGCTAACACAAAGTAGGACGTATTTTTACAAATACAAATCTGAAAAGTGTGGGTTGCGTGAGTCCTGCACAAATCAGCCTTTATTAAATAACGGCAAGAAGAAAAGCACTGAATGCAAGACGTAAGAGGCCCCACTCGCCACCAGCCATGTTAAGAATGAAAAGTCTAGACAGATGAGACCCAGATTTGGCATTTTAGGCAGAAAACCATGACGGCACATCGCTATGAAAACACCACCCTTCATCTTAAAGCATGGTGGTGGCAGCATCATGTTACGGCGATGCTTTTGATCAGCAGAGTGGGGACAGCTGCACAGAGGGGAAGCTAAGATAGGTAGCGTTAGATTAGCGTTAGATTAGATTGCGTTAAAGCCTTGTTGTGTTCAAAGCTCAGACCTAAGTCTGAGAATGTGTAGCAAAACGTGAAAAGTACTGTCAACAGATGCCTCCCTGTCTATCTAAGCTTGAGCTTATTTGGAAAACAGAAGAGACAAAGGGGGGGGGGGGTTTCATAACGTAGTGCAGTCTCAGCGATGTGATGTTTGGCCTTATTTAAGATATTTATTTGATTTGTAAAAAAAAAAAAAATCCAGCACTATGTGGCACGTTTTACAACAATGATAAGAACTTCTACCATTTATATAACTTTCTGTAAAACCACAAGTACAGCAGGTCGCTTTTCTTTTTTTTTTTTGCTCAGAAATGGTCACCAGTTTTCAGCTGATGGTATTTTTTCCATGCAACCAGACTCCAGGCCTGAATCAATGGACTAAAATTTCTCCTCATGCTAACAATGGGATTCAGCTGTGTTGACAGAAAGCTGGAGTTTGATGCCTGTGCAAAGCTACTGTATTTGCGCTAAACGTAATTTAAATGAATATAGGCGGAGTTTTCTCCAAATGCATCCATACTGCTGATAAATGTGCAAAACCTTTGTCTGTACACAGAGACGCATGTGAGATGTGAGATTCCTGTCATATATTGTTCTGATAAGTACCCGGATAACAGAAGTTTCATTTTGTACCAGTTTACTAAGATTCTTGTATCTGGTTCGACTGTCTGATGCATTACATACAAGTTTAAATTGAAATAGATGTAAACTTTATAAGATGGATTTCTTCTTTTCTTTCAACAGCTTCCAAATACAAACGCCACACCTGGAATCAGCTCCAGACCTTTGAACTGCTTAATTGATGACAGGTTAACGAGGGAAGAGCCCATGCAACCTTGTTATTTATTTTCCAATCTTCTGAGTCAATTGTCCAATTACTTTTGGTCCCTTGAAAAAGAGGCGGATACGTATTAAAGAGCTGTAATTCCTAAACCTTTGCTCCAACTTGGATGTGAATACTCTCAAATTATAGCTGAGAGTCTGCACTTTAAGCCCATACCGATTATATAATTGTATCCTGAATATGTTTTCATAAACAGCTGAAATAACAAAACTAGAGCCACTGTCCAAATATTTCTGGGCCTAACTGTATGTATATATATGTATATATATATATATATATATATATATATATATATATACATATATATATATATATATATGTATATATATATATATATATATATATATATATATATATATATACATATATATATATATATATATGTATATATATATATATATATATATATATATATATATATATATACATATATATATATATATATATGTATATATATATATATATATATATATATATATATATATATATATATACATATATATATATATATATATGTATATAGTTAGGCCCATCCTTGTCTAATTTGGACCTATTTTTGCACAAATGCAGAGTAGTGACTTTTGCTCATGGTTTGACCTATAAGGAGCTCTATTCTGAGGAAACTGAGGAATCAACAAAGGATTAGAATCCCTTAAAAATAGCCCTAAAATTACATGCAGTAAAATACATAACGAGCAAATTCAAGACACTGTAAATAATTATAGGAATGTGCAACAACATGAACCCAAATAATGCAGTTAATCTGTAAATTTTCCTCTGAATCAAACGATCTCATGGGTCTGAACAGGCACAGGTACAGACTGGTGTAGACACCTGTTTGAAATTCATAATGAACAGCCAGGGGAGAGAGGACCACACGCACACACACACACACACACACGCACGCACACACGCACACACACACACACACACACACACACACACACACACACACACACACACACACACACACACACACACACACACACACACACACACACACTCACTGCTGCTCCATTCTTGGCTGAGACTCTGAGCCGAGTCGCGGGTCAGACGAAGGCTAAGAATAAACTAACCCTGCTGAGAGCAACCCTTCATCTCACACACCACACAGTTCACTATTCCTTTTACCCTTTCCACAGAGACACACACACCCTCCTATTAATGCAAAACACCCTGAGAGGGTTCAGAGGACACAAAGTTAGAGCTCAACGGTGAAAACTAAGATGCTCCGCTGGGGATTCAGCCAGGGATAGATAAAAGCAGCCCTAATTGACCAAGCACAGAGAGAATTAATTACGCCCTGCAGTGTAAAATAGGGTCACCTGGTGCATAAGTACTGATATACACCTAGGTTCACAATGAATGACCCTTAATAAAAAAAAAAGCAACAGTCTCCCAGCCCCACCGCAGGTCACCCACGGAGTCGCTTCTGGTGTCAAGCTGTGACATTTACCTCATGATATTCGCAGAAACTGCTGCTTTTTAAAGGCCACTAAAAGCAAAAATCAGCGTCTGCTGAACCTTTGAATATACTGACAGCACTGCGTCTGTGCGAGAGCATCTCTTTTAAGGCCTTGAAAAAGCGAGCGGGTTTCAAGCTGCGTGCAGTTTACCGCGGAGAGATGTCATCATCAGGGTCGAGCTCTTCCTGCTTTGATCATGCAGAGCTGATTTCTTCACCCTGAGCGCGAACTTGTCACGGCAAAACGAACGACATTTCCTCAATGTTTTACACTGGCTGTGTGCGCGCATCCTTCAGGAGGCAGACATCTCCTTGTGTCATTGTGCTGAGAGGAGCCCGACCTTTGACCTGTGACAACAACATGTTTTCTTTGACGCGGCGGGTGGATCTTTGTCACCGCTGCTCGTTTTGACCCATGGTCCCTGTGAGGCGAAATATCAACGATGGCTCCCTACTCTCCGTCGTATCTGGAGTACAACAGCTGAAGGGCACCATACATTAAACTGTTTTGGTCTCAAAAGAAATTCCTGCAACCCACAAAAGAAAAGATACGCCACTGACTTAGAAACGTAAAGAAAATATTCACATCCCCGCGCTCACATTTTATCACATTAAAGGCACTAAACTTAAATCTGTATGATAGGATGTTGTGTGATGGACCAGCACAAAGCAGTGCAGGGATGTCAAGAGGAAGAAAAAAAATGCATTGGTTAAAATAAAGCAATAATCTGAAAAGAGTTTGTAGAGTCTTGTATTTATTTTCAGCCCCCTTTTACTTTGTTACCCTTAAATGAAATTCAGTGTATGAGTTGCCTTCAGAAGGCACACATCTCACTAGTTGGTCTATTGTTGTTTTATCACATAAAATCTAAAAAAAAAACATATAGGGGGATTTATTTTGGAGAAAATTGGTGGGAGCTAATTTAACGGGTTACGGAGGAAAGGTTTGCTGTGTTCCACAATGGAAAAATGATTTCCATTTGTAATTCTTTCTCTTTTATATTCCTAATTATGCACGACTTTGTGTTGGTCTGCAAATCCACATTAAATACAATACTGTTTCCAAACACTGTAAAGGGGACACTGTGGACCAAGCAAGCAACAATTGCTGCAAAGAGAGATTGCTGCAAAGCCATCAACAATGCAGACGACTGTCACTGTGGCTCTACGCTCCTTCAGGAGGAGTGAATGCTGCTTGTCAAGACTTGATGCAACCAACTGGGTTTCCTTAGATAATAAACTTTTTACCAGTCTGCACAATTTGATTGAATTTGACTTTGTAAAGTGCCTTGAGATGACATGTATCATGAATTGTTCGCTATATAAATAAAATGTTATTGAATTAAATACACTGCGATGGACTGGCGACCTGTCCAGGGTGTACCCCGCCTCTCGCCCATTGTCAGCTGAAGATAGGCACCAGCACCCCTCGTGACCCCAATAGGGATAAGCGTGTTGCAAGATGGATGGATGGATGAATTAAATAGAGCCCTGCTTGCACCACCCCCACTTCACACCTACTCTCTTACACAGCTCTCTGGTTGCAGAGCCCTTGGAGCAGAGTTAGACCTGAGATAGCATTGGAGTAGGCGCTTTGAGCCTCGCTTTGGCAGCTGGAAACCAAAAGAAGTGAACAATACTGTTGGTTTAGTCCTTGAAGCTGGTTGTCCTATAAAGTCATGCAATCTTTTTGCATTGTGTCACTTTGTAGATGTTTGTAAGGAGATCAAGCCAAATGTCTGCTGAATGTGTGCAATTGATCGTTTCCAGATTATGTTTTCAATGTTAATATGCTTTTACAGCCTACCGTCATTGACAAGAGGCATCTGCAATGGTGTAACATACATTCTCTTCTTTGGGGGTCTATTCCAGCTCTATTTTAGCTGACTACATGGCTAATGGTTGTTGACAAATTACTATTAAGTTGCTAAAACGGGAAATGTAAACAAAGCAGCTACACAGACTGATTGAAGGCAGTTTAAAAAGGACGAAGGAATAGTCCCTTTTCATCTGAGTCTAGAACCGGAGGGAGAGAAAGTCACATCAGAAAATAGCAGCAGGAGGAGAAGAGATGAGGCAGGAGGTGTTAGAGAGAAGAGGGTGAGGAGGAAAATATGACAGTGTAAATATGCAAAGGTTAAAAGCAGAGAGGAGAAAAATGCAAATGAGGAAAAGTGACAAAATGACAGCAAGGTTGAGGTAAAGGTGGAGGAGAGAAGGAAAGGGAGGGAGACTGAGACAATATATGACTGCAGGGGAGAAAGCAGGAAGCTAGGCAGGAAGAAATTAAAAAACGGGTAAGGAAATGATAATAAGAACAGGAAAAATTGTAGGGAAAAATATTAAATAAAGAGGAAATATTAAAGAAATTAAAAAGGGGAAAAGAAAAAAGAAAAACACAAAGAAAAAATGAAAATATAAACAAAAATGGGGCTAAGAAATAAAAGCTCAAAGGAAAAACATAAAAAAGAAAGCATATGAATAAAAATGAAAACCTAAAAAGAAACAGATCGATAGAAAACCACAAATAGTTTAAGAAATATTAGAAGAAATACTATCTAAAAAGAAAACTGGGGTACACATGAAAACTAAAAACAATACTGAAAATAATTTAAAAAGCAAAGGTAAAAAAAGAAAGAAAAAACAAAACTGAAACTTTTCAGAGAAAAAAGGATAACAACAATAAAATAATAAGGAAAAAAGAATTAAAGAAGACAAGAAATACATATAAAACCTGTCATGATTTAGGGTTTTGTTTGTTTATTTTGGACATTTCTGGACTTGAATCAGCCACTGTCCAATCAGCTCAGCCACATCAATTAGCCCAGATCATCTCCACCTGCTGCCAGTAATTACTGTCAACTCTGCTCACCTGTTCAACTACCTACATACTGTATACCAGCCTCAGTCATCCACTCACAGCCAGAATGTCTCTTCTGATCTCATCTTGTGTGATGTGCTTTGACTCTACCATTTCCTGTGTGCTCAGCAAGCTGGACTCATCTGTTTGCTTCACTGAAGAAAGTTGATTGTGTCTGTGTGCTACACAAGTCTGTTTCCCCGTGAGTTCCAGCCGCTCGCTCTCCCCGTTCTGGTGGTTCCCCGGTCCACATACATTACTACCTGCATATTCTGGTCATCCTTGGCTGCCTGCACCTTCAGCCAGCCTGCATCTGGTCAGGTCTGGGTCAGCCATTATTGATCTGGTCAAGTCTGGTTCAGCCATTATTGATCTGGTAAAGTCTGGTTCAGCCATTATTTATCTGGTCAAGTCTGGTTCAGCCATTATTTATCTGGCCAAGTCTGGTTCAGCCATTATTTATCTGGTCAAGTCTGGTTCAGCCTGCATCTGACCAAGTCTGGTTCAGCCATTATTCATCTGGTCAAGTCTGGTTCAGCCATTATTTATCTGGCCAAGTCTGGTTCAGCCATTATTTATCTGGTCAAGTCTGGTTCAGCCATTATTGATCTGGTCAAGTCTGGTTCAGCCATTATTTATCTGGTCAAGTCTGGTTCAGCCTGCATCTGGCCAAGTCTGGTTCAGCCATTATTCATCTGGTCAAGTCTGGTTCAGCCATTATTTATCTGGCCTAGTCTGGTTCAGCCATTATTTATCTGGTCAAGTCTGGTTCAGCCTGCATCTGACCAAGTCTGGTTCAGCCATTATTGATCTGGTCAAGTCTGGTTCAGCCATTATTTATCTGGCCTAGTCTGGTTCAGCCATTATTTATCTGGTCAAGTCTGGTTCAGCCTGCATCTGACCAAGTCTGGTTCAGCCATTATTGATCTGGTCAAGTCTGGTTCAGCCATTATTTATCTGGTCAAGTCTGGTTCAGCCTGCATCTGGCCAAGTCTGGTTCAGCCATTATTGATCTGGTCAAGTCTGGTTCAGCCATTATTTATCTGGTCAAGTCTGGTTCAGCCATTATTTATCTGGCCAAGTCTGGTTCAGCCATTATTTATCTGGTCAAGTCTGGTTCAGCCTGCATCTGACCAAGTCTGGTTCAGCCATTATTGATCTGGCCAAGTCTGGTTCAGCCATTATTGATCTGGTCAAGTCTGGTTCAGCCATTATTTATCTGGTCAAGTCTGGTTCAGCCTGCATCTGGCCAAGTCTGGTTCAGCCATTATTCATCTGGTCAAGTCTGGTTCAGCCATTATTTATCTGGTCAAGTCTGGTTCAGCCATTATTTATCTGGCCAAGTCTGGTTCAGCCATTATTTATCTGGTCAAGTCTGGTTCAGCCTGCATCTGACCAAGTCTGGTTCAGCCATTATTTATCTGGCCAAGTCTGGTTCAGCCATTATTTATCTGGTCAAGTCTGGTTCAGCCATTATTGATCTGGTAAAGTCTGGTTCAGCCTGCATCTGGCCAAGTCTGGTTCAGCCATTATTGATCTGGTCAAGTCTGGTTCAGCCATTATTTATCTGGTCAAGTCTGGTTCAGCCATTATTTATCTGGCCAAGTCTGGTTCAGCCATTATTTATCTGGTCAAGTCTGGTTCAGCCATTATTGATCTGGTAAAGTCTGGTTCAGCCTGCATCTGGCCAAGTCTGGTTCAGCCATTATTGATCTGGTCAAGTCTGGTTCAGCCATTATTTATCTGGTCAAGTCTGGTTCAGCCTGCATCTGGCCAAGTCTGGTTCAGCCATTATTCATCTGGTCAAGTCTGGTTCAGCCATTATTTATCTGGTCAAGTCTGGTTCAGCCATTATTTATCTGGTCATGTCTGGTTCAGCCATTATTGATCTGGTAAAGTCTGGTTCAGCCTGCATCTGGCCAAGTCTGGTTCAGCCATTATTGATCTGGTCAAGTCTGGTTCAGCCATTATTTATCTGGCCAAGTCTGGTTCAGCCATTATTGATCTGGTCAAGTCTGGTTCAGCCATTATTTATCTGGCCAAGTCTGGTTCAGCCATTATTTATCTGCTCAAGTCTGGTTCAGCCATTATTTATCTGCTCAAGTCTGGTTCAGCCATTATTTATCTGGTCAAGTCTGGTTCAGCCATTATTTATCTGGTCAAGTCTGGTTCAGCCTGCATCTGACCAAGTCTGGTTCAGCCATTATTGATCTGGTCAAGTCTGGTCCAGCCATTATTGATCTGGTCAAGTCTGATTCTGCTTGCCTGCCTTCATCTGCCATGACTCGTCTCCTTCAATAAACCTTTTAAAACGTAACTCTGTGTTTGGCTGAATATCGGGTTCACCAGCACTATCCATTACACTTATGGCCAAATAAAAAGACATATATACAGGATAAATAAATTTAATATATTTGCAAGGATAATCAACTATTATGTATCAGTGTCTTATTTGAAGGGCGTTGGAAAGAATTAGGCCATAGTAAAGTAACACTTACCTGACAACAGCCAGATGTATGTCTCGTTCCGCCTAGCTACACTCACATACATCTGGGACACCGCCGATAGAGAATGATTTCTCCAACCAATTTTATGGTCTGGCCAATCAGGACGCAGGGCTGGAGTTTCATATATGTGACGTAGTGGAGACGCGACCATGACGTGAGACTGTTTTGATAGCAATGGCGGCTCGTCGAGGAAGCAAGCGTTAGCATTAATGCTGCTATTTCTTCCGTGTTGTCCAATCTACCTAATATTGTTTCATTAAAAGAACATCAGAGAACGCCTCTGAAGGCTTTTGTTGGTGGAAACGATGTTTTCGCCCTTCTCCCGACCGGATTTGGCAAGTTTTGTTTTCCGGGGCCAGCGGACGTGCAAACGCGGACGCGCCCCGGAGCGGTTAGCGGTTAGCGCTAACCATGTTAGGAGGCCTTTAGTCCTCAACGCGGTCGGCCCGGAATCGACTCCGACCCGCGGCGCTTTGCCGCCTGTCTTCCCCCCTGTTCCTGTCAGCTCACTGTCAATAAAACGCGTGCCACTAGAGCCGCAAACACATTATTATTATTATTTTTTTTTTTTTCCTGCGTCGCTATCATTAGCGTCACGGGTTAGCTTCGGTGTGAGTGGTTGAAATAGCACGTCAATAAAGATGACAGACAAGTGGCTTATCCAATCATATGCAAGAATTTTTGATAAGGCCCAGCCTTCTGTAAATGCAATTCCTATGGCGGAGTCCCAGATGTATGTGAGTGGAGCTAGGCGGAGCGATATACAGCTGGCTGTTGTCAGGTTAAAGTAACACCCCCACATGGCCTTAATATGCATTCCATACTATGGTGCATGCATTTCAATCACCACATAAAACAGCCTATTGTTGAGTCAACCACACCAGCACCGCTCATTGCATCACTGCTACAGAAACAACACAGCTACAATTCACAACATCACTCAACGACTATCGTCGCACCAGCAATGGCCCGATGATAAGATCCCGTAACCTGATATGCAGGCATCTAGCTTCAGGGATTTTGGATGGCGAAAGTGAAACTTCAGCCATTAATTCAACTAATAACCGCGTAGGGGCACCTCAAGACTATATTTCATTACCAAAAAGGTCAGGTGAGCCTTTATTATGAATATAATATATAAAACAAGATGACGATGTTACAGAAAAGTATCATAACCAGTAAAAACGGGTGAATGTGAATTTAACCCCAATCCAGCAGGTGCACATCAGAATCGTCATGCTACCTCAGCAACATCACAAGACGGGAAAAAATTTGGCCTGAGCTTTAAGTCTGGCCCGTATCAGCGTACAGAAAAACTCTTTAAAGGCGTTCAAAAGAGATCGATACTAATGGCGGTTTTACGGCACATTAAACCCTAAATCTGGTGCTTAGACCTACAGTGTGCATCAGTGGAGGGATGGAACAAGTAAAAATATGCACTTGGGATTTCAGGGTAATACTGGAGCTTAAAACAGCAAAACACGGAAATCCGAGACGAACATGAAAGAAGATGAGCAGCTAAACTGGAAGAGCTTACTAGAGAGACTACTGAAGGGATGAATCGATATGCTGCTGAGGTCTCCACTCCAGGCGTTCCTCTCTCTCAATTTACTCCCACTCCTTTACATGAAAACAGCAGAATATTGATCCTTCTTTTATCCTTGACTGTCAACCCACCGCTCAAGCTTTCCTATGCGGCACCTAGCTTTGAAGCGAAATGTACTCTTCCTCCACTCCATGGCAGTTCATCGGAGGATGAGCCAAACACGGGAGAACAAATGAAGCCAGACTCATCACGTATTACAGTTGGACTACAGATGGTCTTAAACCTCTAATTAAAACCGTTCCTGTATGTATACGTTTGATTTTGAACATTAACTCGTTGATCTCTGGAGTGAAATAATCAAATTAGAGTTCTTAACTACAGGAGATAAATGTGTTTTTTAGCAAGAGTGGGAGCTGTTAACCCAGCAGATATATGTCTCTGCAAATTAACCGCAGCGATAATTTAAAACTAAGCTAAAATAAAAAGAATTACATTCTCGTTACATCGACAAGCTGCTATTAATCAGGTTCACTGCATTTTTTTTCTGCTGCAGTCCAGATTCGAATCAGAGGAAATATCTTGGATTGATATAAAGTAAGGGGTTTAGAGCGTGTTGCTCAAAGGTTGTACTGAGCTCTGTTGGTACTCATTAAGCTGCTAGGCTGCATCGTGCAAAGACCGACACAGATTTCTAATCCAAGGTGCACCAGCAAATCAAATTTCTTTGTATAAATACTTTTGATTCTGTGAGATCGCGATCCCAGCCGATGCCTTAAGGTGATGTGCTGAATAATATTGTGATTTTTATTTCTCAGAAGAAACGAAAAGAACACAAGTCAGGAGTAAAAGAACAAAAAGCTGCCATAAAGGACAGAGAAGATAAAGGAAAGCAGCTTAAAATGCACCCAAAAATGATACTGGAGGCATGTTCTGTCATTTTCTTATAAGATTGTTGCCAAACAGGAAGAGCACAAGCACATTTGTTTTTATAACCATGACGTGGATATAAAATGTCTTTAAAGAAACCACGACGAGTCATTTCAGCACTTTCTCCAAATCCAGTGTAAATTTTATCCTGTACAACTATGAAACACACACAACTGTTGGAGTAAAACAAAAACGAACAATAAAAAGGTGCATTGACCTGGTTGCACACCACCAATCAAAGCAGCATTTTATTCATAATACTTATTATGTATTCTAACAAATGTGGTTTTTTAGTTGTATTGAACAGGATATGTCTTAATACAGATTGTAACGAGGCCCTGTACTTTGTTTATATCAACTGGATTTAAATATAACCACAGAATGAACATTTATTACAAAATTGCACAAAAACTAAAAAAAAAAAACTAAAAGTAATTATTATGTGAAACCATGCAGTTAGAGCTGTAAAAGAGGAATGTGCTTCTTCTAGATTCAGGTTATACCACCACATGTTCAATACAGTCTTTCTCTGTAGTGACTAATCGTGCGTAAAATGACAACCTGAAGCAACAGAATATATTTAAGTATTTAAGTATATATTACTATACTTTGATATATATTAATATACTTATATTAGTATAAGTATATTCAAAAACAAACAAATTATTATTGTTTTGCTGTTAAACAGCTTCCACATCAAGTAGAGATTGTTAATTAGAGCACAGCACATACAGTATAAATAACTGCAGGTATTATGTATGTAAATGAGGTGAATTTGCAATAACATTTTGCATAACTCCAACCACTAGATGGCGACCAAGAGTCTTGGATATGATCTTTGTACGTGTTGAATATTCATCAACAGAAGATCTTTGTGTTTTTTCCTGTCTATATTCTCTAGTTGCTGATATTTTAGTTCATACATTTATGGGTTAGATTATTTTTAGTTCATTCTAGGTACATTTTTTATTCCATGCTCTCTTACCTTTTTCAACACATTCCTCTGTAGTTAAGCTCTCTGGTTTTCACTACTCTTCACTGGTTTCCTCTGTTGATTTAATGATTCCCGATTCTCTGCCTGTTTTCTTTTCTTTTTTGCAGTTGTCCCTTTTGGTTTGTTTCCCTGCACTGTTCCTCAAGCCAGCTGTAAGTTGTTGTTTGGTATTTGAATATTAAAACCTGCACTTTCCAGTTTGTCTGCATTTGGGACCATCCTAAACCAAAACATGACAGTGGAAAGTTTTTTTTTAATATGCTAGGCTGTGGGAGAGTTTGAAAAACTCACGACTAACATAGTCGCAGCTTTAGCCCATGATAATGTAAAAACATACCCTTTATTTACAACAAATCCAGAAGGTACTGTTAAATAAGGTTATTTCAGCTCTAAATAGTTGTTTTCCCCTAAATAAATCGACTTAACGAACCTCCCCGAGGAGTGGCTATTCCTCATCTTTAACTGGGATTGTTGAGCCTTCAGAAACACGCCTTTGACCTATTCCTCAGTTTAATTCCAACTAATTTTCATTGCAATAGCTCAACCTGAAAACCAGAAAGCTTTTTTAAGATTCTTCATATGAAAGAAGAAGCCCTCAGAGAAACAGTTTTAGAACAATTTCAACAACAAAGCAGAGGAGCGCTCAGGTACGCACAAAGTCAATATATTTGGGATTTCTCTCAAGGACATTTAGAGCTTTCGTGCGATCTTGTCAAGAAAACTGATTCCCTAAACAAAAAAGCTCTTTCCTTTAAACAAATGCTGTTGCTCATAATGGGAAAACACATGTTTACATGTAGAAACTAAACTTCAATGCCTTACGGAAGCAAGAATCAGCCAAGATGTTCTTAGTCCTGCATGTAAAAGACAAACCAAACTAATCCACATACACTCGTGGACACACAAACAGAGAGTGGGAACTTTATGGGCCCCACGAGGCCCGAGGAAACTGCAGTCCCAACTGCTTTATGTATTGGTCAATTTAACGCTGCTAACATCAGCACATTAAAAATGCATGCGCCCAAGGACGCTGGAGCAACTCTGAGAGTGTGCAAGTGTTTAATCACGACTAGCGTACCATAAAAAGCAGGATTAATACACTGATAACCATCTTGTAGAGGGAAATCATTCTGTTGAATTTAGGATTAACAAGTACAATAAATCGGTACTAACAGAGCAGATTTCATGTACTCACATGGTCTCATCGTTCTGAAACTCCAGCTTTCCAGTAGCCATTTCGTAATCCTCCCCTCCTTTAGCTGTCCCATCCACGGTCCGATAAGGGACGGCTACCAGACCTCGGGCCCCTGAGGTCCGGAGAACCTTCACCTCCATCACGCCCACGCTTTCACTCACCCTCTGACTGGCACCCTCGAACGTAAAGATGCCTGGAGAAAGGATGGAGACAGATAAATGCCTCCGCTCTCCCCGGGTTGGTCTCCAAGTTGTATGATGGAGTGCGTATAGAGGAAAATGAATTTAAAGAGGAAGAAAATTCTCAGATTATGCTATACGTTTAATATTATTATCAAAGTCCTGCAACTTGAAATGGAGGGGACACTGACTGGATTTAACCTTTCATCTTTACAAAGCTTTTCAAAATGCCGTGAAGGCAGCCCAGCAAGCATTGGTGATTTTCATTCAGCGGAAGCCCTCGTTTTAAATACCTGCAGTGAAATTATCAAAATGTCAGTGTTCTCCAGCCATGCTGATTAGAAACGGTCGATCACAGAACTTAGTGTCTAAGAACCTCTTTTACCTGCTTTTCACTTGCAGATTTTGCAGATTTATATTAAAATGCAGTCAGCTCCAAGTTTAGAGAGAGCACAATATGCTCTTATATGATTATAGGATATTAACCAATATATTATGCGGGTTAATTTCAAGAATATCAAGAGTTAATGTCCTTGTTGAATTTTAATATTTTCCACCCTATTAGACACATTACCACCGTGCAATTATATAAAGACATTTTTGTGTAGTGCTGGTATGTAAAAAAAAAAAAAACCCTTAAAAGTGGCTTCTTTTTGATCAATATAACAGAATTTCAAAACCTTCTGAATTATGAAGACATTTGAAACTGAGCCTCTCTGACTGGCAAAAATAAATAAAACAATAAGATCTGTGGTTCAACTGAGAGTTTTTTCCCTAAAGTGTCTTTGTGTTTCAGAAACTTCTAGCACTATCAAAACCGGTGAATCTAAAGACGTTTGATCCTTATAGAGATGCATCTCACCTGCGTGGTCGTCGTCATAAATGGTCACTGTGGCTGTGTGGTTATCTCCCAGCACGGCTTTCGGGGTAGCGCTGGCATCCAGTGGGGCGGCGCCGACCTCGGGACAGCCGACCACACGAGGGTTACTGAGGTGCACGTAGAAGTACTCGTCCTCCTCAAAGATGTCGTCGTCGATGACGCCGACGGTAATCTCTGGAAAACAAAGTCTGTCATTAGGACCTAATATCGAAGTCACTGAAAGCCTGCGTCCTCTGCAGTTCTCTCTCGTAGAGAATATAACACGGCTCAGTCCTGTTGTGTTTAGCTGTGTCAGCCTCCTAGGGTGAGCACATGATGGCGCTATTAACTTTGTGTCATCTCTTTTGTTTCTTTCCTATAGAAAGTACTCCTGGTCCAGAGCTTCTGTGTTTAGCTGTGTCTCATATTGAATAAAGCCATCGCTGGAACTACTTTTTTTTTTTTTCAAAGAAAGTGCACACCTCCCTTGGTGCTTCAGAGTTTAGCTGTGTCTCTTACTTGGAGAGGCCCATTGATGGCGCTACTGATGTCAAAATATAAATGTGGTGCTCATTTAATTTTTCTTCCCAATAGAAAGTATTTTCCAGATGATTTTGGATGCTTCCACACCTTTCCGTTTATAGAAAGTGCACGTGTCTTCTGAATGTAGCGGTCTCATACCTGGACAAGGACATTGGTTGTGCAATTGTTGCCAAGACATCTTCTATGCTTTCTTAAAAGAAAGTACACCTCATCCATTTCTTTTCTGTTTAGCTGGGTCTTTTTCCTTAAAGGGTAACTCACCCCCAAATCAACAATGTTTTTGCCAACAAACTGTCAACATGGTTGTCTTATAGTACAGTCTACATATCCTGGTCATTATTTTTGACAAATTAGTGCATATTTGTTGAAATTCTTTTTTGTGTTATATATATATATATATATATATATATATATATATAATTTTGAATAGTTGTAATATCACTGTTAGTGACATTACTAACAGTTTGAATTTTGATTGTAATTTAGCTAATGTCATTCTGACATTAGCTAAATTACAATCAAAATTCATACTGTACAATCAAAACTAAATTACAGATATCTATGATAACAAACAATACACGACTGGCAAAATTGTTTCTTCTTAGGCTAAACTGAATTACAATTAGAGTTTTGACTGGTCAAAATTATGTTGCACATATCAGTAATTATTATCTAGTCTAGTGATTAAATGTTAATAATATTACCATAGAGCCTTTCCCGCTTAACGCCGCCCATTTTGATTGAATTTCTCAAATTTTTCTGGGGGCGGGATTATGCTTTTACATGCAGGTGAGTTACACTTTAAATTGAGAAATAGAGCTATTGCTGCTAAAAGGGTTTGTGGACTAGCTCTGTTTTTCTTTCCAATACCCAGTACTCCTAGCCTGTGGTCCTGCTTTATTTTTCTGGGATTTACTGAGCCCGGTTCTGCTGGAGGTTTCTTCCCGGTAAAACGGAGTGGTTCCTCTCCACTGTCACCACATGCTTGGTCAGGAGGAGATATCGCTGCATGGTCTTTGTATGCAACTGGATTTAAAGCTAATTTAGCTTCTATCAAATGGACCTGAATTGATCTGGACTGAAATATAATCCAACCTGATTTTATATAGTTGAACTGGACCGGTTTGTTCTGTAACGTCTCTGAGTTGTTCTCATGCGGGCTCGGCCCAGTAAACAAGAAATTGAGTTGGCCCGCGGTGCTGCAGATGTCTTCTGGTATCCGAGCACATCTCAGTGACATAGGTTTTAGAAAACATGTCATACATTTTCACCGTCACTCCCATCATTACCTTTGAGGGTCTCTCCAGGCTTAAACAGAAGCGTTCCTTCGGCAAACTCATAATCTGAGCCTGCATTGGCTGTACCATCCTCTGTGCGATAATCCACCTGGGGCAGATGGGAACACAGAAGAAGAAAAAAAACAGAAAAGTGGAATGAGATAAGCGGCCGAGAGTAAGAGATAAAAGATAGTAGATATTATGAAGAAGGCAGATTAACCACAAAGGAAGATCACAGAAAGGAGGAAAGGATGTTGAAGGAGATAGGGACAGAGAGATAGAGAACAAGAGAAACAGCCTCATTAAACCAGGCCTCGTGGTCAGATACAGTTTAATAATGAAACCTTTGAAGATAGCACAATAAAATAGTCTCTATATTCAGTTCATTCTGCCTCCTTAATACCTGCCCCCCCCTCCCGACTTCTCATTCAAATGTAAACGAACAACAACAAAAAAGGCATAACAAATGACGCTGAAAGAACCAGTTTCTGCTTGCAGGAAAAGCTGAAATCTAAAGTCAGTGTTGGTGGTGTGACTTCGGGTAATTTCTTTGCACGGCTCTATTTTTAGCTCTTCATGAAATGTGTATGCTCTTAGAGAGATCCTGAGCTTAATTTATTTTCAACAACACTCATTCAGCGGCCTGATATTTCTGGTACAGTCCCGAGGCTGGGCAATATTTCAAAATTTCCAGACGTACGCGCCACTGGTTTCATACATTTTCAATTAAAATTTAAGAGATTGATTCTTTTTATATGTTTATATATTTTGTCTGGCAGACAGAAACATCCCACACTGCTGTAAATGCGTCGTAAAGACACAAATACAAACTGATTTTTCAGACTCGAATGTCAAATCTAGACCAGAAGATCTGTTTCAATACCAGTCGTTGTTGGGCGATTAAACAGGCATCACTGCTTGACATCAACAGAGGAGAGCACAAACCTATTCCTACAAGTGAGAGACATCAGTATGCACTTGATAGATGAAAAAAAGAGGTTAGTCATGTTTAACAAGGCTTAATCAACATTCTGAGAAATCACGTAGCATGGGTATAAATGTAAAATGTGCTCATTAATGTCATCCCTTGCAGGAATAATCCAATTAAATAATGAATTAATCGTTTACTTATATAGCCCTTTACACAGCCACTAAAGACAACCAAAGTGCTTTACAATTAAAAACAATAAAAAAACTGAGATAAACAAACAATACGATGGGTACAACCATAACACCAGGCAATAAAGATAAAAAAAAAAATCAGAAATAGTTTCATGGTCCGACTTGTTATTAAAAGTCAGCCTGAATGAATGAGCTTTGTGATTTGCTTTAAAAAGACTTGGATAAGTGGTGGAGCGTCGATCCAGAAGGAGCTGGTTTTTTGTTGTTCAAACTCACTGAATCAGATTGTGAGGTGTGCCAGTAGGTTCATTGGAGAGCCACAGGTGAATCTAGAAACCCTTTACACCAGGCAGCTACAGAGGCTAGTTGGCTCCATACTGGAAGATGGATCCCACCCACTACATGGTGAATTTCAGCCCCTCCCATCTGGCCGTAGGTTTAAAACACCTGCAGGTAAAACCGAGAGGTTCAAAGGTAGTTTTGTTCCTTAAGACCCTGACCGACACTTAGGCTCATTGTAGACTACACACCGATCTTTTTAGATTAGGCACAGCCTTCCTAATCTATTTATTTAGTTATTTATTGATCCAGCTTTTTTTTTGTACTTTTTTATGATATGGTGGTTTTTACTCTGTATTTTATCTGCGGTATTTTGATAGTACTATTGTGTATTTTTATCTATATCTTTATCCCTGGAGCTCTTGCTCTTGTTGTTACTGTTATGTCATTGTCTTCTGTCAATGTTGTTTGTGTGTAACGTGTGTATGCAGCCCACTCTTTCTACCTGCAACCAAATCTACCCTCGGGTACAAATAAAGTTACCCTGGACCTTCACCTTCACCTTCATCATCAGACATGTCAAAGTCTCTTTTTATAAGGCAGACTAAGACGGGGTTATAGGCTGGATAAAGACATTTTATACTAAAACGTTGGAAAGAAAAGGCAAATAAGAAATGGTTCTAAAATGATCTAAAATCAAGGGGTTGAGTCTTGTTTTTTAGGAGGGGGTCTGACCACGGCATGTTTAATATCAGGTGGCACAGTTGCTGAGCTGAGACAGGACAGCAGGACCATTGGTATTAAAAACGTCTTTCAACAGCTTAGTAGGAAGAAAGCTGGCATATTTCACTTGTTGCTCCAAGAGAATCGTGGTCAAGACATGTCGGGTTTTTGTTTATAGAGCCTCCTACCTTTTAACTTTGACAAAAGACAGCCACCAAGTAATAGGAAAAAAAGTTCTCCAGTTTTTGGAAAGGGTTTTAAAACTTTACATTTCTTCATCAATTCCATAAGAATAAAATAAAAAAATCCCCCCCCCCCCCTCCACACACAAAAGCGGAGCAGGAAGTTTTAGTGTGGATGAGGAACCCTTGAGGTATATCATTATTATATGCGTATTAAGGACAGGAATATTTCAAACACAACTCGCAGAGCTTGTATTCCAGACCTGAGATCAGTCGGCCTCGGCAAAAGGATAAGGTTTTCTAAGAGCTATGAGCAAAGCGGAAGACTGAAAAGAAACAGAGGAAGGTGTTCTCTGTTGTGTCTCCCAGCTTGCCGCACAGCTCCTGTATCATCTCAGCCTCACGACAGCATCCAATTAGAAAAGGAAACAAGGATTGTCAAATCTCCTGCAGGTGAAAACATGTTCTAAAAGAGATCAGATGAAGACAAAAGTGCTGGAGATCTGAGCGATTGCTTCCTCTGGTGCCTGCTTTTATTTCGCTCCGTCTCTTAGCTCCTATCAGCACAAACATTTTAATCCCAGTGGACTGCGGTTCGTTTATTCTAATAGAAACTCACTTTGACAGTAACCCCGGGGTCTCCGCCATGTCTGGCAACGGTCAGATTCAGGGAGCCACAGTTTTCGAAGCACTGGTACAAAGAGGGTTCAAACTCCATCCTGATGGTGTGAGGGTCGTCCTCCTGAGTCTGAGTCTCATTGCTGCTCACCACCTATAAAAAAAAAAAAAAAGCACGCAAACTCAGGCGAAATATTATTCAACAGCTGGAAATGTCAGGTTAAAAGGTCTCAGCTCCTCACCTTACGGGCCTGGTCGGCGGCGTGCTTCTTCAGGATGTTGCCGGCGCCGATCATCATCCTGGTGGCCTGGATGCGGTAAAACGCTCGGCTCTTCTGCTGCTGCATCAGAACCTGATAAACAAAAACACAATCGGTGAGAAAACTTTGCTTTTAACGCTTATGCCTAGAATAGTTACCTTGATGTGAAGAAGGATTTTCTGCTGTTTGTACTTTTTGTCACTTTTAAATATTTCAGATTATCAAACGCTTTATATCAAACGTAAGATGAGTTAAATTCCAATTACAAATGCCCTGGAGCAGACTGACAGAAGAGAGGCTGCACACAGAACTACATGCTGGAGTTAAACCTCACAGCAGAAAATGTAAATAATTTAATGGCAATAAAATTGGAAATGTGAAAGATGTGCATGTCTCTCAGTTCTTCCTTAGCAGGACCCCTACTCTGACATTAAATATGCTATACAGCTATAAAATCCAAGACTTTTGTATTTTCATGTAATCTGGCTAAATCAGTTTGATCTAAACTAGTAATTTAGAAGAAATCATTGCTGTAACTTGATTATTGTAGTAAACCATATAGCTTGTTATAATCTCAGGGTTTGGACAGGCGTAATGTAGCCTCAGTGCACATGTGATGTTGCTCACAGAGGTCAAGTGATCGCTCAGGGAGTCTGTGTGTTTGCTCAGACACATGAAAAATTAGGGGGAACATTGCACTCTACCCTTTTCCGGTTCAAGACCATGGTCTCAGATTTGGAGGCACTGATCCTCATTCCGGCCGCTTCGCACTCGGCTGCGAAGCGCTCTAGTGAGAGCTGTACATCACGCCCTGATGAAGCCAACAGGACCACGTCATCCGCGAATAGCAGAGACTCAATCCTAAGGCCACCAAAACGGATCCCCTCAACACCTTGGCTGCGCCTAGAAATTCTGTCCATAAAAGTTATGAACAGAATCGGTGACAAAGGGCAACCTTGGTGGAGTCCAACTCTCACCGGAAACGAGTCCAACTTACTGCCGGCAATGCGGACCAGACTCTGACACCGGTCATACAGAGATCTAACTAATATATATATATATATATATATATATATATATATATATATATATATATATATATATATATATATATATATATATATATATATATATATATAGGGATAGATATGTTTAAAACTGTGGCTGTACCTGATAATTAGCCATCTCAATGAGCTGCTCCATGTCCTTGTCTGGGTGCCTCTGCTTCAGCTCCTTCAGTGTCTTCGCCATATCCCTCCTGGCCTCATCATCCTCATCCTTTCCACCCTCCACCATCATCCCTCCATCCATGCCGCTGTGGCAGTTCAGAGCGATCTTTCCGTCTAACTCCAGCATATCCATCTTGGTGAATCCTCCCGGACCCAGCGCTCCTCCTCCTCCTCCTCCTCCTCCATCCATGCCACCAATCCCTCCGTCTCCTTCTGTCTCAATGATGATGCCGCGGTGCTTGTTGGCACGGTAGCGCTTGCGGACATACTTGTAGAAGAGAAGACGTCGGTCAGCCACCCAGGCTTGGACCACGCAGAGGGGAAAGCAGAGGAAGGTGACCACAGCCTCCCACACCTGCAGAACATAAGGGACACGGTGAAATCCCATCCTTTGGTCGGACTTTCTCGTCCCTGGCTCCGAACCCGCATCCTCACCTCCACCTCTCCAGGGGAAATCACGCTCAGAATCATGTAGAGCCAGATGTAGGCGAAGATACTCCATGCCGCAGTGACGAAGAACACCCGCAGGTGTTTGATCTTCCTTGTTTCTCCATCGGGAACCACGTACACGCAGAGGGCAATGATGATGAACATGTTGAAGGCGGCGCTGCCCACGATTGTGCTCGGACCCAGAGACCCGGCCTCGAAACCGTGACCGCACACCTGCAGGTTAAAGGCGACAAACGCGGGTTATCGTCACATATTCCCAATCGTCTGATCTGCAGCCGTCAGCCTCAGCCTGGACCAACCTCGATGACTGACAGCAGTATCTCGGGGGCACTTGAGCCCAAAGCCATCAGAGTCAGATTAGAAACGGTTTCATTCCAGATTCGGACCGTGGCCGTCGTGGTCTCACCGTTCGGCCTTTTTATGGTAATCTCCTTCTCTTGTGATGTTATGACCTGCAGATAGAAGAAAGAAGGAAAATAATACCAACGGGCGGCAAAGTCATCACAGGGAGTAGGTTTAAATAAAGATGAATGTGTATTTATTCTTCTTTTGCGAGACGGATACATGAGTGCATAATGACTGACGCACCTCTATGGATGACATGAACCGATCCGCTATGATGCTCATGCCCAGGAACATATAAATAAGTGCCACAAAGTAAACAATTGCCCGTGCCACTTTATCTCCAACAGAGGGGTTCTGGGGGTTCCACACGGGAAGTACGACTCCTGAAACACAATAATAATAATAATAATAATAATAATAATAATAATAATAATAATAATAATAATAATAATAATAATACATGGCTTTTTATTTTCAATCAAACGACTAATAACCTTGAAGCCGCTGCAGTGAATGTGAATGAGTTCACACAACTGTTTCAGGCCTCAGTTTAATCTATTTATTTATGTTGTACGAAAAAAGAAATAAAGGTGAAATAAAAAGAAAGTAAGCTAAATTTGCTGATAATCTTATGATCAATGTCTAATTATGAACAAATGTATAAAAAGATGTGATCATGTAATCAAATATGTATGAATGGGCAGTTTTCCACATTGTCTCATTTGTTGTGAAATAAGTTACTGAAGTTTCCTAAACAGTCTGAAATGAATCGAGCTAAAGTTGATATTTGGGCAAATTGATTGACGGGTCTGCCATGTTTTTTTTTTGTTGTTGTTTTTTTCAGGCACACACAGCTTCCAACCCTTGTTTAACAAAGATTATCTTTATCTGATATGATGAAAGAAATGTGAGGATCTGAAAAATGTAAATACGATGAAAGGCAAAAGCAGAAGAAATCTGATGATGTTTACAAAATAGTTTGGTCACGGGTACAAATTAGAGTGAGATAGACTGAAATGACAACATGTGGGTCCAAAATGGGGGAACAAGTCTGCAAAGGTGATGATTTTATCCAGAAATTAAGCACGGACACTTTTTAAAAGGACCTGGCTTTTATCTTTTGATATAAATCACTCAATGGGCTTTCCGTCTGTAATTCAGTGGAGGATAATTCAGTGAAAGTATTGTCCCCTTGTGTTTTTAGTCTGCAGGCAGGAATGACAAAACCTTAGTTAGAAGATGTTAGGGAGAAGGGTTGCTTATTTCTTTTTACTTTAGATAAGAAGAAAGTCTTAAAATTGAATCGTTACTTTGACTGGGAGGTGGTGCTTCGACATAAAAATCAGTGTGATTAGAGAAACCCTTGAAACAAATATTTGGACTCTAATAGAAAGGAAACAGAGACTTGGCTCAAACAGGATGAAAGAAGTTACAGTAATTCAACTGTGGCGACAAAATAAAAAAGACTTTTTAAGTTTCAGCTGTTTTGTGCCATATCCTTGCTGCTGGTGCTGTATGTATTTTTTCTTAAATTTGTCTCTTTGCAGATGTTCATTGTTGTTTTTCCTTAATTTCGGTATGGTGGCCATAGCAGGAATTTTTTTTCATAGCAGCAGTTTGTTGGGTTCTGTAATTTTTGTCTTTATTATTTCTTTGTCTCTCGGTCTCTTCTCTCTTTCTCTTATTCTGTCCTTGTTTTTTATTCCCCTCTTCCTTTGTCATGTTTGGCATCAGCTTATACATAATATCTTAACAACAATAAAATAAATCAACAAGGGCTGGGCATCTAGGGAGGATTTATGGGTATAAAGAAAATATGTTTGGCATAACTCTGGCAGCCAGAGCGCCATGAAGCCAGACGTGACAAAGGAAAGAAGTTTCAGCTACTCTACACTGGTCGTGTTTTAGTAATAGTTTAACAAAAATAATGAAAGGAATGAAAAATGCATAGCCAAAATTATGCAGGCCATCAAAGTTTTTATCAGATATTTTACCTGATGATGCCTTTAGAAACTGGATTTGGAGCCAAAATCTGAACATTTGTTTTTATTGGGACTGAGCTGACTACTTCAGTCAAGCAATTCTAAAAAACCAGCTACGTTTGTGTTTTTGGTTGCAGGCAAGCCACAGGGACCAGGTAAAATAAGATACACTGCAAAGAGGAAACTTAAAAATGTAGAAACAATAAAACTGTGTCAGTCTTTTTTTATTTAAATACTGAAACTGCAGTTTCTGTAACAATACCACAGACCCACCTTCCTGACAGGGGTCTCCGCTGGCCGTACAGTTCCCCGAAGAATCTGCGTGGACCGGAGTCGGACCGGATGGGAGCAGCAGAACCAGGGAGAGGAGGAGGAGGAGCAGCGAGGAGGAGGAGGAGAAACACGATGAGATGAAGGCAGATGTAGGGGCAGACATCGCTGCAGGAGCCATTGTTACTAAAACACCAGAACTTAAAATTGATCACTCCTTCAGGGTCAGCTCAGCACCGAGTGAGGTCCACAACCTGCAGAATGACAGAGGAAAAAGAAGCTTATTTAAAAATATACCTTTTTAACAGGACAAGTTGTGTCTAATTGATGCTAGAGCAAGATCTAAGAACATACCGCTGAGGTGAAGATACTTTGCTCTACCTCAAACGTTTAAAGAAAGGCTATTTGAAACAAGATTTAAGGTGGATTCAAGCTCATAAAATGAAAAACCAATAAAAGCGGGTCATTACATGAGAGGAAATTAGAGAGATTCTTTAGACGTGATGTAAACTCCATTAAACTTGTGACCTGCAGCTGTAATGGAGCTACAAATAATAACGATTTGAGGCTTCGGTAGATTTGTTCTGCCTGAGGTGCTAAAAAGTATTAATCCTCTCCTATTTTTACCTTGGACCAAAAGAGACAATAAAAACATTGTGTTTTCACAGTACAGCCAGGGGGTTACTACAAAGTGTGTGTTTATGTATATCACCCCAATTTCTGGGCGAAATTATATTGAGCTGATTTATATTTAACAAAGAAAACAGTAAACAAGTTATTTACCACAAACTGATGCATGCAGCAGTTACATATTCTTTTTTTTTTATTTGCGTTTGTACTTTATCAGTCTTCAATATGCCTAAAATGGCCAACGTTTTACCACAAAACTACAAAACAGACAAACGATATTTTTGAAATTGCAACATTGCAAAAGTAACTAAAACGGCGTAAAGAACTGAATAAAAGCACTTTATTAAAACCTGTAAAAAAAATGTGTAAACTCCTTCAAACAACAGTAGAAATATGAAAGTAGGACGTTTTTCCACTGAGACAATTCAAAGAGAAACAGAGTGATGACTTTAATCCATTGAAATTAATTTAATTCAAATTGTTTAGTATGAATTCCTCGTAAAAAAACAAAACAAACAAAAAAAATTTAAGAAAGAAAAAAAATCTGACTTCTTGGATTTTAGGTGTCAATATGGCAATGTGGCTTACTGTTCAGGACAGCAAGGCTTTGGGGGAGACAAGAGCTTCCCAAAAACACTGATAAAAGGACAACCTTTATCTGCAAGTTACACTTCAACAGACTATTATATTGCCCCTTGTCCTGTCTAGTCAACAAGGAGTGGACGCCCACCAGGGTTGTGCACGGTGTAACCAGTGGCGGCTGGCCCATAGGGGGCGCTTGGGCGCTGCCCTCCCTAGATGTGGAGGGGAAAAGTCAAAATATATATAGATTTTTAAAAGTATTATCAATGTCAGTTTTTACTTAATAGTACGTGGCTACATATAATAAGAATTATTAAAACACTTCTACTAATTGACTCTACCAATTGACTCTCATTTAACAGTGCATTTCCACCAACAGAACGTATCATTTCTCTTCTTCTACGCTTTTAGGGCTGCCGCTGAAGGAGCCCCACAAGTGTAGCGAAATAACCAATCGTATACTGTTGCTAGGGAAATTTTATAAATATTTGGCCAATCAGCATCGCTAAACGAATGGCTTTGGGGCTACTGGGCCCGTAGCCCTTGCTACACAGTGATAGGTGTATAGACCAGTTCACGCATGACATCATTCGAGCTACATCCGGGTCACGGTGGAAGGCAAAAACAGTACTGTTTTCGCTTACCAGCGTGACATAACGGGTGAATTAGAGCGTGCTTTTAGTTTTTTTTTGGAATCTAAACAATGCCTACGACTTGTTGTGCTCCCGGTTGCACACAGAGGCATTCCAAATCGTCGGATGTACGTTTCTGTCGTTTACCGAAGGAGGAAGAGAGAAGAAAGAAATGGATATTTTCAATGAAAAGGATGCAGGCAGACAATCCCAATTGACTGTGGGAGCCATCATACCACGACAGAATTTGCAGTCCACACTTCATCTCCGGTAAATACAACTTAATTTTGCACTAGTCATTGTTCTACTTAAATAATTATATAAATAAAAAATTAGGATATATATTTAAGTCAAGACGTAAACGTTCGTTTTGTAATAATATACGTACATGTACAATCTATGCAAACCCTCTGAAATGAGTCTGTGAAAAGGATTAATAAGACAAAAACACCAAAATAATCCTTTGTGAACAATGTTTTTTTATTAATTAAATGCTTATTGTGGAATCGTGGTAATTTTCCGACATTTAAATTAAATGCATGTACTGGGTTAGGCAGGGAAATCTATTGGCCAGCCCCACCAAGATTTTTTTTCACCAGCCGCCACTGGGTGTAACCACAGACATCATATACGTAGACGCGTCATAGGGCGCAGGTTCGCACGTCAACGTCACCGCCATATTGTATGTGGCAGAAAAAAGTTGAGTTCTGTTATTGTGAACGTGAATCAGAAAAGATGCCTCATTCCTGTACTGCATGGAAATGTATTCTCGCTGATTTCACTACTTGTATCTGCCTTCTATAAATGTATGTGTTTAATACTCCCCCCTTTTTAGGGGAGTATTAAAGAGGTAAAATTAATAATAAGAGAAAAAAAGTCCTAGGTCAAGTAAAAAAAAAAACACAAAAGTGATAATGTTATGAGAAAAACGTCATTTTATGAGAATTAAGAGGGAATATTTCCAGAATAGTCACAGTTTGCAGAATTATTTCACTCCTGGAGTAATAGGGCCAGGTTAGATTATGTTAAATATTTTTATTCTTTAGGAGAATAAATTCAGGAGAATGAAGCTAAAGGGATACGAAAATAAACTTGTAATATTACAAAAACAAAAATACTACGAATACAAAGTATATTCAGAGATTAAAGTCCCTCTGATACTGTTTAAGTGACCGAGTAACTGCAGATTTGCCACATTTAAGATGGCGGACGCTCTGACGCATCGCAGCATAGGCAGAACCCGCCCAATGACGCGTCTACTCTTATATTATGTCTATGGGTGTAACCCTTGGACAAAGAAAGGCGCCATATTGAAAGGTCATTTAGGACTCTAGACCAGGGGTCACCAGCCTTTTTGAAACTGAGAGCTACTTCGTTGGTACTGTGTCACATGAAGGGCTAGTTTGAACTAGAAGAGTCAGCGCCTACCAATAAAAATGTTTGCAATGCTCTTTTTTTCTAGATATTGTCTTTTTTAAATCTATTTAAATGCAAGTGTGATTACAAAAGTAGAGCCACCGACTAAAATAACATTTAGATGCAGCTCACTGGAGGGTTTTGCTAGTTTTAGAACGGGCTTGAGGGCGGGCAACATGTTGGTGACCCCCTGCTCTAGGCCGTTTCAAATTTACAACGCATTGATCAATAAACTACCTCTTTCTGCACTAAAGAGGGATCTTTTTGAATTACAGGTCTATATTTATTAAACTGTTTGTGAAAAATGTAAAGGAAAACATTGAAAATACTTTTCTTGGCTGGGATGAATTACTCTAAATTGATTACAGACACTTTGAAACACAGTCTTTGATTTAAAAAAAAATACTTTATTTGCAAAAACATAAAAAAAAGGAAGCTTCTTAGTCTTTCTTTTTGTCATTTATCAGCAAGTGGCAAGAAGAAAGCCATGTGTCAAACACATGGAACAATGTGCTTTGGTTCAGGTGAGACCAAAACATAGCTGTTTTATCCTACATATAAAATGCACTTTGCACATCACCCTGAATGCACCATCCCCATGGAGACACATGGTGGACGTAGCGTTGTGCTGTTGGGATGTTTTTCCTCAGCAGGGACAGGGAAGCTGGTAAGAATTGATAGAAATAGAAATATGGATAGAAATATGGATGGATGGAGGAAAATACAGGACAATCTTAGAAGAAATCCTGTTAGAGGCTTGAAACAGGGATCGAGGTTCACCTTCCAGCAGGAAAATGGCCCTAAACATATAGCCGATGCTACAAAGGTATGGTGTAGGGCAAAGCGTGTCCATGTGTTAGAATGGCCCAATCAAAGTCCAGAACTAAATCCTATTGAGAGCAACGTTTGCTCAATTTCTGTCACACCTGCTGCTGTGCTGTGACCTTCACACCTGAGCTTCATCACCATGATTAGCAGCTGCGGCCATATAAAGTCGGATCCTTCACCTGCACGCCGTCAGATTGTTGTCTAACCCCACTGGCAACACGTTCAGGTCATTTGGTCTGTTTGAAACAGGTTTGACATGACTAACATGCCTGTTTTTTCCCTGGTCCAGTTCCTCTGCCTGTCTGAACCTGTCCCCCCCCTCACCAGCCACCTTGGATTCCCTGGCTTTGACCTCCTGCTTGTCTGACGCTGATCACAAGGGTTGCCTTAACCATTGACTGAACGCCCAGATCTGACCATTGCCCGACTGACCGAGAAAACCGCAAAATAAATTCAACCTAACCTTGCCTGTTACAGTCACAGCTGGTAACGCATCACGGTGCCAAAGAACATCTTAAAGGTTTCTTCGCCCTGTTTCAGAAGAGGATATTTAAACAGGTAATTTAGTATTTCCTCTGAAGAACCATTTCAGAAGCTCTGGCGCCAGCAAATCTGTTCACACATTTTCTATCAGAGCACCAGTGAGTCTGGTTTCAGTTTTTCCACATTGTCAGATGCAGATTGAGTTGGAAGTGTTCCCTAATAATCAGCTAGCGAGAAAAAGGCTCTAGAAATCTAGAAGGGGAGTGAAATATCGCTTAGAACAGCGATATTTCACTCCCCAGCGGATTTATAATGGAGAACGTTTACAGACTGAAACGTATAGGATCAGATTTATTTTTTAAAAAGAGCAAACAAAAAAATCCCAGATGCTCTAGTGTTTATGGACGTTTTAGTTCAAATATAAGGTAAGCCTTTTATGTTCTTTTTCTGTGGATTCCTTTGACTCTATGTCTTCCCACACCTGAGCTGTGAGAGCACAGACAGAGAAGCTGTAAAAAAGGGAGCTTTAAAATTGATTTTCCAATATTCCCACCATCGCCTGGTGAAAATAACGGCCTTGAAAATGGTCTGTCATGTGAGTCTTTACACACAGGTTGCTACAGGCAGACATGTCTGTGTGCAGACCGCGGTTAATGCTGCTGCTGGTTTTAGGTTGGGCGCCAAGCACCAAACCAGGGTGTGGAAAGCAAAAATGAAACGGCAACGTATTTCTTAAGTGGCTTTTCGTTAATCTGTGGGGAAAAAAAAGGGGAAGTGGAACCGTTAAAGCCGGAGATGCCGGGTCAAACCAGGGCCAGGAAATGTTCACGCCCAAAAAACAAACAGACATAAACACATTTAGAAAGTTTGTCCCTCAATTCCTTTCTGACATAATCTCAAAGACACAGGACAGAAAAGTGCTGACCCTCTTTTCAGAGAAACACAAAGTACAAATAACCATGGCTAGTCATCCGTGGTGACATTAACATTGGGTCACTCACCCTGTCCTCATCTATCTTCAAGGGTCCTCTTGCTCTGACAGCAACCTGTCACTTCAATGCTCAAGCTACTTCTCTCCTTTCTACTCTGTGATGTATCAGTGCTCCTCACCGGGTCTTCCTTTTTATTTGTTTTTTCCTAAATATTTGCCTTTCAAGCAAATACAATCTTAGGCTCCAAGAGTTTAGCAAAAACGGATACTCCAAATTGGATAGATTGTACGAATATATGCCATACTCCTTGCTTAAGCCGCTTTTCAAAGCCCAACCTTCTTACATCTTTGAAATAAGAAAGCAGCAAAGGTCCAAAGAGAAACTTTGAGAACTTTTATCATAACCAATTTAGAAAATTACAAGAAAGTTTAGCTGCTTGGAAACAATATACCATAAAAACGATGGACAACCCAAGACTTTTGCACAGTACTGTGTGTAGGTTTGTGCTAAAATTATTTGTTATAAGCTGCAGTGCTAAAGGCCACATATCTTTATATTTTAGGGCCAGAAAAATCTATGAATGTTGAAAATATGAAGTATAAATAAATTATAATCAACGGTTTTTTTAAAAAAAGGATTAGTTACTTTAAAATGCAGTTCTCTGAAACAAAAAGGGATGCAACGCCTCTCTGAAACAGAAAGGCACGGGCACATGTGGATGGCGATGTGTTGTCTGGAGCCACAAACCGCTGCGTCCCATTGTTTCCCATTGCTGTAAACTCAAAACATCAACAGAAATGAAAATATGTAAAAGGGATGTGGGGTAGTTTGTTGACAAGAAAGAAAAACGGTTAGGTGAGCACTTTTACCCTCCCCAAAAACGCTCCATGCAGAACAAAATGTGCGAGATGTATGAAAGTGAAGAATGTGATCCATCAGAAACAGTCTCTCTAGCGTAAAAACACTTTTTATCGTAAGAATACGAACCAATTAGAAACTTGTCCTCAAGGGTAGTAAGACTCAAGGTGAGTCAATACAGATGATGCCATGGCTACCACAGATAGTGGTAAAGTTTATCAGGTAAAGCTATGTATTCTTTTACCATGATTTTATTTTTTAATCTGTCCCCTGACAGTATACAATATCTGCTAATGTCCATGTATTTTATCTTTATGGATCATGTACTTTGTCCAAACGTTCCTGATGCATGTTTAACCACAATAACTAGCAGCAGTAGTGAGACTTTTAGCTGCTTCCATTCACAATGGGCATGAAGTGTGTATGTGGGGTCGGGAGAAATTAGGAAGCATTATACTTTCAATGCTAGTCCAAACTAGAGCAAAATTGAATCAGTAAGCTGGTTTAATATGTCTCTAAGCTACTGCTCTCAGACATTTATCCTGACTCCCACCTTTTCCTCAATGGATAAATCAATATAGAAATCTGCATAACAATCTCACTTAATGTTGGGCTTAACTGTGACAGAATCGAAGCAGCTTCTACTGAAATATGACCAATTACACTACAATTAACACTATGCCAAAGCTCGGTCTGTGCTGAGGAAGATACGCTAATTTTGTGGCGATAGAAGCATGAAATGTAAAGTAAAACTGAAGGTATGACTTACTGTGGCATTAATACAGCTAATATTTAGCCAACCACTTGGGGTTGCTCATAATGCATTGACACTTAATTCCCAACGAATCAGTCGCTCCTTAAAGGGTCACGTACTATGACCACAAAACCCAAACAAATATACATACATATAATATAATATATACGCTAAGCCTTCGTCCTCATAGTGTTTACTTAGTCCTTTTTGAGCCTGAAAAGAAGAATTTCGCACCAGGCACAATCAGCAGACATAAACAATCTTGTGCCAATACCTGAAGCAAGATGGCGACAATAGACGCAGCCACTGTAAGAGCCAGCAGACTGTCCTGCAATGCCTCCCAGTAAAGTGACAGCTCAGCGTCGTTGAAGACCAACCCGATCTACACGGTTAGGGTTACTTAACCCTTTTGGACGTTGCTGATTTGCTCGGCTCCATTGCTTCCCCTTGTTTACTCACTGCGGGCATGCTCAATACTATACCGCCATTCAGGTGGTCTTGTTATGGTAAATATACACAAAACCGCTTTGTTTACTACCAAATGATGCAAAAACAAAGTGTTACACCCAGAAATAAAATATAATAAGCCAACAGGGCATGATCATTTCATCAGAAAGCCTTTGTAGGCAACCAGAATGAGCTACTGGTGTAGAAATTCATAAAGTTTTAAGACGTGACAGGGCTCCTTTAAATCTAAAAAATGAGAATGATGTCCTTCAAGCAGCAGATTACTGAGGATTCCACAATCTTGATCTTGATTTTGATATTTAAAAATCGCGACAGGACTGAATGTTCCCGAAAATGATCTTCCCGTCCTCAAGTTTAGATGTGCATAAAAGGTGTTTTCAGTGCTACACCTTACATTGCATCTGGATACCAGTTTAAGATAAAAATAGGCTATCTTGTGATAGACATTGTGTTTGCCTTTGAATTTGGAGCCTCTAAAAATGACTAAGAGAATTTGCCTGATTTGCTTGAATATCTTTCTAAAATAGCATTTATAACACAGCAGAATTCAGAAAATAGATCAAAAAGGCCTGGAGAGTTTTAAATCCGGTACAGTTTAAAACATTACAAGGGTGTTTAGCTTCTGGGAAGCAAAATAAGCATAAATTAAATTAGTGTTAAAACCTTTTTTTCTTTGACAGTGTATGAAAGAAAGATGCCAGAGAACGAAAGCAGAAAAGTTTCATGTTTAAAGTTGTTCCAAACAAAAAAAACGTTATTTCTGTGAATCAGGAACGAATATGAAATGAAAAAGAAGCTGGAAGATATGACGAAGGAAGGCAGACGAGGAGCATATTTACATCCACTGTGGAGCGAATCTCACGCAGGCTTTGACCTGTTTATTGAAAGCAGTAAGAGCACTGACAGCGGCCGTCAATTCCCATCAGCTCAGCTGTAGCTCAGCGCTCTGCCTCTGCACCAGCACACAGCCTCAGATGGCTCTTGTCTCGGGGTTAAATGACATTTCCATTTAACATGTTTATACAGACTCAGCTACTATTTATCCTTTTAGTCACCTCTCTCCTCTTCCACTCCATGCTTCACGGTTTTTATGTCTCCAATATTGTTACATTAATAGTGCAGCACCCGTGTTTTTCCTCCTCTGCCATCCGTCAGGAGGAATATAGCACGCGGTGGTGAGCGGATCAGGATTTATGTACCCTATGAGGGCTAGGGGAATGTTTTATTCATTGATTTTTCTTTACCTCTTTGAGTCTGGGATCATTTCTTTGGTTTTAGAGGACCATTCTCATTCTCATTAATCTGTGACGTCTTTAAAGATGCTGATCAGGCAGAGTTGAAACCGGTGGAGAATAACGGGGAGGATTATGAAATGATTACACATTTCTTTCCTCTTTTCCATAAAGGTGCACGCTATCATTCCAATCATACAATCAGACCTTGATTAATTGTCGTTTCTGACCCTACCTGGGTAGGGTAGATGATAGTACTCTTTACCGAACAATTCAAATTAAAGTTTTGCTCTCTCTAACATTTTTCCCTGTTAGAATACGCCTCTGCAGTAAAAGGTGATTTAAGTGTAGTAATGAGTGTGGGTGGAACTGAGTGTGGTACAGAAATTGCTCATTTGTGTTGTTTTGCTGAGTTAAAAAGTGTTGAATCAACATGTCCTTAAAATTGTATGAATATAATCTGACTTCAACTACAAATTTTTTTTATAGAGAAGACTAATGGAGAGATAGACAGACAGATGGATGGATATAAGCTTTATGCATTATAAATATAGATAAAGTCTGGCAGTATAAACATTTCCTCTGTACTACTTTCTTTGTTTATACCTGGGGGGTACCTAAATTGAAAAGCAGACTTTTAAAAAGTGGATCCAGTTATGCTCTATTTTTGGTTTTATGATAACCCAACCCTTGTAGTTTTGAGAACACACTTTTAGTTTCGACTTCTTTGTTTGTGTGTCCGTTCGCCTAATCCTCCATTCCTCCTTCCGCTCATTTTTCCTTCTCCGACTGAACTTCAGCAGCATTAGGCCAGCAGAAACTCATCTTGGACTTATATTTGGTGCGCGTTTGATGTTCCTCTGCAGACGTGTAGTCCCGCGTGTCAGACTCTGCATGGCGTGAGTTGGCGCGCGGGCATGCAGTCGCTGTGCGGCTAGTAAACACGTGCACGGCTGGCTGATCCTGGGCTGCACCCACTGGTGCTCCAGGCTTGGAGTAGAGGGGTCTTAGGGAGGCTGTGGAGCGCTTAAAGAGTGGAGAGAAGCAATGAGGAAGCCAGGCAAACCCAACGGGGAGCAATTATTACTGGATGATGAAGAATGACATCTTCCAGAGGGATTCCAGGAGTTGTTTTGTTGAGGATTAGAGAGAAAATTAGCAGGTAGAGGGATCCTGCAGTGGCAAAATGAGGTGGTTTATTTGGACAGAAAGAGCCAGGATTGGTGCATTAAACCCCAGACATTACGTAAGAGACGCAGAGAGATAACAAACGTGCATCAGAGACAACATGGAGCGAGAATGAGCGTGTGTGTGGCTCAGAGTTTGCAACCGTCCAGAGGCCGAAAAGCTGATGAGATGCATAATTAGGCAGATTTAAGGGCGATAGTGAACGCGCCCCACTGGGCGGAGGATACAGCTGTCCGAGCACGTTAGGGGAGCGCTCAGAGTTCTGCACGTTCTCCACAGCACCGTGCAGACTGAAGACACGGCGAAACAAGAAGAAAAGATGTCAAGAAGGCAGCTCGGCTCTCCCCAAATCATGGGTGAAATAAGTTGCTTTGAAATGTTGCTCAATGAATCTATAAGTGGAGTTTTAAGGGCCAGTGAATGCAGCGCTTTGAACTGCAATAAATGCATCTGTGGTTTCTAAACTGGAAAATCTGAAGAAATAATATCCACACATTTAAATTTCTCTCTTTAAGGTTTATTTAGTTAAATCAGTTACATAAACTCAGAACTTTCAACTGGTTATTTAGCTCTGAATTATATGCAAGCGGTTACGAAACGTTGTCCAAAACATACGACCTACCTACAAAATTAGGCCAATTTCTATTATTCCCTTTATGTAGGACCCAAATCCATGAAAAGATGCTTTTAAAACAACTTGTAACATTCAAACGCTAATAAAATATGCCCTACGTTTCCATAGGTGTTCTTCACACACGAAGGAGCTTGAGTGACGGCCCATTCTAAATCTAAGTGCTTGTGTTTATGGACCTTGCCTGGTGGACTGGTGTGCAGTCATGTTGGAAGAGGAAGGGACCGTCCCCAAACTGTCCCCTCAGAGGCGGGAGAATAAAACAGTGTGAGCAACCCATTCTTTCATAAGTGTTTATAAAAGCCGCCTGCATGCCTATGGGCTGGATTTAAACGCCTGCGGCCATGGAGGTGATTTCAATAAATTCAATGAATTGGAGGGGTGAGCAAAACGGCCATTATCATTCGATTTGCCTCTGATGGCGCATAAATGTTTAAGTCTATTTTTTCTATCACTGATATTCAGATTGTTACCTTCTGGTCAGATCTGCAGAGCACTCTTTGCAAAAAACAGCCGCCGCAGAGATACTTTGTGCCCCCAGGCTGTCTCTCTGATGAACACAATGGGCACCTTACAGCCTGATTAGTCAGCTACTCTGCTGTGAAACAAAAATAAGCATAACCACAACCTGCCTTTTCCTCTTTTCTTTATATAAACACAGACTGTACACTGCAAAAACGGATATAAAAATAAGTAAAATGTTCTTAAAAATTTGTGTTTTTGTCCTAGATTTGAGCAGTTAAATAAGATCATTTGCCAATGGAATGAGTATTTTGACTCCTAAAATAAGATAATTAGACATCCTGCACTTGAAATAAGATGATGGGGATGAGTTGTTCCTATCGTAAGTGAAAAAAATCTTATTCCATTAGCAGATCATCTTATTTATCTGCTCAAATTAAGGACAAATACATCAATTTTAAGAAAATGTTACTTATTTTTAGTTTGGTTTTTGCAGTGTACCCCCCCCCCTCCACACACACACACACACACACACACACACACACACACACACACACACACACACACACACACACAGACACCCATATATGTATGCGAGAGCCTGAAACTAAAGCAAAATTCCCTGTTTGTGCACATAATCTCGACCAACAAAGCTGACTCTGATTCTAATACCTTATACAGCCATGTTTTTAAATATTGTTGAACAAGTTCTACTCTTGGAAATATACCTCTGGCTAGAAGCTTTAGAGCAAACTGTATCTGCGAGTGACAAACAGAGGCCAGAAAAGATAGCTAAAGAAAAACATCTTTTTCTGGCTCATAAATCATGTATGCCACACAAGGAAGAACGGTACGAATGTCAGCGGGAGTCAAATAAAGCACAGAAAGTCCAATGAGGGTATAGGTCGCAGAGAGGGAGGCTGACCCACAGTGATCGAGGCTGTAATCCCACAGTTTAATTTTAAAACACTTCCTCTGCTTGTCATGTGGCTGAACGAAGTGAGATTGTTTCTTCAAGACAGGAAGTCCCACAATAAGACGCTTACACGCCCTTCATTTCAACCTTTTCATTAGCGTCTGCAGCTCCTATAATATTGCAGAATTAGACGAGGCCCATTGTCTCATGTCTCCTGGAGGAGCGGTCAAAGTTTGCACATTTTAAGTGTTGCATGTCTCCCCCGCCGTCCCTCCACGCTGCAAACATCTGGTGTAGGCGACGATGTCCGCCAAATGAAGTTAAACGGCTGTTATTGGGCTGTGATAAGAGGGAAGATGAAGCTTGACATTATGATGTTGAATGTGCGTTGGGGTTATGTCCGGAGGGGGCGATGAGCTTTATGCTCTCAAATTCAGCTTCAGCGTGTCGCCACAGCTCCCTTTGATTCTCATTGGCACCCCTGGTTAAGCCTAATCTCAAACTCTACAGATGAGAAGGATCCAACCTTTGATTTCGGTTTATTTATTTAGCGCAGAAAAACTAATCCCCCTTAGAAAATGAGCGGCAAGATAAAATAATTGGCAAAAGTATGTAACATTTTAGTATTTTCAAATGTATACTTTATTTAAGTTGCTTAAATTTTCTATTGTATTTTTTTAATTATTATTATTTTGTTTATTTTTTTATTTTTTCAATGATTTAATTTTTTTTATTTTTTTATTCTTTTATTTATTTATTTTAAAAATTAAAAAATAAAATATTTCTATTGTAGATGACTGTTAATCCAGTGATGGCGTAATTAATGCACATTGGTTTTCTTTCTATCCCGGTGTCGAATCTTCTCAGTCGAAGGTTACTGTCACTTTAAGAAATTCTGACGTTTCTGTAAAGTTAAGGGCAGACAAAAGAGACATAATGTTGCATCTACCACACCATAAGCATATGATTATTACAAATAGGACGCTGCACAGACAGAGCTCAGTTTCTCTTAGCAACTCCACAAGATGGGAAAGACAAGAGTACTCGCCATTCACGTAAGGCAGGCAACGAGAACTGCAAAATGTCTGTGCTTCTAAAATGACCTTCATCTAAAGCCAGAGCAATAATTAAAACCGTGACAAATAAGACTGGATGAGGAAGTTTATCTTACAACCGCACACAGTGAGCAGGATGGTAAAGAAGGTAAAAAGTTTGAATTGTAGCTAAAACCCACATTTCCCCAGAGCCTCATCTCATTTTCAGCATTTGTTCCTTTTTTCAAGCTAAGAGTTGGCTAAATCCATTTAAAGCAGAAAACTAATTTCTCCAAATGAGCAAAGATGCTATTATTAAAAAAAAAGAAATGCAAAAGTTGATAAAAGATCAAAGAAAATTCAGGCTTTAGTCTAACCCAAATCTTCACATCCGTCAGTTTAGAGGTGAAGGGTGCTGAAAATTGAGTCGTACTCAGGAAAGTTAATGACCTTCGCAGACATAAACTGGATATTTAACTGGAACCACGTGTTTCCTCAGATCAGACTGAGCTTTTCGGCAACAAACGGACCAGGATGAATCACCTCCAATATTGAGAAAAGGGGAAGACTGTGATGCTGTGGGCCTGTTTCTCACCTAAAGCCCCTGGGAACCTCCTAAGAGTGCTTGGGATCTGTAAGTATTTGCAATGCAAAGACGTTTTAAATACAAATCATTTGGGTTCTTTGGTTTCTTCAAAACAAAACAGAAACGCTTCACAATACAAATCAAGCTTCCTCCCAGGGTGTCTGCAAAGAGGAGCAATTATGCAACCAACTGTGCCGCAAGGGATTCTGTGAAAAACAATCACATGAAAATTTTCACCCTATTGAATAAAAGGGCTCAAATCAATGGATGGATTTAAAAAACACATTTCATTTTAATTTTTCTTAGGTGGAATATTTTACGGTCAAATTTTCCCCGCATATCTTTATTTTCTATTTACAGGCGGCTGGATCTGGCAGTAATGTGGCAACCCTAACAGCGACCCACACATCTTTACCATGGGGTGCTAATCAGTGAGCAGGCTGCTGGATATTCACACTATGTAAATCAATGCAAAGATGAAGCAAAATGTCCATCTGCGTTAAAAGTTGGCATCAGAGAGATTAAAATCCTTGTTCATGTATTTCAGAATCATTGAGGGTGAAAATGTTGTCGTGACACACATTCATCCCCCCTTTTCACCATCCTCCCGCAGGCCCATTTCAGCTGGATGAAACAAGACTCTTTCATCTTTTACTCCATTTCTTTCCCATCGGCGTCACCCCATCTGTTCCCATCGCTCAGCTTGCTCTTCCGCTCCTCTTCCTCTTTGCTCCTTTTTCTTTTCATACACCTTCCTTTTATTACCTTGTGCTTTTTTTATCTCCAGCCCCCTCTTTTCGTGTCTGTCCCCTCTCTTGCGTGGCAAATAACTGCAGCGTTGTTAAAAAAAAAGAAAGAAAGAAAAAAGGCCAAAATAAATCCCCGTCGTCGCCGGGCTTAGGGGATAGATTGTCACAGGGAGAAAGAGGATGAAAGGAAACACAGGCCGAAAAACAGTAGAGGAATCAAGCACATGGAGAATAATTGGAAACTGCTTTAATCCCACTCCCTGATGTTTTTATTTATTTATTTATTTTACATCCGTCCGTCACAACGCGCAGAGTGGATAAAACACGTGGCTGTCCTCTGCATGTGCAGCTCTTTCCCCTGAATCTTTTCTTTATCTGTTCGCAGAGAAAGCAGGTCCTGCTGCCTGCGGTAACAAGTTATGTCGGAGCGCTGGGAAAAAAAAGAAAATCCTGATCCTTAAGGCAGCAATTTTTCCACGTTTCAAGCTTCTGCTCTTCAATTTTCAATTTAGAAATAATTTCTACATCATTCCTACATACAGCTTAGTTAAAAAAAAATACTTCCACCCTCACAGATTTCTTCTGCTTTTGCTTGTCTGTCACACTCAAATGTTTCAGATCAGGACTGGACATGAAGCAGGCTAAGAGCACATCGCTCTCAGACTGCAGGTCTGCTGGTGGTTCCTAGAGTCTCTAAAAGTAGAATGGGAGGCAGATCCTTTAGCTATCAGGCTCCTCTCCTGTGGAACCAACTCCCAGTTTTGGTCCGTGAGGCAGACACCCTGTCTACTTTTAAGACCAATCTTAAAACTTTCCTTTTTGACAAAGCTTATAGTTAGAGTGGCTCATGTTACCCTGAGCTACCTTTATAGTTATGCTGCTATAGGCTTAGGCTACTGGAGGACATCAGGGCCTATTTTCTCACTCTACTGATTTCTCCTACTGTTCTTCAATTTGCATTTCTTGTCGTCATTTCAGCTTTTAACTAACTTTGGTTGTTTTTTTTTTTTTGTTCTCTCTCTTTTTCTTCATAGTAGGTACACCTGGTCTGACGTTCTGTTGACTGTGAAATCATCCAGGGAGGACAGATCACCACTATTACCATCTAATGTAGAACAGATTACTAGATCAATGTGTGCTTCTGTGCTTTTTGTCTGTCTTGTTGTGTCTCTGCTCTGTCTTCTGTAACCCCCAGTCGGTCGAGGCAGATGACCGTTCATACTGAGCCCGGTTCTGCCGGAGGTTTTTTTTCCCGTTAATGGGGAGTTTTCCTCTCCACTGTCGCTTCTTGCTTGCTCAGTATGAGGGATTGCTGCAAAGCCATGGACAATGCAGACGACTCTCCCTGTGGCTCTATGCTTCTCCAGGAGTGAATGCTGCTTGTCAGGACTTGATGCAACTAACTGGGTTCCCTTATATAGGAAATTTTTGACCAATCTGTATAATCTGATTGAATTTGACTTTGGAAAGCGCCTTGAGATGACATGTTTCAGGGAATTGGCGCTATATAAATAAAATTGAATTGAATTAAAAGATCTGAAAAAAAGCAAGCCGTCGTGTGCCGATCTAATGTCTATCGGACTAGAGAGGGTTACAAAGCAATTTCTGCCGTTCTGAAACAGGGAGAAGATGGAGCAGCAGCGAACCTTGCCAGAAGAGGTCACAGAAGAACCCAGAACAACATCCCAAGGTCTGAAGGCTTCACTTCTCTCAGTTAAAATCTGTTTTCAGGATTAAAAAAAATATGAACGAGACCGGACAAAAATGGCATCCAGTCAAAACCGCTGCTGGCTTAAAAGAACATAGAGGAGCGTCTCCTATTCTACAAAAACATGTTGGTGATCTGCTATGAAGGGTCACTCGGAGGAACAAAATGATGGACGTGCCTTTGCCTTTTATAGCAAAGGTGGTAAAAGGAGAGAGCGAGAGGGAGGGATCTGTAAAGCGTGCTGGTTCACGGTTTTCTCAAGACTCCCTACGGCAGCTTTAAGCAGAGTTGTCAGAGAAATAATCATGGCGGAGGCATTCCAGGAACAGCAGGGATGCAAAATATGCTGTTCTGTTTTTAAATATAAACACTGGATGAGTTCCTTACGCTATCACCTGAAGCGCCCATTCAGCCGTGCTGCAGGCTGCGTCGCCTTCACTGTAAACAAGATGCTCACACAGCTCACACCGGACCACGCAGAACATGCTGCTTAAACAATTTTACTGGGTCTAGGTTTATTTATACAGAGAGGAGCCCATTCAAAGCTGAAGAAGAGGAATGTCTGCTTTCAAGTCTTGCTCAGTGTTCAGTTGCCGATTGTACTCTTAGTCCTCAGCGATATTTGAAGTTGTTATTTTTATGTTTTCTTTTTCTGTCTTTAAATGATCATTTTACTTCTCTCTCTTTATAAGATAAGATAAGATAGTCTTTATTGATCTCACAATGGAGAAATTCACTCGTCACATCGGCTCATACAAGAAGGTGCAGAGTAGGAAAGGTGCATTCAGTTATATACAGTGGAACTTCATATATACAATGGATCAAAAAGAATACCAAAAAAAAAATACAAAAAAGGAAATAGGAATGGGCATATGATGTCTCATTTACATTCTTAGTGGTCTATATATATATATATATATATATATATAAACATATCTATATACTTAAATATATACATATATCTATGCACCTACTTACATACGCACCTACGCGTATGTAAGTGCATATACATTGTATACATTTGTACATACATACATGTGTACTGACTTATGTTCAAGTGTTGATAGCAGCAGGAGTCACTACATCAGGATTATTGCACGGGTTGTAGGACAGTGTATTAAATAGGTTATTGCACATTAGTTATTGCACATTAATTGTTACAGTTATGGTCACAGTTACAGTGCAGCATTGTAAAGTCTGATAGCAGCAGGGATGAATGACCTGTAGTAACGGTCCTTTTTACAGACAGGATGTCTAAGTCTGTCACTAAAGGAGCTGCTCAGCTCCTCCACAGTCTGGTGCAGGGGGTGGAAGGTGTTGTCCATGATGGATGTGAGCTTGGACAACACCCTCCTCTCAGCTACTTCCTCCACAGAGTCCAGAGCACAGCCCAGGACAGAAGTGGCCTTCCTCACCAACTTATTCAGCCACCACAGAGTCATAGAAAGTTTTTAGCAGAGGTCTGCTCACTCCAAAGAAACTCAGCCTCCTGAGGAGGTTTATGGGAGACGATTAAGTGTTTCACACATTTTATTCTATTCATCTTTTTTCTTCTTTTTCTAATCAGTAACCTCACAGGCTCCTGTTATGTTTTATAAATGCGTTTAATCCGTGAAAGAACCGCATTTTTAATTTAATTCAGTCAGTATTCGATACAGCTGGGACAAAAGTGTGAACATGTAATGAGCTTCCTTTTTAGACCCTCTTCATACAAGAGACAACTCAGGTTTTTGAGAAAATGGCCGTTTTTCAATTAATTGTTAATCGATCAATAAGATCAATCAACTTTAGATTAACTCATTAATCAGTAACTTGCAAACCCTAATGTAGACAATTTCCTCATTGCTCTGCTTTCTTGTCTCTGTCCGTCTTACGTCTGTAAACTTTGTACTTAATGTTGCCTCTAAATGATTCTTGAGGACTTCTGCCAGCACAGAAAGTTTAACCGAAGAAGCTGAAACTGAAAAGTTGAGTGTCTAAAACTAAGTTCACCCTTGCTCACTGTTTTCATGGGTTTTACCAGGTGCTGCTAACCAAATACACTGGAATATTTGAGCACCGGCAGGTTACAAACCTGCATTAATACTGGGGTCTGCACCACATAGGTGTGTGTTGATGCAACGCCAAGGCAGAAAGACACCATCAGTGACCTTTGATAAGCAATTGTTGCTGCCGGTAAATCTAAGAAGGGGTTCAAGGCCGTAACTGAACTATTTAAAGTCTCTCACTTTTCACAAAAGTCATATTTATTAAAAAACTCAAGAGCTCCGTATCCGACTCCACAGGCTTAGCATGTTACCTGATAAAGTTTGAGACAGGCTGATTGGAAATAGACTAAACAGGCGTGGCTTATTTAGAAAGCTCCTCACTAAAAAACATACAGCACAAGTAGGTTTGTGACGTTTTATCTGGATGAACCCCAAGACCTCTAGAACGATGTGAGCAACAACCACAGTGCACGACACCATGCGCCAACGAGCAAGGTGGAGGAAGGCAACGATTAGGCCACATGGCCCGGGGGTATTTCCATTCACTGAGTCAACAACGAACTCATCTGTAAACCCAGGTATCCATGAGTCAAATGTGAGCCCATCTGTCTGGCAGCTGAAGTTTGGCCAACATTCGGTCGACTGAGTAACGAAACAACGCTGTAAATACGAATGGTTCAAACTTCTACCATTCAGAAAGAAGACGACTACTTCACGTTATTGAGCTGAAGGTGGTTCTACACGTTATTGAATTATAGAGAGTTCGTCTTTCACAATACGCATGGAAATAACTTAAATCGGATCCTTGCTAGGCCTAGTGATTGTAGCACTTTGCTGTACAGAACATGTCCCGCTCGGCCCACTCTGCAATCGGCATCCACTGAAATGGATGCTCTTTGTTTTAGGACCTCTATTGTGCATATAACCTGTTTTTATTGTAATCCCCGCTTAACAATGCAATTCACAGGGAAACCCCTCTTATCTAATTGATTTAGTTAATGCGTGCCTTGAATAATCAGCCAGCATTTCTCCCATCTGCTGCACTCACAGCAACCCAGACACTAAATGGATCAACTGCTCATTTCATATCCAGATTGTTAATCATATTAACTTTGCTAGCCCATTAGTCACTGTGGTAATATCACAACGGCACAGAGGTCTGTCCAGACCCTGCTGCACATGCTGCCCTTTGTTTTTTTGTTGTTTTTGTTTGTTTTTTTCTAATCTTTCTCTCTCTGAGGGTCATTCCTCTCATTTGATTAAATGCATACACGGCTGGGTTACTCCTGCACTGAGCAGCGCTGTCCGGTCTGTGTGTTTTGGACCAAAATGACAGATTGTCACATTTGTCACACTGCAGCAAAAAATGTACTTTATGAATTTTTAACTTCCTGAGGGCAAACGGACGCTCATAAATAGTGGATTAATAATTGCCTGATGAATCCAACTGCAGCAGAGTCTGATCAATGTGTCTAACGATCTTTTGAGATGTCTGAATTATCTCCTACAGTCTTTGGGGTGGCCTTTTAGAGTTTTGTATGATTTTGCACAAGATTTTCTCCCTTAGGAAGTCATGATTTACAGAAAGTATAGCTCATTAGCGAGGTGTAAGGGGTTGGGAATAAAGGATAAGTCCTTTCACAGCATCACGGCGATAAGTTACTGGTCTCAAATTATGGTGGGGACCTCTCTGCATATCTCTCTTACCTTTCAGTGGACAACAACACTGCAGAATTACCTTCCCATACATTTAACACTGTTGCGTACTTAGATAGATCACCAGTTTTTCTGAACATGTTGACTTAGTTAAACAATTCTAGACCAGCTCTTGCTGGAACCACAGAGGTCCTCCACTGTGACAGAACTGAAGCAATTGCCACTAATTAATGGCAGCAATGACCTAATAATAACATTATTCAAGCTCATGCCACACTATGCAAATGCTTCCTCGGTGCTGATGAAGTTTAACTCACTTCGGGGTGCTGGATGCTTGAAAGTTAATGTTGAAACTGACAGCTCAACCTATTTTATGATTGATACGGCTAATAATTAACTGAGCACTTAGGGGCACTGGTAGAGCATTTGTACTTTTCCACACAGTCAATCAATTCTTAAATATGAAAACAACACAAAGCAACCAAACAAAATAACAGACACAGAAAAACGTCCACACTCTTGATCCCAACATTCACGAACTATTTGCAAAAGGGGTACGTGAAAAGACCAGGAAGTCGTTCTTGTCTGGTCGGATCTGAACTGAAACAAAAAACAAAACAAAATCTAAAGAAATATGGGGGAGGGGACTTCTTCACAGTCATGTAAACTCAGACAATGAGCACAATTTGTCTCAGAACATATTGAAGCGGGAAAACAAACAACGCGTCTATTATTTAACCATGCTGGCAGAACAAGACGTGCAGGGCTCGATGTTCTCACATTCTACTAATAATGTTCGTCAAATTTCTTGTTACCCATCATATTCCCTCCAAAAAATGAAAAACGCAAACATGCTTCTGTACTCAGAGATGTCCAAACCTGCTAATTAAACCTGTGAAGTCTTCCACACTCCTGTTATTATGCACGGGAGGGTTCCTGTTTGTGTGTCTTTCAGCGTGTAGGAGGACAATGATGGAAATCGAGAGCGAGAGCTTTCAAAATCTTTAACATTTACCCACACCTATAAAAATCATTGTCTGCAATAAAGGCTTTACTGCTGTTATAAAGAAAATAACAGTGGCTGTTGCTCAGCCATCAGCTTAGTAAGCCTCCACAGCTGCAGCATGACTGTGAAGAGGAAATGAGACCTGCATCGTCACAGCTGTAACGACGAGTTAAGCAGCAACACTTTCAACAGGTGAAATTAGCAGAGCGACAATCACGCACAAATGCAAACATCCACAGAGAGGCACAGGCTTAGGCACAGATAAACAAGCTTGCTGGTTAAATCCAGTCTGAGGCTGACGGTTGGGGAACAAAGACAACGGCAGCAGCAAGGAAAGGGAAGAGGAGACAAAAACAAGCAGAGGCAGATTAGAAGGTGAAAATTTTAGGGCTTGGCAGCCGATCAATTCACAGTGTTACCCACAGTGTTTCCCCAAGGAGCCAGACAATCAGCTTCTGCACAGACCTTGTTCCCACAAGGTCAAAAACACCCAAACTAGAACCACACACACACAGGTAAAACCAGACAGCAGTGTAGAAAATGTTGGGTACGCCACTATCTCTGCAACGCTCTGTTCAGATTCCCCCTTTGAAGAAATTTAGACCTCTTCACATTTTGTCACAGTGCAACCACAAACCTTGAACTGTTTTATTGGGATTTTATGAGACTGACCAACACGAGGTGGTGGAAAAACCATGAAACGGAAGGACTAAAATATAACTTTTCTAGCAGATCATCCCTATGGTGAAACACAGGGGTGGCAGTATCATCCTGTGGGAATGCTTTTCTTCTGCTGGGAAAGTTGTGCACACATTAAAACCAGGAGGTAGTGTAGGACACCCAGGATAAACTTTCATTAATGTAAAGGTCTTTTCAGATTCCCTCTTCAGTGGTAATTCTAATTTAAAAAAAAAAAACATCATCGAGCTTATATTTGATGTTTTTTCTCTTTTGTTAAAAAATCCTTCATTATAATCTGTACTTTGTGATTTATTGACATCATGATGTTATTCTCACTCTCCTTCAGATTTATGAGCCTGGTCCTGAAGATCTATGCCAGTTGTGGGCATAAAATGTAATCCAGATCCTTCCCAATGGACAAATTTTATTCTAGCGATCAGCGTTTAAATAAAGGACACCTGAACTAATATAATGTACCAAATGTGTCATCCCAGCAGTCTTTGTCATGCTGCAGCTCTCTGGTACTTATTCGGTATTTATAGTTAGTTTGTGTTCCTTACATGTTTTCAGTCTTTGTTTTTTTAACTTAGGAATTGACCCATAAAGGATTTATTTTAATTACAAGAGGTGTATATATGAGCATGAGTGTTATGTGAATTTATTCCAGCATTGCTCAGTGGGATGGTTCCAGTGTATTTGGTTCCACGTGCCGGATTCCTTTTACACCAAATGTTTCCTTTAAAAAAAGATACCAGTGCCAAATACATGCACAAATTAAATAAAATGAAAACATTACGAGAACTTGACAGACGTTCAGAGCAGAGACTAAGGAGTGGAGGAGACACCTCTGCTGTCTGTGATGCGCTTTCATCTGTGCAAACTGACTGACATCACTGGATCAACAGCGGGATGCTCACTGTCCTGACAGTGTAAAAACAAACAAGTTTTTCTTCCATTCTCAGGGAAACCTTTCTTATGAGACATTTTACAAACACGAACCCAAAACTAAACTTTTTTCTTCCAGCTGTTTGAGGAGAAGCCATCAAGGCCTGCAGTTACAGAAGCAATTCAACCCAAAACAACATCGGCGAGACGGAAACAGTGGCGAGACGGAAACAGCGGCGAGACGGAAACAGCGGCGTGGCCCTCTGCTGTTTTTGTGTCAAACATGCTAAAGAGGTTGCCTCTACAACCAGAACAAGGTAATCAGTGTTTGCATTAGAAATGCTGTCTGTTCATTAAGGAGCCACGGCAGAAGCTAGACGTTAGGACAGGAGAGAAGAAGGCATGAAAACAGGACGGTTCGTGTCACCACTGCACCGTTCAATGTATTCTACCGAGATTTGATGTGATGCAACCAAATAGTTGTTAGGTTCATCTTTTAAAACTTGAAAACTGTGGCATGCATTTGCATGCACGTCCCTCTGATGCCTCTAAATAAAAATAAAATGTAATAATGCTCTATTTCTTTCTCAGTGGGTAAATTCAGAGTATTGGCAGCATAGTGACAGGCAAAAGGAAACCACACAGACTGCAAAGTAATGTCAAATACAGAAAGTAAGAAAAACAATGTTATGAAAAAAACTGCAGCTGCAGATTATACAAAAAATGTAAAAAGATGATTGTGTTTTTGCTTATTACTGCAAAAAAAATCTGAATTATCTATTTACTAGAACATGATAACCTCTGCATATGAAATAGCTTACTGTGTTTATTTGGAGAGTCCACCTGTGTGTAATTTAATCTCAGTTTTTCCAAAATTATTGCATTCAGAGGTTTCACCCAAGAAGTAGCCAAGAGGCCCATAGTAACTCCAGAGGAGCTGCAGAGCTCCACAAAAAGAAAAACCTATTGTCAGGACAAGCATTACCGTATTTCTCGGACTATAAAGCGCACTTAAAATCCTTAAATTTAAAATTTGATGGTGCGCTTTATAATCCGGTGCGCCTTAAAGTTGTGCTTACTAACCGATTTTATGTGGTACAATGCGCTCAAAAATCTGTTAAAATGTGTAAGTACGACTTTGGTAAGCAACAAAGCCGCTCTGCTCAATGAATATTAGGAGCATTACGGTACACTGTGTCACTACCACAGACATCATATACGTAGACGCGTCATAGGGCACAGGTTCGCACGTCAACGTCAACGCCATATTGTATGTGGCAGAAAAAAGTTGAGTTCTGTTATTGTGAACGTGAATAAGAAAAGTTGCCTCATTCCTGTACTGCATGGAAATGTATTCTGGCTGATTTCACTACTTGTATCTGCCTTCTATATATATATAGAAGGCAGATACAAGATATATATATATATATATTAGGGCTGTCAAAATAACGCGTTAATTTCGATTAATTAATTTAAATAAAATTAACGGATTAAAAAAATTAACGCAAATTAATCGTATAGGGTAGATCTGCTATTGTTTTCATCCGGGTTTTTTTGCGCCTGCGCGCCGGACTGGAAGGCAGAAGGCGAGCACAGCGGCAGACGCCAACAGAGCAAACAACAAGTTCTCGACGTATTTTTCTTCTTTAGGTAACGTATCACAAGATCGTTTTAAGAGTAAGTTGATGGTTGATGGTATCAGATTGCCAGATACAGTCCAGATAGCGAGTCTGTGAATGCTGGCCAAACGATTTAGTCCGGCCCGGTGGCCAAATGCATTATCATTATTCAACGGCTGTATCTCCTCGCTGCATCCACCGATCTGCACTAGATTGTGAGTCGTGGGCGAGTGCTGCTCAACGCGTTCGTGTGTATCGGCCGGTGGACGGACGGAGAAAATGCGTGACAGCTTCTGCGGTGGCTGGCGGCCGGCGGTGCGCGAAGGTGCTTGGCTGCAGGGCCGATTGACGCCGCTTGCGGCTTTAATTATTTAAGCAGAACAATGACCAGTGCAGAATTAAGTTGTATTTACCGGAGATGAAGTGTAGACTGCAAATTCTTTCGGGGTATGATGGCTCCCACAGTCCATTGGGATTTGTTTCTTTCTTCGTCCTTCGGTAAACGAAAGAAACGTACATCCAACGATTTGGAATGTCTCTGTGTGGCATAAACTAAAAGCACGCTCTAATTCACCCGTTTTGTCACGGTGTTTGGCGAGAACAGTCCTGTTTTTGCCTACCGGCGTAACCCGGAAGTAGCGCGGACGTCACTTTACTGTTGTAAAGTGTTGATATTGAGGGGAGTGTTCATTTATTTTCATTGTGTCCCCTACGTTACTGTGTGCCACATGTGCCACAACGACAAAAAAACGTCTGAAGGCATGAAATGTGAATAAGAATTTTTGAACTTTAATTTATCTAATGCTGATTATTCATTGAATCATTTGAATTTAAATATTTAAAATACTTTCACAGCAAAAATTATATGCGATTAATTTAGATTAATTGATTACAGAGTATGTAATTAATTAGATTAATTTTTTTAATCGATTGACAGCCCTAATATATATATATATATATATATATATATATATATATATATATATATATATATATATGTGTGTGTGTGTGTGTGTGTGTGTATATGTTATGAATATAAGGATCAATTTGTTAAATCTAAACATTGTGGTCTTCATTATTTCATAAAACAGTGTCACATGTGAACCTTTAGGAACAGACTTTTTGGGGGAGTATTAAAGAGGTAAAATTAATAATAAGAGAAAAAAAGTCCTAGGTCAATAAAGTAAAAAAGAAAAAACACAAAAGTGATAATGTTATGAGAAAAACGTCATATTATGAGAATTAAGGAGGAACATTTCCAGAATAGTCACAGTTTGCAGAATTATTTCACTCCTGGAGTAATAGGGCCAGGTTAGATTATGTTAAATATTTTTATTCTTTAGGAGAATAAATTCAGGAGAATGAAGCTAAAGGGATACGAAAATAAACTTGTAATATTACAAAAACAAAAATACTACCAATACAAAGTATATTCAGAGATTAAAGTCCCTCTGATACTGTTTAAGTGACTGAGTAACTGCAGATTTGCCACATTTAAGATGGCGGACGCTCTGACGCATCGCAGCATAGGCAGAACCCGCCCAATGACGCGTCTACTCTTATATTATGTCTATGGTCACTACCTTGATAGGACCCTTGAGCTGCCTACAAGGCTGCCTGACTGTAATGTCTAAACTAGAAGTGCATTCATGTAAGGCTGCCCTGCCCGGAGTACGTGTTAGCAACAATAAACCAAGTAAATTAATTCAATATAAAAGTTACATTTATTTTGTTCTTATGTTAGAAACAGGACAGTGTAGTCCATCTACTCTGTCCTCCCGGCAGAGACAGATAGCTCTCCACCTCAGCAGAGGGCTGTGTAAGGTGACCAGATTTGATTTCTCTAATGAAAAACTCTTCTACGTCAGGACAGCAGCAGGACCGGGTAAATACCTCTTGTTGCGCTAAACCTTTTTACTCCATCATGATACACTGGAATCGGGGACATTTCCAGGGAAAGCTTTTGCTGGGGACAGGTCATCCAAAACAGGTCTGTCCGTGGAAGTCGTGGACATCTGGTCACCCTACCGGAGGGACCGAGTGATATTACACACTTGGGAAGAATATGCAACGCGCCTTATAAACCAGTGCGTCTTATAGTCCGTAAAGTACTGTAGTTGTGCAATTTACAAATCTGACCGTCATGGAGGAGTGGGGAGAAATATTCAATGCTGAAAGAAAGCCAGAAAAAAAAAACAATAGTGAGTTTACCTCTACAAGCCACATAGAACACACAGCAAGCAAACTTTACTTTTTGGTCTCAGTCCAAAGCACTTTGTGTGGTAGAAAACTAACACGACTCAGAAAGATACATAAACCCCACTTTGGAACATGGTGTGAGGGATGCTTTTCTCCTGCAGGGACTTAAATCAGAGCATATCTGCGCGTTAGAATGGCCTAGTCAAACTTCAGACATTAATTCAACTGAGAATCTGGAGAACACCTTGATATTTGATGTTCACAGATGCTCTGCATTAAATCTGACTGAGCTTGAGCTGTTTTCCATAGAATGATCCACGGTTTCAGCCTCTAGACGCGTGAACCTGATAGATATAAACTAAAGGACGACAGCTGCATTTGCAGCCAAAGCTCGTCTTACAATGTACTGATTCTGGTGTGGCCTGAAAATAAACACACACAGCAGATTTTATTTGTGAAAATGTGGAAACCACAAAGCTTTTTGTGTTGTCCTATCAAATAATATCCAGATAAAATGTAATTAAATTTGTGGTTTTGACATGAAACATGGGAAAACATTCAGTGGGTTTAGAAACTTGTGCAAAGTCGAATAGGAAAAAAATTAAAAAAAAGATCTTTAGGAAGATTATATTAAGGGTTCTTCCAAAAAAGTTAAAAAACAAAACAACAGGACTTTTTCCGAGGTTTGAAGACATTTCGCTTCCCATCCAGAAAGCTTTTTGAATTGAGAAAGCTTTCTGGATGGGAAGCGAAACGTCTTCAAACCTCGGAAAAAGTCCTGTTGTTTTGTTTTTTAACTTTTTTGGAATGACAATGACCCGGATGACTGAGAATCTTCACCAGCATCTATTAAGGGTTAACATTTTTGCAAATGGAAGTCCATGGCTGACAAATCGGGTAGAAAACAGAAAAAAATGCTTCAGCGCTATGAAGAGAAAAGAAACCCAATCAGATTTACAGCCTAATATCAGCAACGAGGGGTTTCTTTTACAACTTTGAGAGACAGGAATACTACAGTACATACGCACAGGCATCCAAACACGCCGTCCTATCCAACATACAGTAAAAGCCTCTGGTCAGATGCTGCGTCATGCATAAATAATGACCCGAAGAGGATGAAGCAATCTACGCCCCTGATGGGAATAGCCAGGGGAGGTGGGAAGAACCGAGGCTGAATCTCCTCTGTAATCTGCGACGTGGATCAGGTTCAGTCGCAGCTCCGTTTGGTTTCTAACCTTCACGCTTGTCCCATTAGTTCAGCTGAGGAGGCAGGCAGGGGAGGGGGCAATTTCAACCAATTTGTCTGGCCTCTAATGCGTTTGTCGGTGGCCTGCAGGCGAACTTGAGATGTTTCATTTTAAAAACGCTTTCCATCTCAAATTACACATTACACTGTGACAATTCGTGATCGGTCCGGTGAGAAAGCCAAGCCCAATCATGTTAACCGAGGCTTGAGACAGAGATGAACCAAACCTTTTGTTGTGGTTAAATTTTTACCCAAAAGTTTTGCAAGAAGTAGCCGTTACCAGTCAGTGTGTAAATCCTGCACAGTTCATGGATCTACAGCTGTTACAGTTTTAGTTCTGCTGATTAAAAATTGGAACATTTTCCTGATGCTCCCAATGCTGGCGCACCACCAGTTGGGGTTTGAATCCCATTTAGTGGATCTTAGTCGTCCAACATCTGCACAGCGGACAGGCTGCCCAGTGCTCAGTCTGACCGGATAAGGAGGGGGCGTTTGGATCCTAAGCAGGTTCAAGAACCAACAGAACAGCGGAACTGCTGTTTAAAAACAAAATGCCAAGGAGAAAAGACTTGAGCAATGAACTTAGACCAACAAATGTCCCAGCCTATCACCTTGAGAACGATTATAATGAGATATACGACATACACAACTGGAAAACAGCCAGTGCACCCAGGACCTGGCAAGTTCTCACTGAGATCTCTAAACAGACAAAGCCAAAATAGAAAGACTGGGTGTGGAAAAACTAAACACGCCATTGCTGCTTAGGATTTAAGAGAGAAAGTAGCAGGGAGGTGCTGCTAATAAAATTAATTAGTTTTTCCCTGTTTCTCTGTAATGCTTTTCTTTCCTCTGTTTTGTTTTTTGTTAACGTACAGCGCTTTGCATCGTTTTGTTACTGAAAAGTGCATTATAAACAAACTTGCCTTGCCTTGCCTTTGATTGAATGATCATTAGTAAGAGTGACCACCTCTATAAAGGCAGGAGCTTTGGCAGATCGCTAGTCTGGAGAATACAGAGGTGTGTTAACCTAATGCCAAGACAGAAAGACACAAGCAATGAATGGCATTAGAGAAGCAATTATTGCCACCTATCAATTATTCGGCCACTTCTATGCTATTTAAAGTTGGTCATTCTACACTGAAGAGGATTATTTCCAAGATCAAAATTCTAATTATTTTATTTTCATGGTGCCAGCTCAGAAAAAATTTTGTATCAAGGCCCCTCACAAGATGAATAGGTTCAATTTAGATAAAGAAGAACCAGAACAATCCAATCATATAGACTAAATGTATCCGGTCACTGTTATATTACAATACAGACAAATTCAGTTTGTAAAGCAAAATGATTCAACGTTTTCAGTCTATGAAACCAAAAATGATTTGATTGAGAAACACTGATTTTTCAGCAATCCCAACGTTTAAGCAAGCATGTGGCGACAGTAGGAAAGAAGGACTCCCTGTTAACACAACCTGGTTGGCAGTAACCACCATCATCTGCAGCTCACATTTAACATATTTGTCGGCCTTTCCAGGTGGGAATCTGACAAGTTATCTCGCTAACATTTCAGATGCTAGCCTCGGTTAGCATCTGAAATGTTCGAGTTCATGATAGTGCAATTAGAAAGACGACTAAACTGAAAATTTTACATTTTCACCATAATAAACTTTAAGACCCCTCAGAACAATGCCCTTTGGACAGATGAGACCGAAGTAGAGACGTTTGGATATTAAGAGCAGATTTGGAGAAAACTAAAGCAGATCAGCACAAACCTGATTGAAATGCTGAGATGAAAAGTTAAGAGCACTATTTAAAAAACATCATATGAAAAGTGTTATCAACGGGGCAACAGACCAAAAGGGTCAATAAGATAATGACTACTTTGAATTATTGCTTATAATTATTAAGGGGTACTTCATTTTCTCATAGTTGCAGAGGATTGAGGTGAATACTTGATGATAGAGCTGTATGGCAAGTAATGTTGTCCACCTGAGTTCTTACAGACGTAATTATAAGGTCATTAGGACTGAAGGAAGGTGCTGCATGTGGCCTGTATCCCAAGTCAATCTGAAATTTGCACTTATTTTATTAACAAAACAGAACAAAAAAAACAGACCAATTTAAAACATCTCCCCAAAAACAAATCGAAACGTGTCCAATCTGCACCGAGTGTCAGAAAAATCTTATCAAAAACAAACAAATGCAGATGAAGAACTGAGAGTTTTCCTCCTGGACATAATAATAGTCCATTATGTAGGTGGGTGCTTCTGAACCCACCTCGTTCCTGTAACGATTAGCGCTCCATGGAGTTAGCTGTTAATTACTGCTGCGTGTGCGTGCGTGTGTGTGTGTGTGTGTGTGTGTGTGTGTGTGCGTGTGTGTGTGTGTTTTGTTCATTATGCTGAGCACGCTGAACCGGTGTGTGCAGCCAACAGTGAAAGCAGCCCTCAGCTTCAGGAAGACAAAGAGAGCAATAAGAAAAGAGGCACAGTTAAACACAGACTTACCAGGAGGTACAGTGCGTTCGCCGTGACCTCGTGATTGATCAGCCGGCACACACACACACACACACACACACACACACACACACACTTATATATATATATGCGCAGAGGGACAGTAACTCGTGGAAATCAATGTGAGCTGATGTTGATTTTAGTGGTCTGGACTTGACATCGCCATCTGGCTTAAAGCTGCACACATTTACAGACTTTTTAATCACAACACACCAGACTTTGTCCTAACCAAACAAAACGATAAAAA